>OX459112.1:84341436-85541436 GCA_949775065.1 Brachyopa scutellaris
GCACTCTGAACTAAGTGTGCTCAGAGCGCTCTGAGCTCAGACTTAATTTTGAAACACACTTGAGCACTTAGCTGTAATATGGTTTTTTTTATCGTTTATAACCTTAAATTGTTTTTCATCCATTTATTACTCGGGAACTCTGCCCACGCTATGAACGAATGAAGAAACACACGTTCCACTACGTTTCACACTCTGAACACTCTGAGCTAAAAAAGAAACACGAATATTTTTTTGACAAATCAGACTCTGCTCTGAACTAAAAAAGAAATACGCCTAATAAGGGAACGGTAAGTGCATAGTTCACAGTTTCCAAAAACCTGCTCTAAAATGTTATAAAACGTCATCTACTATAAATTGATAATAATTATTGTCTTTTATTATGGTAACATTTTTAAAATTTTTAAACAATGCTTAAGTTGTGTGAAGCATAAACAATTGTGTACATACTTTCGCTGACAGGGTATAGAGACACGTATAATTTACCCTGTAAAAAGCAGCCGGTGGTAAGGTCCACGCTCGCAGTACACAGTATTTGTCCCTGCGCCTTATTTATCGTCATCGCGAACCGGATGCTGCTGATGGGAAATTACCCACTCTTAAACTGAAACGGAAAATTGTTAGGTATGATCGGAATTCGAAGGATAAATACATGTTCGCCGGCACCGCACCCCGTCAACACTTCCGCTTCTACCAGAATTCGTTACAGAGTTGTAACTCTAAGTCGGGTGCCGTTACATAACTTAGGTAGACTCAAATTTCTTGCAAGAATGAAAGGTACACCCACTTGAAGTTTAAATTTTGTGATTGATTGATTAGATAGATGTTTGTTACTTCTTGGTCCATTACCTGGTTGATTGAAATGTATTGTGCACTTTGACCATCAACACATGCCAATATCTCGCTGTTAATTGCTGAAGCTTGATCATTCCAAGGCGACAAATTAGCTCGCTCACAAGTCAAGAATTCTCACGGTTTGTTAGTTGCGATATATAAGTTAAGTTCTTCGGTAGAAGACACTGTTTGGCAAAAATAATGTAATAAATTTACTTTTCCATTTTCTTCCGGAACCAGTCCCCCACCAATTTTCAGTAACAAATCAGAGAAACGTTGTACGTTTGAATTGCCGCCAATTCGTGCCCGCATATTGACGGTCAAGTACATTTGAGTAACACTGGACCAGAGACTTGACTTTTTCAGACAGGCGTTTACTTCGTCAGCTATTGTGCTTCGTGTCACTTCTGATAACGTTTGCTTAAAGTCTCCGCAAAAATAGCACTGTAATGCCACCCATCGATCTATCATTTTGCCGTATATCGTGTTAGATTCTGTTGATGGCTTCTACTGCCATAGTACGTTCGTCCCACAGAATTAGACAACAGTCACGTAAACCTCGAGCCTTATCCCTATTTTGTGGAATGTTGCAAACTGGACTGTTAGTAGTGTCTAATTGTATGGGTATTTTAAACACGCCATGATAAGTTTTACCACAAGGCAGTAACGTAGCTACTTTCTCTGATGACGCCACAGCCAAAGGCAATATTACCTTGGCTTCGTATTAGTGAACAACCAATACTTCCTGTATTATTGATGGCAGTGGTTCCCACTAAAGGAAAATTGTTGGCGATGATTTGAATAATTGTTTTGAACATTGCTCAGCTTTAGGACAACGCAGGAGTTATATCTCATTATGTAAGAACCAGTAGGCTAAGCAAAATACGACATAACCTATATCCTTCCCGAATACTTAAACAGTATTTAAAAAAAAGTTTCATCGAAATCTGTCCAGCGGTTTTCACGCCATTAGGTTACCAACAAAAAAAAACCCTACAGTTTCATTATATTTATAGAAGAAGATATTAATATTGAAATGTTAGATGGATAAGATCGACGTGCAAGAAACTTGGCGTTGAAAGTTGACTGTATAGGAGAACTTTTCCTAAGTCACTGACAAAAAAAAAACATCGAGTAGAGTACTGCGGGCATTGGTAAAATGGGTGTCGATGTATTCACTGACATTAGATTCAGAGTTCTCTTATGTTATGAATCTTGAAGAATGTTACTATTAAAATCTCCAGCGATGATAACAAGTGGTTGTTATTTTTGTTTTGAATGAAAATTAAAGCTTTTCTGTTATATAATACATTTATTTACATCTATTACAATCTCTTTCTGTTGTGCAATTTGGGAAAAATATTGTTCATATGGCACGCAGATAATTTACTTTATAAAACTACACAATATGTATACAAAAGGCACCTTACAAGCTACGTATAAATTCATTGGTAATACTAATATATAATATTATGGTATGTGTTTGTCTTGTTTACATGGCTGCTATACGCTGCTTTAAGCTATTTAATTCAGCGTTCACTTCAGGTGGTACATCGGCGCCGACTTGTGTTTCCAGGTAAGTAGAAATGGCTTTAACTTCTTCCGTCCAGAAGGTCTTGTCTAGGGCGAAAAGTTGATCGACATCGATTGGTGATGACATTCCGGAGAGATTGAGTCCTTCCTTAGTTGGAATACGGCCAATTGGTGACTCAGCGTAACACTTTTCACCATTTACACGTTTGAGAACCCACTCCAGAACTCTGGAGTTGTCTCCATAGCCAGGCCATAGGAATTTACCTTCGGTGCTCTTGCGGAACCAGTTAACGTGGAATATCTTTGGTAGACTGCGGTTTTGCTGATCCATGCTCAGCCAATGCTTCAGGTAGTTACCGAAATTGTAGCCAAAGAATGGACGCATTGCGAAGGGATCGTGCATAATGGCCTTTCCCTTGTATTCAGCTGCTGCGGTAGATTCACTACGCATTGAGGCGCCAACAAAGACACCATGCGCCCAAGAGTTTGACTCGTAAATAAGTGGAACACCTGCTGGACGGCGGCCGCCGAAGAGAATGGCACTGATTGGTACACCTTCTGGATCCTCCCATGCTGGATCAATGATTGGGCACTGTCCTGCCGGCGTACAGAAACGGGAGTTGGGATGTGCAGCTGGTTTACCTGAACTCTTATCCCATGGGTTACCCAACCAATCAGTGATTTTAACCCCGGGGGCGAGACTGCTTTCCATTCCTTCCCAGAACACACCTCCATCGGAAGTTGAGGCAACATTTGTGAACAAAGTATCCTTAAAGACGGTGCTCATAGCAATGGGATTCGTTTCCACCGATGTTCCTGGCGCAACGCCGAAGAATCCGTTTTCGGGGTTGATTGCACGCAAAACTCCATTGTTATCGAATTTCATCCAAGCGATATCATCACCGACGCACTCAACCTTGTAGTTGGGTAGTGAAGGGTTCAGCATTGCAAGGTTTGTCTTACCACAGGCCGATGGAAAAGCTGCAGTTATGTATTTCTTCTCACCTTGTGGATTGGTAATGCCAAGGATCAGCATATGCTCAGCGAGCCATCCCTCGCGATTAGCAATGGTACTTCCGATTCTAAGGGCAAAACACTTTTTACCCAACAACGAATTACCACCGTATCCAGATCCATAGGACACGATCAAATTCTCCGATGGCTTATGCAGGATAATCGTTCTCTCAGGATCACATGGCCAAGATTGCTTTTCAACAATTCCACTGGCTGGAGTTCCCACTGAATGAAGACACTTGACGAATTCCTCCTTCTTCTTCAGCTGCTCCAACACCGGTGTTCCCATACGGGTCATGATCTTCATCGATGTAACAACGTATGCAGAATCGGTGACCTCTATACCGATTTTTGACAGAGGCGATCCCACTGGTCCCATGGAGAATGGCACCACATACATTGTTCTGCCCTTCATGCATCCGGGGAAACGCTCCTGCACAGCCTTATCCATATCTTCTGGAGAAATCCAATTTCCCAAGGTGCCCTTGACACCCTCCTTTGGTGTGGTAATGGTGTCCTCCCTCTTCTGAGTACAGATGAACGTTTTCGACTCCACACGCGCCACATCAGCTGGATTCGTTCTTGCCAACCAGCAGTTCTCATACTTTGGCAACGGCACAATAGTTCCGCCATCGACGAGCTGCTTCAAAAGCATCTTATTCTCCAGTTCGGAGCCATCGCAGATATGCACCTGGTCGGGTTGGCACAGTGCCACCGCCTCCTCAACGAACGCCTTCACATTCACAGTCAAACTCGACAAATCACCATTCGAGATATTCACCCCACGGATGTGGCTGTACAGACCCAAATTCGTCTGGGCTTTGTTCTCCTTACCCAAACACGTTGGCAACCTGCAAATGCAACAAAACCAATCAATTACATCATTGAAACTAGCACAATAATAGTATTTACACGTACACATTAGACTTTTCAATAAACTCGGGCATGTTGAGATACTTTTTGTTTTGTCTATTCTTTTATTTTAATTAACGGATAAATTCACAATTCACAAACAGAAATGCACTTTTTTGTGTAAGACAGAGGCAGATCACGCTCAAATTATTTCCAAAAATTCTATGTTTCTCCAGAGTTTCTTATCAAAACTTGGCTTTATTTTAAGATCACTGTTTCTATCACTTGATCTTTCCATTTACTCTAGCTGCGAGTAACTGGCTGGCCAAACACTCGGTCAACGTTTTTATATGCGAATTTCTTCACAAGAGCGGATTCGATTGTATAAAAAGATAGCAATACCGCTGTCGCTGTAGGTGCGCGCGAGTGTTATAGATTATTTCCGTCCGTCGCGTCGCGTCGGTTTTTGTCTGGGACGCACACCATCTAACCAATGTGCCTGCCGGCTTTCAATTGGCCACCATGAGGGGGCTCGACCAATTCGCGATCCAAATAACTATATACACATACACCCAATCGGTCTCGAACTCGTTGGTGGTAGTAAGTGATACTACCAGTAGAACATGTGTTGGCACTTAATTGCCATCGCCTATGCTGTTTATCGTTTTATTAGGCTGTGATGTTTGACGTTATAGAAAAAGAAAATTCAGGCGGGCGGCGGGTGACAACGAAAAACTTGTTATTGCCATGTTAAAAAATAATATGAAAAAAAAAATTGGCGTTTCATTTCACTCGCCGCCCCGTGCGATAAAAATAAAATCTAATCATCAAAGTTCGTCGGATGTTTAGTTTAGGTTAATTCAAAGTCAACTGTATCCGAACCGAAATTTATCGTGGGCTCGCTGGGCTCTCTTTAAAAGCGCGGCGCTCTTTTGCAACCTGCTGCCATTAACCCACTCAAAGCGGAGCGTAAAGCAAAACTTGTATTGCAAATGCATGCACAGACTCGTATCTACTACTATTCCAGTTTCAAAACTGGCCCAAGTTGCCCTTAATAGACTGAGGCTTAGGGAGATAAATTTTGAAAAAAGAAAAAAAAATGTTAAGCTCTTGTCATTTGGTGCGACTGGAAATTCCGGTGTTTCCGTTCGTAGTCGCTCTGTTTACGTTTCTTTTTATATCTATAAAAAAAAATAGATACATCTATGTACATTCACTTTGATTGAAATGCTTATTTTTGGCTACGCAAAAACAGTTGGAAGCTGCAACACAATAAACATACAATGGCGACGAAATAAATAGCACAGTTTAAGAAAATGCGTTCAATACACTTTAGTTTGTACAAATTGTTTTGAATAGGCAATAAGATTGTAGAACTTTTTTGTCGGGACTGAACTGTAAGGTATTGGTATATATTTTTACTTTAAATTTCTGTCCCATAACAAAATAAACGTCATTTTGTGAAAGTTGTTTAACTTAGTCTATAGACAATTTAAATAGCATTTCTTTCGAAGTTTCATTTAATTTAACCACCAATTATGATGATTGCAGTACATACAGATATTGGTGTTTAAGATAATTTAACAACTTATTACATTTCGCACACAAAAGTGTAGAATATGACGCGGAAATCATTCAGCCGAGGGCTCCAGGGAACCTGTGCTTGGGTTGAAGAATAAAGAGCTTTTGAATTTAGAATAGTGCGGAAATTGGAGTGCTCAAGAAAAAAGGTAATGAATACCGGCCCACAACCGGGTTGGTCCAAAATTAAATTCATAAAAATCAGCAACGAAAAACCACCTCTAGAACCGATGTCGCCATTGTTCGCATAAGCAACGTTGATTCCTTCTTCACTGCTCATAAAATAAAACATAAATCGAATCAACGTACATATCATATATATTATTTCTGTAGTATACACCCCGTGCCAAAAAAAACGCCGCACTAAGAAATTTTATGCTTTCATGACTTCCGGATGCATTTCTCTCATTTTCTTAACACATACGTATGTATAATTGCACAGTTTCGTTGACCTGCTTAGTCTTTGTCATGTCTAAAATATAGAGCACTCAAGCGGGTTACGCATTAGTGTCCTAGAATTTGTCAAAGTGTTTTGTGAAAACTAAAGAATTCCGCGATGGTTTCAAACGAAGCAGATAAAGGTCGTATTCTTGCTCTCACGGCGAAAATTTATCGAAAAGGCGAATCGCACAAGTTGTGGGTTGCCACGAAAGCACTGTGAGGTGGCTTTTAATAAAATTGAGCTCGACGGGCAAAACGGAGAGGCAACCTGGAAGCGGAAGACTGAAAAAGACGACAGCAAGCCAAGATAGGATTTTGGAGCGCATGTTACTCAAGAATCGCTTTGAAACAGCCACGGAATTGAGAAAGGAGCTGAACGAGACATGTGCTGCAGATATTAGCACGCGAAGTGTCCAGCGTCGACTAAACGAAGTGGGTCTTCAAGCCCGTCGACCTGCGAAGAAGCCACTTCTATCAGCAAAGATGAAGAAAAAAAGGTTGGCGTGGGCTAAAGAGCACCGGGAATGGACCGCTGACGATTGGAGAAGAGTCATATTTTCTGACGAACCCAAGTTCAACCTAATCGGACCTGATGGAAAGCAGACAGTGCGAAGGAGAGCCAATGAACGATATTCGGATGAATGCTTACTTCCGATTGTAAAGCATTCACCATATGTCATGGTATGGGGATGCATGACAAATTGGGGTCTTGGACGTATTCTGCTGTTGGATGGTTCTGTGAATGCAGACAAATATAAAGAAATCATCATTTATGGTGTTGTTCCTACAATAGAGGAGTTATGCTGCTACGTCCCAAATCCCATCTTTCAGGACGATTCCGCTCCCTGTCATCGTGCTCGTTCGGTAAGTAAAACCAAATTATGACTTAAAATCTGCGCTTCTAACCTCGTCTAATTATTATTTTCTTTCAACAGATAACCCTATTGAACGAATATTGGACTGGAATCCCTAATATAATAGAAAACTTGTGGTCAATTATGGGCCGCAAGGTACGCAACAAGGCCCCTTAAACTATTGCAGAGCTCAAAGCCGTAATAAAAGAGGTATGGACTGAAGACATAACAGCACAAGAAATCAAAAAACTTTATGACTCGATGCCACGAAGAGTTCAAGCGGTCATAAAGGCTAAGGGTGGTGCTACGAAATATTAGGGAAAAACTAAAACCGTTTTTCTTGTAAAAAATGACTAATTAGCTCAATTCAATGTTCCTTTAATTAGTTTAATAAAAAAAAACCTACCGTAAAATATTTTTGTTAATTTTTCTTTATTGCTGAGTAGAACCATATATGTATTCCTATTTTCCACCTGTTTTATGCTAGAGTCTACCTACTTTCGCTCTTTTGTATCATTTATGGGAAATTTGGACACAAATTTGTAGACGATACTAGGAAGGACAATCCCTCATTCAAATAGAAATAATAAATAAAATTTCAGTAAAATACAGTACTTTTTAGAAAATATGCATGGGTGCGGCGTTTTTTTTTTTTGGCACGGGGTGTAGGTACCAGAGTTAACCAATCTTAACAAATGAGATGTCAGAAGAAAGAGAATTTCCTGAAGCAGTGACGAATTTTACTTTCACTTTATAAATTTTAACAAATGAATATTCTATATATTCTACCAAAAATGAACTCCCGAAACAATAAAATCTTCCCGTATGATTTATGATCTGTTGACAGATGGAAATCATATGGGGAATATTTGTCGTTTTAATAGTTCACTCATTTTGGTTTATATATTTGCAATTCGGGAATCATATGGAAAATATTTGTTGACAGATGGAAATCATATGGGAAGTTTGGATGTTGAGGGATGGATCTCAAATTTGGCCTTATTTCGCTTTTAAAATGGAAATTATGCCAAATTGGCTTTATTTCCATTTCAAAAGCGAAATAAGGCCGAATTCAAGTTGGAAATAAAGCCAAATTATTTTGTTCGATTAATTTGCCATCAGCAACAGCAACAGTGAAATATGTAGTGTAAATATATAATACATAGTATAAAATTCGAACAAAAAAAAGGAACACAAAGACCGTGAAAATGAAATAAGGCATCAGCAACAGGTACGGGAAAATTGACAGGTTGAAGAGTTTCAGACCCTACTGTCCACAACATTTCGGTCAAATTTGCTTTGGACCTTCTTGTCTTTTTCTACTTAGTTTTTTTTTTTATCAGATTTGGATGAAACTTCTGTTCTCGCCACATCCAGACTTGCTGGTGTCAGCAATTGATTCCGAGAGAGATGATCTACATTCAGGATGTGGTCCCCTTTACCCGAATCTCCACCTGTCAGATGGTTTACTTGGGGTGGCTCAATAAAAGCATCTTGAATTCTATCATTACTTTCACTTTCTTGTCTAATATTTTAGCTGACGCCTTTAGACCAATTTGTGAAATAAATGAAAAATAACAAAAGTACACAGATAATCTTAGTCTCCAAAAGCGCACGACTATACTTTTATATTTGCATATTTATTACACTACTACTTCTTATTCAAAAGATATAAACTCTCGAGTATATTAAACGGTAATTGTTGTACATATGTATTTATTACTTACTTTCTTGATAAAGCCACTTTTTCACTAATCACCACTTTTCAACTAAACACTATTTGCAGACAATGCTAACATTGTGAGCAATCTGTAGTTTTTCAGCTAAAGTAGTATTCACTTGCACTAACAAGCTGTTCGGACGTTCGGAGTAAACCAGAACATGAACAGTTATAGATTACGAGAACTTGAAACATACTCCATTTACGTCGTCATATGACGACCACCGGAGAATATGGGTTAATTATGTTATGTAAATAAAATTTGTGTAATAAGATACTCTGTTGCAATATCAACTAGAATAAAACAAATAACACAGATTTCTTTAAGTAGGTTAGGTTAGGTTAGGAGGGTCGTTTACATTGAATGCAATTTCACCCAGAGGCCGTAAATGTCCATTGTGAATACCCTAGTTGTGCATAGAAGAATGCAATTAACAAAACCATTTCGATCTATTAATGCATATCTTTAGGTTTGTAAGCGGTATCTTAGCCAGGTCGTCCAGGCAATCAAAGAACCGTGCTCCCATACAAGATAGGCGCCGTTCTTGAAGAGCCGGGCAGTGGCATAGAAGGTGTGCTACAGATTCTATTTCATCTTCATCCATACAACTTCTACAGAAGTCATTTGTGAAAATCCCATATTTTTTGGTCATGTTTCCTCTTATACAGTGGCCGGTTATAACACCGATGAGTATATGGATTTGGCTTCTTTTCATAGAGAGTAGGGATATTGTTCTTTTCAAGTCGACTGCGGGCCACGGGTTGGGTACGATATCCCGCTTTTTATAATCCCGTTTTTTAAAATCCCGACCTTAAAATCCTGACCTTAAAATCCCGACCTTAAAATCCCGACCTTAAAATCCCGACTTAAGAATCCCGCTTTTTATAATCCCGCTTTTTTATAATCCTGCTTCTTATAATCGCGCTTCTTATAATCTCGCTTTTGCAATCAGAACTATTTGTTTTATTTTAAAAAATGTATTGCAATAAATTGCATGTTAAACAAATTTCGTTGCGGGTTATGACACAATCGCTAGTATTGCGCCATCGGTCCTCGGCTGAATTTTATAAGATTTTTAGCTGTGTTGAAAGATCTTAGAGATACAGTGGCGAATTTCATAACATTTGGATAAGCAAGTTACTCCGGAGAATATGGATTAATAGTTAAATACGCGAATTTTACCATTGAAAAAAATAAACCTACATGTGCTGTTTATTTTGTCGCCACTGTGTGTAGATACATACATAGCTATACAATTTGAAATATGTAGTTTCTTCGTTGTTTTGTTAGGTAGCCGCGATTAAAATTCGATTAAACGTATACCTACCTACCTATTATCAGAGGGCAGGAATAACAAAAACATTAGTGATAAGAGAATACGCTAAACAAGTTAATAATAATCGATGTGGTAGTCGTGCCACACCTTGTTTACTCCGGTTTAGGCCCCCGAAAATTACAGTAATTCGTGTATAATACAAAAACAATTCCACAATAATATAGATTCCCTGCGCGTATGTATTTCCTGTATGTTTTCAATTTGTGTATTGCTATTTTGTTATTAATAATAATCGATTTAGTTCTTATCAGCGAGACTTTATTATTAATGCAGTGATCGGTTTCAAAGTTTACATTTTCGATGAGCTTCGAACCCTGTTTGTCTGGCTGTTTTTTTTTTATTTTATTTTTTTTTATAAAACAAGGGCAATTGTTTGAATGTCATTGATGCAATATTTGTATTACCTACTTAAGGAGATGTAGAACAATACGCAATTCCATTGCTCATTGGCAGACCACGGCACCGTGTGTTTCTGGGAAATAAATGAATAAGCAGAACAAAAACGATTTAAAAAAAAAATCACATAAATTCAATGAACAGCGGCATTATTTCCATATGTACATATGTTTGTATTTTTAAACGGAAATACAAAATGAAAAAATTTTTAAATAAAATATGAAAACCATATTGTTGTTGGCTTTTCTTTCTTCGAATAAAATTGCGATTCCGGGAACAAAGTTTAAAACGATAAGAGTTTGGAAAATAAAACAGCTTTAAAACTTAAATCGTAATTTTCTGGAAAACCATAAAATTGTAATGCGCACTTTTTAAAGTTTCCTATATACAATAAATAAAATTAAAAAAAAAACAAAAACGGCCAAGTGCGAGGTCTTTTGGCAATTAAAAAAAAAGTGGGCATATCGCTTAATTTTTTCTGTAATCTTTGCGGATGGTCCCATGAATTAGCGTAAATTTTAAAAATGAAAATGTCCCCCATTTTGTTCGGATCTAAGCGGTGAACACCAGTTCAAAAGCACCCTTTTGCAGATAAGCCAGAAACGACGCGTTTTAAAATTTAATAAAATTTGGTTATGGAATCTGTCACGAGTGCTGTTTTCTATGACACCCCACTCGAGTGGGTACAGAAATAAATTTGATGTCAGTGTCAACCTCTGACTCCTAAAAAAAAAATAGAAAATCTGACTTTTGAACTAGGTGTGGCAAACTAGTTTTATAATTGCACCAAATTTAAAGAAGCTGTGCCACACAGACTGAGAAACAGATAACGCGAACTCTCCCCATAGAGTTTATTTTCAAGGAACGAAATCGCAAAAATAACTTTGACACATTTGAACTTAGCTCTCCTAGACTTTTGTTTTAGAAATTTGTCAAGTTCTTAAAATTAGCGGTCCCTAGACGATCGATATTACTGTGCAATATTTGGTACTGCACAACATTATTGATCGTCTGTAGACAATATTGCAGGTTACACATATTTTTATAGTAATAATCAGAAACAAAATCAAACCAAAATAAATTATTTAATTATTTATGCACAAAAAAAGGTGAAAAACACTGAATTTCAGCACACAAAATTGAGCGTACATTGTATTAAAAAGTTAGTAAAGACAGAGAAAAAAGACAATTAATGTAAAATATAAAAATATTAATATTATGTATGCCCCATTTAGCATTTATGACTGTTCGCAAGTGCCGTGGCACGGAATCCACTAACTCGTTTGTGACAGAGGGAGGAGTTTGTTCCTACGTTTGCTTAACCTTGATTTTTAACTTATTATCTGAACAGTTTGTATCTTTCAGCCGGGTATTGACTTTCTGTCGCAAATGATCGAGAGAATTTAGGTCCGGTGCTTGGGGAGGAGTTTTGAGCTGTTTTGAAATATTTTACAGCAACCATTTGCCTAATAGTGTGAGGTATTTTCTGTATCGTTATCTTGTCGAACATAAAAATGCAAAGGCCAGCTCAGATTCTCTGTGGAACTGTGCAGATACCTTTGGGAATATCAAGAGACTTTATTTTGTCCATTGTGGTCTCCATAAAACTCATTGCTTGAGTTTTACTCACCGTATCATTGTCTTCGTAGTTATATCCACTTTCGGGAAAATAATAATATGACTAATTACAATCGTAATGAGCCAATTCCGAGATGTATCAGAGACGCCAACTCTATGATAAGGTCTATAGATTTATTTTTGGATTGTTCCAGAGCAACTTTTGAAGACAAACTTCTTTTTCTTTTAAACCAACCCTAAAATCATAATTTTTGTATTATAATAATAGGGGAGACGGGGGCACATTTGAACGTGAGGCAGCTTTGAACATCGCTAATAACAACTCAATTAATAAATATTTTAAAGCGTTAACCAAAATTTCCACACGGCGATACCCTCATCTTTAGTCGTCAATACTTTCCTGGGGTCTCCTCAGTCGTCGTCTGTCAGTAGCCGGAGTGCAGAATTTATGCACACAATTTCGTTATATACATTTTTTTTTGTAAGGGTGTTAAACATTTTTCATGAGGATCTCAGTTTGCGAGTAATATTTATTGAAGGCACCGTTTCATTTGGAATAAGAATAAGATAAGCTTTTTGCTAAATAATTCTCTGTCATAAAACATTAAAATAGCTACAATTCAAAAAAGCCCCAGGCCTTTCAAAGCTGCCCCTAGTTGGGGCACATTTGAACATTAGGACTTATTTAAACAAAATAAAATAAATAAATTATAAGCCTTTATTGAATTTACACTAATGTTGGTTTAAATTGAAGGTTAATTTTACTTCTCAAAGTGTGAATAACTTAAAGTCCAATAATTCAAACATATTAGTGTTGAGAAGCCTTTAAAGCAAAAAGTGTTCAAAGGTGCCCCAGTCTCCCCTATACTATCTCTTATTTCATACCTAGTTTCTTACTGTTATCTTTCTTCATTCAATATATGTACATAATTCTAGTTAGTCTGTAAGAGGTTTATAATCTAATAGATGAAGTAATAAATATAAATAAATAAATAAATAAATTCCAAACCCCTCTGTTCAACTAGCTGGAGTATAACTCCATAACATAATGCATCCTATTTCATGTTTTACTGTTGGGCAAATAATATTCATTCTCAGCCCTGTATTAGGTCCAATCCATCTGAACCAAAAATTTTTATTTTCAATTAAGCGGTAAACATATCCTTTTCCCAAAAACATAGTCGCTCACTAATACATATGTACAGTGCACTCTCGATTTTTGCATTTAATGAAAACAGACGTTGTTGCAAATATCGAAAAGATGCACAAATCGAACAGAAAATTAAAACACTTTAAGAAGGCCTACCTACACGCTATTCTCTGAGTTATTAAAATAAAATTGCCTGCCATTTAAGAGTTTTATTTTTATTAAAAAGAAAAATTATGCATTAAAACATATCTAAAAAAAAAATTCATTTTCAATTCAGTAGAAATTTTGGTTTGCACTTGTTTTGCAGAAGATCGCTTCGCAACAGCGTATCGGGCGTTTTCTGGGGTTGCATCATTTCTTCAATTTTGAGGGTATTTTGTTCTGCCCACTGCAAGAATGTGGTGCAGCATTTCAATGTGTCTTCTAATTTTACTTTGGGTTGTGTATCAATAATATCCATTTCCGCACTATTAACAGAAACTTCTTACTTTCTCGGGCTTCTGCGTTTAGCAGATTCTCGGAAATCCATTCAGAGATGTCATCGCTGCCTTTCTGAAAAAATTCTATAGCGAATTAGAAGTAAAGGAACACAGTCTTCTTCCTCCTTCTCAGAAGTTTTTATAATTTTTTTTTTCCAAAATTTAGCATTTGTATTCGCTTTTAACTTTATCCAAGCGCTTGCCAAGAAAAAGATGGCATATTTTAAATTTAAGCTTTTCAGTGCTTCTCCATAATTGCAAGAGGAAACAGGCTTAAAAATGGCTTAACAATTTTTTTTTATTCAGTGATTGAGTTTAGTCAACCATATTAGCTTTCGATCTATGGAGGATTCGCTGAATTTAACACAAATAAAAATCTAGGCGCGTTGTTATTATCACATTGCGTCAAGACGATTTATGATGTCGGCAGAGGTTTGCTTTTGCCTCCAAAATTGCATAGTAGAACTTACACACAAATTTTGCCAAATCTCAAAGTTGCGAAAAACGAGATTTTTTTTTTGATATGTTGCAAACATCGAAAAAAGGAAATCCATTTATGTCGGTTACAAATATCGAGGTTTGCAGAAATCGAGGTTGCAAAAATCGAGAGTGTACTGTATATGTTTTGGCGAACTCCAAACGCACTTCTCTATTTACAGCAGAAATGTATGGTTTTTGAAGTGCTACTCTGCCATATACATAAATTGTTTTGGAATAAGACGGCGTCGAACGGTTTTTTTTTAATGACACGTGTTTCTCGATAATCATAGAAACTTTTAAGGTTTACTTTGGGATGCTGGCCTTTGGTTTGGACTTAGTTTTGCGGAAAATAAATCGTTCATCATGAGTCGATAAGATCTTTTCCTTCTACTTCCAGCTGTATTCGGTAGGATTCCTTCGTATATGTACATACATATGTGTTTATAATTTTCTGAACAATAGAATGTGTTAGCCCAACAATTTCACAGATTCTCCGCAAAGAATTACATTCACAATAGAATCTAACGACAAGGTTTTTGGTTAAATGGCTGCCTGTTTCCTTTTGTTTTCCATGCTCTTAAAATAAATTGGCTAGCACAGCTTCTGAATTTCTCACATACAAAATCGCATTACTTATGATCAAGAAGATCCTTTCCTACCTTTTTTATATTTTAAAATAATGGTAAATGTCGATTTATTCATATCCCATGTCATCTTTATACGCGTGTTCATGCATGTACGCTCAATTTTGTGTGCTAAAATTTAGTGCTTTTCACCTTTTAATGTGTATAAATAATTAAATAATATACTTTTGTTTGGTTTTGTTTCTGATTATTACTATAAAAATATGTGTTATATGAATTCTGTAAATAAATTATTTAGAAAAATATTTCTTGATATTGAAAAAAGGAAAAATGTGTTTAGATGATAGGTGTACGCTCAATTTTGAGAGCCACTGTAAATGTACCTATCGCATTCCTGTGTTTCGGGGAATTCCCTTTTAACACATTCACATGTTCCGTAGGTTATTTAATATGACATATGATAATTCCTTTCAATTTCGGATCAAATGATAGCCCGAATTCTGAAAATGATTCGAATATAGGATGTTCAGTGGTAGAGGTGTTGAACTATCGATTATTTTCGATAGCCATTTAAATATAGAATTTCAACAATTTCTTTAGCCGGTCGATATCTACAAACGGAGTGTATTTAAAATTTCACAGAGGAACCCGATCAATAGCGAACCCTTTAAAATGGTTTTAACTTAAAAAGGGTATTCCCCGTTTTATGAGTCAGCAACGTAGAAATAGGAGTATTATTGTTTGTCTTTCTCTTAACTTAAATAGGGGATTCCCCATTTTATGAGTCAGCAACTTGCGTGTGTAAAAAAGGACGCTAAAATAAAGAACATTCTGTCGAATTGGCATTTTATTTTATCATCAGAAGCAATATTAAAATATATGTATATCGATAACTATCGATAGTCCAAAGTCAACTATCGAAATTATCGATGGCATTGACTATCGATATTTCTCCACCTCTATTCAGTGGATTGTACCGAATCAGAAAAAAACTAACAATAACAAACAAACACCAAGGCTTGAATTTGGCGGCTTATTTAGAGAATAACTTTGCAGGTATTGACCAATTGATGCCTCTATGCTCTATGGAATGCTGCAACAATTTGGAAAAGCATTTGCAACGCTCTCTACCTCCATATTTTGAAGTCCGAAACGAGTTGCGGAGAAGTGCTAAGCAAGATCCCATAACGGATTTCTTTAAAAATTAAAAAGCATGTTCAACATGTTTGAAACATGAATTAAATCTGCAATACAAATTACATTCTTCTTTTTTTATTGCATAATTGTTTTTACCATTGATGTTGCCTTTTTGTATTAAAACTATATAGTATAGGTACAGTTAGTTGTCTAAAAACAGTGTAACGAATTTAGATGCATTTTTTTTGTGTAGAACGTAACCCCAGCTTTAGTACATATGTGGCCCAAGTATCATATTACGCGATTTTGTACAGCGACTGTATTGTATTGTATAAAATCGGGATCTACGTGGTGATCCCGAACGACTAAAATTGCGAACGATCTAGAAAAGGGTTTAGCCGTACTTCCATAGTGAATTTGCCCCCAGAAGGAATTATATCTTTATGCATATCGTTTTGTAGGGGAGATCAGTAGTAATTAATACACATAGATATTTCCGATTTGTATTGATTTATTTAGGAGGTATTTCAAAAAAACCGTCCGAGAAGGACTTTTTTTTGGAACGCTATATTTCTATTACTATAGAAGATAGGGCAATAAAACAAAAAGCTATAGTTAAACCATACTCTAGAGTTTATATAATAATTTTTTTTGAAAGGGCATGCCTCTGAACAAATACTAAAAAAAACAATTAAAAATTTTCATGATCGATTTTTATTGGTTCTTATAAGTTGACCACTCTGAAAAAAACACAGAATAATTGTCTATATATATTCTAACACTGTACCAAATTTCATTCAAATCCATTTGGTGGAACTTGTCGAAAAAAAATGCAATGTAAGTTGCGCGCATTCGATGAGTGCCAGTAATTAACACAAACTTCGCCATTGCATTTTTTTTATTTTGTTCGCTGCTCAAACATGGTATAGTTTTTAGAGCTGTGCAATGATGAACGGTAGATAAATAAAAGTAAGTAAAGGTTCATTAATAAACTATTTTATTAACATTTTCATACACCAAAATATTTTGGTTATAAATCATCATCACTGTCCTCTTTAATAACAATATGGGCATTGTTCATAGAAAAAATATTGGATAATAATTCTGCTGGTCGAACTATATGGGATTTATATCTTGCGTTTGACAAATAATATATAATTGCAGCTACATGGGAACAGCATCCGACCATATGATTTGCATTAGCACAATCACAACAATACCGTCGAACACCTTCATAGCTTTGCCGTTTAGGGGTATACTGTATACTCGATGTAACATCTATAGGTTTTGCTATTGATGTATCGACATCAATTACATAGAACATTACCAACCTTGAGTGATTTCATTCGAGAAACACTATAAGTTTGCACATCATCATCTTCGGTTTTTAATATTTTTTTTCGTGCTCCATCTTTTCGAAAATGAAAGCCACAGTTATTACAGCTAGACATGGTAAAAATCCTTCAACACTATCCTTAACACTCTAAAGGTTAAAATCATTACTACAATATACATACATATATGACTTTTCAAATACTAAAGCACATCTCTCAATTATCAACGTTCAAAACAGAATAAGGTGCAACGTATGTACAAGTTACAAAAACAATAATTTAAAGCTACATAGTTACGTGCTAGTCACAAGCACGTCGAAACACGATCGTCCTTTGCTTAACGTGTACAGTTAATTCAACTAAAATATAGCAAACTACTTAAGAAACAAACAACGATTTTAGCTATATTGAGCTTACTTGTACTTTTTTTTTGTTTATATTTTTTATTGCTTATGTAAGTAAGCTATGTATGTCCTTATATAATATTTATCTGCGCACTTTCTTCATAAGGTATGTATTTTAAATAACCGTTATGCACTTCTCAATGTATTATTATATGTTATTGTAGCGCAACTTACATTGCATTTTTTTTCGACATGTTCCACCAAATGGATTTGAATGAAATTTGGTACAGTGTTAGAATATACATACACAATTATTCTGTGTTTTTTTCAGAGTGGTCAACTAATAAGAACCAGTAAAAATCGATCATGCACATTTTTAATTGTTTTTTTTTAATATTTGTTCAGAGGCGTGCCATTTCAAAAAAAATTATTATATAAACTCTAGAGTATGGTTTAACTATAGCTTTTTGTTTTATTGCCCTATCTTCTATAGTAATAGAAATATAGCGTTCCGAAAAAAAGTCCTTCTCGGACGGTTTTTTTCAAATATCTCCTAAATAAATCAATACAAATCGGAAATATCTATGTGTATTAATTACTACTGATCTCCCCTACGAAACGATATGCATAAAGATATAATTCCTTCAGGGGGCAAATTCACTATGGAAGTACGGCTAGACCCTTTATTTGATAAATCTCGAAAACGAAAATCTTGAATAGACAAAATCTAGAGAGTACAAATATCCGAAGGACTTTATCTCGAAAAAAAAATCTCGAAAGAGATTTTTGAAATCTCTTCATTTTACTGCAAAAGTAATTAAAACGGGTCCAAAATGTAGAATCTGTAATTTTTTTAAAAATAATAAGAATTTAACAAATGTTTGCAACAAAAAGATTGTTTTGTTTCCAAATTAACTGTAGTAGGTACCTACTGTTTTTACTTTACACAAGAAATAATTATGCACATTACATTGTGTAAATGTGTGTATATCTAAATACTAAAATAACTCATTTATTTACTCAAAATATGTATGTACATTATAAATGCATTGATATTATATAAATATTTGAAACTCAAGTTGTGGGCTATGCCCCTCCCATACAACTCTTTTCTTTCAATGTGTGGACTTCCCCTAAAAACTTTTAGCGTCAACTTAATCTTGTGTTCTTGGTAAGCTTAGTTGTGCTTATTCAGTACATGACTCAAATGAAGGCAAATTGATTATTTTATATAAATTTTTTGTGAAACAATGTCCACGTCAAAAACTCATTTGCATGCATGAACAGTGAATCATATACTTTTCTACACAAATAAATCTAGAATTGATATTAATTTTTGAGACAATGGTAATAATTCGCGCGGGCAGAGTAATAGCACTAGCATAGCAACGTCAACGTTCTCTGTATATGTTTACACATCAAATTTCACGAATACCTGGTACATACTCACGCCTTTTTTATATAATCTTTTTTTGTTTTTTTTTTTTTTTGTTGTTGTTTTTTTTTTAAACAAAAGGTGGTTAATTTTTTGTCATCAAAATTGGACATCTGTCAACAAGTAAATAATTTGGAAAGTGGAGGGAAATCGTCTGAGAGAGTGCAATACTTGCAAGAAAGTAACCAAACGCTTTTGAAAAACTTGATCAAACCAGTCATTTTGCTTTTGTTTTCCACTAACAATGAAGATTGTGACATTTCACAAACTGTCAGATGACTGGTTTTGACAGATGTCCGTCGCTCACTCCAATAAAAATTTGTAACCAGATATTACAGAAAATAACGAGTGGGGACATTTTTTGACACTCTCATTTGGCTCTCTTCTCTGATTTCTTGTGTTTTTTTTTTGGGTTACCAAACACCGATTTGAGTGATTCTTGGTAATTTTACGTAATTTTTTAGCAGTTACCAAACAGACGACCTAATAATAATGGATAAGGAGAATTGGAGATCTAACGTCGATACCATGTGTAGGTACATTATTTCTTTTTGTTGCGACTTTTTTTGCTCCACAACCCTTTTTTGCGACTTTTTCAAATTTGTCAGTGGCAACACTGATTCCTACTGAGGAGAAGGTGTTTTATAGATTTATTACGGAAGGGTTTAATGGCTCTTTTAGTCTGACGAAGACCCTGGGTATTTTCCCAATGGGAGACACATATTTTGTTTTCCCAACTTTTGATTTTTAAGCTTATGGAGGAGTTATTAATGTTGCAAAATGGTTCAGTGCCGGTAAAGGAGTCAACCAAATATTTTTTAGTTAGATCGTCGGCTTTTTCGTTTCCATCAATACCCTCCTGTACCGGCACATACCAAAGTTTCACTTTATGGGAGAGGTCTTGGAGAGTTAAGGATTGATTTGGAGTCAATCAGATTTGAGCCCAGTGCTTTTATAGCTGCTTGACTATCCGTGAGTATAGGATTGAAGACACATTTTATTTCCGATTCGAGGATGACGTTGGCTCACATTTGAATGGAATAAATTTCAGCTAGAAATACACTGGGACTTTGTCATGAGTAATCACATTTATTTTTATAGACATATACCGCCATCATCTATCTGCGGTGAAAGAGTGATATACAGTGCAATGACCAAACAACAGACTTCAGTATCACTCAACGTGTTGCCTACACGTATATTAGTCCTCAACTGAATTATTGGGGAAAATATTGCACCATTTAGGGAGCCTAGCCAATAATATTGTGCATGGTTTTGCACAATAATATTGTTCGTCTAGGGGCCGCTGACCTTAGAACGTATAGCTCCATTTGCTAAGCCAAAATTTACTTAAAATAGCACTGATTCGATGGCACTCGTTTGAATATTACTAGAGGTCGTTAAGTCATGCAGCACATTATCTATTTTCATTTGTTTGTTGTTTAACCTGTAGATAACCTATAAACGTCATTCATCGCTTAAAATCAAAATTGTTTATCAAGTCTATTTTAACGCCGAATTCACCCGTTATCTAAGAGCGCTTTTAGAGGTTATGTATAGAACTTTCAGACGTCTATCATAATCCCAACATGTATACTATAAAGGCAAATCGGTGGAAACTGTAAGCACCATTGAAAACCCGCTACACTCCAAAGAATACAAAATGGTCGTCTTCCTAGATACGAAAGCCACAGCAGATGCCCTTTCAAAGCTCAAGGTCGAGAACTCGCTTAGCAAATTGACTAATTTGCTACTCACTAGTCGAATTATCAACACTAAGCTAAATGAGTCCTCTTTGGAGCCTTGTAGTAAATTAACTTTTGCTACTCCTGGAAAGCGTGGGATGCAAAGTAATCGGATATGCTGATGACGTCGCTATAGCTACATATCTCCTTCACAATTAATGAGCTCATGCTAAATGCGCTAAATAAGCTCTCGAAATTGACTAAAAAATGTAGACCCTCAGAAAACAGAACTGGTTCTTTTCACTAGGAACTGCAGAATCTCTCAAATTTACCCTCCTTCTCTAAACGGTACCAGACTAGTCTTCGCCGACAAAGCAAAGTACTTGGGTCCCATCCTATATAAAAAAAAAACTTAGCAGTATACTCAATATCCAGGAAAGCTACTATAGCCCGCTACTCTTGTAAGAAAGCCATTGGTAGCAAATGTGGACTTCAACCCCGCATAACACATTGCCTCTATGTGTTTGTAATCAGACCGATTTTGATGTATGGCGTAGTTGTCTGGTGGACCGCCCTAAACAAAGCTATATATCGCGACAGCCTGGGGAAAATAGAAAGATTAGCATGTCTGTGTATTAGTGGAACACTAAGAACTACACCCTCCGCAGCTCTAGACATCCTACAGTATCTGCCACCCCAGAAAGCAAATGGCAGCCAGTGCTGCCATAAGACTCAAAACTATCTCACAGTGGTCACTCAACAATATTAGATCACTTGAAACATAGACTATACTGTGGCGAAGCCCAATTTCCTGATATGTCCTTGTGGGATAACTTAGGAGCTACAACAGACAAGTCAATATACTTCTGCACTGATGGCTCTAAATCCAATGATGGATGTAGGAGGACGTGTTTTCTCAGGCAGATTAAAACTGAATCTCTCCTTCTGCCTCCCTGATCACTGCAGCGTTTTCCAAGCAGAGATTATGGCAATTTGAGAAGCACTGTCCTGGTTCAAGAGGAATGTAATATCTTCTAATGATATCAGGATATTCTCGGATAGTCAGGGGGCATTGAGATCTCTGGAATAAGTCCACTCTGGAGACCACCTCCAACTGCCCAAGCTTTTTCGCTTTCTCATGAGTAGCGGGGTTAAATCTCCCCAAGATCCTTGGTATCACAATGGGCCTCTATGGGCCTAACTGTGCTGGTTCTAGTTAGCTAAGCATTCAAAGACAGAATTATCTTCAACTAATAAAAAAAAAACTGATATCCTTTAGCATTTTTATATATGTACATTTATTTTTCTTTATTTTGTTATTACAATTTTAAGATTTTTTCCTTCAAAACTGCCAATTCATTAGCTACAGCCTTTGGCAAATGGTCACCTATTTCAGTCTCAAAGTATTTTTGGATTTCTGTGACTTCCTGCTGCCAGAAATCTTTTGGTAACGCAAACAGATCGTCAAGAGTCGCAGATAGATCTAGTCCCTCGGTGTGAAGAGCACCGTCAGCGGGTAGCAAACCAATCGCAGACTCCTTGGCGCAGTCTTCTCCCTTGACACGTCTAAATACCCAATCTAACACCCGAGAGTTTTCTCCATACCCCGGCCACATAAATTTACCATCCTTTCCTTTAAGGAACCAATTAACATGGAAGATTTTCGGAACGGTACCTCTCTTCTCCATGCTTAACCAGTGCTCTAGATATTTTCCGAAATTGTATCCAAAGAATGGACGCATTGCAAACGGATCGTGCATTATAACTTTCTTAGTGTGCTCCGCGGCAGCAGTGGATTCACTACGCATAGATGCACCTAGAAAAACGCCATGTGCCCACGAACGCGCCTCGTAAACAAGAGGTATACCTGTTGGTCTTCGTCCTCCGAATAGTATGGCGCTTATGGGAACCCCGCGTGGATCCTCCCATGCCGGGTCGATAATGGGACACTGCACTGCTGGAGTGCAGAAACGTGAGTTCGCATGAGCAGCAGGTGTTTTGCTATCTTTATTCCAGGGTTTGCCTAGCCAGTCTGTTATCGTCACATCGGGTGACTGGAATTTTTCCAAACCCTCCCAATACACGCCACCATCAGAAGTGGACGCAACATTTGTGAACACTGTATTCTTATAAATAGTTTGCATAGCGATGGGGTTCGTGTCTGGCGAGGTACCTGGCGCTACACCGAAAAATCCATTTTCAGGGTTAATTGCTCGTAGTTGCCCCTCATCATCGAATCGCATCCATGCAATGTCATCGCCTACACACTCGATCTTGTATCCAGGTAAAGTGGGTGTCATCATAGCCAAATTCGTTTTACCGCATGCAGATGGAAAAGCGGCTGCGATATAAATTTTCTCGTTCTTAGGATTAGTAATGCCCAAGATCAACATGTGCTCCGCCAACCAGCCCTCGCGTCTGGCAATAGTGCTGCCAATTCTTAGTGCAAAACACTTTTTACCCAATAAGGAATTACCACCGTATCCCGATCCATACGACGCGATGTAATTCTCGTCCGGTTTATGCAGAATAATTGTGCGGGCTGGATCACAGGGCCACGATGGAAACTCTACGACACCATTTTCGGGGCGACCGACCGAATGAAGGCATTTCACAAACTCAGGATCCTTCTGCAATTGCTGGGTGACTGCTTTGCCGATTCGCGTCATGATTCGCATTGACTCCACTACATATGGTGAGTCAGTGATTTCAATACCCACTTTGGACAGAGGTGATCCAACCGGACCCATAGAGAATGGAATCACGTACATAGTGCGTCCCTTCATGCTGGACGGAAAGCGTTCATTGATGGCTGTTTGCATATTTTCCGGAGAAATCCAATTGCCCAGCGAACCAGTTACAGCTTCTTCTTTTTTCGTCGTGCATATGAAAGTTTTCGACTCAACTCGCGCCACGTCTCCCGGATTTGTCCTGGCCAACCAGCAATTCTCGTACTTCTTCAATGAGCTGATGGTCCCCTGCGCCACAAGCTTGTCCACCAATATCCCCCTTTCCGAATCACTTCCGTCGCAAATATGAACTTTGTCCGGCTGACAAAGTGCCGCAGACTCTTGGATGAAAGCAACAGCATTCTGGGGTAATTCACTAAGACTGGTTCCGGTATACGCAGTAAGACCTCGCACTCGATGCACTTGCCAAACTCGAAGAATTTTGGCAGCACTGCAAAAGAAGAAAAAAGGTAAGCTTATTACTGAGAAAATAAATAATGAGTTTAATCTGCATGCAAATGAATTAACATATATTTAAAAATGGCGTTGTTTCATCAGTCCAATCAAATCAGTGCATTTTTGATAAATGCAAAGTTTAACTGAACATGTTCGTTGAACTTACAACGCAAAATTAATAATTTCGTCCACCAAATCAAAAGAAAGAAATCCAAAATCAAAAACCCTGACCATGGACGACATTCGGAAAAATACAAATAAATACAGAATGAGTCGGCGTCATGCTAATATATCCGGAATCATCCATCCATCCATTCGTATGCATATGTATTCTCTCCATTGAGACGCACAAATTAACAAAACTCACACGAAGAAGCATCGCATTAGTGCCACTCAGTGGCTATCAATAGTTTGTTCGTAGGTAATTTATTTTAAGAGAACCAACCAACAAGAAATATCAGCTGGTTTATAAAGTCATAGGTGGAATTTTTTGTATTTGTTTATATTTAGCCTACGAGTTCTCGGCGTTGGCTATACCTATATAACTCTAGATACATATACACTTGACTATAGGTGGATAGAGCGCGTGCTTTAAAACGGGAAAGTTCGGAATATGATGCAATGTTTCATCATCTTTGCTTCAGCAAATTTACGTGTGGAAGTGGATAGATCAATTTTTTGTTTTACTTTGTGCAGATTTTTTTTTATGACATAACATATGCACATACAGGTATGTATGTCATTAATTGTATTTTTTATGGTTACATACTTATATTCTTGGAGGAGGTCGAGAAGTAGATCAAGGGAGAATGTAAGTCTAGAAAATGTCTATTACTTGTTTTAACTCACCGAAACTGGTTTGATATGTAAATTAAGGAACTTATACACAGGTGCACTTAAAGCTTTAAAGCTCATGAGAATTTAACATAAAACATTAGTGATATTGCTACAATTTATTAAAAGCTATAGGGTCCTTTGTAATCAAAATGGACCAATCCATGAGTACAAACGGGCAAATCAGTAGAAAATAAAACAAATTCAGATACAGGTTCAAATCTGGATGAACTGCCACCACCAACTGTCTGCCCAACCTATTCAATAGGTGAAAGGTGAGTTTAATTGAGCCAATGGGCGCAAAAGCTAAAGCCAACATTAAAAGAATTTATTTACCTACATAACTTAGAATAGACTTTTTGCTATTCAACGTCACCTTATAGTCAACTTTAAACTCGAAATTTAAAATGCGACAAACGTCAGCTTTAAATAACTAGAGTCGGCTTTAAACGTTAAGTTTCTCATATAATATTCTGACGTTTGGGTTTAATAGTTGAAATCGTTTTTGTGTTTTTTTTTTTTTTTTCAATTTTATATAGGCTAGACATATTTCCGCAACATGTTTTCAATGTAAAATACAACAAAACCTTAGTCTGTATAATTATCCAATCTTATTTTTACTTGTAGAGCTTTTTCGAAGTCTATATAGATTTGAAAAAAAAACCCGCCTAATAACACTTCAAAAGTCGTTACTAACTACACAAAGGCAAAAATGTGTTTATGAATAACGAAAAGTTATAGCCGACTTTTATATTTAGTCCCGACTTTAACTAAAGTCAGCTCTAAGCACTATTCATGGGCTCACTATGAATTTGCGCTAAGGAATTACTTCGAGTAAAGTAAAGGCATTAAGCATTTGCTCGTAATTGGACAAGTTTGAAAATTCGAAGTGAGAATTTGCTTAACATTTGACAGCATATCGCACAACTGACATTTTGCAAATTTTTCAAGAGACACAAAAAAATCGTTCCTACAGAAATAACTTGAATCAAAAGTCAACATAATAGGTATGTTGATTGAGACTGTTCTGGGCAAAAAGGTACAGAAAGTAGAAGGTTTTCTCGTCAGTGAGAAAAATTTCTATCCGAAACCGATCTCATTTGTGTTCATTGAGGTTGTCGGAAGAGAAAAGTACAGGAAATGTACCTCCTCTTGAGGTAGAACAAACTAGTGTACAGATATCAAAATCAGCTGTGGCTATAATGTTGATTTGTTTGCAGCAATTACTTTGTTCTATGAAAGTTAAACATAGAAAAAATTAAAATAAAAGATAGTTACGGGCAATCTGTACCATTTGTAATTTGTTAGATTTCAATTTTAAACATCTTATATTTCACTTTTAATAGAAATGACAATTGTCAAATGTCAACATACATACTTGAAAATTAAACATATGGGCTGTACTTTTCTGTTCTAGCTTTGATTTGACATTTTGCACGAGTCTGTGCTGTTCTGATCTGGTTTTTTCTCACTGAACAGACCTTATATTTAGTTTAGGAACATTTTTATTCAATTCATTTTAAAAGTCAGTATTTAATAGTATTTAAAAAATTAGGTGCGTTGTATTGAAACTTAGATTTTGTCAAAATGTCAGCTGTACAATGTTTTCATGTACACGACGATATGGCTTGTCAACTATGTCAACTATGGCTTGTCAACTTATCTCTAATGATCTCGAGCGTGTCAGGTTTTATTAATAAAAGCCAATGTTGAATTGATACGTTCTTGCTCAGACGTGTCTTCTGCGATAATTCACTTATTAATGAATTGAAAACCACCTAACAAAGATTATTATGATTTAAAAAAAAATTATTTTTAATATATTTCTTTGTTAAATTATTTAGTTTTTTTTAAATTGTTTAATTATTTATTTTTTATTTATCTATTTTATATGTTTACTTATTTTTTAGTTTATTCATCTATTAATTCACTTATTTGTTCATTAATTTGTTTGTTTATTTATCTAATTGATATATAATTTTTCTCTTAATATTCTCTTATTTATTAATTTATTTATATGTTTCTTTCTTTATATGCTATATTACTTTTCTATTAATTTAAGTTGAGCATAAAATATATACATACATATAACACCTCTTCGTATTGTAAATTGCGTGGTGACTTGCCTTTGTAATTTTATAACGAAATAAAAATCTATCTATCTAAAATGCATGGTTTCCAATGTCTCATAGTTTCATAGAATTTTTTATAAATCTTTTCCAATTTTGTCTGCTTCTAGCAATAGGGAAATCCATAGAAAATTAAATTCTTCTTAACTTTGACGACTATTTTTATTTATTTACGTTTTAATTTTTTATTTTCATTAACAAAAAAAAACAAAATTTTATTTATCTCAATAAATTCCATCATTTTTCAGTCACGTGATATGTATATTAAAAAATATAAGCACCTACAAGTTTTAGGTTGTTGCTATATGAAATGAATGAATGAATTGTGTCTCAGAGTTCATTTAATTATAAACATTCTCGTATACGTAATAAAAATTTCAACTTTTTTATACAACTTATTTTGTGATTTATAATTGGTATGTCGTATGTCTACACTTTATCGGAAAGGATTATAAAAACATTCATATGTAAACACATATGCACAATAAATAAATAAATTGCAGAAATTAAGCTTTCAATGGAATTTTGATAATCTAATTATAAATCGCTTATCTAGTAATAATTAAGACCGTTTATGTTCGCGAGGCTAATTACATTTTACACAGGAACTAGTCTATAAACCAGTGGTGGACACAACTTTTTCGTGTAAGGGGCTGCCACTGAGCATATAGAAATGGGCACGGATCACCATTTGTACTTCCTAATAAACGAGAACCGCCCGTTTAAAAATGTACACTTTATTGCACAGATTCGAAAATACGGATTATCGTTTGGTAAGTAGCTTTCCCAAGAAAAAAAGACAGACAGACAGATCGGCGCGCGTGGTAATAGGAAACTCAGATGTTAGGTTTTAACTACGTCTATGGGTGGTGTCCAGGCTAACTGGAGAGTTGTGTATTACTGAAAGTTTTGTCATTGCTTATGATTCACAAACGTTTTTTCCAGATGTTTCTTATTATGGTTTGTGCTATCGATTTCTTCAGCTATATCACCATCCTACTGCCAGTGTTATGCAGTAGGTGATCAACTTATATTTATTTCGTGAGAATGAAATGTTAAGGCGACATCTGGATTTGAACCGTGAACCTTTAGCGTGACAATCGACGACGACTACCACTACGGCACAGCCACCCAAGAATGAGTCGTTTCTCTTTCGTTTTTTCTTATGTGTGTACACCCTAAAATTGTTATCTCGGGCCTCCGGAGGACTTGGATGTTACTTCTTTTTGAAAAGAGTTTGAGTACATTGAATTTTTAGTCTTCTTACAAGCTTTTTATTAGCTTTACTTTCTGTGAGGGAAAAATCTGGGAATCAGTTTTACACCTGCTTCCAGATATCCGATCATGCTTACATTTTGCACACGTGTATAAGTCCGGTGACAATATAATAAAGTTTATTTGATGACGGTGTAAATCTAATATGACGGACGCCCTAAGATGGTGAACTATCGTTATCTTAACGACCTCTTTGATATGGGTTTCAAATGAAAGGGATTGACTAGTAAAATAAGATTAGCTAACTGGCTAAACTAAATTGTTCATACAAAATTTGTCGTTGCTAAACGCAAATATAAAATTCCGCTGGGAAATTTATCCGAATGTACGGTGCTCATGCTAAAATGCTCGCTAAATAGGTAGTTGCATAGGATATGTCTCCACAAAATTTTCGCCAACCATTTAATGTCCGGGACATTTATTTAGCGGCGGAATTTTGACCTTTTAAATTCAAATAGAAATTTAAAACAAAAATCAATTATTCGGTTTGAATTTTTTGAGGATTTTTGTGAAAAGGGGTATATAAGTGCATGTATACTGCTGCTGCTGTTGGTTTATTCCAGCACGCGTATGAAAATGAAAAGGCAATGTCGGGGGAAGTCAAAGAAAAAATTAAAATAATCAGGAGCACAGAAAAAATGTTTATGACAAACAAAATTTATCTGGCATTTATCTTCGGTTTCCACGTGAATTTTTGGCTGGTGGAAACTTAGCTTGGCGCGAGCACCGTACTAACCTTAAAAAGTAAAAAATATTCTTTTTTCCGAGTCACCAATATGTTACTATTAATTAAAGCTTGGAGCGCTCAAGCACAAAACAACACATGCACGATAATGCAATGAGGACGAAGAACCTGTCATCTTTCGTTTATGCAAATTCTACCTCTAGACAGAGGATATATGTATCTGTCAGCTCGCTTATCAAAGACATTAATTTCTGGAATGGTATCTCATGACGCACATTACATATGCATAAATGGATGAAATCTGATTAGGCCCACCTGTGGCCGCAGTGATAAGGTTACACAGTCCCACCTCTACCAACAAGCCCCAACCTTTAATTAATACAGTACGACCTCAATAAAAGCAACCCTCGATCTGCGCAATACTCAATAAAAGCAACACGTAAAATCAAAACAAAAAATTAATTAAAAAATTTATTATTGTTGCCCAGCAGTTGTTTTTATTTAACTGCATCGCAATGCTCCAGCTAATGGATCAAAATATGATCCACTTGAATAAACTCTATTACAGAAAAAAATTCTATTGGCACATTTGGTCGGAAGCGAAGTGTCAGATTTGGAAAGCAAAATTAAGGCATCATATGCCTCTGCATGTTTGCAGTCTAGGGTAGTCTAGCAATATGAAAGTGCTGGAACCATTTGATATGTATATTGAAATACTGATTAGGATAAAAATTGCATCAATCAATAATTTGGTTCCAGAGCTATTCTCGAAACTGACTCTGCCTAGGCGTAAACAATAGCTGGCCGCATATAAAACCGATCTCGGAACGATTTGCAGCAATCTGGAAGCCGAAGACCCCCACGGTTAAATGTTATAGCAGAGTCTGCAGTTCCTGTCTTGGTGACTTGGAAAAAAATATTTTTCAACTTTTTAGTTCAAGGTTGTTTTAAAAAAAACAATGTGTCTATATATTTTTTTAGTTTATTTTTCCAAACAGCAAATAAAATGATTTTTAAACTTTTCATTTCAAACTCTCTTTCTAAAGATACATTATATACATTCTGTTATTACTTTAAAGGTTTGCTATTTCAAAGCTTCTTTTAGTTTTCTTAAAGATTTAAATCAGATTTAACGAGCCAAAAGGCCACTACATCAATGGAAATAACCGTTGGGCAAATGAAACGAGTTCAATTCGATGCTAAGAAAATGCGACATTTCTAAATAAATATTAATCTTTATGTATTCATATCAGCAATACTACGATTTTTGATAACAATGTCAGCATGCCACAGAACAAAGTTCAAAATTTGTCCCTCCGACAAAGTCAAATATAACATTTTAACGCTGCCACATCCCATAGCCCGTGTATGGGTTCAGTAGTTGACTTTATACTGCTACCAAGACATAACTTGGCTTATACCGGTATCTGGAATTTGAACCTGCTTCCACCGTCAGCCGTTCCGGTCAACACTATCTCTTTCGTATTATCATTTCAGTTTGGAATTTTTTCAAGCAATAAAGCTTTAAATAGTGAAATACTCGTATCGTATGTTATTTTCCATAAGCAAAGCCATAGTTTGAATAATAAATACGAGTCGGTTCTCTTGATTGACGCAGAAAGTAAACCCGAACCAATGTTTTGGTCGTTCAAAGGCCACATACTGTATGTGGGGGCTCGCCTCTAAGCAGGGTTATCTGGTCTTTCTGACATCACAAGTGATATCGCTTGGCAGATTTGCTCTGTTACAAATAAAAACAAAAAACAACAACAGATATCACAAAGCAAAGCATCCCACCAAAACAACAATAAACAAATATAAATCTTTAAATAACACAGAGTAGTTTGTTCCATTGCTTTCGCGTTGCTAACCGCACTCGATTATTGTTCGTCGTATTGGTATTCGTAGAGAAGTGTGTCCGGTTATTGGCTGTTTAAGTTGTTCGACGCGACGTCAGATAGTGCGCTTGATAGATACGATTAGCTCGCCCGCAAGTCATCATTATAGTACAGTGGAGCCTTCCCAAACGATAAGCGATGTTTCATAACATAACAAATTCAACGCTGATCCAAATACAATAAAATTACGTTGTTCAAAAAAATATAGTGCATTTTTTCACGAACTGCAGCTTGTCAACAGCCAGAGCTGGAGGTTGTGTTAAACGTACAGCCCTATTATGGCTAGCGAATCGAACGTTCGATATGAAGCGAACGCTTTTGCGAATCACCCGTTTCGTGGTATTATGGTTAGCGAATGTGTCATTCGCCTCTGAAACAACTGCTGCAACAACAAAAATCAAATTAAATGACAGTTGCGCACATAATACCACGATACGGGTGATTCGCAAAAGAGTTCGCTTCATATCGAACGTTCGATTCGCTAACCATAATAGGGGTATTAAAGATTATTTATAAAACATACCCTGTAACGGACCGCTGAAGCTTCCCAAAGATCATTTCGCTGAACGATTTCTAATAGCGCAGTGTAACTGACGTTATATTATTATTTTTAAAACAAACAGATACTCTTATTTTTTTTCTGCAGAATTCACAATCAATGCACAATATAACAGTACTTCGTAGATGCAAGCGACAATTGGTACTAAACCACTCTCACTTTTCCCAACTTCCTCCTTATTTAAGTATACATACAATATTATGTACTATATGCTTGTTATTTCCCTAGTGCTCTTCTTTAATTGAGTTTAAGAAGAAACAACTTGACGTTCAGTTTCGGTTGTTTATCTGTACGGCAGGGGCTTAATCGCATTCGTTCGGTGATAAGGAAACATTCTAATGTGGTCGTCGCTGAAATACTGGCAATCTGAAGAAACTCGTCATGGTATTTATGAACAAAAATAATAAGCATTTAAAATGGAATCATATAAACATTATGTACTGTACATAGATACATAACTTTAATTGATTTTTAATCACTTCATATGTACAGTGCTGATCACAATAATAGGTAATACAAAGAAAAATCAAGGTTTTTTGAAAATTTTATAAGATTTTGGATAGGAATCTTTTTCTCATAATCAAACCACATTATTCTTCAATGATTCCGACATTTTTTTTTTGTTTTTATTTTTTCCTTGTAATTTTTATAAACAAAAATACAAATCCTTATAGAAACGTGCTGCTCAAAATAATAGGTAATTCATAATTAAAATATTTTTTCAATAGGAAGCATTCCAGTGTCTCTGGATCGCCGTCCAAAGGTCGGTTTTGTTTGGAATGTTTCTATTGCCAAGGACTTCTTTAGTAACCCCCACAAATTCTCAATAGGATTGCAATCGGGGGACTGAGAAGGCCATGGTAACACAGAAACCTCCTGTTCTCTCAACCAAGCACTCACCAGTTTTGATGAGGTCCTTGAGATCATTGTCCTGTTGGAAGTGCCATATCCAATCATATTGTCCTCGGCATATGGTAGCATGTGATTTTGAAGAATATCACGATAAATTTCTTTTTTTATGATATCCCTCAATCAAAACAATTGGTCTAACCCCAAACCAAGAAAAACTGCTCCACACCATGACACTTGCAACTCCATGTTTTACCAATTTTTTTTTTTTTTTTTTGTAAAACGAGGGTGGAACTCCTTTCCTTTGGATCGACGAACATTCCTTCTACTATCAGAACTGAAAATATTAATTTTGGTCTCTTCCCATCTCCATAAAATTATTTAATAACTGTGAGAGGTGTTGTTTTTTAAATTTTCTCCGAACTGCTTCCTAGCCCATACATTTTTTTTAGCAGAGGGACTTTTCTGGCAATTCTGCCCGGTTAATTATTTTCTTGTTATCTTCTTCTAACAGTTGGGGTACTGATTACAATATCTATTGAAGCTGCTATGGTCCTTTATGACGTAAATGGGTCACCTTTTGCTGTTATTTATTGTTATTCTATTGTCCGCTGCTGAGTCCGTTTTTCTGGATCTTACTCTGGTTTCAGTTACAGACTGTGGTTTTAAGGCATGTGCAACAAAATTCACAGATCTTCCTAGCGTCTCGGCAGTGCATTTGAGGGTTTATGGGCGATGCGACGCGACGTTCTTCAACAGTGCAATGGTTGTTACGACCCTCTGAATTAATCTCACTTTATATTTATATTGATGTATTTTATCTTTGCTTTTACTTACTTGTGCTTAACGGATCAATCAGTTTAACTTTTTTCTTAATTTTAATGAAAAACTTTACAAAAAAAACTAAATTTACCTATTATTGCGATCATGGCTAAACTGAGGTAATTTCACTCTTTGATCTATTACACTCAGCTGATAGGAAATGAAAGAGCAAACCGCATGTCGAAAGATCGGTAACATCGATAGAAGAGTGCTTATTGGATCCAAAACAAACAGCACATTTTTGAGAAATCAGTGTTTCCGGTTTATTACAACCCTGTTACCTATTATTTTGATCAGCACTGTATGTTCATATGAACAAATCGTCGGCCTACAAGCAAAACCGCCCAACTATTGATGTTAAGTATAATAAAAAAGCAAGTAAAAAATTCTGTAAAACCTACCAATCTGGTAGTTTGCCTAGAAATATGCAAAAAATTTAAGAAAATCGCAGTTAACATTATAAATTACAAGGGATCTTAAGAAAACGAAAAACTTATTTTGCTTGTATGACGACGAAACGCACTTATCTATTCAATAAGGTGACCAGAACCTCACAAGGTCACAAGACCTATTCAAATGTACTCTAAAATATCTGAAAACAAGACAAGCTAAGGTATGCTTACACTTCCTTCCTTTGAACACTGCCTTGAATGTTCGTTGCCAAGCCTGATTATAGTACTGGTTAATTCTGGCTAATTCCATTGCACAGTAAATAGTGACCAATGCGAGTAAGAATATACAAATATCTCAGCAATCTGAACATGGAAACACACTTAACCCTTTCCTTTCCAAATAAAATGTGTACTTGGTTTGCTTCTACGCCACACAATTGTACGTTTATATGTAGTATTAAATATTGTAAGCTTTTCTTTGAAAATAAAATAGTCTTTTAAACTAAACTAAACTAACAAATGTCAATCTGGCAGACGGCAAAGCCATGCGCTAACGATTTGTACCCATAAACTTTCGTGAGTTCTTAAGAGAAACAATAAATCAAATCTAATCTATCTATCTATCTATCTATCTATCTATCTATCTATCTATCTGTCTATCTATCTATCTATCTAGTGACAAATGCTTTATGCACTTACTTGTACACTTAAATCAGTAGAAAACTATCAGCAGGCAATGTCAATATAATCAAATGAGTACAATACCACTAAACTGATGTGTAATTCCAGAAAGATTTTATTTTAAAACAACTGTTTTATAGATACATATGTTTGAGATATCCAATATTGATTTTGTTTCAAACCGACATGCATGAGTTCAAACACATGCCAAACTAAAAAAAACACTAAAAAAGAAACAAGGTAAATACTTGTCAGCAATGTATGTACATATGTAGATATTAATGTATAAAAGTAAACAATTAGGTATCTAATTAAGCTGGCAATTATAATGTTACAAACATACATGTTATAATTTGAAAAACAAATACTGTACGTGTTAATTTTTCATTAAGCTATGATTTTATTTACAAGTCAAAATCTATGCAGATGGTTTTTTTTAAAAAAGTTATTATCATTGTTTACAATATATGTAGTTAAATTTCATAAGAAAGGTAGGTTAATATATTTTCAATCAAAAAAGTCTCCGTACACAACATTCTTTCAACGGAAGGCACAAATATCTTTTTTATTAATTCAAATATGTATCTTGATGCAATTTTGTACAATTATCCCTCATTTATTCTTAAAAAATCACTCTAATACCAAAATAAGCAAAGTCATAACCATAAGGCAGTGATAGAATTGGAAAAATTGTTGGGAAATACGCATTCAACAGTAATAATAATAATATTTGGCTTCAGCAGTCCTAGGTAGAACCAAGCCTAGCTTCCCGCAACCATTTGTGTGTGTGCGTTACATTTTGCACAAATGGAAGGGACCTACAGTTGTCTGCCATTTCCGAACGGCGAGTTGGGAAGCTTTACATGACAAATGATACTCTTGAATGCTTGTCAGGCATTCGGAAGAGGTGGGCACTGTGAAAAACATTTTAGGTGTTTGCGGCGGGATTCGAACCCAAGACCGCTGGCTCAGTAGTATACGGTATACAATACGGTGCCCAATTCAACAGTACAATATGTTATAAACAGTTTTAATTTTCGGGATCGGTATCATCTAAATCGCGAAGTGGACGACCGAAGATTTACAATGGTATCACGGAAAGAAGGATGGTGAGAAAAATTAAAAAGAATCCAAGATTAAGAGCTCCCAATATTTCTAATGATATAAGAAATAAGTTTTCACTTCAAAATCAAGTGTGCCACGAAACAATAAGAAGCTAGGAAAAAACCATACATTTCAAAACAAAACCATGTGAAAAGACACAAAGTTTCTAAAATAGGTTGGTACTGTTGTTTTCAGTGACGAACATAAATTTGGAATGTTTCAAACAAACGGAAAAGGAAAAGTATGGCGGAAGCCCAACACAGCTTTACAATAAGAGAATCTTCCGCCAACGGTAAAGCATGGAGGTGGTAACGTCATAGTGTGGGCCTGTCTGGCTGCCTCTGGGTGGGGAATTTGGTACTTGTTATTGTGGAGTCTACCATGAACAGATTCATGTACTTGCATGTACCTGGGCGCTCATCACGTAATTTCACCGACGATCGTCGCTCACACGACTGCACCAACGACGTCGACGAAACGATGCTTCGCGAAACACTCCCAGTCTCGTGTCGTCCATCACCTTCGTCGTTTTTCAGTGTTCGTTATTTTACAAATGAAATTCGTATTTTTGCCAAAGAAACCAAATTCAATTTCCAAACAAACGAATTTAAATTGAAAACGCACCGAAATTGCAATAAACACAGGAGGACGACAGCTAAATAGCTATCGTGCTATCATGCTCGCCGAGACGATTGTACTTGACAGATTTTCGTGTTACGTGAAATCTCGTGAAGATGATCGGTCGCTCGTCGTTTGAACGAGCGAGCATTTTTATGCTAACGGGAAGCATCGCTATCGTTAACGATGTCGAAAACGATGACGACTGTCTTACGTGATGAGCGCCCTGGATATTCTGAAAAGATATCTCCATAAGAGTGCAGAGTCATTGGGACTAAATCATTCATTTCTGTTTCAGCAGGATTGTTGAGAATTGAAGTAGATATCAACCAGCGCATTGGCAGCATTCTGCCATGACAGGCATTCATTTTTTGTAACCTGTTTAGGCTAAACATGTGTCAGCAGCATGTTTACCCATGTAAAATACAACAAAACCTTAGCCTGGATAATTATCGAGTCTTATTTTTGCACTGAAAGCTTTTTCGAAGTCTATATAGGTAACAAAAAAAAAAACACGCCTAATATTATATATGTTTGGCAACACTTGTATTTAATTTAAATTCCTTCCAACGACACTTCTTGTCAATATCTAATTGTTTGCACTTCGTGCCCACATTTTTAAGGAATAGTTATTGAACCGAGTGCCCAAGCAGTTGCATAGCCCCTAAATATAAGAAACATGTCCTGTTGCTAAGTTTTTTTTTTCAAACTTTTCTTAGCTCTAAGATTGTAAATTTAAATAAAATGAAATACATAGTAAAAGTTAGGTTAAGTCGAAAGACATAGCATAAGTATTAAGTTTAGCTTGAAGTGCCCGTGTGGGACCATTAAGTTGGGGTAAGATAGTTAAGTTAAGCTAGTTTTAAGCACTTTTGTCTAGCATGTAAGTAATACTTGAATTCTTTAATAAAAATGCATTAAAAATTAAAAAAAATGCCAGATATAAACCCCTTTGAGCACCTTTGGGATTAATTAGAGTGAACATTTTGAAAACACAACATAACCAGCAAAAAAAAAACCCTCATAGAAAAGTTAAAGGATGAATGGTACCAATGTGGTGACTTGGCAGCACTGTCCGAATTTCTAAACACCTATAAAATACAAAAGGCGTGTTTTTTTTTCAAATTTATAAATCCTTAGTGGAAAATGAAAAAAAAACGGTGACTTGGCAGGACTATGCTAATTGACGTTTGACAGTTTCACATCGGCATTGTTTTCATTAAAAGTAAGGCCGGTAGTTATTAAGCGCTCATTAATAAGTTGGTGGATAGAATTTTTTTTCGTTAAATTTAATTCAATTAAATAGTAAAATAAGGAACATGTTCACTTAATTCATTATAATTTTCTTTTCCTTGTCGGATAAATTCACACTTCTTTTTTTTCTACCCATTTTAAAATGAACAGAAATAATTTAAATTTGAAATGACAGCAGAGTTCGGTTGATAGCTACCGGCCTTCATATTTCTCCCTCATATTTGACATTTCGATACAATTTTCGATAACTATCGACGAAAGACAATTTGGTAGCACATTTTTCTATCCAGGCTAAGCACCTAAGACTGGATAATTATCCAGTTTTCGTAAGCCTATACAGGCTTAGTTGTTAGTGTAATTAAGATGAAAAAAATGTTCTAAGCTGTAGCAAATTTAAAGATGTTTTTTATATTTCTCGATTTTATTTTTCGTTAAGACAAAACACGTTTGTACTTGATTTGAATCTTACAATGCAATGATTAATATTTGAAAGAAAAGGAAAAAGAGACTATGACTTTTATGTTTACATCTGTCTCTTTCTATTTTTCCAGGCTACGATATTTCTTGTGGCATCACTTTTTGGTGGTACCAAACTGTCATTTTACCCTAAGGTTAGACTTACAATTATACTACAGTTCGGCCATTCTGACCGTACAATCGACCTCGATTGTGAATGAAATTTAAGAGGAAGTGTTGCCTTCGAATTTCAAACAATCATTTTCGAATTCTTCGTCCGACTCAACCCATTTTCTTAATCTGCTTGAGTCCAAAATACCGTGATATGGCATCTGTGTCACTTGGACACCTTCAATATCTTCTATTACATAGCGGTCGTTACCTAACTTCTTTTTCACAACATACGGGCCGCGGTATTTTGGAATCAGTTTCTTGTTAGTTCCGACGGAAGTGTCCACGTTCTTAATTACAACGAAATTACCAACTTCGAATTGTTTGGCTGGGGAATGGGTCTCGTTGAAATAGTTTAGGTTTTTCATTTGGGCTTTCTTTATTGATTCAGAGGCCTCAGTTCTTAACTTATCTAGGTCTACTCTACAGTTATCTGCATGCCTCTCACTCAAATGCTCCGTTAGCTCATCAACTATCTGTCCCCTCTGCTCAACTCAGAAGAGCAATTTACTTGGTGAAACTTTGGTACTTGTGTGATCGGTATTATTAATGGCAAACTCTACCTTGCTCAACTGCTGGCGCCAATCAGCATGCTCGGGGGATTCACTTAACTTTGCCAGCATTGCCTTCATGTCACGGTTGACACGCTCAACTTGCCCGTTGGACTGCGGAGAAGCCACAGCAACTTTGACATGTGCAATATGAAATTTGTCTACAAACTTACTAAATTCTTGTGATGTAAAACTGGTACCTCGGTCACTTATGATTCTGCGGGGGCGCCTGTAGTAATCAAAATATCGTTCCAGCGCATTTATTGTTTCCCTCGTCCCTGGCGTATTCATTGGATATAATTTCACAAACTTGGTAAACGAATCTATCACTGCTAAAATATATTTACTTCTGGAATTAATTGATGGCAGGGGACCAAAGTGATCAACATGTATCGTATCGACCGCTTCGTTATATTATATAAATTTCGCTCGGTCTTTCGTTGCGGCGCTGAATAATAGATGCACTTCAAGCAGTTTTTAATGAACTTATTTAGCTTCTCTTTCACTTTAGGAATCCAATAATGCTTCAAAATCTGGTTAGCACATTTATCGATACCTAAGTGTCCGTGCTTCTCGTGAGTCAGTCGCATTACATTTTCTTCAAGTTCCCTAGGAACATAAAGTTGACGGGCTTTATTTGGTAATCGGAAAACTAACCCGTCCTCTAGGCTATATTCCGACAAATCACCTTCTTCTAACTTAATTCGAATCGTCTGTATATTTTCGTCACGTGCCTGAGCAATCTGAATATTTCTATCAACATCTTCAATTGTTACTGCTGCAGCAATAGGAGCGCGACTAAGTGCGTCAACATGAGCCATACGCTCACCTTTCCGATGTTGCACTTGATAGTTATAATTTTCAAAGGTTAATGCCCACTTGGCTATACGTGGATTAACATCTTTTTTCCTCAGCGTCTAAGACAAAGCTTCGCAATCGGTTACAATAACGAATGGTAATCGGTCGAGAAATGTTTGAAACCGCTCTAGAGCGTACACTACGGCCAGTGTCTCTAGTTCAAAACTAATCAGCTTAGACTCGCCTCTGGTTGCTTTTCTAGAAAAGAAAGCAACCGGATGAAATTTCTTATCAATCTGTCTCTGCATAAGAACAGCACCGAACCCATGTGAACTAGCATCACAATGTAGTTCCGTTTCTCGCCCAGGGTCATATATTGCCAAAACGGGCGACGAGCTCAACTTCGACTTCAGTTGCTCAAAAGCATAGGTACAATCTTCAGTCCAGACAAGCTTTGAATCTTTCTTCAGCAAATTCGTGATTGGTTTAGCGTAACAAGAAAATCCGGGGACAAACCGGCGGAAATAAGAAAACAAACCATTACACCGCTGGACTTCTTTACTATTTTGTGGCATCGGATACGCACGTATTGCTTCTAAATGATTATCATTCGGACGTATGCCTTCTTTGTTTATGCGATAACCGAGGTAATCAATTTCACTAAACCCAAACTTACACTTCTTCATATATAATTCCAACCCTGCCTCCTTCAACAACTGTAAAACTCTGCAAAGGATTTCAATATGCGTTTTCATATCTTCTGTCGCAATGGAAATGTCATCTAGATACACGATAATTAAGCCTCTGTCAATCAGCGGTTTCAAATTTAGATAAATATACCTTTGAAAGACAGCGGGCGCGTTCTTAAGACCAAAAGGCATATATAAATACTCAAACTGTCCAAAAGGCGTTACAAAAGCGGTATACTGTGTTGATTCTTTGGATATCTTTATATGATGGAACCCATCTCTTAAGTCCAATGTTGTAAAAATCCGCTTATTAGCAAAATATTCTAAACAATCATCAATTAATGGTAGAGGGAAATTATCTCTAACTGTATGCTTGTTAAGGGCACGATAATCCACACACATACGGATTTCACCATTCTTTTTCCTAACTAACACCAGGGCCGAAGCGTAAGGCGAGCTACTAGGTCTTATTATGCCTTTGTCTAACAGTCGATCTATTGTATTTTGAACTTCGGTACGTTCGTAGAAAGAGAGCCGTCGGGGCGAACAGTATATAGGTAGGTCTTTTGGTAACTTAATTTTCATAATATAATCAATCGGTTTCGCTTTCAAACATGATCTCAAATAGTATTCATGGACCACGGTTCTGATGGCACTAGAATGAGCTTTATCCAGCTGCTCGTCTATAGTCAACTCAGGACTATCTATTTCGCAAAATTCAACCGCGCTAGCTAACAGATCTAAATCAACGAAATGTACCATTTCCCTCTCACAACTAGGTTTCATTAACATCAACTCGGAAGCATCATTGAACTGCGGTACAACTTCAGTCGGAACTTTACACGTAGTATTATCTTTCTTAGTTTTACTTGACATGCTGATTGAGTCAGTTACACATGCATTACAACATACTTCGTTCGAACTTCTCATTAAACAAAAAGACACAAGTGCACTGGTAGTTTTCTTATCTAAAACAAAGGTTTTATTATGTTCCATTTTCTTCGTAATTTTAAATAACGTTTCACGGTTGTAACTCCTCTTTAAATGACAGAGGTGGACATCAAACTTTGGTAAAACATCACGTCCCAAAAGAAGAGAGACTAACGTTTCATTATCTGGAAGTATAACAAGCGTATGAGTGGCTACTTTTCTCTTGAATGAAATTTTACATCTTACTTTGCCACAGGTGTTCAAAGATTGGTTTCCCATTCCTCGAAATGACGTGGGCTTTTTCTCGCGGCACACAAATGGAACTAATGACTTCTTAATAAAACTACATGGGCTGCCAGAGTCGAAAAGAGAAACAAAAGGTTTTACTTCAGTGCACTTGTCTCGATTATCCATGAAGGCAACACTTACCATTTGAATTGCTTTCATCTTCTCGGCTATTTCTTCAAAATCTTCGCAGGCTCCGTACTCAGCAACATCTGCGACATCTTCACTCGGACATACGACAGCAGTCAGTCGTTTCTTCTTTGGACATTCTTGATGGTAATGGCCGACTTCGTGGCACGTGAAGCATGAATTCGGTGGGCGCTTCGGCTTCGGGCACTGGCTTTGGTAGTGACCAAATTGTGAGCAATTGAAACAGCGTATTTGCTCAGCTTCTGAATTTCGAGCAGCAGTGGCAACGGTGGCAGCAGTATTAGTCCTCGGCCTAACAGTCGGCATAATCGGAATAACAGTCGGAAAAACTTTCGGCGGGGCACTACGGACACGTCTTTTTTCATACCTATCCACCAACGACTTTAATTGCTTAATGGTGGTAGCTCCCATCAGGACGACGACATTGTTGCTACGGTCATTGAGGCCTTCAATGATGCACTCGATGACATCAGCTTCGGGGATGTTGGCGTGCGAAGCGATCTCCTGCATCTCAATAATGTATCTCTTCACGGACTCGGTCGTCTTCAATGTCCGTGCCTTCAGCTGTTGGAACACTTCGTTGATGGTGTAGACACGGCCAAACTCCTCGATAAGCGCCTGCTTCAGACTGGTATAAGTGTGTGCAGTGGTCGTCCTCAAAAATATTTTCGCTGTGCCCGTCAGTATACGCCGTATACTGATGAACTTGTCGCGGTCACTACTGCCGAACACTTCAAATGCGTCTTCAACATCAGCAAACTATTTTTGAACATCGTATGTGTTGTCACCACTGAATGGATTCACCATCGCCTCAAATGCGGTGAAATCGAACTTATTCGCATCGGTCACGTTCAATTCTTCCCTCAGCAACTGCAGTTCTTTTCGCTTCCTGGGCAGCAATATTTCCTTCTCCATTTGGGCTATCTGGGAATCTACATCAGGCATTATATTTTCAGGACGGCGGTTATCAGTATCATCGGGACGGCGGTTATCGGCATCTTCTGGGCGACGGTGGTTGGCGTCTTCTGGGCAACGGTTGTTGACATCTTGGTCGTTGATTTCTGGGCGTCGGGCGTCGTTAGCAGGCTGACCGTTGCCTCTCATTACTTGGTCGTAAAGTGGCCGCAACTTAGCCACTGTTGCTTCCACGTTAAATTCTATATTGGCTGCGGTTAGGGCTTCAATTATATATTGGCGTTGTATGTAAGCCATTTTATATTAAGTTTATTTTGTTATTTGATAAGCTTCTGCTCCGAATCCCACTTCTGAATTTGTAGCAAATTTAAAGATGTTCTTTATATTTCTCGATTTTATTTTTCGTTAAGACAAAACACGTTTGTACTTGATTTGAATCTTACAATGCAATGATTAATATTTGAAAGAAAAGGAAAAGAGACTATGACTTTTATGTTTACATCTGTCTCTTTCTATTTTTCCAGGCTACGATATTTCTTGTGGCATCACTTTTTGTTGGTACCAAACTGTCATTTTACCCTAAGGTTAGACTTACAATTATACTACAAAGCCTATATAGTTTTGAAAAAAAAACACGCCTAAAGATGTCAATCTGCAATAGAGATAGAAAAACGAGTTAAGTCTCGCAGCAGCAATTCCGCACCAGCAATTATCTAACGAAGCACAAATTAAAATCGTAAGAACAATTGAACAGTAATTGTAAGAAATAATGAGTACCTACTCAATCAGTGTGTTTACGATTAACTGCATCCTGTTGATTGAATCAGAAAGGAATACGATATCGTCTGCATATATACTACTTCTATGTATGTACAATTCAATTCATCCTCTCACGAAATCCACATACCTATGCCACCATAGTCATCTTTTTTGTGCAAGAGACAAATTAAATTATTTCTTTTTGAAGCTAGTCTTTCGATTCCTTGATGATTTATGTCGGTTTCGATTGGGCAAAAAAAACACCTTTTTTATCTCGAGCAATTTTTATCGCGCTAGTACAATTTTCATTTTCCAACAGACCAAAAAAGCACTTTTTTGTTTGCTCTAGAGTCTAAAAGATGCTCGAAGAAGATGTGAAATGTCACACTAATACTAATTTGAGTGTATTTAAATAAAAATTAGAGATGTAGCGGATATCCGGTTAGTATCCGCTATCCGAACCTATTTTTGATATATGGCACATCGCCGAATAGTCTCTTGGTATCCGGCTGATTGCCGGAAAGTCTTTGTACTGAAAGTTCACAAAGGGCAAATTATGGCGGATGAACACAAGTTTTTCTGCATTGAAAGGTAAACAACCATTACCTTTCTTTTCATAAACGATGCCTCCTTTCGAAAAGAGTCTCTGGCAAAAGGGTTCCGATCACGTTCAGTAAATTTCCGAGCCTACGTTTTACCAGTAAATTTCTTCACTGTATACTTCATTTCATTCATCTACTCCCCATCCAACTAACGGGGTGGCCGAGTTCTTATTCAAGTTTATTTGAATCTTTTTCGTGATGAAATACATACATATATGAATGTATGTGCACATAACGCATTTCGTTTGGCTAGATATCCGGCCGCGGAATATTCGGCTCTCCAGCCTTATTACATGCTGAATATCCGGTATCCTGCTAAATTACTATCCGTTAGATTTCTACTAAAAATGCATTCAAAATTTTAACACTTGTTTTTTTTTTTGTGTTGTAAATTTGTGAGCAATTAAAGCAGCCAACGTTGGTTTTGTAAATACTTTTGTCTCTTAGTGTACATAGTATGTACGACTTCCTGTTAGCGGAATTAGGCCATCGATGCGTAGTATTTTCTGAAGCCTATTTTCAGGCCGACTGTAAAATTAAGGAAACTATTTTGATAGGTACGCAAACAAATTTAAATAAAAACAAAAAAACAGTATTGTATGTAACTAATCAATTATTTCTATTTTGTTTTAAATATTGTAGATAATATAATAATGTTAATGTGATAAATAATATTGTATTGCAGATAATCACAATGCGGTAGTTTTCAGACATTAAAAAACCACCAACGAAACAAGTAGGTAACAATTTCTATTTCTATTGGAAAGTATTAATAACATTTTTGAAAGTTTGAACTAAATTGTACGCCCATATGTAAATTTATTTCGTACACTTAAAGGCTAGTTACTAACAAAATAGTATTCTGTAAGACTTTCAACTAATCCTATATATGTACTTATATGCAAAGCCAATATTTCTGGTTCGGGTCGTAAACATTTACATACTTTTAAAAACGTTAAACTGGTTTAATGGACACATGCATATCTATCTACCTGCATGCATACGAACAAAAGAGATGTATTGTTGATAATATTAAGCCTATCGTTGGCTAGAGTTCATTGCTCCTGTTCAACACGTGACGAAAACAAACAATAAAATAGACATTTATAGGCATGCTTGATTATATTTATACATAGGTAGATTGTTGGCGATTAAATATTACATTTATTTAGTTAACACTTTACGATAATAATTATAACTGGCTTGTGTTTTATTCATACAGGTTTGTATGTATCTCTTTGGATAGTCATATATTGAAAGATAATTGATGGGTTCTCAAGACGATTGCTAATATTCTATGACTTCGCTGCATATCCTTTGGGATTTTGGCTCTGCCAACGCCATGTATCTTCACACATTTCATTTATACCACGCTTTGCTTTCCATCCCAGCGCCTGAGTTGCTAGTGTAGCATCAGCATAGCTTGTTGCTACATCCCCTGGCCTACGTGGGACTAGCTCATGATTGACCGCCTTCCCAGAGGCCTTTTCAAAAGCTTTCACCAGCTCTAAAACTGAACAACCAACCCCTGTTCCCAAGTTGTAAGCAAAGAAACCCGTCTCTTTATCATTCTTCAGCTTGTCCAGTGCCTTGACATGACCTTCAGCTAAATCAACAATATGTATATAATCACGAACACCTGTACCATCCGTTGTGGGGAAATCTGTACCATAAACTTTCAGCACTGAACGACGACCGACAGCTACCTGAGCAATATACGGCATAAGGTTATTTGGTTCTCCGTTGGGGTCCTCTCCGATATTACCGCTGGGATGTGCACCCACCGGATTGAAGTAACGAAGAGAAACAACTGCCCATCGCTTGAATAAGTAATAAAAACGTTAATAAAAAAAATATAAATTAGAATCGAAAATGCATTTAGAAATTACTAAGCCTGGGAAGATTGGTACAAAGACTCATCGTTTGTATCCTATATACATTTGTCATTGCCACTGAAATGAAGTGTTGCGAAATTTAATAGCTTATTTGGAAAAGAGATAGACAAATTGCAAATATACAAATGGAGCCCACATATTGCAGGCTGGTTAGTAGAGGACAGCTAGGGCAAACCATTCCAAATAATTTTTCTTAGTTAATTGCAAGTCAACAAGTTAGAGTTAGTGGGAAAAGCAAGTATCTCTTGGCTGGCATTCGAATTATTCAGATACAAGTGTTCGGAGTTGAACCTTGCATTTACTGTTTAACAGCTTTAAACATACAAAATGGCAAAACACTTTTATTGCCTTCAAACTCCGTAAAAAAAACTTTATAGCATTTCTCGTGTTTTTAATTTGTATACTTACATTATCTGACGTGCAAAGATCTTTAAGAATTTCTTCAGTAAAGTATTTGGTTTTTCCATAGGGACTAGTGCAATAGCCGGTGGGATGTTTCTCAGTTATTGGCAAGAACTGTGGCTCTCCATAAACGGTGGCACTCGAGCTGTAAACAAATTTGAATACTTCATTCTCTGCCATGGCCTCCAAAAGCATATTGGTGCCCGTCATGTTGTTTTGATAATACTGCAGAGGGAAACGACACGATTCGCCTACAGCCTTTAACGCAGCAAAATGAGCTACCATATCGATTTTATGCTGAAATCGTAAAAAATAGACACGTTTACTAAAATGGCGATGTCAATTGCGAAACAAATGGAAGAGACAACAGCAAAACAAATTGACCTCTAACTCTGAGTACTGTGATCATAACGAAACGTTGCATTATGATGAGCTTAGCCGCGCCACTTGTCTGTGCTAAACATTTCTACTTAACGCAAGTGTTTTAAAATAAAGTCAAGTATATTTGCTGTGATCATGTTTTAAGTGAATGAACGCATCGTATCAGTTTATCACTCGGGCTCTTTCCGTTTCATTAGATAAGCAGTATCACCACAGTATACACAACGATAATAATTGGTAAGTAATTAAGGGCATCTACGCACAAAATCTGACTGATTAGATGTATGTATACCTTTTTAAAAACAGATTTAAGACTATCGCGATCTGTTATATCGACTCGATAGAATGTTAACTTCTTCCCTGTTATATCCTGGACCCTGATAAGCGCTTCAGGTATTGAGTCATCGCCTTTGCTGTAAGCGTTGCACATATTATCTATACAAATAACGTTGTAATCGGCATTGAGCATCTCTAAAGCTGTGTGTGACCCAATGTAGCCCGCCCCTCCCGTGACCAAAACTGTAGGAGCCATAGTTTACCTAAAAGCAATAATTTTCAATCCTTTATATATATACATTATGTAGATTATCTAAATATGGATATTATTACTCACTTGTTTATGCGTTTTTGATGAAAAAAAACTAAATAAATGCCACTGGAATGAAGTTCGTACAACTTTGCGCCAATAAGATCTTTCCTCTACTGACCTGTTATCAGACACGTTGTCAGCACCTTATAGTACTCACTAACAAACAGCACAGCAGTCTTCAATGTATAATTTTACTAATAATTTTCCGAGAATGATTTTGATGTCGTCCGCGCTAAAGCATACAACTTGTATTATTCTTATCGCAGACCGAAGTGAAGCACATTTTAATGGAACATTAACCATTTATATCGCTTAATCGGCATTTGTTTGCTTTCATAATTTATCAGCATATTCTTTTTGTGCAACTTACTTCTTCGGCTTTTTTTCACCAATAAATATAAAACTATACGTACAAGTACGGGATGTAAAATGTAAACAAAACGGGCATCTAGGTTGACTTTTTGATGACGTTCATAAAAAATGTCAGCCAACGGAAAAGCGACATCTATTGATGTTTTTTAACTTTTAAATAGTGTTGCTATTGTAATGTTTTTAAAACGGAGATGCGATGCATGAGTTTTTGAACTAATTTCGGTAGGTAGGTATGTATTTATATTTTATTGTCAAAGACTTTTGTTAGCAGGAATCTAATGTCGTTTTCGATTGGGCTTTTCAGATTTTGGTCTCAGATTTCAGATTTTTCGTGCTGGATGGAAAACAAACGAGATTGATCTGTTTTTCTGCAATAGTATTAGTGTGTTGTTTGACATATTGTTCGTAAAAAGAAATAAATAAAAAAAGATAAATAATAAACACAATTTTAAATACACTTTCTTTATATTTTCTATTTTTTTCTGATAATATTTGTATTGATTGATAGCATTTAGATGTGCTTCGTTTTAATATCATATAAAATGTGTTGGTGTTAGTGCAAGTAGGTGTGAATATCGAGTAGAATCTGAGATTCACGAAAATTGATCTAAAGCAAAAAAAAGTGCTTTTTTGGTCGGTTGGAAAATGTAAATTGTACTAGAGCACTAAAAATTCCTCGTGATAAAAAAAGTGCTTTTTTTGCCCAATCGAAATCGACATAAAAGCTAGAAATACACGATACAATCGTTGTACAACCGCGGGTTGTACCAATTTCGGTACAGTTTGAAGAGGTTTGAGTGATATAAGATTGCATCGTGTTTCATAAAGTGGTAGAGGCAATGTCCAATTGAGCTTCCGAAGTGAATATTTCGTAAACCTTTTCTGCATTCTTTCGATACGGTTCGAAGCATTTTTGTAAAATGGGGACCAGACTATGCAGCAGTATTCAAGGATCGGACGAACGATGGTAACAAAAAGCGATTTCAGTGTGTGCGGACATCGGAAATCCTTAGAATTCCTGAACAAAAAACCAAGCAAACAATTACCCCTAGAGATTACATAATCTATGTGCATCCTGAAATTTAGATTTGAATGGAATATGACGCCTAAGTCTTTATAGCTGTACACTATTTGAAGCGTAGTGCTCGAAATAGTATATTCAAAGAGAACTGGACAGAGGGATCTCGAAAACGATAGGATACAGCATTTATTTATATTCATAAGAAGACGGTTTAGAGAGCACCAGTTTAATAAACTGTCCAAATCTTTTTGAAGTTCGATGCAGTCGGTCAATGTTTTAATTGATTTATATATTTTTAAATCGTCAGCATATATGAGACATGATGAATGTTGGATTTTTGGCGGTAAGTCATTTATAAATAATAGAAATAAGAGTGGGCCCATATGGCTGCCTTGGGGCACTCCAGGATGATTGAAAATTTTATCAGATATATTGGAACCAATTTTAACATACTGGACACGATTTGTTAGATAACTTTTTATCCAGCTAAGCAAACTTGAATGCATACCGGTAGCTCTTAATTTCTTCAACAATACTGTGTGGTTCACTTTGTCAAATGCTTTGGAGAAGTCAGTATACACGGCGTCAACTTGATATCCTCTCTCCACACTATTGACACAGAAATTAGTAAATATTGTTAGATTGGTTGCAGTTGATTTACCACTGACAAATCCATCCTTTCAAGAGTTTCATATTTTTTTTTAACAAGTGATTCGAATACTTTCGGTATACTATAATTTTATATACATTGCTTAGAACCTGCTTTATGTATAGGAGTTATGAATGAACTTTTCCAACAATTAAGAAAACCACCTTCGCTGAGAGATTGATTAAAAATTGACATCTGACAGAGACATACACATGAGGCTACATCGAAATTCGATTGAAAAAATGCAGCAAATAAGTTAAAAATCTTATGCCCGTTTTCACAGTGCGAGCTTAAGTGTTGGATTAGTTAGGTGTAGGATTGAGCAAATCCGTCACCTAAGAAGTTTTCGTTCCCACAGTCACCACTTAAGTGTGGTATATTTAAGTCATGGATTGAGCGTCATTGTGAACCATTAATGGAAAAAAGTAATTGTGAATGAACACAAAATGATAAACGAAATTTAGTTTTCACTTCCTTGTCAAGTGTTTTTTAGAAAAAATACAATGAAAATTTAAAGAAAAGGAGACAAAGAAGCCGCTGCATGTGTGGAAATAGAAAAATAATTCAATTAATTCATTTTTAATTCAAAAAACGACGAAATAGCAGTATGCTGACGAAAACAAAAAAAAATCTGAACCCCTCCCTTCCTTCGATGTGCATCCTGATGAAACAGATACACAACTGAAGCCGCGAGCGCAGAATCATCCCCCTCCACTTGCATAAAATGAGAGTCGCAATGCCAGCCGCATTACCAGATTAAACATTTCGTTGTTTAGGTAGGTTTTCTGTACTGTATTTGTAGGTTAATATTATTTCGGTACACTTACGGCAACAATTTACTCTCTGGATCGATACTTAAGCCGTGAAAGTCGGTGGCTTAAGTTATGACACTACTTAAGTGCAGGATTACGTTAAGCCTGCACTGTGGGAACGCAATTCGTGATAATCCTGAGATTATCGTTGGATCGACACTTAAGCTCGCACTGTGAAAACGGGCATTAGAAAGATCACTACTTACTTCCCCATGATAGCACATGTTAGCAGAAATACCAAAGGAATTCCTTTTAACATTGACATGACGCCTCACACTTTCTGCTGGAAACCGAACGTGTAGTTATTTTGGACATTTCATAAGAGGAATACATAGTTGTATATGCTGTGAAATGAGAAAATTGTCATGTTTGTTTTATTTCATGCATTTTTAATTTAACCCTCATCCTGTAAAGAAAAAATCTGACATATTCTGTGTTTTGATTAAATTGTTCCCAGGACAATTTTATTGCATTATTTGCACGTTTCACAAATTATTTCCGTAAATGAATGTTTTCTACAGATAACTGAATTACGTTTGTTACACTGGATAACATACATATTATAGAAATTGCGCGAGTTTTTTAAGTCTCAAAATGCGTTTGGGCAAAATTTGCCCAAAATACAGGAATCCGAAAAAAACAAGTTATTGAAGAATAATACTAATTTTGACACTTAAATTTCTCCTCTTTTAAGAATGTGGTTCCACTTAATAGGAATATCTCTGGTAAGGCAGCAGAGGAAAATCTCTGACGGATTCGTTAGTGGAACTCGACTAATGAAAATGTAATATTTTATATAAATTTATAAATGGAATAATATATTGAAATAAAAAAATTGAATCCAAACGTCTTCAACATATTTGTGCTGTCACCCCAGCTCTTTGGATAACTTGAAACTATGTCTAACTTCACATTAAACCGTTTCGCGAAAAGTCACCAACTTCGCAGTTCAGTGTCTTGCTGTCTTTCCTTTTTCTGAAAATAACTGGCTACGGTAGGTTCCATTTTGTTTTGTTCTAAGTGAATTTTATGAAATTTAACCATTTATTTTCAAAAGCAACCTAAAATAACATGTGAAATAGAAAGCTTGTGTATTGAACTAACGTTTAAAGTGATAATTGCAAAGTGATGCGTTCAATTGCCCACTGATTTCAGTGGATTAAAATCGCGGCACAACTTTGACAATTGAAGCAGTTATTTACATATCAGTATTGTACAACGAAATGTATCTTAATTTTAGATGATTGGAAATAAAATTATCAAGCCTGGTGGCACAGAGCCCGATGAATTCGAGAAATCGATTGCTCAAGCTCTATTGGAACTAGAAATGAACTCGGAGCTGAAGCCGCAATTAAGAGATCTTCACATTACCCGTGCTAGGGAAATCGAGTTCAACAACAAGAAAGTAAGCATATCTAAATACATTCACTTGAATTCAAACGAATAAGTTTTAATAATTTCTTTCAGGCTGTCATCATCTATGTCCCTATTCCAAAGCAGAAAGCTTTCCAAAAAATCCAAATCCGTTTGGTACGTGAGATGGAGAAGAAATTCTCTGGCAAACATGTCGTCTTCATTGGCGAACGTAAGATCTTACCGAAGCCAACAAGGAAATCGAGGAATCCTCTGAAACAGAAGAGGCCACGTTCCCGCACTCTTACATCAGTGTACGATGCCATTCTAGAGGATTTGGTGTTCCCTGCCGAGATTGTGGGTAAACGCATCCGTGTTAAGCTCGACGGTACGCAGCTGATCAAGGTGCATTTAGATAAGAATCAACAGACCACCATTGAACACAAAGTAAGTGCGAACTTCTTTTTTTTGTTTTCTCCACATTTAAAATTACCAATGTCCTTGTGTTATTTGCCAGTGGAATATCGTTAAACTGGTGATTGTCAAAAAGGACAGACATTGAATTCTTGCGGCAACTCGTTATTGTTTTTCATGAATTTAATTAAGAAAATCATATTCCATGTGCCGCAAACAATGAAAGTAACATATTGTATGTCTAAAATTGTTAATCATATTTTAAGAGGTGTTGTGACTGGTGTTTTTGCACTACGCCCACACAACATCCAATGATCACTGGTTATAGATGTACTTATTATGTACTTATTGTGTCGTTAAACGTAAGGCAAGAATAATTCGTTAAAATAATGTCCTTGTGTTATTTGCCAGTGGAATTCTCTTGAACTGGTGATTGTCAAAAAGGACAAACATTAAACTTCCAAAGTCCCATTTAACATTATTCTTGAAATTTTAAGACTAATTTCCGAACTTTGGAGATAACGTATTGTAATTGTTAACCGCTTTTTTGCCCCCCTCTTATAAAAAAGTAGTAAAAGGGTCTTCCACAATATTAAGCGAAGAAAGAAATCTCGCTTTGCAAAACTATTCTTTCAATTTAACGCGAATAATTAAACCAAAATAGTGAGGAACAAGTGATCTATGTATGTTCATCTGGATTCTTTGCTTATCAAACTCAACAATGTCCTTGTGTTATTTGCCAGTGGAAACTAATAAACTGGTGATTGTCAAAAAGGACAGACATTAAAATTCTAAAGTCTCGTTATAAATTGTTCTTTAATTCTGAAGAAAAATTTGTTCCAAATTTTAGAAACAATCAAGTTATAAATTCTGCCTTAATTCATCGACATAATTTTATCGCTTTTTTGCCCCCCTTTTGTGATAATCAACATAATAAAAGGGTCTTCCATATTAAGCGTAGATAAAAATCTCACTGGATACTTTTGTTCTCGTATTTCGAGGCAGTTAAGTCATATATTATAGTGAGGGACAACCTATGAAGAATCTGATCGTCTGATCGCTTTACGGTTGTTTACTGAAAATTCATTATTTGACTGATAAATAAGACGAAGATAAAGTCGTCAGTTTTTCTATATAATTATACCGCTTGTTTGTATAAATATTGAAACACTGAATACAAATATAACTGAATTTTAAGAATATGTCACATTAACTCTAACAAACGTTTAATTATTGTTTTTTTTTCTCATTACAGGTTGACACCTTCACTTCGGTATACAAGAAACTGACTGGACGTGATGTTAGTTTCGAGTTCCCAGACAACTACTTGTGAATTTTTTAAAGAAAAGATTGCTTCTAACATCTTATTCGAAAGAGGAATAAAAAGATACATTTTTACATTTGTTGTTTAATTTACTTTTATGTTGTCCGGTACAAAGATCTTCAGTGCTGACTGGCACATTTCCGGATATGTACTTTCTTTTCGTCCATTTTGCACACTTTTCTGTCGTTTTACCCAAGACTTAGAAGTGCTAACTGGACGTAGATTATTATAGGCATTTCTTCATTGACTTTCGATCTAATTCTAAATTTCCAATGATAAAAATGGCACATCTGCAAATAAGTAAAAGTGGCTTACGTCCATTCATAATGCACACTTTTCTGTCGTTTTACACAAGACTTAGAAGTGCTAACTGGACGTAGATTAAACAAGACATCTCTTCATTGGCTTCAGGTTCTCTTTCTGAATTTCCATTGATAATGGTGGCACAGCTTTCAGAAAGTTTTAAATTTATTTTGTCCATTCATAATGCACACTTTATTGCCCATATCCTAGGTCATTAAAGTGCTAAATTGGACAAAGAAAAATTGCAGCATTTTAATAACATTTATCTGATTCTTCCGGATGTTTGTTTTGAGGTGCTGGAACAAATTGCGATTGCAAATTTTGCAGTTTTTTTTTTTTTGTAATTACTGGAGGTTCTTTTTATAGGCGTTTATACTTTTCATGCTTGTAATAAAAACTTTTAAATACAAAGAAAATCTTTTCATTTAAATGTTTAGGTTCCGAAAGAGCTACAAATGTTTTTGTCTGCTGCGGTATGGAGAGGGTTAACAAACAACCATTGGAATAGTCAATTCCCAATGTCGTATTTCCTACTCGTATTCGACTGAGTCGAATGTTCTTATTACAAAAGTCGTACTATCCGCATATCTAATTTGCCTAGTATGGATTCTTAGAAGTCAGAGAAATAGGTATCGTAGGGAATTTATGTTTTTCGTATGCATTACAACACTGCAACGTTTAAAAACTTACGTATGATCATTTTGTATTGCAATACATGCGGTATGCATGCGTTTGCACTGCGATTTCGAATGTATCAGTCACCCCAATACTAAAAGTCGTATTTGCGAGTCGCATACGAACCCACTCGTATTTTGTAAGGTATTGTTACGTCCACCTGCAAACAAAATAAAAATAATTAATAAATGTTTTGCAAATAAACAAACCCAAACGATTTCGAAACAGCTGGCGGAGCTGTCATTTCTGCCATTTTCCATGTCAACTGCGAAATCCACCTAGTGGTTGGTAGCTGCAATACGGGATATTTCTGTTCCCAATCCGAGGACAGAACCCAGGCTAAGGAATGAAATTACCAATTTTAGGAGAAAATCTGTGCAGAATCGGATGATCTGGACGAAAAGAGAGTGTGGGTGGTCCGATTTTGGAGATCTGCGGACAAAATCAATTGCAATGCAATTTAATTAAATTACAGTGGGTGGTGAGACCGAATGTCTCCTTTCGTGTGGTGCGTTTACCTATAAAGTCCTATTGTACATATAGGCAGTTTTTGAATTTTTTTTTATAAGTTAGCAAATAAGAAATAAGGGTGAGTGATTTTTTTTTGTTTTTTTATTATTTGTGGTTATAGAAAGTGTTTTTTTTTGTAGTGCATTAAGGCGGTCACAAACAATCCATATTGGGATCGTGGCCGCCACACCTTTAAATTTAATCTACAAATTGGCCTACGAACAACTTTTTGGTGAAATATAAAGCACCCAAGAAATCCTCCGACAAATGACCGGCGGGTATGTGAAGGTGATACAAAGGTCAACCACGATCAAGTAATCGACACTGGCGGTCCTCAGGCCGAATGACACATACATAGAAGAACGTACCACTCGCCGTATATATGTACATATGTATATATCTAACCCTCAAACTTTAATATCCCTTATTTAGATATTAACTAATATGTGTGTTATTTATAATCCACTTTTGATATAGAAAAAAAAATAATAAAGATAAAATAATAGTAATATTGGCATTCCACTTGCGCCCCAAATTAGGTTAGAGATCAAAAAAATTAAAAATAATACAATTTTCGGGTAAATGAAATTACTTTACTATAACATACTCCGAGGCGTGGGGTATCTAAATTTGTTTGATCGTTTTTTTGTTTTGGCATACATATTAGGTTACATAGAAGTTAAGTAAATTTGGTTGTGTAAAAGTTAATTCCCTCGTCGCGTTATCCATTCGGGTTAAATGTTAATGTTTATTGTTGTACCTACATTGAGCTCGATTTAGGTAGCCCCCATTTGGTTTTTTTTTGCGTGGACATAAAGGTACCTACAGTAGTGAGAGGGAAATTTCTTCCGTGTATTGATAATTTTTTTTTGAGCTTTGTTTTATTTTTTTGTTTTTGAAGCATAAGTTGCAAATGCAATAAAATGACAATTGTTTACGACTCATATAAAAAAAAATTGTTCGTTTCCTTTTATTATGATTGTGGTTGGTGTTTTCGATAGTGACATGAGTCGCTAGGCGTCAAAAGTTTCAGGGGGTGTGGAAGAGGCGCTGCACTACTGGCTGATGGCTTGAGCAGCTGAGGCATCCGTGCGAGATTGGGGAAATCCAAAATGGCCACCGGATTTCCAGGTTGGGAGGGTAAAGAAACATGGCCGCGCTGGACAACACCGACAGCGCCCCTCAATGTGGTATCCCACCGTCCGTCCGCTAAAAAGTAAGTAGAAAAAGTAGTAGTTTTCGGCACGATTTATGTTTTGTTTGTGTAGGTTAGTTGTTTACGGGGGCAAGAACCACCCCATTTCCGGCGAGCGGAGCCGCGCATCGCAAGCGTGCCGCGCTCCCCGTGGACAACCCTCTTTCCTTTTCCCATCACATCCTACCCTTAGGTCCCATCCACATCCTCATTTCCTGTCAAATTTCAAATCCCTAACTCCTCCCACTCCACTCCTGCACATAACAGTATTTACTACATTGGTCCCTCGCTTTGCGCGGGGGTTAGGGTTAGGGTTGCGTTCCTGAAAAATGAAATGTTAGCGCCGCGCAAATCGGATTTTGGTAGACAAATGCATTTCGCGCAAAGGTGAAACCGCGCAAAGCGAGGGACCAGTGTATTACAAAATACGAGTATGGACGTTTGCGACTCAAAAATACGACTTTCAGAATTAAGCCGGGTATCCACAGGAATGCAATATTGCGCAAAATCATGTTTGCCCAAGCATGCCTGTGTGATTTTAAATAATTTTGAAATCCGCTGGCATGCGTGCGCAAACACATGCGTGCGCATTCATGCCCGCCTGTGGATATCAATGATTGCGCAAATTCTGTTGCTTATGTCATTTGTTTTTGTATGAATTTAGTGACAGTGATGAAAGTTTGCCCGAATTGTGATGGGATAAGGGTGAGTCATATGAGGAACGCGCATGCATGCATGCTAGTGGATAGCAAAATAAATTTGCGCAAACCGAAAATTTGCGCATTCTTGCATGCCTGTGGATTCCCACCTTTAGGGTGACTAATAAAATGCAAAGCAATCGGTCGAAATTACGTCACGCTCTGCCGATATCTCTTTTGCCGATCACACCTTTGCAGAACCCGGTGCAGACATCTTTCAAAATATCAGTCGGCATTTGATAGCGCATCAGCTGTTTTCATTTTGGTAATTGGGTTAAATGAAATCCTAAATCGTGGTTATTATTAGTTTTAATTTATAAATATGCCGCAGCCATCTAAACAGCAAATACTACGCCTGTACAAGCATCTAATTCGATACGGTAATCAATTGTATTTAACAGACAATTCGTATTTCCTTGGACGAATTCGGAAAGAATTTCGGTCGAGTCGTGATCTGACGAAACAAGAGGACATTGAGTTTAGTTTTAAGGTATGATTTGAACGCAGCCATAGTGAAATAACAAAACATATTTCATATTTCTTTCTCAGCGTGGTGAAACTTTACTGAAGAATGGCCGCATTGTGTAAACCCACAATTATACAAACATTCTTGCGCAATATTCTTAGCATTAGTAATACAAAACATTTATCTTATCACTTGCAACATCGCTGTAAAAGTACCCTTGATTATTCCCACTACCCGAAAATAGACGAAAGCGAATTGGAAGAAACCTTTGTTCGCGGAAGTGGACCCGGCGGACAAGCAGTCAATAAAACCTCCAACTGTGTCATGCTACGTCATAAACCAACAAATATTGTGGTCAAGTGTCATACCCATCGAATCGCATACCGCAATAGAGAGGAGGCGCGAAGAATCTTGCTTAACAAATTGGATATCCTGTACAATGGCGAACAATCTATTGAATCACAACAAAAAGCAATTGATGGGAGAAAATCTACAGAAAAGACCCGACGGCAGAAGAAACTTAATCAACTAAAGGAGAAATGGAAAGAACGCGAAACCTTGAGCGATGAATAAAAACTGTAAGAGTAATATTTTCGTTTTGTTTATTATCTACCACGAACGAAAGTCTCCAAATTGAGTACTGTTACCTTTCCGTTTTTTTAGCGGCCCACCAAGGGAAGTCGATGGCGCGCTTGAACCTTTGGTCATTTCCTCCTTTACGCTGTTCATGTCCAAATATTTGCCAACACCATCTCTAAATACTTTAAGTTTCTGATTTAACCGCTTCTTTTTGACAGTTTCAACCACGGATTGCTCTTGCTTTGCCGCCTCTTCGGCTCGTTCGCGTGTCAGTTCCTCTTCTGCTTCTTGAAAGGGATCAACAAATACTTGTGCCTTTTGGATTATTATATCGTCTATTGGCCGATCTTTATTGTCCACTTCTATTTTTTCCATCTCATTGAGGGTGTCTATACCCCCAACTAACTTGCCGAAAATTGTGTGTTTGCCATCCAAATGCCGGCATGAACGGTACGTGATGAAGCTGAAGAATTGATTAGCAAAGGTTAGGGAGGAAATACTTAAATGATACTGCAAATATTACAATTGGGATGAGTTTGTATTTGGTCCTGAGTTGGCCATAGATAGCATTCCTCTTCCCGTGTGAGAGAGATTTGGGCGAAACTCATCGTCGAATTTTTTGTTCCAGATTGAGCTGCCACCTGTCCCTGTACTGGTTGGGTCTCCACCTTGAATCTGAAAGAAAAAGGTTTAAATATTAGTTAGTTATCTACCATTAGAAAATAAGTCATTTGCCATAAAATTTCGAATCGATCTGTGAAACTTAGTGCCATCGTAGTACTCCTCCGAGCAGTGCTTAATAAAGTTTTCACTTGCTCTAGGCACCGAATCACAGTAAATCTCAAAATTAAGTGGACCAAAATTAGTTGTTATGCGAACGTATCCCTTCTTCTTCACACGCTCATACTTGACAATGTCGTCGTCAATGATTGCTGCTTCGTGCTTAGAAACTGGAACCATGGCAGTGGATGTAAAGCTGGCAGCCACAGTACCCGTCGAGTAGTGAGCAGCGTTGAATTTATCCACAAGTTTTTTTTCTACAGCGGCCGCCTCTTCTGCAGGCTGATAATCTTTCTCCAGCTGTGCTAGGGTCTCTCTTGTTTCCAGGTTTATTGACTTAATGCGACCCTTTGACCCCATGATTTTCTCGTTAATTTCATCTTCAGATAAAACGCGCAAATTCTTTTTGATATGATGGAATCTAGAGATATCAAACTTCTCCAAGTGTTGTGGGTCTTGGATTGTTATCAAATCCTTTCGCTGAAACGATGAGTCGTCTACCAGATCCTTCCAGTTCTTAGTTTTGATATTCAACTGATCAACGGCCTCCCAGGAATAGACGTTTCCAGTTGTAGATACTGCCACAATGTGCGAGTTTTTCGTAAATGGTTTAAAAAGCGCTGGACAGTGATATTCTCCGTCGGCGTTTTTATGAAATTTTAATGCGACTAGCGATTTTGCATCCTGCTGCTTCCCAGTAATTGGATTGACTTTGAACATCTTTAGAAAGTTGACAATTGCTTGCAACTCAAAGATATTTCCGTCTTTATCGCAGTATGGAATTTCAAATGGAATCATCGTGATGCAGCAATGGTCATAGGGAAGTCTTTTAAATTTGATATGCTCATTCTCGGCAGACTCCACCTTCTTTCCCCCGTACAACTCGGACCATTCGGTGTAGGTCAGGTACCTTTTTGTGAAGGTAAACGAAAATATTAAAAATTTGTAAATTTTTTTGTTTTTCTCTTACATTTTATCCTTTTGATGTTGTCTTTTCCCCATTTTGCTGTTTGGTTTTTTGGGACAGCAATTTATTAAGTAATATGTATAAACAAAATTTTATTAGTTTCGTTATTATTTACAACTTGTATTAACAAAAGAAAAATCAAATACTTTAATTTCTAATTTATCTATCGATGATCGTAGTAGGTGACAGTTAATTTATTTTTTATTTTTATGACAGTTCTTAAAGGTTGCATTCAGAGATTTCTAGAATAAAGTAAGAAATGTTATCTGACAGTGTTTTTTTTTTTCTCTCAAAAGATTGGACTTCATAGGTCTGTTTGGTAACATGCTAGTTTTCGAAAGTTCTACGTAAACTACATAGAATCTGACAGTTTCATGGCTCTCAATTTTTTTTACGGCTATGCTTTCCATTAGGTCAACCTGAATTTGCACCTTTTCTTATTATTATTGTTTCTTATTATTATTATTTTTGGTAAATATACGTTATTCTAAGATGTTGCGTATATAAATTAATGTGAGGAAACATCTGTTTATCTGTTTAAAACAATAATTAATTTTTCACAAAACCTTACAATCCGCACAAAAATCGTACAAATGTCAACATATTTGACATAAAAATGAGTTGACAGGCTGTTTTTTTGCGTTCAGTGCGTCTAGTATGCATTACTTTCTGTTTTTAATGCGTTCAGCGGGTCTATTATGCACTTTTATTATTATTATTTTTGGCGTTGAGATTCTCATACCTACCCAACTGTTTAGTAAACCAGTTGAGGAAACAGCCATACAGGACCCGGCCAGTTCTTAATGATTTCAGTCGATGTCTTGTCCATAGTTTTTTTTTTAATCGCGCGCAGCGCGCCAGGCATCCAACTGTTTAGTAACACCAGTTGAGGAAACAGCCATACAGGACCCGGCCACTTCTTAATGATTTCAGTCGATGTCCTGTCCATAGTTTACATTATTTATTATTTGCAAAAATGTATAGTGAAATACATTATATTTTCTCATAAAAGTAGCACTTTCATTCATTAAAATGTTAGTTTTCAGTATTTTGAGGTTAGAATTTCGAAAACATTTTTTTTTTTGCTTTATTTGTTATTTCCTCACTTTGATTTTATTTTTTATGTGTTTTAGGGGTCATTTGGGGCCTATAAAAAAAAAATTGTTTAAATTCGAAGGTTGACCTATTGGAAAGCGGCCCCTTTTTTACTCTCATTTGGATCTCTCTTTGCGATAAATTATCTGCAAGACCAATTACTCGGGGTGGGCCGAGCCAACTCTGTCAAACCAGCAATCTGATAGTTTGTGAAAAGTCATAATCTTCATTGTTAGTGGAAAACAAAAACAATTTGATAGGTTTGACCAAGTGTTGTTTGAAAAGCGTTTGTTTACTTTTGTGCAAGTTTTCTGTCTTTGAGAGGAGTTCTCTCTCTTTGAGAGGATTCTACTATTTGACAGATGTCAATTCCGTGTGCCAAAAAAGATACCAAACACACCTCATGTTTGCTTTGATGTTTTGAAACTTGTCATAGAAATTTAAACAAATATATATGGGGTTGTAATTATCCTTGGAAAAAGGGAATGCTTCGGAGGTCAGTTACTAGTTCTACGAATAATAAAAGCTCAGGCGTAACTTTTTTAAATATTAGGCGTGTTTTATTCGTAATCTATATAGCCTAAGAAAATATATTTCATGTTAAATACACTAACAACTAAAGGCTGAACTATAATAGTCGAAAGCAATCGGAAGCTACTGTCAAAATCCTACGTTAAGTTTCCTTCCGAAATGTCAATTGCTCAAGTTGCCCATAATAGGAGAATGCGAACGGAAGCGATTGTCACTGGCGATTGTCAGATTCTAGTCGTTTTGCCTTGTGATTTGTTTGTTGTTTTGCAAAATAACTTGAAATCGAAAAAAATGACTACCTAACAAAATAAAAATTATCACTTTCTTCGTACATTTATTTATGTTTCCATTGAGAAAGCAAATCGTAGTCCTATGTACAAGCCATTTTTTTATGTTCGACGTACATATATGGTATGTGTAATGTATTGTACTACATACTTGCAAATGTATACATAACACGGGACAAATAGTGAAAAATAAATACAAATAAAACAGAAAAAACTTACAAAAATCTCGTTTTAGATTATGTATTTTATTTTTAAATTGCTAATTGAAAAAAAGTCATTGTGACATAACAAATTCAAAATCAAAAACTTAATTTTACTACATTTTCATTAGGTCGCTTTGCGGTACAAATTTTGCAATTGATTTTACACTAAATTCCCGATGAGATAGAGATTTGAAACTTTCTCAGAACTGGATGACAATGCAATATTAACTCGCTTTCTTGTCTGTCAGTTCGTTGGGATTCCGTACGGAGCTCACACCTATAAAATCTGTAGATATGCAACGTTTTTCTGTGAGGGTACACACAGTGAAGCCCGGTTAAAGATTACCCCCTGAAGTGCAAAACCCGCATAGCATCCTCAGCTTTTTGAAACCCTAAGTTTTTAAAGTAATATTCTTGAATTCCCTTTTACATACATATCGCTTATTTACATTCCCCGTTTAAATACTCATTGTTTTGCATTCTTCCATCATAATTTACATGAAATATCCCCCTATTAAATACCCTTTTCAATAAAACACTAGAATCGAGACAAAACAAAAGGCAGGTAATACACTTAAGTGAGTTCAAGTAATCTAGTAGGACATTGACGTTTTATTTTGGCTGTCACTTTTCGATTGTTAGTTGTGATGATCTTTCGCCTTTTCGCGGACTTGTCTTGTTCGTGGATAAGTACATCTGAGTAGCTAAACGGGTTTTCGTAACTATATATCTCGGATAATGTATTAAATGCTAAATGGCTAAATGCTTAAATAATAGCCGTGTTTTTTTCGTAATCTATATAGCCTTAGAAAATATTTTTCATGTTAATCCTTAAATGCCCAACGACACCGATTTGTTTGTAGAAAATTTATTATATGTTAAATGAAGCATAAATATTGAATCAGGTGCCGAAAAAAAATAAAAGTTATTGATAAAAAACCGGTTGTATCTTTAAAGACACACTGGGCATTAACCCCTCAAACGCATTCTGAAAATGATTTATTATGAATACATTATATCATTTCACATAATATAATTATATCCGCATGTTTTTTTTTTCAATTTAGTGCTACGCTTTTGTTAAAAAACATTGCAGCCAGTAATTGTTTAAATAATAATTGCAATTTGATAGTTAAGAAACTGAGTATTTTATTGGAGGTAGAATTTGAGTCAATAAACCCAAATGCTATCGAAAATGTCAAATATGACATGTAAGTGACAAATTTGAAAACAATTGCCGCGATGAAAACGTGATGCTATGCAAAGGAGTTTGGAAAACTAGTGGAAAAGTGAGGAAGATTTAGCTTTCGGCTAAATTCAACTAAATGTACTTATAAAATCTATGGGCTAAAAATAATTAATGTTAAATATATTTCAAGTTTGTTTGTATAGGTACACACGTTTTCATTCATGAAATATGATGACGAGTTATGTTTTCACTTCTACTTGTTTTTTGAAAACATTTGTGGAAAAATACTAATCATTCATGTGGCGGGACCCCAAATGCGCATAGTTGAAGAAAATCTCAGCATGTAATCGGACCTGATTTTTTGATTTGTAGATGTTGGCTGCATCGAAATAGATCAAACACCATGTGTTGGGGGTTAAAGCTAAAATAAATACAAAAATCAAATAAAAAAAAGGCTGTAAGCATATGAGGCCTGTATTTTTTCCAATCTACATAGACTAAACATGTATCAGTAACATGTTTTTCATGTTAAATACAACAAAACCTTAGACTGGATGATTACCCAGGCTGATGCTGACCATATACTATTCAACTCAACCGTCAACAAAGTCGATTGTTAGTGAAATCAACCCGATCGATTGTCAAGTGATCGATTTGACGGTTGACGAGTTGGTTGAGGAAAAATTAAAAGATTTTGATTTTTTGATCTTGATTGGCGAGTCTTTCAGTTGAACTGTGTGTGGGGAACTAATTTTTTGATTTGCTGACAAATTGAGGAAAATTTGTACTAGGCTTGTGAAATCTGTGAAAGCGTGTGTGAGCGAAACGTAAACAGTAAGATGACTTTAAACGCACTTACTTTAGGTGGCGCTACAGCTCGTGGTGAACCTGGGCCTTCTTCTCGCAACCATTTGTGTGTGCGTGTTATATTTTTGCTCGAATGGAAGGGACCTACAGTTTTTTGCCAAATGGCGAATTGAGAAGCTCATTGACAAATGATACTCTTTGATTACTTGTCAGACATTCGAAAGATGTGGCAACCGTGAAAAACTTTTTTTTAGGTGTTGGAACCGAGCTGGGATTGAACCCGAGCAGCATTCGTAGCAGTCCAACGCACTAACCACCACGGCCACAATGACCACTTTAAACGCACACATAAAGAAAATTCCAGATATTTGTGGCAGTTTATGTAATTCTTTCAATTCAGTTGGTACAGCGTACAGTGTGTGGCCGAATATCAATTTAGTCGTAAACTCAATTGACAATTGAATTGAATTGTGTATGGGCTACTTAAGGTTTTGTTGTACTTTCCTTTTAAAGTTTTTTTTTAAGTCTGTATAGATTTGAAAAAAGGCTATTATATGTATAAAATCGATTTGACTATTATGTAGAATGACATATAACACGAAAACATATTTTCTGGTTTTGATCTTGATGGTAAGTCATTGCGAATACCAAAATTATTTTGCTATTATTTTCCTTTGATTAAGTGCCCTTCTCTATGACAGTAAAAATGTAACTATAGTCTTTATTCAACCGGCTCATGTAGAGCCGTCCGCCATGTGAAAGAAAACAGTTTAGCCAGCATCGGAATTAGGAATTCAGCCATCAACAACCCCTATAAACGAGGCAACATGAGCCGCACTGCAGCCGGTATTTGTGGGCATTTTACTTTTCTCACTAGTCGGAGGCATTATTCGGACGGCAGCCATTTCGATTTGCATTTAGTGTGCCGTGGTGGTGAAGGCAGTTTTTGGAGTTTTTTTTTCTGTTAATTGAATTAGTTGCAGTAAAGGAGGTGAACACAGTTCGTTGAAAAGTTTTTCCAAGAAGTTAAAAGTTCATATTCAACAATGTCGTCATCATCAGCTTGCTACAAATGCAACCGCCCGGGTCATTACGCCCGCGACTGTAACTCTGGTTTGCGAGATGGACGCGACATGCGTCGTGGTGGAGTTGGTAATCGCGAAAAATGCTATAAATGCAACCAGACCGGACATTATGCCCGTGCCTGTCCCGAGGAGTCGGAGCGTTGCTACCGCTGCAACGGAATTGGTCACATTTCCAAAGACTGCACCCAAATGGATAACCCAACATGCTACAAATGCAACAAACTCGGCCACTGGGCCCGCAACTGTCCAGAACAAATGAACGACCAACGCTCTTCCAACTCGAGTTTATCGTGTTACAAGTGCAACAGAGCCGGCCACATTTCGAAGTATTGTCCGGATGCAACAAAAACTTGCTACAGCTGCGGTAAGAGTGGTCATCTGAGGCGCGAATGTGACGAGAAGGGTGGAAGGAACTAATTCGTTGGTCTTTTGGTGGCAAGAGTGTTTTACCCGAAGTAGAACTTCGCCTTTATATTATTGTACCCATTTCAAACAAATAACAAAAAAAATAAGAAAACAACTAAAAATATCACTGTGATTGTGTTTTAATTGCAAATTAAAAATACTGGAGCTGCTGATAGAAAAACTTGTGTAGTTTCATTTCTAGTTATACCCTTTTCTTTGTTCTAGAATTGTACATCGGTTGATCTTCGCCTAGCACGTTTAATAAAATTTTTTGCCGGGTAAATTCTTTGCAACGCAGCTTCCCACAAACATTAACGTAAAATGGCTATTCTATTGTGTATAATATCCTATATAAGTACAGTCATCGCTATGCTACCATTAGCTTTGTTATTGGCCAGAGGTGACAAGATATTTTTAATGTCTCGACGTATGGCAAAATTTCAACAAATATTTTACGATTACATATTAGCTGAGAAAATTACAAAGATTGATGAAAGTAAAGCGTATTGGGGACACGCGGGTGGCGTCCACGCAGTTCTGTGTATACATATATACGAATACCTACTCGCGAGAGGCATACATATTTGTCTTCAATGTTTTCACCTCTCACGACGGGCATTTTTATGCCCGAAAAATGGAATAAATTAATAAATTTAAAGTTGTCCCAATTAGAAAATATCTATAAATCAAGCAGATTGACTACATGCCACCACTTGAGTGCTATTATTGGATTTTTTTTGTTGCCACATTTTGCATTAAAATGTGTTTGATATGATTCCGTTGATTCATTCGATGGTCGTCAATAAGGGCAATGCAATTAAGTCATCGAAGTTCAATGCCAAATGTTTTATTTCCGCATCTTTTAGCATACTCAAAGAACTTGAAAATAATAAGAGTAAATTGCGTGTTAATATAATATAGATGTTTTTAATGTTGTAGTTTCAAAAAGTTAAGACATTGGATATTAGTTTGGTTCACAGTTGTTAAACGCCATTGATGTGTACGGTTTTTAACGCCAAAAAATTGTACTACTATGAGCCCTAGTGTAAAGCCGTGTATGGGCTTTTATTCTATATAGAAATATTTGCTCATAAGATATGCCTAAATTTCTGACATGAAATCACAGATTTGCAGGGATGAAGTGATGAACTTCTCTGCAGCCGGCTTTAGATATCTGAGAACATTGAAGAATTCGAGTGAATTTGAAAAACAGGAATTCACAAATACACTGGTCCCGAGCTTTGCGCGGTTTCACCTTTGCGCGAACTGCATTTGCCAACCCAAATTCGATTTGCGCGAATTATGGTACCTAGGTACGTTATGTTCTGTTACCTTTATTATTTTTCTAGACAGATTTTTTTTAACGTTTTCTTTTGCTTCAGTCATACCTACGTACATATCTGCTTGTGCACGGTAGTGCAAATGCTCGAGCACGTTTCAAAGCAACATAAGGACTGCCTTGGCACCTTACCGGGAATGGCACATTAAGAATTAAACAAGTCAATCAATCTGTAGTGAGTGACAGATCTTTTTAAACGACCACTTACTTATTTGACAAGGCATTGTTTAGGTCCTTTATTTTTCCTAAATAAAATTTCTAATTGTTTTGTTGAAATTACTAGTTGTTGTTTTTTTCTTTTTAATCATTTTTTTTTTAATAAAATATTTTGGAAAATCCTATTACTAGCTACGGTGTCTAAACCTTCTGGGATCCAGCGTCCCACGTCCTAGTTCTACATCTACATGTTGCACGCTATGACAGCTTAAGAATGTGTTATTCCAGTTTTAGGTAGGTGTGTAAGGAAAGGTGCTTGTGGAAATGGCAAATGAAGTCCAGTATTTATTGAATGTCTAAGTTCTACCGGTAGGACGCGATATCCCAGGAGGTAAAATACTTATATTTGATTTTTCAGGAACACAACCCCTTAAATAACATGACGTTCATACTTCGCTTTGCGCGAGACTTTTCATTACCCTAATCCCCGCGCGCGGCGAGGGACCAGTGTAACTTACAAACTGCGCTAACTATGACAAAAGTAATAGGGTTATGACGTACTTTTGTTGGTATGTATGTACATAGTTGCATTCCTCGCGTTTTTTTTATTCAAATCATATTTTGTAGGGCTAGTGATTTCTGAATTATTGCGTGTCAATGTTTTTCTAAAATGGTTTTGAACAACAGTTGGTGGAATTTTGAAAAAAATTGGTTTACAAAGTATTAACTATTAACGCTTGCAATATATGAACTCTATAGAAAAAGATTTACATATTTTTTACAAAAAGAAAATTCATGAAAAATTGTTTGACAAAATCCTGCTTTTCAAAATGGAAATTGTAACACATTTACCTGCGAACAATACAGTTGTGTTTATAGGAAACTTCTATCAAAAATCATCACTTCAAGTTGAAATGCAACTCATGAATGGCACACATTTTCATATATGCCCACCAATTTGTCTGCAGTACCTACTTCATTAGAACAATCTATGTCTCGTCCTCATCATTTCAGGATGGTTAAATTACTGCGGGTGCGGGTTGGCATAATTTTGTATTGGTTCTGTACAACGATTGGGGAAACACAATTTCGTCCTTCCTTTTATTAGAGGATATCGAATTACAGACCAAACGCAGCCAACTTAACTGTTGGGATATCTTATTGAATGCCGATCCCTTAAAAATAAATAAAGTAATTTCGATACGAAATAGCATCGTGGGGCTTCTTAATTTTCGTGGAATAAGGGTTTCAAAATTTATGTAGGTACCTATGCATTAGAAATAAAACTTATTTTTGAGCTTGTTTGTATTTTTGGTTAGTTTCTCTATCCAAATTACCCAAATAGAAGGCAAGAAAAGAATGGTTATGGCAATCCGATTAACGAAGTCGAATACATACTCGTATGTACGTGTACATCTTAGGTACCTACATGCACAGATTTATTTCATTAACATTACTTTCTAGTCTTAAGATTTCACCACAAAGCAATTGTGGCCGTTATAACAATAGATATCCTTGATTAGAAATAACTTTCCTTTGCTTAAGAAAGTGTGGCAAGTTAGAAATATCATTTATAATAAGAAAAACAACAAAAACTTTACATACAAGTACTACTTATAAGTTACATTTTTAATTATATTATTATAAAACTTTATTTGAGTACATTATTCTCTCTTGGACATGATATGGCATGCAAAATTTATTTTAAATTATAAAGGTACCTAGTGCTGGTTTCAATGTGATTTAAATTAAATAAATTAATGCTTAGTCCTATTTAAGCACGCATGTATTTACGTACATACATAGATTGCAATCCATCATTTTCATCAATATAAACAACTAAAAAATACATAAAATGAACTATGAACATAATAACAGAAAAGAAAAACAATGGAAACACTTGTCTCTAAATTATCTAGTTAACAGGAGCTGCCTCTGAGGCAGGAACAAGGAATAGAGAGAGTCCTTTTGGCACTATGTTGTAATAATGCTCAAGGTTGACCACCTCATACTTTGTCGTCATTATATTACTTTCCACGTCATTGTCTTCTTCATCGCTGCTATTGATTTCTATAACATCCATGGTAGTGTCCGAAACAGGATATTTCAACTTTCTTCGCATGTGCCTTATCGGAAGGACTTCCGTTATTGCTGTGTTGAAGTTAACCAGGACCTCATCATCGCTAACTTGACTTGTCCACCTTTGGGTTTTCTCTTTTGTTGGACTCATAATCGGTGGTTCATTCGTCAATAACATGGAATTCTTGTCCCGCGATAGAGTTGTACCCAACCGGCGCAGCATCGAAACGATTTTGCCATCTACCAGCGGTCTTTGGTATTTTTGGGGTTGATATGGCAGATTTGACGTAGATTTTTCATCAGATGCTTCACTGACTAGATTCACATGATGTGTTTGCCTCAATGACTTTAGTTTTGATAGCTGCAGTTTTGCTCTCTTCACCAAAAGTGTTTTCAGACACAAATGACGCCAGTACAACATTGTACGGCATGTCATGCATTTAAAGATGACGTTATTTGATTTGGAGCGTACTGCGGTTTTATTTTTTCTTAAAATAGTCTTTCCACATATGCAGCATAGATGAGGAGGATAGATGGGCTTTCGTCGTTTTGTTTTCATCCGATGCCAACTGAGAAATGTACGTTTGGACAGATACCATCCCTTGCGTTTTGTATTTGCTGAGTGGCATACTGACATTGGCAACTGGGAGTTATTCAATTCTTGTTCATCCCGCAGCTGGGGTCGAACTTGTGCAACTGGTTTGGTTTTTGTGCCTAGCTGTGCTTCTGAAGGAGACGATTTTTCTGACACGACATTATTCATGTGAGACGAGCGAAATGTACCCGATGGGTTATCAGCGTCATTACTGTTCAACGCCTGTAGAGAGTGCCAGTTGATGAGCCAATTGTTGCAACTATAGCAGAGATATTTATCTTCATTCAGTGGCTGAAATTAAAAAAAGAAAATAGATAAGATAAGAAAAGCTAGACTAGGTTTAAAATCTTTAGATATAGAGAACTTAATACAAATAAAAAAATCTCTAACCCTCCTAATAGATCCCATTTAGCCCGTATTTGAGTTCCAATTTAACACCTTGACTTAAGCCACAGCAAATGAATTAACATTTATTTTATTCATGCCACAGTTCCGCCAAAAGGGGAAAAATAAAGTGTAACCAAAGGTACACAACATCAGCAGCCGCTGGTGTACATACATATGTACATATGTATATGTAGTTATTATCGTGAAACTAAAAAAAAAAAACACCTGCCCGCTTGGCATTTCATCAGCTGGCGTTTTAATTCGATGGTGTTTTAAAAGGGTAACGGCACAGAATCGGAATAAATACCCTTCACACTTCCACAGTAGTAGTATCCGACAAGCACACACCCCCAATTGTACACCGGTCACCACAATAGCTAATCAGTAATAACCAACTGTCTATTCACTTATCCCCGGCGAGTGCCACTATCCCTATCCCACTGTTGCAAAGGGCGCAATAATGCCCGATTATGTTGGATACATAAAAGTAATCGTTTAGTTTTGTGCCAAGTTGAAGATCACACAGATTCCTCATCTTCTTTTTGAATGGAACCAGGTGCAACAACCAGGTTATGCGACGGTAAGAAGATGAAGAAAAAATAAAGGAAAACATCTGCCGTCTGCTGTTTTGTTTTTGGTGAAGTTTTACAACTGCTATAGACGACCAGCCATCAGCCACCAAAACACAAAAAAATCGTTTCTAGACAGCTGCGGAAAATTCCTTTTTATGTTCTACCCTCATATGGCTGCACACTCGGAGCAATAAGGATTGAGGACATGTGAAAGTTTAAAGGTTATTGACCATCACAGTTCATATTTCTATTGACACATCTGTAGTACTCCTAAACCAATAATGCATTTCCTGCCCATCGATTGGGTGTCGAATTTCACGTTTGCAGCAAGTGCATGTTCTCTGTTCTCACAGTGATTAACCAAGATCTGGGTTAGGCGTAAGATGATAGGTCTACCGGTATCTGTACGAGTAGTTTCCGGTGAGAATTTATTCATTTACTGACCCACAGAAAAAAACGCACACACATTTAAATACACAGAGTGTAGCTCTTTGAGTGGGGGTGTTAGTGGGCTCAAGATTTCCTGCAAATAAGCGAATCCTTTTGCGACAGTTTGAGGGTGGATGAGTCATTTTTGTGTGTGGTATACTTATTTATACATAATCGGCCTTATGTATTGATTTTTCCTAGAACTTATCGCATGCATAGCCGTCGGCCTCTACTGATAAAGGATATTATTATTATTTCCGCCTTACCTGGAATTTAAATCTTGCTTGGATCAGGCGAACTATGTTTGGTCCACTTCGGGGTTCGTATATGTTTATGGTTTGGTTTGTATGGCATCCACATATGATGCAAGTCTTTTTGTGGTATTCCGATGGCATTTCTGACATTGTTACCCGTTAGATTGCTGGAGTATCCTCTTTCTTAATAGCTATAGAATCAGTTTTCTCAGTGATAACACCGCAATTGTTTTTTTTTTTTTTTTGTTAAAAATTAAAGTCTTACATTCAACATACACTTTGTGAATAATCACAACACGACACAAGAGTGTTATAAAACACAAATAATAAAAACAACACAAAAACAGTTATAGGACAGACGAGTAGTTTATAGAATACGACACGTCCTACCTACAAAAAGGTTCAACTTGGAATAATTGCGGACGGTGCGGCCGGCTCTCTCCTTTCGGTTTCGTCCTGTGCACGGTTTGTGTGTGTTGAGTTTGTGTGCACGTCAAGCGCCGACCTTCTCTTTGCTCTACGTTTTGAAACCGCACATGTGCACAGTTTAACATGGGAACGGATTTGGTATTTCATCCTTTTGATGGAAGCACATTGGCGTATGTTTTCTTTGTTTTTTTCCCAGATTCCGTACCTAAAGAGTACCACGGTCTGTATGTCACGGCTCTTTTTCTCGGTAATTGCTATGAGTACCTGAAATTTGGCAGTTATTTGTACATGAATTCCCTATTTAAGAATTTCAGAAACATTTTTGTCGCAATCAGTGGCCATATTGAGAACTGGAAATATGTTTTGTTTTATAAACCGTGGGGGATTATTTGAAAGGGCTTGCTTCAACTGTTGTTAGTTGTAAGCCTTATTTGGTTTAGACCTATGTCCAAAAATGTGCACAAAACTACAATTCAAGAGCAAGTGTGAACCATGCTATCGAAATGATTTATAGAGGTGTCAGGTGATGGTAGCCGTCTCTAGCACTAGCGCTTGACCGTTTTTTGTGATTTAAACTTCAGACTTATCTACAGAAAAAATAGTTTCTTGGAAAAATTCAATGAACGTCTACAGCCGTTTTCTTCTTTAGGTGTGACTACAGTTGGGGTTGAATCAGGGCCTGCTTCTCGCAACCATTTGTGTGTGCTTGGTATATTTTTGCACGAATGGAAGAGACCTACAGTTTTTTGCCGAATCCGAGTTGAGAAGCTGCCCATGACAAACGATACTCTTTAAATGCTTGCCAGACATTCGAAAGAGGTGGCGCGGTGAAAAAACTTTTTAGGCGTTTGCTGGGATTGAACCCGGGCAGCATTGTGTTGTAGTCCAACGCACTTACCACTACACCACGGCGCTGCAGCCGTTTTACACAACACAAATCGGCCAATATCAGTGCAGCTTCTTGTCCGGCAAATCGACAATAGATCAAATCTTTATGGTTTGGCAGGCAAAATCATGCTTTATAAAAGACTGATCTTGCCGGTCTAGCTTCATGGATCCGAGTGCTAAACAATAAGACAAGCTGAGAAGTTTACGACTCATTCAAGTGTCGTAAGTTTAATTTTTCCCCCCACGAATGCACGGTCTAAACAATCGATCCAAACCTTCCCTGCATGTTCACATATTTACGTCCACAACGTTTTGAAATTTACAATATTCAAAATCGATCCCCTAGGTCTGTGTATGTCAATTATTGTAGGAAATTTGTTAGGGTCTCAATACCAAAACAAAATTAAAAACACACAACAAGAAAAAAAAAAATCGACAGATGGTCTTGTGTGTTAAATGGCACCAAGCAGCAAAGGTGCATGCAGACGTGCTGATCCCGAAGGGTTTTTGGGGAGTTTTTCTGTTTTTTTTTTTCTTCTGGTTTTCGATGTAACTACCGTAGTGTAGTAGACCAACTGCTCCGTTTCAGGACAAGCATATTGAGTGAACGTGTATACATTTCGTCGATGAACTTGTTCGCATGACTTTCGGATTGATTGGGCTAATTCGGAAGTAGGAACCACACATATTACGTTATTAATTCGTTTGCACGCGCATGTCGTTACGTATCAAGAAGCAGCTAACAAGCAAATGTTTATGCTAAACCGCAGGGCGGAGGAATTTCCACTTCTTTAAAAGAAAATAAAAATCAATGAACGATTTTGATAAGGTGGTTTTTTGTAGTCTTGCATTATGACGATGAACTAACTACATTTGAAGGGGAATTCGGATGTGTGTTTGTTTTTTAATAAAAAGTAAGGTGCATTCTAATCTTGATGTGGGTTTGTTTAAGTAGTTAAAGGTTTATTGATTGACAAATAAATTGACTGAAAAGTCAGCCACGTTTCGCACATTTCTTATGAGATTGTTCATTTTCGTCGTGTAAAGGTGTTAACCCTTTCGGTACTAACGGGGCACATATGTCCCATTAGGAGTTCGTGTTTTACGAGAACACCTAGGTATTGTTATTAATTTATGTCCCATCAGTGTTTTACAGGCAATGCGATCATTTATGTACGTATGCTTTGATCCCGTTATGTGTTCGTGCACAATTTAGTTTGAGTTTTGCAATTATTAATGGTTGCATTTGCGCTCCAGGACATTTTCTTTGTCCTTAGATATCCGTTTTTGAAATGTGCAATAAGATACATTACTTTGATCATAAGCAACCAATACACATCGGAAAACATTTGTATTTGTAAAAAAAAATCCTTACCGAAAGGGTTAAGTCAATAAAACACCTTTTAGGTTAAAATAAATTTTGGAAGGATATGTTTCTGTTCACTCATAATAACTTCAAAATCCACTTTTCCACTGGTTAACACGTTCGCGGACACATTATTTTCGGTGGGAAACGCTAGAATGACACACGCATATCTCCGGCATTTTGAGAGATATTTTAGATTATTTTGTGCGAATTTTGAATCAAGATAAAAATGATTGCGCAGGTCACAGTGAAGTGAAAATTTGTCACCGGTAGGACAAATAATGCTGGAATATAGGAATATACTGTATTTCTCGTCGGGGTATCCCGTCTTGTCCTAACAGACCTAAAATTCTTTGACGGGATATCCCCGTCATGACCCGCTAATTTTCCCAACAATTGACGGAATATGCCGTCTTGTCCGCGAACGTGGTAAGGGAAATATAATTGCCATGGAATTAATCGCTTAACATCCCGAATTTTTTAAGCTTAACATTTTAAGAAATTATAAATTCAAAATTTAAAATTCTATAAAACAATTCGAAAAAACCAACTGACTAGCGCGCCTGTAGCTATGCAATATTTACGCCATTCCTCTTTTCACGACTTTTGATTCTTAGTGTACAGAAGCGATTTCTGTTGTTAGATGTGTTGTTATGAAAACAAGAAAGAATTGAGTATTTACGAATAAAAATAAAACTACTTGCACATGTTTTATTGTTGCCAATTGCCATACTATAACATAAAATTCAAAGTTGAACTCAATTTGATGTCATCCGAACATTTATACTTGTTTCCCTCATACCCAATACACTCACCAATTTTAATTTATTTTTCCTGTCATCTATCTAAGAACACCACCATATGCGAAATAATTGCACATTTTGGGAAGCTTTGGTTAACATTAAAATTAAAGAATACCAAACCCACTTTTTGGTAAGAAATTAAATGTTTTATTAATTTTCTCTGAAATTTGTGTTTTATTGATTTTGTTGGATGTAGTTAACCATTTCATAGGTACGAGCTGATAAATGTTTGTGCAACTATAATCCTTTGTCGTTTCTTTGTTTAGTTTCCTTAATTTTTAAAAGTGGAACTTCCGTTTTGAGTTTCCTTTCGTTGAACAGTTCCCCTTTTCGTTCTTCGGTTAACAAGTTAATCATGCCATTGTAATCAGCAAAAGTAGTTGTTTTGATCCTGAAATCAAGATAGAACACTCTTATTCTTGAAGGGTTGTTGTTAGCGTTGTTAGTTGTGTAGAAAAGGGGCCCAAGTCCATTCTAAGGGTGTAAGCGCAAGACCGGAAGTTTATCCACTTTTAATGTGATAAAAGCAAGATAATGAGTTGAAGAATATTTGTGTATAAATGTCTTACGAATCAGAGTACTTAACTGGGCATAATGTTTTACTTGCCATTATTTGATGTTGTTTGCGACTTGAAGCATATAAAACACCGCTTTGAGACAAACCCAGAAATGAAACAATAGAGCACTGAACTGAAAGTTGATATGTATGCATGTCAAATAAATCCTGGACTGAAGAAAAGAAGACCTAATATTCCAGCTCAATGGGTATGTATAGTATGATCGTAGAGCTATTAAAACTGGTTATGACTCAATTTCAAGAGCCATTAGCCAAAGAGGGATCAAAGAAGCGAGCAACACTTGGATAAGGGCCATGTTGGAAAGTCGTATTAAAAAATCTACACAAGGAGATCAAAGGCTGCCCAGAAGGGGGCACCCTTTCTCCTTTGCTATGGTCCCTATCGATGATTTGCCAGCTGAACTACGTTACTCGGGCTAAGAAGCCATCGGCTACGCTGATGATCTAACTATCATAGTGAGTGGTAAATTTGACTCAACCATCACGAGTGTGATGCAAAGTTCACTACAAATCGTTTCAGAATGATGCAGCAGGGAAGGACTCTCGGTCAATCTTGTTCTAGTACCCTTCACGAAGAGAAGGATTATTGTCATATGTAGATCCAATCATCCTGAAAGGCACCACACTGGAGTATTTCAGTGAGAACAAATACCTGGGAGTTATCTTAGATAGGCGCCTCAACTGGAATTATCACCTCAACTCTATAATAAGTCTTCGAACTAGAGCCTTATGGGCAAGTCGCCGACTGTAGGGTAGAGCTTGGAGTCTCAATCCAAAAATTATACATAGGTTGTATACCACGATGGCCAGACCCATCATCTCCTACGGGTAGTCTGGTGGCCAAAAGTACTTGAAAAGACCACAGCTAAGAAGCTTGAAAAGCTTCAACGGATGGCTTGTCTCGGTATTGCTGGTGCTATCCGCACCTGCCCTTCAGTAGCTCTTGAAGCTATAATTGCGGTATCTCGACATTCCAGATTTCCATACAACAAACCAAGTAATCTTACGGGTCACCTAAGCATTATCAACAAAAATTCCCGGTCAGGACATGCTCTGCACCGTCGCTGATACACTGCTTTGGCAGAAAATTCGAAGTTCTTATTGCGGAACGTACCACATGGTCAAACCGCGGACCCACACTAGAGCCAAAAAGTTTAGTATGGTACACTGATGGATCAAAAATGGCCTCTGGTGTTGGTGCTGGGATCTTTGGGTCTAACACCAGAATCTGCGTCCCTCTTGGATCATTCCCCAGTGTGTTTCAAGCTAACGTCCACGCCATTGAGATCTGCACCTTGATTAACCTTCAGAGAGGCATCAAGTGCGCTAGGTTAGATTAGGTTAGACTGAACTATCACAAAAACACTAGGCCCCTGGGAAATCGTATGATGGTACCTAAACCGAAACACTTCCATCAAAACATTTAATTTCGCTACAGAATTTTAGAGTTCTATTGTGGCCAGTTTGGCCAGCCTCTTCCAGTGTATTAAAGAAGTAACTTCCTTATAATTTCTTACGAAAGCGGGCTATAGCCTGGCAATCACAGAGGATATGTTCGATATCCTTCGAAGTTCCTATGTCCCTGCAGTATCTGCATTTGTCCGTGTTTGAAAGTCCCATTATTTTGGCATGTTTCGTTAAGAGACAGTGCCCGGAGAGTATTCCTATTAGAGTTCAAGTTCGCTAACATAAATGTCTTTCCAGACAGCCAAGCCGCACTCCTACTCTTTGGGCTCAAGACTGGTAAAGTGCTGATTCAATGCTCTCCAATCCCTAGTTACTCACAATGAGGTCTAACTTTGGTGGGTACCTGGTCACAGAGGCGGATGAGCTGGCTCGTTCAGGTTCTACCTCTACTGCCAAATTCTCAGGCATAAACTGGGCAAAAATCAGCCTTAATCAACAAATGGGAACATAATCTCCGAATCTCTCATTGCAGCAATATCCCAGGGCTTAGACAAATCAAACGGTTAATCAAGCCTTAAACACACCACAGGATACCACCTAAACAAGTAAGGCATGTCTAGCGAGACCGATTGTCGACTCTGTTAAGAAGAGGTCGAGACAGCCGAGCACGTCCTTTGTGATTGCCCGGCACTTTTCGGGGTCAGACGTCGTACCCTATACAAAGAACTCCTCAGACCTTATGACTTCAAAAATGTGTCAACCAAGGACATACTTGCATTTATCAGGAAAGTGATTTGCCTCTTGGACTTATAAGAATCTTTTGATAGAATAATCTTCTAGGTCGCAGTATCAGCCTTGGGGTAGGATCCGTGTTTTTTTTTTAAAGCTATTACAGATCCAACTATGTAGTTGCCTACTTACAAAAGCGGCTATTGAGCTCCATTTGCACCTTCAACGAGTGAAATCGGTCTCAATGAAAAGTTCACATAACCAAATAATATGTAAATGGCGGGAGGCCTGTCGACAGATGTCGTTGGAGTCAATTTGCAAATTCTCCTCTTTGGAAAATGTCCTAGGGTTCTCGTTCAAAGACATACCTGTCCCAGTAGCTCAGACTGTTCCAGCAACGGTTATTAAATCCTCGAATTTATTTGTTGTGTAAAACAGCAGCCACTATAGGTACATGTATGTGCACGTATACACTCATTCAAGACGTTTGAATTCAACAAGCGATATGTGCGGGTATTGGCGCAACAAATGTTTTCTCACGTTTTATTCCGCCGGGTTAACCACCCCCCACGGATGGGAATCGCTGCCAAAATACAAGAAAAATGTCACCCTAATTTTGATTACATCAAACACCGGCTGACTTTATAATTACTTTACCTTCTCGGTGGCATCCCCATTGAGATTAACTCAGCATGCCCATACAGAACCCCTACGACTGAGAACTAGATTATTGCGAATATACAGGAGCTCTCCTTCCTTCCCATACGCGGGACGTCCATCGTCACCCTATTGGGAATTGGTGACATCTGACAAGCACACCCCTCGTACATATGTATTATGCTTATGCATATAGTTAAGAAATGTTTATATATACTTCGCAGAAGGTGCACATACAAAAGATCCAGCCCCTTGGGAGTTCTAAAATCCAACACATAGCGTAGCGATTCCTTCTTCAAGGGTTGTTTTAATTTTGGCACCCTTCTCTCTTTGACTATAGAGGACAGATTTCGTTTTCATCAGGACTCAATTACTCTTTATATGATGCAGATGCTCTTTATCAGCTTTTGCAAGTTAAGAGAAATCGCGCCCCGTGCAAACAAGAGTAACGGTTTGCCTGCCTGTGTGTTTTTGAAAATAGAAAAACATTCGGTTAAAGATGATGAAAGGATGAGCACGTTGCCGGAAACGCTTTTTATCATGTGTCGTTATTAGTAAATAACTGATTTTTTGTTTGAAATCTCTTAACGGTGTCGTTTAAGCAAAAGAAGAAAAAAGAAAAAAACCTCTCGAAAACAGTGAAAGTGTTTTAATTCAATTCTGTGACAAGAAAGTGTTAAGTGTGTTTCTTTATATACGAAAAAAATAATGTCCCGGCGAAAGCAGGCCAAGCCACGAGCATTTCTAAAAGGTAAATTTGTCACTGATGAATGGCAAAATTACGGCGATGGTGCTAACCATACATATTTAATCCAATTTCGAATTGCACTACATCCCCTTCGGAGTGTTTCTATCCGCCGATCCGCCCTCCCCCTCCCACCACCCCACTGGTGGCTCTAACTTTGTACCGTATAGTATATACCTACTTTTACTCAGCTATCGGCAGAACAGAGTGTACTCTGGCACTGGTAACTATTACATTCAAACCGTTTTTCCCTGAAACATAGAAAACCCATCGTTGGTATTTCTCGTGGGAATTGACAATCCCGTGGGAGTTCCCTCTGAGGATTACTTCGTTTGGTTGCTTGGCTGCCCCAACAACACATTGCTCCAATGTTGTGCTGTTTGTTAGCTTTCTATACCCAGTTGCCGTATGTACACAACACAACGTCAATAACGTCGTCCCCGGTGCTGTAAGAGGGGACAGAACCTACCAGCTACCACCTACACAGCAACGCACGTAGTATCTGTCTATATCCTGTTGACTGTGTACGAGGATATGTATAGTATGTACGTATGTACGTGTGTATATGCAAATACTAATGGCACTTGGAGTTTTGCTTCGACGATGACAATTCGTTTGGGAAATCCTTTCTAATTTTTATTTTAATTTTTTTTCTTATCTAGTTTTATTTTTTTTTTTATTTTTTTTTTAATGTCAACCTAGACTTAGGTGCAAATATTGTTTTGGACATAATCCAGTGCAGTCGTGGATTGATTTCCAGTCGAAACCATAGCCCAACTCATCCATGGGTAAAAGTCTTTGGGAGCCATTCTGTTGTAGCTTGTAGACCATCTATCGGATATTTATGGTTTTGCTACTAACTATACCTTTGAGGTCGTTTTCATTATTTTCATGTGGCCAGGGAACATTTCTTTGCCACCACTATACTATACGAGTACACCGTGTGATGTATAAGCAGCCAGTTTCGAAAAATAATAGATCGCTCATGGAACCCTGTGTTATCATCTTGTTCAAATGGGAAGAATGGCGCGCCACCTTCAAACATCCTGAAGAGCTGACTGAGTGCGAAATGCACCCGGGGGGGCTTTAAACAAAAATGAAAATCGCTTGCATACATATGGGCGCTTATAAACTGACTGTTACCCTCCTCGCACGATTCACACGTAGTACCAACAGGACACACCAAGTTCCACAACTAAATTTATTTTTGTTTCTGCTCCAGGACGAGGACGGGGTAGTTGTAGAGGGAATGTGAGCGGATGGCGAGGGGAGCATGGTTGTCCTTTTTATGGCATTTGTGTTCGCCCTTCCTCGGTTTGTTCCCGTAAACCATTTTTATGCGATTTGTATAGCCCCCACCATGGGCAACTCTTCATATCAGTGCGGTTGGTCTTATGCCTTCAAATGTGGCAATGGGGGGCAACCGGCCAGTCAGTTGTTTGTTTTTTGGGGTTCGGCGGTCGAGCGGGTGATACCAAAAGGATAACGATTTTAAATCCTCCAGGTGTGATTTTAATGTGTCCTTACGTTTTGTATGTATGAGTTGCTTCTGGTTCTTTTTTTTTTTTGTTGCTCGCTTCCTTTCTTCTGTTAGTAGGTAGATGGATGCGGTTTGTTATTAACGTAAGAGGTAGCCAGAAACCTACTCACTTCCATTATACCGCTCGCGATATGATGATAACTGCACATGAAATATTCAATTTAATTGGAATTTCCAGGATCTGTTTAGAGTGTGTGTACTGTGTAGGTTGTTGTTATGGTACACTAGCGGATTTAATTTCTATGGTCGCAAAATATTTAAGCGCGAGTATATCGGGAACCCGTATGCATTCGCAATGACAAAACATATTTTTAAGTCAGCTTTTCTTATAAAAAAAAATTCGAGTAAAATAAAATAAATATATTTTGGAAGGATGTGCATAGTTTGTAAGTACATAGGTACGAGGTTGGGTCATTGATTTTATTTGCGCCTTGGGTCTATTTAGATGTTTTCAATGTGTTTCTAGATAATAAGTGGATGTGGTATAGGAATCGACTGGTTAAGTCGAAAAAAACAAGGAATGCAAAATTTGTTATTTTAAAGGAATAAGAAAGATATTCACCGCACCTGATGGTCACTATTTGTATCCGAATGAAGGATTTACCAAGTTTAATTTTCTTAAGTAGCTCGCGGCTTCTTCTCACATTTTAGGACAGCAAATATCAGTCTTTCTAAAGAATTCGATGATATCCTTAGGCTTTCTGATAATGCTGTCCTTATTGTTTTAATTTTTTCTATTCTCTGGTCTTTTCTTTCTTTTCCCATATTAAGCTTTAGAATTTAACGTTTTTAATCCTCCCTTCCCGCCACAAAATCCACTTGTGGAATACTCGAAAGGACGAGCCGCTAAGAGATTAAAAGGTTACGAGCTGAAAGCTTAGAAACTAACATTTTTGTGAGCGAATGTAGTTTGATTCCTTGTAAATTGGAAGTATCAACGCACGTAATGGCGAAAGGTGGCCTTCCTGATCTGAGAAAAGGCAGGACATTCATTAATGAAGCATCTAGTCGCCACCCTTCCAGGCACGTTTCGCAAACGCCCGAGCTCCTGATACCAGTTTCGTTTAGGTGCTCGTTTAAGGCAGTGAATCCAGTGACTAGTCTAGTCTCGTAAGGGTTTTTATATCGCGTCTATTTCATGGCCATGGGCGCCTCTACTAACAACGCCGAAGATCTTCAAGCTGAAATTCATGCCATTCAAGTGTGCGCCAGCGTCATCCTTCGATCGGGAATAAAAGGTGTCCTCATCCATATACTCACGGATAGTCAAGCAGCTATAAAAGCACTAGGCTCAAACATGATTGACTCCAAATCAGTCCTGAACTCCTTCAATGCTCTCCAAGACCTCCCCCATAGAAATAAAGCCAATCTTTGGTGGGTGCCAGGACATAAGGGTATTGATGGAAAGGAAATCAAGAGATTAGTGGGATTTCTAATAGGGCCATCTTCGATATCATCTAAACAAAATAGGTCTCATTCAGGAAACTGAATGTCGTCTCTGCATGGAAGACGACGACATTGCGGAACATACATATTTTATGTCACTGCATGGCACTATGTGCCCTCAGGAGTCACCTCTTCCACAGAGAAATCCTAACTCCCATCGAAATTCATGAAGTCTCCACCAGTGAGATCCTCGACTTTATCAAAAGAGTTGAGCCTCTTCTGGTGCCCTTAACTGACTTTGCGGTATAACGAATAATAGATCTTTTAGGTCGTGGTGCCCTCCGCAGCTGATAGGTCAGAACATTAAAAAAAAAATGTGTGAGTCTCATCCACATAAGCTCACGGGGAAGTGAATACTTATCCAATCCAAAGCAGTTGTGTGTGTGTGTAATGTGTAAGACAAGAAGAAAGTTGTCTAGTACAGTCGATCGAAAATGTATAATAAACTCTAGTAAATATGTATACATATAAAAACATACAGCTGATATTCATTTTCATCAACTAATATAGAAGTTGTTAAGAACTTGACTACAGCGCCACCTATCGGGTCCAGACTTTGCAGTTTTCTCTTTAGGCACTATACCACCATAAACTGTGAATATGAGTCATTTTGGTAAATTAATAAAGAAGTTGTAAATAACTTGACACAAGAGCCGCCTAGCGGCAGATTTTTTTGCATATGTCCTTCCTTAGGTCCCAGAATATCTCTACCATATACCAAATTACTTTATGATTGGTTCAGCGGCTTAGACGTGAAAAGGTAGACAGACAGACAGACAAACAGACAGACAGACAGACAGACAGACAGACAGACAGACAGACAGACAGACAGACAGACAGACAGACAGACAAACAGACAGACAGACAGACAGACAGACAGACAGACAGACAGACATACAGACAGACAGAGAGACGAAAGGACGGACAGACAGACATACAGACAGACAGACAGAACGCTGATGTTTTCAGTATCTATACATATTTCCCCATTATCGAAACACATTTATCGAAATTTATCGTAACACATTTATCGTAACTCATTTATCGTAACTCGTTTTCAAACCAAATACGTTGCTAAAGAAGTATTCACTTAAAAAAAAACGACACTCAAGCGTTGATAGCTGCTTGGTTATCCTAATCAGATGTAGATGGGCAGATCTATCTTTTGTTTAGGGCAATATTCGTTGTGTTAGCGACAGCATACACCTTTGCCTGAAAGACAGTTTTGAACCCGCACAATGGAATAGGTTCTTCTACACGCTATTTACCTGGTCCAGAGAACTCACCTATTAACGATCCGTCCGTGTCGAAAATTGTGCTTTCTGGTAAGAAACGAGAACGACTCAGGTAGCAGTGGCTACCAGTAACGAGTACCAGCAGACTTAGGCCTATAGAGGCCCATCGTGATGCGAGACCAACCATGCTATTCCATTCATTTTCCGAACTGCTGCTTTCCAACCTTCACGGTCCTGGGAATGTTGCTACCCTTGGCAAGACCAAGCTATCTGGTGATCGCCGATCGTTGGGTCCTTAACCGGGGATTCGGTGCTCATTTTCTTTGTAATTCCGGTGCCGAAGTTTGAAGATTTTGACCGGAAATGTCATTTCATAACGAGTTTTGGCGTTAACTGTTTGGACAGAATATGATAAATGAGCTCCTTAACTACGGCTAACTTCTAACTGTTGATAGTATCCAATATAAAATACTTGTATTTTGTTTGACTCCATTGCTCTTCGCACTCTATCTGCCTGTGTAAAAGCCTTAAAAGTGTCTCTTCGAACACCAGAAGCACATTCTTTCCAGCACAGAGACAGATTATGACCGCTGAAAGGTCTTAATAATATTCCGCTTTAAACCAAAACACAATTTGTATCTTTTACTAGCCTTTAAACTTCCTGTTCACTTGTAGGTGGCGATGACAACAATCTTATGGATGCCAGCGAAGAACGCGGTCTACTTGCAATTGATCCCAAAGAGGAAATCATGTCTGACATTGAAAGTGACGTCGACGGGGATGAGAATTACGGTAAGTTCATTATCGTTAGATAAACATATGCATATGTAGACAAAATGAAGTTCTTAAACGGCATCTTCCGATCCCAGTGGAACGACGACGACGACGGTAGGATAATATGTAATTTTGAGGCTCATATTTTTGCATTGATAGAGTGAGCCAAAAATGACCCAGGAAGACCGAAAGCAAATTATGGAAATCCGAGTGGGAGCTCGAGATACATGCGTGTGCTTCAACACGTAATACACTGAGTGTCTCCATATTATAGTGTTCGGGGGGAGGGGTATCCCTTCGAACAGCAAAGCAGACACAAATACTCAGGGCAGCCAATAAGTTGTATATACATACATATATGTACGTACGTATACGTAATGGCATTTACTATGGGGCGCCGTATGCCCCAAATAAAGTTTGATGTGTCCATGTAGTCCCATACTCATACATTACACGAAATATTCCAGTGTGCGATGATTATGGCACATGGGTGTACAGTTCTCGGTGCCGTTTTCATGTACAGAGGTCCCAAGGGAAATCCACGATCCGAACATCATCATCAACAACAGTAGCAACAGCAGCAGTGGCAGTAGCATCAGCAGCAGTAGCTAAAGCTATGCTTCTGAAGCCATAGTATGTGGGATAATATACCTTTAGCGTCACCATGGTGTTCGAGTGGCAGCAGCAGCGGCGATGGCGACGGCGGCGGCAGATGCTCCCTTTGAGTCGTGTAGGAGTTTGGGTGGCTATAGGAGATTCATACAACATAAAGCAACTTCGAAGGAAGGGTGTGCGGCGTACACTTGTTCTCCCATAATATATGGGTCTCTCTAGCGTACTGTATAATGTTCTGATGGGAAATGAGGCCGTGATAAGTTTGGGGATCCCGAAATTGTCTTTTCCCTTCGCTCGTATAGCTGTGTAGGTACATCGTGGTATACACATAAATATACATATTTGCTTGTCGTCCGGGGACCGTCACACAACAGAAGCAACAAAAAAAAAAAATAACGTATGGTACTTTCCTTACCCCATCCATACTCGAGCGCATTTTGTGCTTTAAATCTCTCCAAACTCTCTTCCTCTTTTGTGTGTCAAGTTCACATCAAAATTTCCTAAGACGTACGACATACGACACGAGTATTCTGCATAAAGTTTTGCTCCTTGGAAGAACCCAACATTAGGTATGGGGATGCATAAAAAGACTGTGGTCACTGCCACCACCATTTTTTTTTTTGTTTGATTTACATTTTGAGTTAAAAATGGAAATTTTGTTAGCGGTTTTTAAGATGGGACCAGATTTTCTACTGTACGGTTCGGGAAGAACCGTAGCCATTACTTAGAAGCCACGAACCTTATCCAGCAGTCTCGAGTTAAGGTGGCCTTCTACTTGCTTCCGTCATCACAGAAGAGGTCGCCCTCTAGTGGTGGTAGATTCTCAAAGGTAGGAGACTGGGTGCTATGAGTTGTAGATCCTCAGCTGTAATTTGGTATTTTCACCGGCATTTGAATCTTTTCTGGGTTAATGCCCCACATTCTACAAGTATGTGTTCTAGAGTTTCACTGGACTCATCTACATAAGTCTTCATCTGATAGACCTAGCTTCCTGAGATGTCAACCTGAGCTAACAATGCCCCCTAAGGAACGCAGTCAGAATGCGGAGATTGTTTTTGTCAGGGCTGATGCAAGCTTTGAATCTCTTCAAGTTGTAATTACCCAAAAGTTTCTTCACCTGTCTTAGACCTTGAGTTTTTGTCCAGGACTTAGTCATGTTTGTCTTCTCCAGTGATCGAAGCTCCTTTTTAATGGTGTGTTCCCCTATGCCACAGAAGGGTTCAGGGACCACAAAGGGTATGGCAAGTTCATCCGTCTCTTCATCACCTTCTATCCCAGGTGACCTGGTACCCAGTATACGCTGACGTTGTTTCGTTCGTTAACTTTATTTAGTTTATTTAGGCATTCCCAGACAGTTCTAGATTTGATGATCTGAGTCCCTATTGGCTGGATAGCTGTTTGGCTATCTAACATTATTGCTATGTCGCGTCTGTTGTAGCGCTTATCAAGATTGAGTTTGGGCACATCAGTCGATAGCACCGATTTCAGCTTGTAGCTGCCCTTGGCTTCGAATAGTTTATTTCACACTCCTGCCCCCATTCCTTCCTCCAATCCGTGTACCATTTAATGGTATGAGGAATCAGCCCAGCGAATTCTAGATTCGTTGCTCCATTCTTCCTGTTACTGAGTTTAATGTCGAAATTCTTTGACCAGTTAAATATCCTGATGCCATCGTCCATAGGGAATGCAAGAAGGGGAAGCTTATTATTCCTATTCCTTCTTTGGCCATTCTTAAAAAATCTGAGTATATGAGGTCGACAGCCCCATGATGATACAGTTGATGCGACACTGCCTTTTTAAGCCAAGCATGCAAGAGCAATTCGCAGGCTAGCTCTACGTGTGATCTTTGAGTTGATGTCGTTGCCAGAAGTTGTAGAAGAGCATAGGAACATGATTTCTTTTGTTACCTTCAAGTCATAGTTTTCCAAAGCACCGCAAAATACGTCGTGAAGAGTTCTTTACTTCTTCATGTCGTCGTAAGTTGCACAATCGTTTACAGAAAGCCAAAGCGTTGCTAACCAGAGAAGTGCCATTCGAGGAACTATCTCTTTTTCTACTATTGTACTGAAGTGCGACATTAGTAAGGATATAAAACTCTTAGATTAGCCAAAGGCTAGAGTGACTTTGATGTAAAACATTATTCCTTGTGTTGCAATAAGCTTTGACTTAAAGGAAGAAAATATACGTTTTGCAATCGCTTTTCAGGACTTAGCCTCCTGTAAGTTTTCCAGAAAGGCTGACTTCTAGGTTTTGAGCTCTTACTTTACTAGGTACCTACAGGTAGTAGGTAGATATGTAGAAGTGGTGGTTTCGATGGAAGAAAAACCCAAATAGCACGTAAGGGGCGACGTTTTGATACCAGAACCTCAGGTGACCCATTTATTCGGATGTAATGTTGAGATATTTATATCCACCCTGTGGAGTTTGTGGTCACCGTGGCCGTGGTGGTTAGTGCGTTGGACTACTACGCATGCTGCTCGGGTTCAATCCCAGCCCGGGTCCAACACCTAAAAAAGTTTTCACGGTTGCAACCTCTTTCGAATGTCTGACAAGCAATCAAAGAGTATCATTTGTCAAGAGAGGCCTCTTAACTCGCCGTTCGGAGTCGGCAAAAAACTGTAGGTCCCTTCCATTCGTGAGAAAAAGTAACACGCACAGACAAATGGTTGCGAGAAGCTAGGCTTGGTTCTGTATAGGACTGCTGACGCCGTATATTTATTTTATTTTTTATTAGCTCAACAATGCTTTTCCCGAATATCTCTTTAAGGTCGTCGAAGAAGAGTTTGCCCAGTATGCGTAATCTGGCTCTCGCTAGAGCTGGACATTTGCACAGAAACTGAATAAACGACCCTTTTTCATTTTCATCTTTGCAGCTACGGCAGAAACTCTTGTGTGGGATCGCTACTTTGGTCCCCTTTTGGCCAGTGTCCTGTACTAACTGCCACTACTCTAGCGATGTTAACGTGGGTTCTTTGTAGCAGTTCGTTTTTTTTTTAGACCTGTTGTAAATTGGCCATATCCTTCTGGATATGACACAGTTTGTCAGACAGGTCCACCTTACTTTGCTAAGTAGTGGCTGTCTTGAAATAAGATGATGAAGTTTGGAAAATATGTTCCATTATTCACTATTTATTTCCATGGTTCTCAATTTCCGTCCAGGCGCTACCCCGGTTGGTGGCTGTTTTCATCACAATACGTACTCCTTTATCTTATGGGTGGGACACACACCATGTAGTAGACTTATCCTCTCGCCTTCCATCTGGATTGTCACAATTATCTACGCGTTTAATTCTCTACGATAATCGAGAAATAAAAATTGAAACAACCACTGACTGTTTTAATCATGCATCCCTTCTGAAAGTGAGTGAATGATGGCACATATACATCCAAGCACACACATACACACGCAAAAACATTTTATCCTTTGTGCCAGATAGCTTCGTCCTGTATGTGACTATGACGACGTTCGGGGAATTTCTGGGAATCCGCCGGAGAATAAAATTTCGGTTTCTTTTATAGACAGTTTGCCATGTGCATGTTGGCCGGGTCGCTGCCTTTTGTGAAAGGTCGAGGGATGTGCGGCTGTGCTTGGTGCGACGAAGCTCTGGAATAGTAGATATATTCTCCCAAAAGTCTGTTGGTTTGGCATATCTCTGCTCTGGTGTTCCTCTTTTAGCCGAAATGTATAGGAAGGATGCGAATCATTCACTCACTCGCTCGTGTACGGCAAGTGAGAGTGAGACATTGGGGAGCAACCTTGGAGTTGGAATATGGTGGCATAAAATCTATACGGGAGAATATCTATAAAGAAATGAGACTGTGATTCTCTGGGGACGCGGTAACCAAGGAGACGAATCGAATTAAGAGCACAGCAGCGAATTCCCTTGGGATCACAACCCGAGAATAACGAGTTTTTCCATTTTCATGGCCCCACTCGAGGACTTTTGGGATAAACCGATGCAGAGGAAAGACGCTGAGCAGAGGGTTGCTGCGTTGTGGAACGACGACGATGGGTTTTTTTTTTTGTTTTGGATTCCAAATGATAACAGAACCGGTTTTTGGCACTCGAGGTTATTGTTTTTTTTTCGTATTCCTTTGACGAGTGAGGATTGAGGAGTTATAAATATTTTCATAACATTGGGTGGTTCTTGGAGTTGCAGCAGTTTGGTGGTGTGAGGATATTGCACCAATTTTTTTGTGAACGAAATGTATACTTCGGGAATATTGGTGGCGGTAAATGCCTTTCTGAAGTGACTTCGTATTTGTTTTCTCTTTTTTTTTGGGGTTTGGTGAGTCGCATAAGAACCTCTGGGGAATTTCTTTTGCCAAAACCTTATCAGGCAAACATAAGCTTGTGTAGGTATTGAAGTTGGTTTAACGGAATTTCAATGTGATGTTTAACAGGAAGGTTTTGCGTTTGCTGCTTTTGAATAAGACACACGTATTGCAAATTCTTTAACAGCAATGTATGTCGCTGAATTTTACAGTTTTATCCAACTGGTTTTTAGAGAAGTGTATGAAGCTTAAACCATTCTACTTGTTTATATCTCCACCAATAAACAGTTTAAATGAGTTTATACATAGGTGAGTTTATTCTGTAACCTATTCATATATAGATATGTATGTACATTATATACATATGTGGGCTTAAAAAAATCTTCCCATGTAAAACACAACAACAACTAAACTAATAAATTAGTTTAGCCTGGATAGTTATCGAGTATTATGAGTTACCTAAGCCGCTATAAAACCTGTGCTTCCAAAATACTTTCGGGCAAATTTTATCGAAAATTGTTATCGAAAATATCAGAAATGACAAGAAATGTCAATTATAGAAAAATTTGGGCAGAGAAAGATAAAAGTTATATTGAAGAATTTCTTACAAATTTCTTCTTTTTAATTAGCCAAGAAAAATGAATACTACAAACACTACAACTCAAGTGTCATCTATGTCACTCTGCTCAGTGCTGCCAAATATACATACATAAATAATAGAACTTTATACCGCGATAATTGTTTTTTATGTGAACTTTTTCTTAGCCGATATATTTACCTACAAAGGTTAAAAAAAAATACTCATGATGAACTTCTTATTCACTCAAGAACGTTTGACATTTCCACCAGTCATTGTGTTGCGGTAAATTTTACTGCAACAAAATGCATCCTCTGCTTTCTCTCCTCTCCCCACTAACCTTTGTACTTCCCCGTGCCTCGTCAATATTCTAGGAAGGTGGAGGGCAGCCATGGTCCCATCAGCCATAGGCCCACTTTCCTAATGTATTGAATTGGCACCAAAACAGGTTCCCCGAAAAGACAGAAGGTCTCAAGTACCCAAAAGACTGACTGTCTAAGAAGAGGAGACGGGCGGTCTCAGAAGCGACAGGCGGTCCTTCACAAAACACCAGTAAACGAGCTGAAACAGAAAAAAAAAACAATAAGCCGACAAAACGCTAATGAGACGGATGAGTCTCCACCGAAAACAAACCAAAATATGCACCAACACAATAATTCATACCAAACAACAATAAACATAAGCAAACATAAACGAGACGGATTGGTCTCCACCCCAACACATCACAAAGAATGAGACGAGACGAGACTATAACAAACGATCAACAATGGCCGAGGGCCCAACATAACGTAAATCATTTTGTATAAAATGGCACGCTAGGCGTAGGTCCCTCAATCCCCAAATCTGCACAAAAGTCCACCGGAGTAGTGCGCGTACTAATTTAAAATTAAAAGTACTGATTCTTTTTTCTCGGAGGTAGTGAACTTCTTCTGCGATCGGTCCAAAAAGTAAATTAAAAGTAAGTCAGTAAAATCAAAGTAATTGGGAGAAAGCCCAAAATGCTTTTCCTTTTTTAATTGAGCGCTTTTTTTTTACTCCGAAAAGTCAGCGAAATAAAATCGCTGAACTCAATCATAGAATTCGCAGGCACTGGAAATGTCCCAATGTGCTGCGAATTCCAGTATGGATGCAATGCGTGAGAGAGCACAGTGGGGAACGAAAAACGGTGGCGTATTCTAGCCAAAGAGCAGAATACCGCTTGATAAGCCGCAAATGGATCCCACTGTGGCTGAATGTGTGAATGTGTGAGTGCAAGGGGGTGGGATTCTTTGTGTCCGAGGTGGACAAAGGAACCCACTGGAATAGGCACTTCACTTCTTGGTTGGCCGATGTGCAGTGAAGTTTGTGTTGAGAGAGAGGAAGATAAAAAGAGCGCTCAAACAAAGAAAAGGACAAATCAGGAGTTTAGAAATTTTTTTTTAAGTATAGAAAAAGTACCAGAAAGAAATTTAAAGTAGTGAAACCGTGGAAGAAGGATACACCTGAGTGGGAAATAAAGAGTGTCAGGAAGGGATACTTACCCAAGAAAAAGAAAAAGGAATCAGACAGAACAGATAAGTAGAGTGGTATTATATTTTTGTGAAATTCGTTGGTAGGATAGTTTGGAAGAAAATTGACTCCGATAGGCTTTTGTACGTAAAAATCCCAGTGAATTGCGGGACACGCGACCCTTTCGATAGATATTAATAGTTCGGGACCGTACGGTAGCGGGCCATTTTCAACGGCGATTTTTTTGTTCGTTGTCACGGGTTGGTTTTTTTCATCCACCCCGCCCGGTGGATTTTTTCCAGCCCCATCCTAATTTTAACCTTACTCGATCCTAATTTAATTTTCTATTTCTTTTTAAATAAATCGACCATTGGTTTATAACGTGGTGCAAAAAAAAAAAAATAACTCAATTTCTACTTTGTTTCATTACTATTGCACTTTCAGCTTCTCTTCTTTCTCTTCAAAAGGTTTCCCAATATCCCTTTTATTCAAAAATTGGGTGGCGCCCATTTACCTCGTAATCGGTTGTTAAAATTTTTGCCCCAGTGTACACGTCGTCGAACCCACCCCAGCTGAGCGGCCGGCGCAACAGCTTCCAGTCAGCTGTGGTTGCACTTTCTCCTCCACCCAGCCAAGTGACATTTCGCGATTTTGTTCTGCTGCAGGCGGGCGCAGCTCGGTTTTCTTTTTGTTTGTTTTGTTTAAATCAATAATTCGCGGCGGAAAAAGTGCAACAATTGACGCCCAACGTGTGGGGCTCGTCTTTTTATTATTAATATAAAATTCTTGGAATTTCTGTTTAACCCTTTGACGGTGTAAAGTGGAACATCTGTCTCGTTATTGGTGATCTTTGTGCATTGTGTCTGAAGTTAGGGAAGTTTTGTGTTTTTAGTCTAGTTCGTTTACTTTTCTTCTTTCTTTTTTAGAAGTGCATCAATTAGTGGACAGTGAGCCGAAAGGAACAAAAATACAACAGGATTATCACCATTGGATTCTTTCGTTTGGATTGTCTTCGTGGTTTGCATTATCGGATTCTCAAGGAGGTGTTTTTATTTTTCTGTAGTACCCTGGTTTTTTTCTTTCGTGTACACTGTACAGTCAATACGATATACTCATATAACAAAATTTTGTGCATATTACATTATATTTTGTGGTTTTCATATATGTATACATATTTTTACATATTCTTACATATATCTACATACATACATATTTAAAAAGCATACGGGATTTTCGCTTTTTTTCTGTGGCATAATTTTAGCGGTTGTTTTGTTTTTTTCGTTTATTGATTTCGATTGTCAGTTCGGGTCAGGGTTTGCAAACATTTTTTTCGGGTCGGTGCGATACTGGGGTACAAAACCTTTTGGGTCGGTGTTTTTATTTGTGTGTGTGCGCAATCTACAAGAAAAGGTCATTCTTCTGATTTCTTTAAATACACACCTTAGTTGTTTTTATTATTATTTTATATTAAAATACATTTTATATTTCTTATTTTCGTGGGTCTCACTTCGTAAATAAATTACGTTTTCTTTGAATTTTTCTGGTCAATCTGCTTTTGTTTCATTTGTTTCATTTGTTCAGGTTAAATATCTTTCTCGTTTTTTTAACTCGTGGGGTTTCGAGCTACAACTTAATTACGCTTTAGCATACGCTTTAGTTTCATTTCAATTTAGTAAGATTGTTGGTAAATTTTTTTGTGTTGTTAATATGGAGATAAATAGGCTATCCCACGACGAGTTAGCGTATGAGATGGAAGCTCGAGGGCTTCAAGTCGCTACCGTGGAGGTGATGAGGAAATCGTTGAGGGCGACGCGAGTCCTTGAACGAAGGGGGTCGATTGGTTTAAACCAAAGCTACCCTTTTTCGTTTGCGGAGGATCGCGACGCCGTCAACAAGAAAATAATAGAGATAGGCCCTCTTCTTAAGGATCCGCCAAGTGACCCGAAGTCGTCGGAGTACTTGAAGATCCTTACCAAGATTGAGTGGGCGATGGGTAGGATAGATAGGGCACCAGCTTTAGAGAAGGAGGACATAGCGGAAAAGATGAGGATTCGAAATCATTTGATTTTACTTTTAGGAACATTAACAGATACGGAAGAACAGGGACAGGAGGAAGAAGACTCAGAAGACTTGCCGCAAGATAAAGCAAGCACATCAGCGGCAGTGGCAATTGCTCCACCAAGGATGGTGGAGAGGGGTTCAACCGAACCTACATTAGGAGTTCGGGCTGAGGCAGCTCAAAATCACGAGCGATGCACCGAACGCATTGAAAGATGGAACGTGAAGTATACTGGTGAACGATGTGGTTCATCAGTAAACTCGTTCCTTGAACGTGTTGAGGAGCTTCGCGAGGCGAGGGGCGTTTCGGAAGCCCATCTTTATAGGTCAGCCGTCGATCTTTTTACTGGGAAGGCACTCATTTGGTATAGGGCGATTAGGGAAAACGTAGGGACTTGGCAGGAATTGGTTAGGGAGTTAAAGTTGGAGTTTTTACCACCCAACTATGACGATTTGCTTATGGATGAAATTAGGAGACGTACGCAGGGGAGGGAAGAGACCATCGGGGTCTACGTTGCGACAATGCGAAACATGTTTCGAAGGTTGTCAGAACCTTTAATGGAGAGGCGGAAGTTAGCTATCCTCCAAAAGAATCTGGCACCTTTTTACCAAACGCAGCTGGGTTTGGCCGACCCTAAGTCGGTCAACGATCTCGTGGCGTTGGGAAGGAGATTGGAGACAGTCCGAGCAAATGTGGACACATTTGCTCCACCTCCTAGCAATCGAGGTCGGTACCTGCTCGAGCCTGACTTGGCTTACGTCGCCGTAGAGGAACCCAGAGTTGCCGTCGTGTCGAGGGACGTGCAACCTGATAGGAGTGTTCGTTGTTTTAACTGTGGGGAAGGCGGTCATTTTGCCAACAGTTGTTCCGCTCCTAGGCGTTGTTTTGGTTGTGGTACGGTAGGGGTTAGTCGTAGGAATTGTAGGCGTTGTTCGGGAAACGCGCAACGGACTCTTGGGCCAGCAGGACAAGAGGGCCGTCGCAATTAGTTAGGTCGCCTGCTGGTGACCAGTTGGCGACAAAAACAGTTCGGTTAGGTTTCACTTTGGAGGCAAACGGTGAGGATAGACGTCCATATTTAGGGATTAGTGTTTATGGGATTAAGTTGTTAGGTTTATTAGATTCTGGCGCTTCACGCACTATTGTATGTAAGGACGGGTGGAAGGTTTTAAAAGAGTTAGGGTTAGCTTTAGGAAAAAGTAATATAAAGTCAGTAGCGTTAGCAGATGGTGCTGGAATAGGAGTTTTGGGGGTTGTGTCTCTACCAATCATAGTTAAGGACAAGTCGGTATTTTTAGAGTGTCTAGTCATCCCAACGTTACCACATGTCATGATCCTTGGTGCAGATTTTTGGGCACTTACGGGAATCGTCCCGGATTTACGATCAGGCATGTGGAGGTTTTCGAACCAAGAAGTAGTGGCTTCGATTACCGCAATTGCGGATAAATCTGAGTTGGATGACAAAGACACTAAGGCTTTAGAAACCTTAGTTGAAGGTGTTTTCAAATCTATGCCAGAGGGCTTAGGTGTTACACGATTGGTAGAACACAAGATTAGGGCGTCCGCAGAACCTATAAAGCAGAGGTATTATCCGGTGTCGCCGGCAATGCAGGAACATATTGATAAGGAGCTTAAGGAGATGCTAGAAGCGGGGGTAATAGAAAAGTCGAGTAGTCCGTGGGCGTCTCCGATAGTCCTTATTAAAAAGAAAGATGGTTCCTATAGGTTCTGCGTTGACTATAGGAAATTGAATAAGGTTACAGCTAGGGATGCATACCCATTACCCTACATTTCATCCACTTTGGATAAGCTACGAGACGCAAAGTATCTTTCGTCTTTGGATATCAAGTCGGCCTATTGGCAGATTCCGATGGAAAAGGAATCTCGCCCGCTCACAGCTTTCACGGTTCCGAACAGAGGCCTTTTCCAGTTTAAGAGAATGCCCTTTGGCTTACACAATGCTCCGGCTACGTGGCAAAGATTTATCGACAGCGTCTTAGGTGCCGATCTCGAGCCACATGTCTTTGTGTACTTAGACGATATCATCATCGTCACAAACTCTTTCTCGAAACACCTGGAGATACTGGAAGAGGTTTTTAAACGATTGTGTGAGGCAGGGTTAAAAGTTAGTCGCGAAAAATGTAGCTTTTGTAGGCCGTCTTTGAAATTTCTAGGGTATGTTGTAGATCGTAACGGGTTGCATGTAGATCCAGAGAAAGTAGAAAGTATGGTTAGGATCCCAGCACCGAAAAATGTTAAAGAAGTTAGGAGTTTTGTAGGGACAATTTCATGGTATAGACGTTTTGTACCAAATTTTGCAACGTTAGTTAGGCCTTTAACAGATCTGTTAAAGAAGAGTAGGAAATTTATTTGGTCAGAGGAATGTGAGGAGAGTTTTAGGAAAGCGAAAGAGTGTCTGGTTACGGCACCAATTCTGACATGTCCGGATTTCCAACAACCGTTTGTGGTTCAGACAGACGCGTCGGACTATGGTATTGGGGCCGTACTTTCGCAGAAGTTAGAGGGTGGGGAAAAAGTAGTGTGCTACCTGAGTAGGTCTTTAAATAGGTGTGAGAGGAATTACTCAACCACGGAGAAAGAGTGCTTGGCTGTCATATGGGCAGTAGAAAAGTTGCGGCCGTACATTGAAGGTGTTCATTTTACGGTCGTGACAGATCATTATTCTTTGGTGTGGTTGAGTAATATTAAGGATCCGCAGGGTAGATTAGCTCGTTGGGCCGTGAGGATGCAACAATTTGATTTCGAGATCATCCATCGCAAGGGTAAAGAACATGTAGTTCCAGACATGTTATCACGAGGAGTTCCGGTAGTGGCCGAGATCTCAGGTGTGGATTTAGACCCGTGGGTGTTAAAAATGATCTCAGAAGTCGAGTCAAAACCATTAGACTATCCGGCGTGGAGAGTAGAAAATGGTCGACTTTTTAAATTCGTAAAATCGAATCATGTTGTAGTCCTCGAAAACAACGATGAATGGAAGTTAGTCGTAGGTAAAGCAGATAGAGCAGGGGTTTTACAGGAGTGCCACGATAATCCATTAGCGGGGCACATGGGAGTTAGGAAAACTTTTGCTAGAGTAGGAGCTAAATACTATTGGCCAAAGATGAGGGCCGATATAACTAGGTACGTTAGGAATTGTAAAGTTTGCCAACAAGTGAAACCAGTGAACGAAAAGCCAGCTGGTCTGATGACGGAGAGAGTAGGGACTTCTAGGCCTTGGGAAATGGTTTGTGTAGATCTGGTCGGTCCACTCCCGAAGTCCACCAAGGGGTTTGTCTATATTCTGACGGTCGTGGATTACTTTACCAAATTTCCATTACTTTTCTCTTTGAGGTCGGCGACTGCTAAGACGGTTTGTAAGGAACTAGAAGATAACGTTTTTCTCCTGTTCGGGGTACCCAAATTTGTAGTGTGTGACAACGGGCCACAATTTAAGAGTAGGGAGTTGAAAACTCTGTGCGAGGGTTATGGTTCTACGCTGCGATACACAGCGCATTACCACCCGCAAGCAAATCCGGCGGAACGTATAAATCAAATAATTAAAACTACGTTGAGGGCTTATGTCTCGGAGAACCACCGGGGTTGGGATTCGCAGCTGGCGAAAGTAGCGTGTGCCATCCGCACAGCCCAACACGAGGTGTTAGGAGTTTCGCCGTATTACGCGAATTTTGGTAGGGAAATGATTACTCACGCAAGCAGTCAGGTGACGTTGAGTGAGCAATCATCCGATAAGGACCAGGATTTTGTAGGAGTAGGAGAACAGTTTAGGAAGCTTAGGGAAGAAATAGCTAGGAAGCTAGAAGCGGCAACCAAGAGGTCCGCGAAAGCCTACAACCTCCGACGGAGAGATGTTCAATATCTCCCGAACGAGTTAGTATGGCGTAGAAATTTCGCGTTGTCAGATGCCGCTAATTTCTATGCAGCTAAACTGGCTCCTAAGTTTGTTGGTCCCTTCCGCATCCGAAAACGAGTGTCCCCTTGGACGTATGTTCTCGAAGATGAGAACGGTAAAGATCGCGGTACGTGGCACGCGAAGGACCTTAAGTCGCATAACGACGAGAACTAAGTCTATAAGTCCCAGTAGAGTAACATTTTTTTTTCTTCCTTTTTTTTTACTTTTACAAATAGACTGGCAGGTTGGCCTTGATGGAAAATCTCTCCCCTTGGTGTGCGGTGACCCTAGCAGAGCCTTGGAAATAGCTTACGGTTTTTTTCATAACCGCAAGTTCATTTCCCTTCGAGGTAAGGGTGGGGTTTGTTGCGGTAAATTTTACTGCAACAAAATGCATCCTCTGCTTTCTCTCCTCTCCCCACTAACCTTTGTACTTCCCCGTGCCTCGTCAATATTCTAGGAAGGTGGAGGGCAGCCATGGTCCCATCAGCCATAGGCCCACTTTCCTAATGTATTGAATTGGCACCAAAACAGGTTCCCCGAAAAGACAGAAGGTCTCAAGTACCCAAAAGACTGACTGTCTAAGAAGAGGAGACGGGCGGTCTCAGAAGCGACAGGCGGTCCTTCACAAAACACCAGTAAACGAGCTGAAACAGAAAAAAAAAACAATAAGCCGACAAAACGCTAATGAGACGGATGAGTCTCCACCGAAAACAAACCAAAATATGCACCAACACAATAATTCATACCAAACAACAATAAACATAAGCAAACATAAACGAGACGGATTGGTCTCCACCCCAACACATCACAAAGAATGAGACGAGACGAGACTATAACAAACGATCAACAATGGCCGAGGGCCCAACATAACGTAAATCATTTTGTATAAAATGGCACGCTAGGCGTAGGTCCCTCAATCCCCAAATCTGCACAAAAGTCCACCGGAGTAGTGCGCGTACTAATTTAAAATTAAAAGTACTGATTCTTTTTTCTCGGAGGTAGTGAACTTCTTCTGCGATCGGTCCAAAAAGTAAATTAAAAGTAAGTCAGTAAAATCAAAGTAATTGGGAGAAAGCCCAAAATGCTTTTCCTTTTTTAATTGAGCGCTTTTTTTTTACTCCGAAAAGTCAGCGAAATAAAATCGCTGAACTCAATCATAGAATTCGCAGGCACTGGAAATGTCCCAATGTGCTGCGAATTCCAGTATGGATGCAATGCGTGAGAGAGCACAGTGGGGAACGAAAAACGGTGGCGTATTCTAGCCAAAGAGCAGAATACCGCTTGATAAGCCGCAAATGGATCCCACTGTGGCTGAATGTGTGAATGTGTGAGTGCAAGGGGGTGGGATTCTTTGTGTCCGAGGTGGACAAAGGAACCCACTGGAATAGGCACTTCACTTCTTGGTTGGCCGATGTGCAGTGAAGTTTGTGTTGAGAGAGAGGAAGATAAAAAGAGCGCTCAAACAAAGAAAAGGACAAATCAGGAGTTTAGAAATTTTTTTTTAAGTATAGAAAAAGTACCAGAAAGAAATTTAAAGTAGTGAAACCGTGGAAGAAGGATACACCTGAGTGGGAAATAAAGAGTGTCAGGAAGGGATACTTACCCAAGAAAAAGAAAAAGGAATCAGACAGAACAGATAAGTAGAGTGGTATTATATTTTTGTGAAATTCGTTGGTAGGATAGTTTGGAAGAAAATTGACTCCGATAGGCTTTTGTACGTAAAAATCCCAGTGAATTGCGGGACACGCGACCCTTTCGATAGATATTAATAGTTCGGGACCGTACGGTAGCGGGCCATTTTCAACGGCGATTTTTTTGTTCGTTGTCACGGGTTGGTTTTTTTCATCCACCCCGCCCGGTGGATTTTTTCCAGCCCCATCCTAATTTTAACCTTACTCGATCCTAATTTAATTTTCTATTTCTTTTTAAATAAATCGACCATTGGTTTATAACGTGGTGCAAAAAAAAAAAAATAACTCAATTTCTACTTTGTTTCATTACTATTGCACTTTCAGCTTCTCTTCTTTCTCTTCAAAAGGTTTCCCAATATCCCTTTTATTCAAAAATTGGGTGGCGCCCATTTACCTCGTAATCGGTTGTTAAAATTTTTGCCCCAGTGTACACGTCGTCGAACCCACCCCAGCTGAGCGGCCGGCGCAACAGCTTCCAGTCAGCTGTGGTTGCACTTTCTCCTCCACCCAGCCAAGTGACATTTCGCGATTTTGTTCTGCTGCAGGCGGGCGCAGCTCGGTTTTCTTTTTGTTTGTTTTGTTTAAATCAATAATTCGCGGCGGAAAAAGTGCAACAATTGTTCACTTGCTTAGTTGGCGCTACAGTCCGGGGTGGACAAGGGCCTCATCCAACAGCCCCTTCCAATTAGCCCGGTCCGTAGCTAATTGCCTCTAGTTGCGCACTCCAAGTTGGTTGAGGTCTATTTCTACTAGTGCGCGCCACTTTAGGCGAGTTCGTCCTCTTCTGCGCTGACACTCCGGGTTAGACTTAAATATTCTCCGAGCCGGAGCACTGATGTTTCTAACGCTCTACATGTCCTAGCCATCTTAAACGCCCAATGTGCAGTTTTTTGACCAGGTTAATGTCGCTGTACAGCTTGTACCGTTCGTAGTTGAATCTTCTCCTCCAAAACCCGTCAACGCAAACGGGACCGAATATCTTACGAAAGATTTTTCTCTCGAAGCGACCAAGGATATTTTCATCCGCTTTCAATAAAATTCATGCTTCAGCTCCATATAGCAAGACTGGGATGATAAGGGTCTTATATAGGGTCTCCTTAGTCGATCGGGAAAGGACTTTACTATTCAATTGTCTTCTTAGCCCAAAGAAACAGCGGTTGGCAAGAGTAATCCTTCGTTTGATTTCCGACGAGATGTCATTTTTTGATGTAATGGCAGAGCTGAGGTAGACAAAGTCCTTTACTACCTCGAAGTTGTAGCTGTCTATTGTGACGTTCTGTCCAATTCGTCGATGTTGGGTGTCCCTTTTTGTTGACAGCATATATTTTGCCCTCGTTTTCCGCTAAACCCATTTGAGCCGCTTCCATTTCTATACTCGCGAACGTACCGGTGACAGCTCGCTGTGTTCTACCAATGATGTCAATATCGTCGGCGTATGCAAGTAGTTGAATGGACTTTTGAAAGACCGTTCCTTGTGTATTGGCTTGTGAGTTTCGAACAATTCTTTCAAGCATGATGTTGAAGAAGTCGCATGACAGCGCGTCACCTCGTCTGAATCCTTTTTTGACATCGAAGGTCTCGGTGAGGTCATTACCAACCTTGATGGAGCAGCGAGCTTTCTCCAGCGTCATCCTGCACAGACGGATGAGTTTGGCAGGGATGTCAAAACTAGACATGGCTCTATACAGTTCATCCCTCCATATGCTGGCATAGGCGGCCTTGAAATCGATAAACAGGTGGTGGGTATCGACTTGGACTTGGATCTGCCTGAGTGTGAAAATTTGCTCTATGGTGGACTTTCCTGGCCTGAAACCGCACTGATAGGGGCCAATCAGGTTGTTGACGAATGGCTTCAGGCGTTCACACAGTATGGCAGACAGGATCTTGTAGGCGATATTGAGGAGACTGATGCCTCTGTAAATGGAGCAGTTGAGGGGGTCTCCTTTCTTGTGGACCGGGCAGACGATGCTGAGATTCCATTCATCTGGCATAATTTCATCTGACCAAACCTTGGAGACGAGTTGGTGTATGCTCACTACCAAGTCATCTCCAGCTGCTTTAAATATCTCGGCGGGTAGACTATCAGGTCCAGCAGCCTTGTTAGACTTGGGCTTGGATATTGCTATCCGCTCTTCGTTTTGATCAGGTGAATGGGAGTTTTGGCTATCATCATCTAAATTGAATGGTTCATTCTGCCAGATAGCTGTTTCGGAACTATAAGTTTGTTTTACGTGGTTAAGCTTACGCACAACCCCCAACCTGGAGCGCCAGATCCTTGTATTCCCCTAGGACAAGGGGAACCGTCCGTAACCCGCTACAGGGGGGTGGGTGTGAGCGCTGCCATTGGGCCATTGGGGGCTCATCCGTCATCAACTCTTTTCCAAGACTCTGACTAGTACATGGAACTCCTTATCGACCTAGGTTTCGAATATGTCGGAGTAGCTCAGATAAGGTATTTTTCCGTTTCGGAGATTTAACGCCACCGTTGGTTCCATCGAGGGAATTCGTCTCCTGACGTGATTATATTATAGTGCTGCTATTTTCTCTGGATCAGCACTCGCACTTATAAGATAAACAAGTCGAGCCCGAGTGGGCAGCGACCAGTATCCGATGGCTACCACTTGGCGGTAAAATAAGCACAATTGATGTGTAGTAACAGGTATAACACTGGGCTTAGCCAAGTTAAAGCCAATTAGTGCCAACCCTATTTCCACAACATCCAGCCATTGTAACTCGAGTTATCCGCTTCAAAAGTTATGGACGTCCTGACTCCTGAGTAGTCAAAATCGATATCTGAGTTAAATAATTTGATCTAACGGTTCCTTTTCTGCAAGGACCCTGACTTATTCAAATTTATTTTGTTATTCAATATTCTGTCATCGACCCCAATCCTCGATTTAAGACCAAAGAATACGTAGAAACCCGCAAACCGTCATATTTTGCCCAATAAACCAAAACGTGAGCGCACCAACATTCCATCGCTACGCAACAACTAATAACTTTGAATACCGCTACGAATATCACTGAGTCTATGAACAAACGGATGCCTTTTGACATTGTGAAAATCCTCCTCGTTCCGGAAGTAGATTCCGAATTAGCCGAATTTAAATGGCTTGTGGTTTAGCAGCAAGGTGAAAATCCCAGTTCAGCGACTACACCTATACAATCGAAAAAGGTAACGGCTATCCTAGCTAATGTAGTATGCAAACCAAAATAATGCGCAAAGCATTCTCTTGTTGAAGAACCGAAGAAATAAGACACAGAAGTGAACATCCACTGCTGTGTCCCACAAGGACGTGTTGAATAATCATCGCGCGCTATCCCCTTTCTAAAATTTCTTTTCACTCCCAACCCGAACCCGAACCCGATCAATCGACTGTGTGTGCGTGTCTCCTCTAATATGCGAACACGTGAATCCACAAATATTCAAATTTCGATGAGGAATTCCCTAGCCGGAGGACAAGGATTATAGCCGCGCAGAGATGATGTTGATGAGTTGGAAGTCTACATCCGCACAATACACGACACTCGTACGTCAAATGCAAACCTTTTTCGTTGCACGAGAGTGTATCCCACTTCTTCCCACTAACCGTTCTGAGCGCCTGTTAGATTGCACAGGATATGCGAATTGGACGAAGCTAGTCAGATTCACCTCTAGAAAGAGGAGTCCTTCCTCACAGCAAGGTGCCTCTGGTCGCATACATATATAAGCTTTTGGAATTGATAGGAAATCATCCCAGAAGATTTCCGGGGGTGGTGGTGGGCTGGATGTGTTTTCTGTGTTCGCAAGAAGAATGGGAGTCAACGAGCACATGGTGATCCCTCGGGTAACATATTGTACGGAAAGTACTCGTTTGTTTTTGTATCTTGTATTCTTCGACGAGAGAGGTTGTGTGTGTCTCTTAGTACACGTCGTGTTTGAAATATCCGGTGGAATCACGTGGTTGCTGTGTCTCTTAATGCTTCGATTACATGCGCAGTAGCACAAAGAGTGCATCTAAGTTCTCTTTATTTTATTTTTATTATTTCTAAGGGATAAAGCCGGAACATTTGGAGTATTAGAGGAACTTATACACATGTACTCGTACATACACCTTCGATGGTAGTCGCACCAGGACCAGCAGAAGGCAGTGCATAGAAATATCTTTCATTTGGGGAAATATGGGACTCATGGGAATCAACTAATCAAAATTCGTTTCACCTGGGACCACTGCTGCTGCTGCTTCTGGCTAAAGTCTTTGTGTGAACGTATTGATTTTCTTCTTCTCCGCGTGCTTGTGGTGTCGTCGTCGTCGACGTGAAGGAGCATCTTTTCGAACAGTATTTGGGTATATACTATGTATGTACATTGGCCATTTAGAAGGGTTTTGTCTATAGCCAAGTACTTTCTGTGGGGTGGGCTAATAAAGTGATCTTTTGAGCACACAACATAGTAATATACCGATGTATATTGTTCCAAGATTGGCCAAGGATCCGCAGTAAATGTTGAGGTTACCCCCCTTAACTTCAGGTCCACCATTTTCCATTTTCCGCTTCCCCTACATTTCTGGGCAAAAGCGAGATGATATGAGGTAAAAACGTAGTCATGACGTACGCCAATAAAGGTGATCTAAAAGATGGGCTAGCGTCCAATTCGGTTAGCGGGTGAACTTGTGCCCTTTTATTTCAGGTCTACTCTAGAAGATATTTCGCCCATTTCCTGCTGTCCTTAGAGTCTAGTTTTAGGCAGTGTTCGCATTTTTGAATTAATTTAATCACTGTCTGTCTTGGGGTACATTTAAGAGGACCTGTTCCTTAATTTTGAGCACCCCTCTTACAATACGTTTTAGCCATTCGTCTATTTTTTTTTAAGGTTCAGACCCGCCAGGTGGGGAGGGCACCGCGACCTAAAAGATCTATTGTACCCCAAAGTCAGTTTTAGGGAACCAGAAGAGGTTCAACTCTTTTGATGAAGTTGAGGATCTCACTGGTGGAGAATTTACGAAATTCCATGGGAGCTAGAAAGAGAGGACACAGAGTCTCATGCAGTCACATAAAATATGTTCCGTAGTGTCGTCGTCTTCCATGCATTGATGACATTCAGAATGAGACCTGTTTTGTTTAGGTAATATCGAAGATGGCAATGCCCACTAATCTCTTGATATCATTCATTTTTATTGATTTATTTTGGAAGGGTTTAATGACTCTTAGGAGACACACATGTTGCTTTCCCAATTTTTGATTTCTAAGTTTATAGCTGAATTTGGAATGTCAGAAAACGGCTCAGGGCCGATAAAGAATTCAGCCGAACCTTTCCTAGCCAGTTCATCAGCTTTTTCGTTTCCATCAATACCCTTATGTCCGATCACCCATCAAAGTTTGACTTTGTTTCTACGGGATAGGTCTTGGAGAGTACTGACGCAGTTCAAGGAAGACCTTTCAATGCGAATCGAATGAAGCGTCGCTGGACGGTTTCAATATGAGTATTGAGATTTTTCTGATAAAATGTCCATACTTGCGAAGCATATTCGAGGTGGGGACGGACAAGACTGATAAATAGTGAGAGAGTGCCATAAGGATTTTTAAATTCATTACACCACCTTATAACGAAACCTAACATTGAGTTTGATTTATTCACAATGTGGTTTATATGCCCTTTAAAATATAGTTCAGGGCTAAAATAAACACCCAGGTCCTTAAAACTAACAGCTCGACTGAGAGAGTGATTCGAATTCAAGTAGTTGAATAATATAGTCGGTACCAGTTTCCTAGAGAATGTCATGGACTGAAATTTGAGTCGGTTAAGGACTAGTCCATTTTTACAGCACCAGGTACTGAAGCTATCGATACTGATTGCAGAAGTCTACAGTCATCTATGGTTGCAATTGCTTTGCTGATCTTCATATCGTCGGCAAATATAAGAATTTTGCTATATTTTATGATTGATTGAACATCATTAATAGCAAGAATGAAAAAAAAAATGATGCGACTGTATCCAACAGTCCCGAGCTATGTGTAAACATCACGCGGATGGAGTGTGTAGCTCCACTTCATTGGAAAGAAAGTAAATTATAACTAGTCTATGTTCGATAAAATTTAAGCCAATCGCATATATGTATACTCATCGAATCCACTCCATTCGCAGTAGTCGACGCCAGGAAACGAACCTGGGACCCCTAAACTCAGTAGTACTGCGCTTAAAGTAGAAAAACCGACGCGCTAAACACTCAACCGCCGCTTATATATATAAAAACTTTTTATCCAAGTTCTTACATAAATAATATCAGCTTGTAGGTACATATGTACTCTGTTCTGTCATCTCATCACGAATAAGAAAAATAGAAAAAAAAACAACAACAAAACAAAAAAAAACCTCTTATCTATCTTCTGTAGGTAAGTAAGTATACGTAATTAAATCGCTAGCGCAAGAGCTTGTGATTCCTCCTGAGAGTATATTTCTGCACCGATTTCAATGATTCTAACAATGATTGAAGGCTTCATCAGTATAAATAATTTTGAAAAAAAAAGCATATGAATGAAGTTATTATGGAAAAACATTATTTCAACGTAACTACATTCACAAATGAGGTGGCTAAACAAAATAATGTCTTGGAGCAATGCCAAAATGCACACTAATTTTATAAATACATATAGACAATATGTTTACGCTTAATCTTAATATTTATCAGGATCTCTATCACGAAAATTAACTCTTATTTTTTGGAACAAGGTGCCACTAGAGGCCAGTAAGTAGCCATTTTATTCGTAAAGAGGTTGTAGGTTTTCTACATGCGAGATTAATTTAGAGCTGTATAACTATAATTTTCCCTCCCAATATGAAGTATTTTCACTATTTTCTGAAAACCATGCCATTTTCCGGGATTAAAAATTGTATATATAAAAGTTGACCAGGAACATAAGCAATCACTATGTCAATATTTCATCGTGCTGCGATGAAATTTGAGTTACAAATTTCGTAACCGTTCGGTATTTCGTCCCCGAAATCGCGGAATTTCTCCCCAAAATCGCGGAATTACTCCACTAGAAATCTTGCTAACGCGCGCTTAGATGTTTACACATCAAAAAGTTGACCTAGGTGACTCCCTTAAGGGACGCCGGATCCTGCTAAGAAGGAGTCTGAAAGAAATTCCCTAAATTTAACTTGATATGACCTCTGGTTGAGGTAAGATTCGACCTACGAAACAAATAATGGCGGAAAACCTAACGCATCGAGCGTGTAAATAATTATGTCATGAGAAAGCTGATCAAAAGCTTTGGAAAAGTCGGTGTGGACACAGTCCTCCCCATGACAATTTTCTAAGGCATTACAACAGGTATGAGATAATGTTAACAGGTTTGTGACAGTAGACCTGTTTCTGACGAATCCATGTTGTTCTTTACAGATAACACCACGACAAAGAAAAGTAAGACTATCACACACCACTTGTTCAAATAATTTTGGTATGCATGACAGTTTAGAAATTGGTCTGTGGTTTGTGACAATATTTCTATCACCTTTTTTTTAAAGACGAGCGTAATAAAAGATTGCTTCCAGAAGCTAGGAAAATGTCCAGTTGTTAGGCAGATTTCGAAAATAAACTTCAACGGTAGAGCAAGGACATCGCTGCATTTTTTTTAGGACAATTGGAGGAAGCCCGTCTAAGGCAATGTTGGTAAAGCCAACTTGAGTCCTTGAGATGTTCAAAGTACTTATCATCAATACTAAGTGGTATATCATTAAAAGACATGTATATAGATGAGATGAGGACACCTTTTATTCCCGATTCGGGGATGGCAATGGCGCACACTTGAATGGCATGAAATTCAGCTTGAAATACACTGGGATTTGGTCTACTTACCAATATACCAACACCCACCCCAGTGTCCATTTTCGATCCATCCGTATACCACTTGTTACCTTTTAGGTCTTAGGTAGGATTTTTATAGTTCCATGCTTCACGGCTTGGAATCACTGTGTCGAACCTCCTGCCGAAGCATTAACTTTTAGGAAAACGGTCATTTACCGCGCAGATCATGTCAAGCTCTGGGATTTCGGACCGAAGATCCACTTGATCTGTGTGATCTATGAAGTTAATCTCTCCTATTGGCAGTAGTCTGAAAGTGCTGCTAATTGCCATCTTCTTTTATAAAATGGTGGAGTGGCGTTAGTCCAATGAGACCTTCTATAGCAGCTGCTTGTAGTGCCGAGGCATGCCAGTCTTTGATGGTTTTGAAGCTTTGAGATGGTGGATTTATCTTTAGTTTTGCTCCATCATACTTCTGATGAGTATGTGATGATAGGTTGTACCACCATTGTATATATTTGTTACTTTGGTGATTTGGTTTTTAACGTGTGAGTTCCAATTTAGTTTTTTTTTTTTTTTATCAAGAACCATACCTACCTAAATAGATATTTTACTTTGTTGGAATACTTTATTAGAATTCAATCTTTCTGTCTGCAGAAAGATGACTTTTTCGCATTTGAATAAATATAATATATTGTACAATAATTACTTAAAGTTCCCTGCAAAGCTATGCTCAGTCTTCCTGTTTTATAAATAAGTTATAACCACTTTTCCAGATGATTTCCAAGACAATGGGGGCCACGAGGATGACACCGATGACAACCAGCATACGAAGCTGATTGACAAACCGCAACTTGCCGACGATTTTTCCATAGATGACAACAAAAAGGCGGAACTATACCCCACCGATGACATCGGCATCGAGGACGACGAACACAGCTCTGACAGTTTTTATTCGGGTAAGTTCGAACAAAACAAAATAAATAATTTAAATCGAGTGAAGATACGAAAAGGGTTGCAAGCTACAAAACAATATTTTTAATTGAAAACATTGATTTTGAATGGTGCTGTGTGGTTGATTCTATTCTGAGAGAGCTTGATAGGTCAATGATATTTCGCAAAATGCTTTCCGAATTCAATTGCTCTATAAAGCATCACCCTCGTCAATTCATACAGCAAAAAGAGAATACCACGATGAATAGCAATAAGCGCACAGACGTAGAATTGTACAATTGGTGTTCGGGGTGTTATATTCAACTGGCCACGACACTCCTGGGTGCCCTACACCTGGGTCGAGGGAGCCATTGCCACACTGCCTAACTGGCCTTTAAAAACCCAGCACAGCAATCAACACCAGCACACATTTCTTTGATATGAACCAAACCATACCAAACCACCTCCACACACAGCAGAACCGACAAAACAAAAAAAAAAAAAAAACAACAAATCAGACTAAGGGAGGTTTCTTCTATACGATTCGTGTTTTGAAGTTTTTTTTTTTTTGTTTTTCGTTCGTCCTGTTTGGTTTTGCAACTGAAACAAAACAAACACACATCAGCGTCGTTCTAGTGGAGTGGAGTGTGATTTTTATTGTGGTCGGAGAATGTAGTGAAGTCGATGTCGACATGCAGAATAGTTAGACAGACCCTTGAACTTATGGAATAGAAAGGGTGGGAATACAGTGCGCCTACCCTTACCCGGTGGTCTATTGTGTACATAAAAAGGGCACTCTGCTCAGATGGAATCCTTAATCACATTTAAATGTCATCCAAACAAATGAAGTTAAGATTTGTTCTTCTTCTTCTTCTTCTTCTTCTGTTCTTAGTGCGAACGCTCGACATCCGCCAGCGTGTACATCCGGATCCGCATATGTGACCAAGTGTACTGTAGTTAACCTACAATTAATTATTTGTCCTGAAGGGTTGCCTTACAAAGCGACATGTCGGATGGATTCAGCAATAAATTATGCACCTTTTAACCGAAAAGATACTAGTGTTTTGAAATAAGTTTAAAAATGTTTTTGTTTAAGTTTTGAAGTGTATCTTTGTAGGTACTTTTTTTTTGTTTTTTTTTTTGTTACATGAGTGCCGTTGATTAAAGTTGCGTTTTCATGAAGGATGAACTTGAACTTCCTCTGATGTCCAAGGACCTTTGCCCTTTTACTATAGTAGAAGCATTCACATCTTGAGACTTGAAACAAGTGATTCTTCTAATTTTAAGACTCTAGGAAACTTCCTGACGTCCTTACGCATCACTCCTATTTTACCAAACACCTCAGCGTGCTGCTTTTGAGGGACAATCCTGTCTGTGATTCATATGAAGAAGATGATACGCAGTAGTATTTTATTCACTTTATGTGTTTGTCCAGTCGTTGGACGGAAAAGATCGCAGATTTCCGGTACTAATGAGGCGATTGCTGATAACCTTATACCTTTGTCATTACCTAAAATACCAACTTCGACACGAAAACCCACAATCGGCTGTTGTTCTTCTGGATTCTTGAACTCGGCTTTTGTGTTTTTCGTTGATTGTCGAACTCCAGAAAAAAAACAGGACTTGGCAAGAGTCAGAAGCGGAACCGAATCTACAAAGACAAATTCAATATTGTATTCATCGCTGTGGACTTTTAGAATGCAGCGACATTCAAGCTAACACCGGCAAGGAATCCCAATCAAAATAGTGACCACCCCAGCTTGAGGCTGAGCTGAAGGAATGAGTTGAAAGCTCGGCTATGGCAGAGCTTCTACGGAGCTCATTTGAGTACCGCCGTTTCTTCCTGTTCACTACAGACTTGCCGGATATCGTCTTAAGACAATCCTAGTTCCTTAAGATGATATGTGAGTGGCTAGTGTCTTGTTTGAAAATAAGTTTAGAAAACCGACACAATTTAGCTGTCTCGAAACTATATGTCTCCATTGAAACTTCAGTAAAAAAAAATGGTTACCTGTTGAACAGAAAATCTGAGAGGAAGGAGCTGAAACCAAATGGTCCTGACCTCAAAATAAGGGTGACACCTCGTATGGCAAGAACGTCAGTGGTATTTCTGCCGATTATCCGCAGCTGTAGAAGCGTCCCTATGATCAAACCACATTTAGGAAGACTCGTCCTTGCGTTGACTTTATCAGGATAATCTTCAAACAGTGTTACAAGTTTAGATCTCTATATCTTTATGAAATTATGGAGGCATTTGAAAGCTTAAATAGCTTATACCTGTGGCCTGTGGGACGAACTAAGCGACGGAGGCAAATCAAAATTGTAACTTTTACTCTTCATTCTGAATCTCGATGAAATTTGTGGCCGACATTGATCGGGAGGCCCTTCCAAACAACTTAAAGAAGTCGAGTATGCAAATTCCTGAATCTTTATGTAACTATATTCTCCGCACTTAGTCACATTGAGTAGGAAAGACATACAATGCGTGGACTGTTTTATATATTTTGGAAGCAAAGGTCCTGGTGAAAGTGGTGCCGACCAAGACGTAATGATGCGTATCAACTTTGGTCAAGAGATAAAAAAAAGCTAAAATGATACAGCGAACAACATCGCAAGACAATCCATTCTTTGGAACCCGACAGACAGTCCCAGACAGGGTGCTCCAAAGAAACAATGAGATACATACCTATGTATTCAACGAACAACATTTGGAACACAAGCCCTAAACATAGTAAGGTTCAGAAGCACCGTTGAGTTAGTAAGCTTGACAATTAAGAGTCAACTGTTACTTTTGAGCAGGATCATTATAAATGTTAAAGCTTGGTCATGTAAAACGAAAGATCCCCGATGTTTTGACCCGAGCCTTTGCTTGGCTAGCAAGGAAACCATTGTCTACATTAGTCATATAACGGTAGTCAAAATAGTCAGTATCTGTGAATAGTTAGGTGAGGTAGTAGTGGCTGCCGGTAATTAGTACCAGTACACTTAGGCCTATTGTAATACCAAGGATATTTAGGGGGATATCTAACCCCGTCATTCATGAGAACTATTTGCCGCTTTGTATAAAATTAAAAAGGCTTCCCACGTCTATTGCAAGTTCAATGAGATCGTCAAAGAAGTATTCTCCTAGTTGTAGTTTTCTACTACGGGAAAGAGCTGGGCATGAACAGAGGAGATGGGTTGGGCTCTCTTTCTCCTCATAATCAAATGATGCCCAGCCTAGTTGCATACTTGCCTATAAGGCAGTGTGTCCTAGTGACGGAAGGTAGTTAGAGCGCTTTAGATCTAGTCTAGGCCAGATCTGTCTGGTGGCAAGGTAGGTAGCTCCACCTTTACATCTAGCGTTGGTTTTATTGACTGTGTCAAGTTTGAGTGCTAGCTTGTAAGTAGCGAGGGGCATACCTATTACCTATATTCTTTTTATCGGGTAGAATGGGTATTATTGTTCCTAGTTTAGCGAGCTCGTCAGCTTTACAATTCCCTGGATTCTCTGTACCCCGGCACCTAGCAGAGGTAAATATTAAACTCCTTAGCCATCTCTATGAGAGATATCGACTTGTCTGTTATAGCACCTAAGTAATCCCAGAAGGACCTATCAGGAATAGTAACCTTAAAGTTTTTGTCGAAATTGGGCTTTGGCACAGTATAGTCTATGTTTTTGAGAGAGAGTTTTTTTTTTTTTTTTTTTTATATCTGGATCCTGCCCCAAGGCTGATACTGCGACCTGAAAGATCTATTGTATCGTAGGATACTAATTAGCCCAAGAGGCAAACCACCTTTCTGATAAAGGTGCGTAAGTCCTTGGTTGACGCATTTTTTAATTCATAAGGTCTAAGCAGTTCTTTGTGTAGGGTACGTCGTCTGACCCCAAAAAGTGCCGGGCAGTCACAAAGGACGTGTTCGGCTGTTTCGACCTCTTCCAAACAGAGTCGAGAGAGAGTTAAGTGATCTAATATTGTGGAGTGACCAGTGTAGTTACTTGACCTCTGTGAGATGGTTTTGAGTCTCGCTGCCATTTGCTACTCATGGCTTTCTTACAAGAGTAGATGGCTATTATAGCTTTCTTTACTCTTTCCTGGATATTGAGTTTCCAGCTGAGTTCTTTTTTTTTATGTAGGATGAGACCCAGGTACTTTGCTTTGTCAGCGAAGACTAGTCTGGTACCGTTTAGAGAAGGAGGGTCAATGTGGCGGATTTTGTATTTCCTGGTGAAAAGAACCAGTTCCGTTTTCTGAGGGTTAACCCCTAGTCCACATTTTTCGGTCTTGCTTAGCGGAATGTGAATAGTTTAGTTTCGAAAGACGTCGATCTTGGCGTTGCTGTCAAAGAAATCAGTTTCAGTTTGTCAACAACTTAGGGCCCCGACTAATAGAATGCGTTAGTGTGTTTTTAACTTTCTACTTTTTAGAGCGTTGGGGCATTGGCTGTTCACACATTCACAAATTAAGAGTACGCACATTCATTGAGCGGAAATTGAGAAACTGTTATCGCCGTTGACAATCGGTTGGCATTTAAAAATTTAAATTAATTTGAACAATTTCATAAAATCACATAAATTCCTGTTTGCTTACCCAAAAAAATAACAACAAATCACAAAAAAAGAGAGCCAAATGAGAGTGTCAAAAATTGCCCCTCAATTGAGAAAGTTTTGATTTTATGCCAACCAACTTTTTCTTTGGGCGAGTATACCAACGCTGTCAAACTAGCCATCTGACAGTTTGTGAAATGTCATAATCTTCATTGTTAGTGGAAAACAAAAACAAATTGACGGTTTGCCCACAATGTGGTTCCATTGCATTTGGTTACTTTTGTGCAAGTTTTTCACTCTATGAGAGGATTTTCCCCCACTTTTCAAATTATTTACTATTTGACAAGTTTCACCAACTTGTCCACAAAAAAGTTACCAAACAGACCTACTGTCATCGAAGAATAGTCATTAGCTGTTATCTCTCAACGTAGGTTAGATTAGGTTGAGAGGGGTGTGTGATTGAACGAGCAATCATTTCCACTCGGAGACCCGAAGGTCCATTGTGAATCCCCTCATAGTTTGGGAGTAAATCTTCTTTTTACCAACTTGTTAACCAGTTTGTGCTCTTGATGAATCGTAGAAGATCCGATATCTTAGAATTTCCGAGTTCCGTTATGTCTTCCAAGAATCTATGACGGTGGCGTCATTCTTGGAGGACGGGATAATAGCAGAGTAGATGTTGGATCGATTCGTTTTCTTCCTCATCTCCGCAGCTTCTACAGATATCGTTGGACTCAGGTAGCCAGTTGCTTGTCATGTGACCTATGGCTATGGTACGGTGTCCTATGATTATTCCGGTGATTAAGCGTATGGAGGATTTATCCAGATGTAACATCGTCTTTGTCCTATTAAGAAGTTTCGGCCATAAAGAAAGAGAATTGTCACGCAGTCAGTTCGTATGAGCCACAGAGCGTTGGTCTCTTTTTCGATTATATGGTAGATTGTGCTGAACAGCGTTTTAATCGGTGACAGTATGGAGGTATCAGCATCACTATTGCTCATGGCTGATCCAGCTCTAGCTAGTTCGTCTGCTAACTCAATCCCTTCAATAATGCTATGTCAGGGTACCCAGAGCCGTCGGTGAAGAATGCTATTTCTCGGTCTCTGATCACCTTGTTTGACAGCCAGTCTTCCCTACTGGGGAATAGGATTGGTACGTTCAAGTTAAAGTTATAGTGAGGAGTAATGTAGTCTGAGGTCTTGGTTAGAATTTCAGGATTGCATCTCCTCAGTTCCTGTATTTTTCCGAGTATCGCCGCATGTCCATACGTGGTTTGTTTTAGCAAATCAGATTCTCTTAGTCTGAGGGCTCCCCTGCTGCGCCTTTGATGAACATGTCAATGGGAATTTAATGAAGAATCATATCTAAACCCGCCTGTGGCGTACTCCTTATAGCTCCTGTCACGCCGAGTGCTGCTAATCTTTGTACTTTGGCGAGTTTGTTTATGTAGCTTTTTACTTTTGTAGCAGTCCACCATACAGTGGACCCATAGGTGATGATGGGCCTGATGATTGCAGTGTACATCCAGTTAATGATGGAGGGTTGCAGTCCCCATTTTTTCCCGAACCGAAGGTCCTATTTCAGGCGTAAAAAGCATTTAATCCTTTCCTCATTCGCATATCGATATTTTGTCTCCAACATACATAAATATTTCGCCTCCCTTGAGGGGTTGATTGTGGTTCCTTCGAGTTGTGGTAGGGGAAAGTCTGTGATCTTGTTTCTCCTGGTGAAGGGGACAAGCTCGGTCTTTTGGGGGTTGTCTTTCAACGTAGGTATGCAACGGAGAGCCGACCCATAGAACGTAGGTATGCAACGGATTCTATACGTCGGCTCTCTCCGGCAAACGTTGACATCAACGTCGACGCATTCTATCGGTCGTGGCCTCACGTCAAAGGTTTCGATTAGGCTGTCAATCTTCTTAGACGATAGACAGCGATGTCAAATAGTTTGTCTCTTCAAATGCTGTTGTTTTAAAATGATAAAAATGTAAATTTGACCCCAAACCTTAAAATTAGTACCAATTATTTTTTTTTATTGCCTACTGATCGAACCTCTTGCTTAGTTTTCTCCAAAACAAAAAGCTATATTTTTGGTCCGTTCACTTTAAATAAATTTTCTTCACATCATCATACTCGCGTAAAGTCGTAAACTTTTATTTCATTATTATTACCCACTTAAGATGGAGAGAGCATAAGTGGAAAACAAAACCACTGGTAACACTGGTAGTCTTTTTCGTAATGCCTCTAGAAATGTTCACCGATATTTATCTTTATGGTCTCAAATTGTCCGCATCTTGCTTCACATTTTGCTCAATTTTCATGTCATCTGAATATGAAATGCTGGCTGGTTTAGCAATTGCTTCTTCTGGTTTGTTTAGTGGTTGTCCTCATTTATCTGTGCTGGTTAATCACCATCACTCTGAGAGATTCTGTGTCTCAAGTAACTGGTTTCATTTTAGGATATGTGGTCCACAGAAATATGCCAAAAAAATACAAATCTTCACTTACATACGACGCGACGAGTATGACCCCTTTTCGGTGGGTCTCACTCAACGTCTCTAGGGAAAGCAAAAGGTACAAGTATTCTGGGGGACAATATGAAGAATCTGATTCGTACCTACAAAGCCTCATTTCATTTACGATGTTAATCTGTTTAATAATGACTGCGCATTATGTGTTTTGGGTAACCTTTGGTCTGCGATATCGGATACGTCTGAGAGAATACATGCTTTGGAAATGCAACTAGAAGTCGCAAAAGTTCCACGCCCCGTCATTAAAATTTCCACTGTCAGGATTGTAGTGGACATTTAAGGTGGCGCGGTAAGTCATAACAACTTTGCATCCCCCAGACGGCGGGCGAGATGCAAAAGCTCATAAATAATATTTTCTTTTCAAAGTGGAATGCAAAACCTCACTCAGGTGTAATACACAATGCCTTCTCGCTGGCATTGGAGTGGTGTGCGGGAAGGGACTTGAAGCGGAAGAACAATGCCGCTGACCTATTCCTCTGTCGAGTCTGTGTGGTGGTGGTATAAAGTTCTCCATATCCTTTGGTTTTTGTTCTCCACTTTTGCATTCAAAAGTTTGAATTCTAGTGTGGAAAACGATGCTGACACAAGGCAAACTACGAGTACCTACTTCTGTCAACGAAAAGGAAGAAGATAACTTTAAAAATACTCTTAGTACGGGGAGGCAGGGGGGAAGAACACCCCCTTTGGGGGTTGATGCTGCTGCTAATCCCAGCGGAGGCAAAGTCTAAGTTAAGTTAAGTGCACTGGGGTGAGCTTCATTTATTCATGCGATCCTTCGGTCGGTTGGTGGCGCGAACGAATGCGAAAGGATTTCACAAGTTCTATTCTGTGTATGAAAGTTATGACACCTTTTTTCTGTTGCCAGTGATTTATGACCATTGTTTCTGGTTTCTGGGCCTTTGGATGCCCCCACTCGAAGAATTCGCGGAAATTATTGGTTCCTTGAAGTGCGTGTACAGCACATTCCATTTAAGGTTTTTCTTTCCACCGGCGCGCGGCGCGGTAGTCGGAATTTCCGATGAGAGAGGGCTTGAGAGGAAGGAAGTCAGACACTCAAACTATAGCACAGCACGCACACTGATTCCAATCCCATACATAAATGCCATTTGGGATTTCTAATTAGTTGAACCCTAAATTTTGATGGAATTCCATTTAAAAGCAGCAATACTCTGGTTGTCGATGTGCAAGGGAGGCTGATGCCACATCGCTCGTACACACTCAATGGGGTGAGTCTGAGTACCCATACCTCACGTGTAGGTTCAAACTCACTTAATCCTTCCGAGAAAAGGGGTGGTTGGTTGGCTCTGTGCAGATATAGCAGCAGCAGCAGCAGCAGCACACAGGCCATGAATCGAAGAAAGTCACTTTGGTCGTCACAAGGATATGAAATTCCTTAGTGGGTACTGGGACTCCAGCTTCTTCACACACACACACATACACATACAGACATACAGCGCCGCACAGGAAAAGAGCGAGGGAACATTATCAGTTGTAAGTAGTATAGGTACATTGTCGGGATTCCTTAGTGCTTCGGATCAACGACGACGTCGTCGTCGGTGGGTTATTCTCCTTAGTGCCATTTCACACATATTAAAAGTGAAAAGCACACACATTCGTGTGTTTGTTTGCTGGCTTGTGATGGGATTCGGTGTGTGCCACTATGAAATATATAAATGGGGAAAAGTGTGTACAACAAATTCCAATTGGATGTATCCTTTTGGGGCATTTTGAAGCATTATGGTACTCGAAGGAACAATTCCGTTCGGTCCCGCGGGACTGTGTGACTATACAACTGTGTGCAGGAGAGTATTTCGAGTTTTCGCATACCGAAAATAATTCGCAGCGCAAAGTAGGTACGAGAACATATACAGAAATAAATAAATGTATACATATGTATGTATGTACGTATGTCCTTATTCCAGTGAATAATTTATAGAAAAATTGTGTGCGTTGTTTTAAAATAGGTCATTTGGTTCTAAGCACTCCCGTTCTGTCTATTGGTTGTTTTTACCCAAGTCCAGTCTTAGCAGGACATGCAAGTTATTATTGTTTTTCTTAAAATGCTGGCAGGACTATCTTTATGGTAATTCGGTGCTGGAAGGCTCTGTAAGTGGTGCTTTCAGTATGACTATCGGATATGACCAAAGTACAGAGAGAGGCATGCACTGGAACAACGCCAACAGCGTTATTCGAAGCAATTCTTAATCTTCTGCCTCTGGACCTCTATATGCAGGAGACCGCAGCAAAGAGCGCTCTCAGGTTAACCCAGTCAAAGCATTTTAGGTCAAATGCAGAAGATATTTGGCAATTACCTTAACGGTGACAACAATTCAGAATGTCCCATACTTGGACTTCGAAAAACCCTTCTCGTGGGCTTTTCCAAGCAGAGAGCAGTGGGAGAAAATCGAGGTTTCTCAGGATGCAAAATCCTTCTACAGCGATGGGTCAAAGTTGGATATAGACAAAGGAGCGGGTTGCTTTGCGGAGGAACTGGGAATAAGCAGCTCCAGGGTTTTCCAAGCTGAGGTTCTAACAGTGACAAAGGCCGCCCAATTGGTCTCAATGATGACAATATTGCGAGAGGGTATCACTATTTACATTGACAGCCAGGTGGCCATAACAGCAATAGCTGCTACGCAAATAACGCAAATACAATCTAAGCTTGTAAACTGTTGCCGCGAGGAGCTTCAATGTAAAACTCTGCTGGGTCCCTGGTCACAGCAGGATAATAGGCAACGAAGTCGCAGATGAAAGGGCTCAGCTAACAAATAGATGGGATGGTTAAACCTCCACTCTGTAACCTTCGGGCCAAAATTGAACAATGATCAGTAACTGAAGCAAATAACAGGTGGAAATCACTAACCTCCTGCGAGGTATCAAGAAAATTGTGGCCGGAATGTGACGAAATAGGAACAAGAAAGACAGGAAGTCTTTGTCAATGCTAATAGGAGTGCTAATTGGGCACAACACTCTAAGATACCACATGAAAACATTACGACTGAATGATGATGACATTTCCCATTTCCTCTGTCACTGCCCTAACCTTTGCCAACTGAGGAATAGAACCCTGGGCAAATTCTTCTTCGAACACAGCGATGAGCCATCGGATGGTTCTCCATCGGACCTACTTGAATTTGCTAGGGCGTCGGGTTGGTTGAAACCTAGATATTGACTTGACACCACGGGTGGGAACACACTGGGTATCATAATTGGTCCACAAGTTCCTAAGTGTGCTGAGGATGTAACCATTCTCATCAGTCCGCTAACCTATCCCAACCTATGACTATGGGTTGACTAAAGTTGCCTAGGCATAGCACAGTGCTACTTTGGATGACCTTGTAGGACACAAGTAGGCAAGAAAAGGGGGGGGGGAGCTGCCACTACCTGAGGCAGTGTAAGTTGCTCGGCACTGGACCGTAAAAAAACTAGTGAAATCCATAGACTTAGCTGGCCACAAATGAGAATAGTTGAGTGAATATAATCCGGGGATTGTCTCCTGGGCAAACACACCAAGAGGATGGGACTCATAGGCACGGATATTTGCAGATACTGCAATGATGTATGTATGTGTAGCAGAAGATATCGCCAGTATGCTGTGTGAATGTCACGGTTTACATATGTAACATATATAGCACACAGTCGCAGGAACATTTTAGGCTCCCACTTCTTTAGTAACCAGGAGGAGGTGGGGCAAATCAACCATAGACAAAAAAGAAATATACGGCGTCAGCAGTCCTATACAGAACCAAGCCTAGCTTCTCGCAACCATTTGTGTGTGCGTGTTATTTTTTCCACGAAATGGAAGGGACCTACAGTTTTTTGCCGACTCCGAACGGCGAGTTGAGAAGCTTCTCATGACAAATGATACTCTTTGATTGCTTGTCAGACATTCGAAAGAGGTGGCACCATGAAAAAACGTTAAGGTGTTTTGCTGGGATTGAACCCGAGCAGCATGCGTAGTAGTCCAACGCACTAACCACCACGGCCACGGTGACCATATATGAACCATAGACTTGTCTTAAATTTTGGAAGGGTATACTCAAAAGCTTTGAGGAAATTGTGTCGGCTTTAGTGTCATCTGGTTGAAGTCGGTTTGATAGTAGCGATAGAAGTAATCTAAGGATTGGAGAAAATTTGAACGAATATAGGTACTGCAACAAGGACACATTTTCCAGGGCTAACAGGGTTAGTATATCATTTCTGCTTACGGGTTAAAATGCCATCAACTTTACCGAAGCCTTCTACTTATGCCGAAGTAGTCAACCTGACTGAAACTGAGGAAAACACCTCCTCCACTCCTTCCTTGCTCGCTAACTTCAGCGAAGTGGAGCCAAACAGTCACTATTCCGTTTGGGAAAAGCCCAGGGTGCGTGTCGATGTTACGTTAAACGATTCTAGGGGTTGCAAGGCACCCTGGCCTCACCATTATTAGCTATAGAAGCTGATGTTAAGACGGACCTAGGTGCATATCTGACCATCCAACCAATAAAAGTCCATAAAGACTTTGCTCCCTAGCCTTTTAACTTTAAGCTTTGTATGCATACCTCATTGTGATTTACAGTAATCTGTGAGAGACTACGCAATTCTAGTCTACTTGAGTTCAAGACGAAAATGGGGAAAAAATACATTTTCCAGTTTCCAGTGTTCGGTAAATATAGACTCCTGCCTTTTCCTATTTGACAGAACCATTGGACTTCCTCCGGCAACATTATTTACTACAAGGATGTCATTGAGGAGCTTTTTTTTTGTTATTGTACTTAGAGAATTGCGCTAAATTTGTTTCAGTTACTTCAAAGACAATACTCTATGTCTATACTCATCTTAAGACATCGAAAAACAAATTATTCCATACAATCACAGTTCCGTAGGTTATTCCACTGATCACGTAGACCAACGGTTGGGATTTGGGTCAATTGTGCTCATTTTGGACTTTACGCTGGACTTGTAAAGAAACCGCGGATTTGGAACCAGATAAGGGCATGAATCTCAGAAGATTCTTCAGCTGAACTCTGCCTTAGTCCTCCAGTTAACCGAAGAAGTAACTACCAAGAGTTATTTTAGTCAGCGAGGATAAGAAAGTCATACAGCAGGTGGCGAACAAATTAAAATAAGTATACACATTGTGAAAGACCTTGAAACGTTCCGCGTGATTACCGGATACGTTGGCAATGATAACTGCAGAAAGGGAATGTGCATCCTTGCGACTATGCTTATTTAAGAAGAGCGATTTTCTGGCCACTACGCATGTATCCATATTGATGGTGGCTTTTTAATTACTTCATCATCAGTGAATTTTTGCATAGAACCTAACGGAATATTCAGGAAGAAGAGCACATGGGAAATCGGCAGTGCTGACCACTTTCTCATATGAATATCTCATTTAGATGTTTCTCATATTTGCTACTGGCTTCGATCTTATTACTTCAGCGTCCAGAGCCTGCCTTGTTGTATGAGATCAAGGTAATAACCTCGCCGACTTTACTTTAGGTGGCGCTACAGCTCGGGGGGAACCTCGGCCTGCTTCTCGCAATCATTTATATATGCGTGTTATATTTTTGCACGAATGAAGGGACTTACAGTGTTTTGCCGACTCCGAACGGCGAGCTGAGAAGCTCATTAAAAAATTATACTCTTTGATTCCTTGTCAGACATTCGAAAGAGGTGGCACCGTAAAAAAAACTTTTAGGTGTTGGACCCGGGCAGCATTGCGTAGTAGTCCATCTTCGATTCGTTGGCATAGGGGGATAGTTCGTTTTCACTAACCCTCCCTTTCGTTTCTGTCGGGAATTTTCATAAGTTTGAAAGAAAATAAGCTAATCCATTTGCAGATTGTTTGATTCTCAATGTCACCATAACATTCGAATAAAGTGAAGAAAATGGCACTCTACTTGAAGAGAGTTGGCCGACATTCATGATGATTGCACTTTACTCCAGTAGCGAGTAGGCCATGAAGCATAGATTCCCGCATTTTTGGGAGCTTACCAGCACCCAGGCAGGATTAATAATACTTGGGCAAACTCTAGTTATCCAATTGCATTTTTGAAAAGCAATGTTTGCTTATAACAAGGAAGATAGTGATGTAAGAACTCGCGTAAGGTTAGGTACTAGGAGTCCATACGCGTTTATTGTGTGATGGGGTGGGTATGTTTGTTTTTGTAAAAGTTTTTTTTATTTTATATCCTAAATCCAACCAAACGGAAACATTTGCTGTCTTTTTACGGCAGTGCTTTACTCGTACTCTCCTGGTGCGTTCGACTTAGCGGTCACAACTAAATTATGGTCTTGCCCTAAGATCTGAGATTTACTAAAGCTTTTACCACTCGTAGACAATGTTCCTATTAACACTTTAATTAATTTAAATTGATTAAAGAGAGGAGAAGTATCCTTATCGTTGCACCGCCACGTTGAGCCTACTGTGATGTCCTCGTATTAAAGTTGCCTCCTCAATTCAGCTTACACTTTGAGCGAACTGATAGTTATATCATCTGCCTCAAGATAAGTCTTACCTAGGAAACGCAGACGTGTTCCGCTGTTTCGTCATCTTCGTTGCACATTTAACAGATATTGCCCGAGCAATACCCATGGCCGGAAGGCGTTTTTGGACCGTACAATATGAATCCTTATACAACCTCCTTTTTGTGAATTTTTCTAAATGTCTCATGATTTGGGTGTCCGTGTAATTTGATCAGAGAGATTAATTTGGATTTCCTTTGTTTTATTCAGTTGTTGGGTTGAGGTTGATGAGAATGGTCACATCCTCATCACACTTGGGTCGATGAGGACCCATTGTGATACCGAGTGGTTACAGAGTGGATGTTTAACCACGCCATCTGTTTGCTCTCTGTCTAAGGCTAGGCCCTTTCTGGTCAGTTAATCCGCTGCTTCATTGGCTGGTATCCTGCTGTGACCAGGGACCCAGCAAAGTTTTGAATTGTGCTGCGTGCCAAGAACCTTTAGTTCTTCGCGGCAACACATTACAAGTTTAGATGTTATCTGCGTAGCAGCTAATGCCTTAATGGCTGCCTGGCTGTCAATGTAAATTGTGATATCCTCTCGCGATATTGTCAGCAATGACACCAATTGGGCAGCTTTTGTTACTGCTAGAACATCCGCTTGGAAAACGCTGCTGTGGTCTGGGAGCAGTATGGAGCTGCTTATTCTTAGTTCCTCCGAGAGATTTGACTTGTTTACCTGAGTTGAAAAAAGTTAAACTCAATTTAGTTAATTTAAATTTGAGAATGTATATCTCTATGGAGATGAGGTCTAAGATCATTGCTTTATATGAGCATACTTGTAGGAGTAAAAGAGAGATTTCTGCAGAAGTTTAAGTTTCAAGGATCATAGCGCTGCACCAAAACACAAAACAACGGATCATGACCATAAGGTTTGAATTCGAAATAGCGTAATTCATCCTTGGAAGATAAGCGGTGAGCTTCAAAGGGGCCTGGCATCAGCTGGTGTGGTGTTGGATTCATCAAATGTTCGAAGGCCTCTTGAAAAACAATTTCTCACCAAGGCCATGATGAAGAAAAGACTGCAATGGGCCAAAAATAAAAAAATAAGGACTGTTCAGCAGAAGACTGGAAAATAGTAATCTTTTCAGATGAGAGCCACTTGAAGTTCAGAGCTACTGGGTAAGTGTTGTGAGAAGAGATGACAACGAAAATCTCCGACCTCATCATATTGTGCAAGCCCCTAAACACCCATAATGTTTTGGAGTTGTTTCAGCTCCGCCGGTCCTGAAAGCTTGAAGCCATTAGAAGGAATGATGACAAGCTTCAAATACGGAGACGTTTTTAGAAATTATGCTATTGCTCACCGTGCAAAGATAATTCCCGACTGAAACTGGCCGGGCAACTGTCCTGACCTCATTCAAATCGAAAATCTTTGGGCCATTATAAAAACGAGGCGCAGGGAACGAGATTGTACCATAAAAACAAGCTGATTTCAGCTATTATTGAATTGATGAAAAATAAGAAAAGGGAATCATTGAACCTTTTAATGCCAAACAGCTTATTGGTGCTTAAGCCGGACATATTAAGTATTAATATAAGAAAAAATTATAGTGTTTTGTAATTAAATTAAAACATCGTCAAAATTAACCCATTTAGAACGACTGTTACCATATGGTCACGCTGGTAGTGTTCCACTTACCGATACTTTTCAAACAGTTGTAAAAGAATGTCACCACGCGCTAGTATTATGATGCATATGATTTTGCTTCAACCTTTCTTTTGAGCTACGATGTGATACATTTGCACGTCACTAAGTCATAGACCAGGTCCCAAAGTTTTGCATTTTTTAAAATGTGTAAATTAATGTAATATGGAGTGTCGCTTCACGTAAAAATATCCATGCGATATTTTACGAACTTCGCATGGAAAATGAGAAATGCGAAGATGATGATGAGATATCTTTAATTTTAAACGTGCTATTGATTTTTTACCGTAAATTGAAACTCCTAATATGATATTGAAAAACACTTGTTCTAATCTAAAGGTTGACGAGCTAGAGAATGTGGACTTGTTGGAAGCTCCTTAAGCGTAAGACGCGTTGCGTCTGTCTCAGAAGAGCCTGGTACTAGTATACATCTTCTGATTGTTTCTTCTTCAAAATGCTAAACTTGGGTGATGCATTTTAGTGGAACACTGATACAAGAGGAGCTACTAACCTATTAACCCTATTTTAGAGACCAAATGTGAGAAATGATTCACTCCATGCTCCCGGAATTGAACGCTCTTCTACTTCGATAATCCCTTTACCGGAATTCCTGTTCTATCTTACTTAAACCATTTAGGATATGATGCTTTTTCAAAACCATTCAGGTGTGCATGTTATATTTCTGCACGAAGGGAAGGGACCGACTTTGCACGGTGAAAAAACATTAATTTGTTTGCTAAATTGAACCCGGGCAGCATTGGGTACTAGTCCAATGCATATTTACCACTACACCACGGTGCTCAATGTGAATATGATGCACTACAGGAACCATAGGAGAAAGAAGAGTCCCACGGAATTGTCCACTGCCTAAAAATTATCAAGGCAAGAAAATACCTAGGGTATATATGTATACTCTCTACTCGAAGACTATATCGAATTTAGGCATTTCAATTACCAAGAGGATGGATAATTCCATGGTGTGTGTGGCATCAATCATATTTAGAGCAAATCCTGTCGAAAAGCTTATTTGCGTGAGACGTTCACCCACATCACCGTTTCGAGACCTAACGTCTTGAAACGATAGGATGGATCAAAATAAATCATATTCTCGTATATATACCCGAAAGAAGATCATGATCAGATTTTACTTATCTTAATGCTTGGACCCTTCTTAGGAAAGGCGGAGCAAACGTTTCCATAAACAATTTCACTGAAATAATGCTGTAACAAATATGCGAATCTTACGCAAGAATCTTACGTCAAGAAGAAATACAATATTTCAGACGCTGACATACGATTCGATGGACGGAGTCGGCGTTAGGCAATAACGCCCAAGGAAATAACAACCAAATCGATTTGGAAATAACGCCAAAAAAAATGCCTATTATAGGCAGTAAAGCCCAAAATAACAAGTGGAAACATTTGAAAAGGCAATAATGCCCGAAAAAGGAAATATCACCCAAAAAATTAAGACAAAATGAAATAACGCAGAAATAAAATAAAGAATTGCCCAAATGGCAATATTGTTGAGTAATTTCTACTGAGAATGTGGACTGTCAACCCACTCAAAGTTCGATGACAGATATTGCAAGCCTCTTCGCAGTTTTGAATAAACTGGACTTCACAATTAGTTTGATTGTTTTTTTAAATCAAACAACAAGAACGATTGTACCAAACTAAATAATTTCCGCGGCGACCGTGTGCCGTGGCCGTCGGTCGGCGAGGCGCTCCATGTCGGCGTGTGACGCGAACGGTACGCAGTCGCGCGGCGCGCCGTTTTTCACTAATTTGAGAAAAACATACGAATTGGTTGCAAAGTCTTGTTTTTATTGGGTATACTAGCTGTCCCGCCCGGCTTCGCCCGTGTACTAAAATAGTCTCGTTAACTATCGAGCAAAACGCAATTTTCTTTCTGCCTAAGCCTGAAATGCAGCAATAAGAAAAAAACAAAACAAGAATCATGAAAGTCGGCCCAGCAGCGGTTATCGAGTTATAACGTCATTGAATTTCACGCCGAAAAAGTTACATATATGTATAGAAGATATGCAGTTCTTTATATCCCTGTTTCGCAGGTTTCCGCATGCATACATATAAAGAAACTGAACATATAACCATCCTCGCATCTACTAAAATGAATTGGAAATAACGCCCAAAAATCTGGAAATATCGCCCAATTTTTACAAAAACAATTCCCATTGAAATTTTTTGGGCAATATCGCCCAATTTTTACAAAAACAATTCCCATTGAAATTTTTTGGGCGATATTTCCTTTTTATAACTTGAGTGATATTGAGTTTTGGGCGTTAGGCAAAGTCTTTTTGGGCTTTATTTCCATCTTCTTGTTCATATTTGGGCGTTAGAATTTTTTTTGGGCGCTATTTCCAAATCGATTTGGGGGTTATTTCCTTGGGCGTTATTGCCTAACGCCGACGGAGTCATTATGTGGGACCATCTGCAACACGGCGGAGGGGCGCATATAAGTTTTGCAAGGCCACGATCCGACTTATGTATATGTAAAAAGTATGATGTTAGCATTTGCCCATCATGTTTCGTGCGTTACCATCTAATTTCTGCGAACCAATAAAGTTTATATTGTGCAATTCTCCCTTTTATTTCTCACTTTATGCAAAATCGTATTTACATGCGGTATAGACGACGGTGGTAACAGGTTCGGGCAGCTAAATGACCAGCGGTCCAAATCAAAATACTATTAGAATCTATTGCTAGGGCTATAAGTATGTACTCCTGAAAATTTCTCCGAAAAATTCTCGATAGATCGTTCACGTCCTAAATGGGTTAATTTGCGCATATTTTTCTTTGAGATTTCCGTTGCCGTTACCATTCCAAAATCAATAGTTTCTCAAAAATCTCTCCTTTTCTGTTCTTGGGTCACCCATATTGAAGTCTCTACCTTCATTCATACCAAATTTCAAATAAATGGGTACCTAAATTGAACGACAAGAAAACTGATCAATTCAACCCGGAAAACTGTTCCCATTTTCATTCCTGCACAATTTGTTAGTACTCAATCCAAGGGTGGATGCCACAATTTCCGGTGGCTGAAATTATTAGCCTTTTCTGGGTCAAAAATTAACCTTTTGTCACATCAAGAAGTCAAAGAACCATAAAACAGTAATAACACTCATACACGTACGCACCCCGCAGAACCGCAGTCCATATAGCTATAGTTAACCTCGTATCTTATACCAACGTGTATCATGGCAAATCTGATTCGACCGACAAAAAAAAAAAAAAGAAACATCTAATGGAACGTGCCACAGCGGCAGTTCTTTTCTTCTTCGAGATACGACGCACGGTACAGCGCGCTTCTCTACCGCTTTCGCAAATTTGAAATTACCGGCATCAACGGTGGAAGCTGCCTGCGCGCGGTCGGTCTAATAGTCGAGTTTTATAGCATTTTGATGAGATTATTTGCCTGTGGAACGGTACGCGTACGCGCAGTAAGGGATGGCACACATCAACATCCGAATGTTCTCAATTAGAGAAATGGACGGCTTATGTATTTTTCATTGTGGCCATCAACGCGGCAGAGAAATTCCCCGAAAGCGTTTAAAAAGAGATGCAGCGATGACCTGGACAGACGATAAATTCTGGAAGCTGAAGATTGACAGTGACAGCGCGCCTGCAAGGTTTGTTAAGTGGCCGTCTTTATCTAGCGGCGGAATCAAATACCCGCACTGACACGGTTTCGTCAAGCAATTCACCCTAAGTACCCGATGATCAATGGGCCTAGGAGTCATTAGTTATGCCAGAATTTTGACCACAACTACTCGTATCGTATCCTCCTCCTGATTGTATCAGAGCTGGTGATTTTAAAAAAAAAACAAAAAGGAAAGGATGGTTTACTGTTGGTCTGGTGTGTGGTTTATTAGAGCAGTTGCATTTATGGCATGGCAGGTGCTGGTTCCACAAAGTGATTTCGAAAAGCACGAAATAAAATGTAAGCACGAGCAGTTTATCTACTTTAATCGTTGAGTGAATTTGACCACAACCACCTGCCATAATCCAATAAAACCGTTCAGCTTTGTGATGTTTGCATTCAAAAAGGAAAACGACTGTGATGCAAAGGTGCCATGGTGTCGTAATTGTTTCTCGGCAACTGATGAAGATTAATTGATTCTTCAATGAGGATGAAATTGCTAGACACTTGTCAACCAAAATCTAGATCTCTGGGTTCTCCTTCACACAATTAAGGTGGAAATACTCGTAATTAATTGAATAGTCTGAGTGAAAGAAAATACCATCCTCGGCCTCGGTGACTTTAAATTAAGGACGAAAAAAATATCTCCTGTTTGTCTTTGTTGATTTAAAATTCACTCTCCTTTATCATTCGCCCAGTCGTCACTTGACATGGCGGCGGTATAAAATGTTGACGTTGACAAGGATATGCGAGGACATTAGCCACTCATGACGCAGTCGACATTTTTGTTTTTTCCTGCGAGTTAACATGTAGGTAGAGAGATACGAGTCTTTTCCTTTAACTACAGGAGAAGAAGCTACAAATGTGAAAGCTCTGTAATCCGTGGTCGACATGTGGGTTGCAGGCCAGTTTTATGATAAATTTTCTGTACTCACCCAGGGATTATTTATCTGGCGAATTAATAATTCATCAGCTCTTACTCAACCCTTTCTACTTTTTGGATCTTTATTGGTTGGTGTTGGTTATAGTACTGTCAGTGGAGGAAGAAAAACCCCTGAGAAGGGTGTTTTTTCTTTTTTGTTGTATGTGATTGTCAATCACCGTCTATCACTCAAATGTAATTAATCTGTTAATCTGTATGTAACAAGCGTCCGCGCAATTTTTTTTTTGTTTCAGTCACCAATTTTTAATACTCCAGAGATTTGGAAATTCTGAAATCATGTTTGGAGTTTTTTTTTCTCCTTTTTCCAAGATAAACGCGTTGACAGTCATTTAAGAATCCACACCCCTGAAATGAGTCATTTGATAATGGTTTGACTCCCACCTTTGTTTTGACAGCCCAGATAAAGGTCAGACGGATATCTAAATGAGTGACATCGAAGCACCTCAATCAGTGTGATGGAAAATCGAGCGAATTAACAAATTAGATTCGTTCGCTTTTTGATTTTGTGATGTTTTAAATAAGTTTATACAAAAAAAAAAAAAAACATTCAGGCTAATTAGACTGAATGGGGGAAAGGACTAAAAGTATGTTCGCTGCCAGTCTATTTTAAATTCAATTTGAAAAGAAGGGTCGGAGTTGGAGTGAATTACTTTTATCTACTTAAGGGTGGAAGCACGAGTTTTAGAAGTGTAATGTCAAAATGAAGAGCGACGCCGACGAAAATAGATAAAGTTTGTGGTATGGAAAACTTTACGGTTAAAAAACACAAATTAGGCTACAACAAACGTTTTGAGAACGGTACTGAAACTATGTACGTTTTGGAAAATCTTCAACTTTTATCTTCAAGTGAATTTCTATTTTCGTTGAGCATCCAATCAAATCTGAGCAAAGAACAGTGCTGCCAAATATAGTAATTAAAACATACCTCTTAGCAAATTAACCATTTTTAAAAAAAAAATCGATTATGAGGGTCGTACAGTTAAGAGAATATTATACAGTAAAACCTCTCTAATTGGGACACCGACGGGACTACATTTTATTGTCCACATTCGGAGGTGTCCCAAGTCCCATTTAGAGAGTGTTGTGCTCAAAATGTTTACAGCCAAAATTCAATAACGGAGTTTTTAAGAAATGCGAAGATTCTTTCCCTTTAATTTAATTTGATGCAGCTGCGAACCTTACATCCGAAACTTACTTGTAGCCTTGTAGGTAATTCATAACTGTCTCGATTAGAGAAGTCACAATTTTTTTTCGAGTCTAGTGTCCCAATTGAAGGGTTCAACTCGAATTGTCCGGATTATGTTAGAAGTCATAATTGCTGACTTTTTTTAATAAAATGCCACGATTCGTAGGTGTGGCTTCTTTATAATGGTTCTAGGAAAGCTAAATTGAGAGTCCCAACTGGGAGGTATCCTTAAATGAGTGTCCCGATTACAGAGTGTACCTATATTGTATGAAAACTCTTAGGGTTGGCAAATAGGTTGTCCCGATTTCGATTTCGGAGTGTCCCAATTAAGAGGTTTTACTGTAATTGCCATCTTTTTTATATACTATATGATAATTTTTACTGATTTCGAAATAAGGGAATCGATTTTCAATTTTCTGATTTTTAGTTTAGTAAAGGCAATAATCATAGAACACCCCAAAATGCACAAGTAACGTTTTCCCCTTAACCTAATTAAATGATTGCATTGGCTGATCCTGCTACTGGCAAATGGCAAACGATTTTATTTGATTGTTTTGTGGTGGGAAAACCATTTGTTTTTACATTTCAAAATTCCTTATACTGATGTAAATATCTATGCATATTCATTCCAGTGCAGTGGTCGGGTTCGCCAATCAGTGGCTCGCGGAAAAATCGTAATACCTACTTACATATGTACATATACATATATGCATATACATACAGATTTATTTATTTTAGGAAAAAAAAGTTCGGAATTATGTATGTTATCAGAACATACTTTTATATACTTTTAACAAAACAAATTCATTTATTAAAAAATAAAAATAAGAAACAAAAAAAAACATAACAATACCCCTGTGCAAGACTCAAGCAACATTTGCGACAACTTTGTGTATTGTCCTTTATTTTTAATATCCTCGTCACATTTGCTGGGCATGGATGATATCAAATTATTAATTAAGCTTTGGGGTATATTTTCCCACTTCACTTTTACCTTTTTCAGCAGCTCCAGCTTATTTTGGAATCGTTGCCGTGCTACTCGTCGCTGGAGTATCCCAAATAGATTTTCAATGAGATTCAAGTCTGGTGATTGTGCTGGCCAGAACTTGAATCCAATTGTTTTCTAACCATTCCTTTACTAGCTTCGATGTGTATTTCGGTTCGTTCTCTTATCGAAGCAACCATCGAAGTGGCACATTCCATTCGGGGCGGTGCACAGTGTGGTGAATCGCAAATCTAGCTGGACAAAACTATAGAGTCATGTTGGATCGACTTCTTGCTTATATACTTATTACTTAATGAGTTCAAATGAGTCAGAAAAAACAAGGTTTTTTTTCTAAAAGGGTGAAATATTCATAAAAAAGGAGGCAAAGAAATTAGTTTTTGATTTTTCTCTGTAGGTACCTACTTATAAAAGCTTTTTGGTTTTCTTACAGCTGTTTGTACAATGCCTTCTGTTTCTGTGATTTTAGGCAACACATATGGTTCATCAAGCCACATTGAATTTGATAAAGCGGTTGCGATGCCTTCCACTTTTTTCCCATTTTTCGCTTAGCTTGAAGTAGTGTTGTCACTTTGCCACAATTGTGGTAGATCTACCACAATACATATACCTATATGTATACTAATGTCAATGTTTTCAAATCTACCACAATTTTTTTAGATCTACCACATTTTTTTGTCCAATCTACCTCTTTTTTCAAAATCCACGTGACAACACTGGCTTGGAGCATAAAATATATTTACTCTTAGTTTTTTTTTTAACATCTTCCTTTATGTCTTGAAGACCATACCTGTCCATTATTAATCCTTAAACCACGTCTTTGCGATGTATCTTGGCAGTTTCTTCCTAAGTTTTAAAAATTTCAGAGGAGTCAATATGGAAAAATACAGGAATTACGGACTACATGACTCCGCTCCTAGATTTCAACATAAAATATAGGACTAATATTCCCAACCGACAGGAATGGGTTCTCGGTTTTAGCCGTGTATTTAAGTACACGTGTATTTGTGTCACGTGTACACGTGTAATAAAAAACTATTTACACGTGCATTTTTAATTACACGTGTATTTATAATTACACGTGTATTTAAAAATACACGTGTAATTGCAAAAAAGTCGCTTTTTCGTCGCTTTTTCGTCTAAAACCTGCCCTTGGCGGCATTAAAACAAAATTCTACTCTTACCCCCTTTCAAGTTCTAGCCCGTCAAAGTGGGACACCTCAAATTTGGCATTACAACCACTTTAACTGCTATAACTTCTGAACTACAACAGCTACAAGAATAGTTTTGTACATATTAGAGAGCCAATCAGAAGGGCATTAAAAATTTTGAAGATTTCACGTAATTCTATGCATACACAAAAAAGTTATTGCTCCTTAAACTTAAAATTATGAAAATTTGCTGTTCCATTTTTCTACTTAAAATGCTTTTTTCTTAAAACTTTTACTCAATAAAAAACTTTTTTTTTACTTAACTTTTATCGTTAACCAATTGCCTAAAAATTATGTAAAACAATTTTTTCACGTACGATTAACAGAAGTTCTAGTAAAAATCATTTTTTGTCAGACAAAACAAAGAATAATTGAACGAGGGGTGTTGGTAGATTTAGCCAACCTTTGGCTATAATAATTCGTTGTTTTGTATGGTTTTTTTTATCATATTTGTCTGACAAAAAATGATGTAGAACATATACATTCGAAAAGTACTGGACTTAATTTGCCATTTTCACAAACAACACCTTTCAATTATACACACATAAAACTGGAATAGAAATAACATAATTCTTAACCTCCTCTAGAATAGAATAGCATGCCCCACTTCAAAATTTAATAGAAAATTCAACGGAAACGAATGTCAAGTATTTTTTTAATTTCTATGTTCTATCTACCGGTAGGACGCTGGATCCCAGGAGGTTAAAGTCAAATGCGTAAACTTTGATTTTTTAATTTTGTCCAGCTAATAGATTTGCGGTTCACCACACTGTGCGGCGTGAGGCATCACCTGTGTTTCTAAACTATTTTTGTAAATAAAGTGGTCTATTATCCCTTCAATTTCATGGAAAGGAAATAGACTGTGTTGAGACACAAGTCCAAACCATCATGCTACCACTTCCATGCTTCGCTGTAATTTTGCAATTTCATGTATTCAGTCGCTCTCCTTTGTGACATCTCACTGTGGCCATGCCATGGATGTTAATTAAATTACATTTCGATTCGTCACCAAAAAGGACGGTTTTCCATTTTTCAAAAGATCAATTAATATGTGTTTTTGTAAACTTAAGTCTACAAATTAAAAAAAAAATTGATTTTGGATTTGCAATGCGTCTAGAAAGATCAAAGTTTAAAAGAAAACCCGTTTTCTGAAAATGCATCTTTGTAAGCATGGCTTTGTAGCTGGCTCCAAAGGTCGTTTTCCATGGTTGAATGTACATTAAGTTCAAGTCCACTCACAATTTCTTGCGAACTCACAAATGAACTATTTTTCTATTTAAACTGCAGATTCTTCAGTACATCCTGTAGGACGTTTTCCGAGGTCTTCCTCCTGAATGCACTGTTAAGACGCTACCTGTTGCTTTATATTTTGTTTACTCATTGTCATACAATAGATCTATTTAATTCTACATATATTATTTAGCAATTGAGATTATACGTTATTAAAGTCTTAAATTATTTGGACGTTCAATTTTGTTCGATCCATGATGAAAACTGCACTAACTAAGAGGATCTAAATTTAACAAATGCGTATTCTAACGGTTTCATGTCTTAAGCATTGAGGAAGCATACGTTATTTTGAAGTAATTAAATACTTACATACATATGTATATTCACATAATTATGTACATTTGTATAAATATTTTGCTGTGAAGTGGTCTTTGAGATCCGAAAAACCGCTGATCTAGACCTCCGTACACCACATAAACATGTGGAAAGACATGGGCTTCCGAGTGATATTTGATCACGCCAATGTAAACCTATAGTATCGAGGTGATGTAAAGCCAGGGCCGAATCAACGAGTGAGTGAGTACGACTCGTGATCAAATAACCGAGTAACTTGATTGTAAATTCCTTAGAAAGTCTATGCTCACGAAGTCACGAGAGACGTAATCCCAAACACAAACTTTTCGAATACGAGTTAGCTAGGTACCTACCGCTATATTGGGTTCTAGAATTAAATTTTTTTTTTTGCCCTTAATAACTTTCTCACAAGATTTGCAAGTGGTAAGTAGATAAACTTTTTGAAGCTAAGCCCTAAACTAATGTAGAAATATGAATATAGATTCGTACAATCTTTGACCTAAAGAGCTAATTTAAATATCAAGCTGACAGATCGCTGACATTGTAAGCAGATACAATATAAATGTGTTATAAAGGTTAACAAAAAGTTAGCACTTTTTACTGAACGTGCTTTGCCTGGCTCAAAGAAAAATAGGATGTTTTCAGCACTCTACTTTTAGTATTTATACATTTTTTTCGTAAATAAAAGAAAATAAGGAATGAGCTAACAAAAATCTACATTTTGTTCGTAAGTCCACTAATAGCATATTTATCTCTGCCAACCCGTAGCTGTCAGTGTCACCCAACTGACTGTCCCACCATTTACTGGCATACCTTCCATCAATCACGGACCACGGTTTCAGCGTTTTCCCTTCCAAACGAAATTCAAAGAAGACCTCAATCGAGCAAACTAAAATCCGCACACCATTGCTGGCTCACTTTTCTCACAACACGAACATACTCTTACCTAGATCGCTTCCGATTCGTTGGTTTGCCACCAATTCAAAGCACTCACACTACTAAAAAAAAATATAAAGCGCCCTAGTGCTAGTGCTAGTGCTGCTATATACTTGGCAGCACGCATGACTGAACAAAACTCCACCTTTTGCGCTGGCAATGGGTTTGTGTTGTGGGGCGTGTTCAGCAGTGATTACGTTTACGTACGTGTCTCTTCTACTTGGCACTTTTCGTTGACAGCCGGAACATTGTTTGCAACTTAACTCTTTGTTATTTGTTTTGTGTTTGTTGTGTTCCTTCATTCTCTATAGAAATAGCCGCAGATTTGAACATCCATGAAGGTAGCGGTATAGCCCCCTCTTCTGAATTTTCTCTTGGAAATGTGAATGTGGATGTGGATTTTATTTTGTTTTAAAGTGGATCTGGACACAATTTCCATAAAGCTTTTCATTGTAACTGTGTTCGGTAGTTCAGTTCGGCTTCTTGTTTTGCTGTTACCGTGCGCTGTTATGCCAAAATTACGACGGAAACGGACAGATGAACTGTTGACATGGTGCATGCATAAGTAATGAACCAGGCTGTGGAGTTTTTGCACTCCTGACCGGTGCCGTTCTTTTGATTTAATTTCTCATCCATTAGCACCGATGCGATGCATGTTAGCCGGTGAAGGGGTGAAAAGTAGACACACTCTCCTGTCAGTTGGTGGGTGGGAGGTGGTTACGTAATGGATTGTTGCGGGTGGCCAAATAAAAGTTAATGCTTTTTACCTGTCATGTGTCCTCGATGATTTTTGCAAAATTCCAACTCCTTTAGATATAACACAGAAGAGTAGTGAAGTGTGTTGCTATTGCAAGGCAGGGTGGACAGCGGGTTGGTGAAATGGTTTCTACGTGAATTAGTGAATACCCATCCACTTGTGGCTCATTAAACATTTAAGTTTGAAAATCTAGGTACTTTTTTAATACCTACATATTCGGATTGGTACAAATTATGTACCTACAATAACTATGCATCAACATAATGTACATATAGTTCATAATTGGTATAAAAGTGTATTGACAGCTTTGAAAAATTTAATTGGTAAACAAGCTCCTCACATCACCGCAAGCTGTCAACTATACTCATACTCATTTGGTCTAATTAAAATTGACAGTTCACACTTTTTATCTCTCATGTGTCAGTGTGCCCATTTAAAAATATTTATGAAAATAAAAAAGATCTACCGCGAGGGTGGGCAACTCCCAAACGTTTACGTCACGGTATATAAGCGCCTCATTCGAACATTTATGCTCCGCCCAAATTCACACTGAGGTCCCAGGCAGCGCTCACACCTACACTTTGAATTCAGCCCTCGGCCGCATAAATTACACCACACTCACAGACACCATCACCATCAGTTGGCCGTACAAACGATGAAGGCGCTGTATCTGGTCGTGGCACTGGTACCCAGTCAGGTTATATGTACACATTATGCTTGGCTGGGTTGTGTGTGTATCCGCATCCATTCCCATAGCACAGTTAAAGTGCCTTGGGATGAACTGGATATTGGCTGCCGCGGTGGTATATAGGTTTTGTGTTTTAACCGCCCAGCTCACGCTCCATTGCGGACCCAGTTCCGCTTGGTTGAATCCCAATCCATCAGATGTGTTTTACACACAGTAAACTGGTTTAGGCGCCTCGCTGCTCGCTCTGTACACACAAGAAGGCGGCGGCTCAGCAGCTCTTGATTCGTGTCTACAGACAACAATTATTACTGTGTACACTCGGATACGTTTAGGTTAAATTTTGGTCGCGTTCGGTGCTAGCAGTAATTCTTTGGTGCTCGACAAATTTGGACGTGTTTCCTATTGGGGGACATTCGTAGTTATACGCGATCCTTGTGGGGTCCTTTCGGTGGAATTAATTTAACTTTAAAGGTGGATTGTTTTTTTTTTGTTGTTGTTACTGTGTTTTGTTGTTTGCCAGCAAAAACAAAAAAACGATCAAGTGTGTTATATAACCTACAAAATACATGTACAGATACAAAGATACAAGTGCATTCTTAGAATGGAAGTCCTTTAAGAGAAATGCAATTTTGTAATTAATTTAAATTGTGTCGTGAATTAGCTAGTTAATTACTTACCTCTACATATTGTATAAAAAGTGTTTTTGTTGTTGTTAAATATTGTTTTGTACGAGATTACAAAAGCAAGGCTTGTTGTGATGATGGCGTTAAAAATGCTGTATCGTGGCCCAAGTTCTAGGCTGGAAAATTTAATTGAAAAGATACAAGCTACAAAGGAAGTGAACTCAGGTATGCAATGTTTAATTGTTTTCTTTGTTTACATACACGTCTGCAAGTACTTAAGTTTCTTTTTTAAACATAGGCACACAAAGTAGGAGATTGCCAATTATTCTACACTTCAGGGACATGTGTATAGGTACAAGTGATTATTACACTTGGGTGCCTTTGAGATGACAGTTAAATTAAACCCTTTTCTAGGTCTTTACTTACAGTCAATTTTTTTTTTGAGCTTTTCTCTTAAGGTTAGAATAGCATATTACCCAGGCGCGTGTTTATTTCAATTAAGGGTCTAAAAATCATAAAACGGATTCAGCAATAGTTGTATCTCCAGCTTATAGAATTAAATTAGATTCAAGTTCAAAACACTTTTTGTGAAGGAACTCATTTAGATCCAAGGCTTAAGAGTTTATATACAAATAGCCAATAAGCGAAGACAAAACAGTTCAACCCCTTTTTAACTGCCTTAAACTCAACATACCTGTTCGCTTAATTTTTGTTGGAAACGCTGTGAAAAGGGGCGTGCGGTGTGTAATTTGTTTCCTAATATATTGTGTCTAAGCCATGTAAAATAATAAATATTACTACGTGCGTTTCTTTCACACAATTGGTCGATTTTTGACCACAGGCGACACTAGTTAAAATAAGTTTGTGGAACAGGAACAGATGTGTAGAAAATTTAGATTCAAGATGCTTATGTGGACAAAGGTGTAAATTAGGTGACAAATAAACTGATAAAATTTTGTTTCTGAAAATAAAAGCACGAAACTTTTTTCTATACAGATACATACACTACCCCGTCAAAAAATTATGAACATTGCCATGGTTTAAATCTTTTTTTTTGCAAAATTATGGCACAAAATAATGAACTACTTAATACGGGTTTTTGACTTAATTACAAAGTACATAACAGTCTCCTCCAACTTTAAAATATAATAAATTCAAGAAATTAACATTCTTCCTTTCGCCGTCAATTTTCCAGACTTAAACCCTATCGAAAACTGTTGGGCTTACTTAAAATTAAAAGTTTATTCTCAAAGGAATCCAAAAAAACCAGTGCCGAAAAAAATACTGAGGATTTGTGGAAGAATGACAGTGACATCAAAGATGTGATTTAAGTATGAACTGGTGTTCCCGTGCGAGAAGTCTCGCAAGAGAAAATCCAACCCCCAAAATCCAAACTTCCAATATGATTTCCATCTGTCAACTCTTGGATATCCCATGAAAATCATACGGGAAGTGTTTATTCTTTTGGGAGTTCATTTTAGGTAGAATATATTTGCTTGATAGATTTTTTAATTTGTTAAAATTGATAAAGTGAAAGTGCACTTCATCAGTGCTCCAGGAATTTTTTTTTTCTTTTGACACCTTACTTGTTAAGATTGGTTAAGTGTGAGAGCCGCAAATGGTACCTATACTACAGAAATAATATATATGATGATTGCGAGTATGCCTAACATAGTTCACGGTGTCTTCAAAAACAAAGGAAACTTGACAAAATATTAAGCTTACGTACATTTACACTTATTACAAAACAAAGTAAACAACTGCATCAAAGATATACATAAAAAAAACATTGTTTTGATGTGAAAATTATAGTAGCATTTCAAGCGTGTTCATAATTTTTTGGCGGGCACTGTAAAATAAATCATTACCGTTTTTAAACGAGTATTAAAACAAAAAAAAAATATTGACTGATTGTTCGAAAAAGTCAGAATTGTATAGAAAAATGGAGCAGTTACATTTTTTATTTTCATAATTAAATTTTTAGCTAAAGAATTTAAACTCTAATAAGGGACAGAAGTTTTTCACTTTTAATAGGCCACAAGGAGGCAGTGGGTAGATAGCGTTTCCTCTTAGAAAATATATTAATTTTCTATGGTTTTTACCTAAGAAATCACCGCCGGTTTATTTCCCTCTTCATTCAAAATACCCCAGTTAATAAATCTGAACCAAATACCTTTTGAACACTAATACGATAGTGTTGACAAATGATATCTTCTTTCAAAAAGTTATTCTAGATACGCTTGAATTCCAGTTGTTAGTTTATTGCTATAGCTCGTTCTAGAAAGAAATTATAAGGGAATCACTTCTTGAATACACTGGAAGAGGCTGGCCAAACTAGCCACAATCAAATCTTAAAATTTGGCAGAGAAATCAAATGTTTGGACGGAAATGTTTCGGTTTAGGTACATACCATCATACGATGGTCCCAGCGGATCGCGTTTTATGATGGCTCAGCCTCATAAGCCCTTTTAACCCAACCTAACCTAATCATCTCCATTTAAAGAAAATGTGACAAACAACCTTTGTCCAACCGTATGCGACAAAAGCACAAAAGTGGCAAAGGCTCGAAGAATGTTTGTTTCCCCAGAGAAGTTCATGATATGGAAGTCAGTACCACACACTTGTGCCAGAAGCTGCTTCTCTGTTTGGTTGTAATAATTTAAAACTCATATTTGTACCCCATAAATAAGCTTTGCATAAAGCCGCGAATTGATTAGACTTGCTTCTTTATCCTCAAGAACCGACCGGTCGGAATAAGTTCAGAAAGTCTCTCGCTTAAATTCCACTTTAAGACTTTCTACACTAAGCTATTAAATACAGAAAAGTTTGCTAACGCATATTTAGACCACTTATTTGTTATTTGATTCACTAAACTAGCATTATGCAGTGGCGGATTAACCTTCTCGGCGCCCTGAGGCACGCTCAGTGTTTACCGCCCCCCCTTTTTTTTCATACTGTCCAAGGATCGTTGTGAGTACTTTTTAACGTTAATTTAACGTATATTTTCGTACTCATTTGCTCATTTTGAGAATAAAATAAAATAACATACAAAATTTGCCGCCCCTCTACAAGTTGCCGCCCTAGGCTCGAGCCTAGTTTCCTTCCATTTTGTTAACACCGACCACGATGGTAAATCATCGGACCGTCTAAAATCCGTCTAAAATAAAACACAACGATATCTGCTGCGCTGTTTGAAACTGGGTAATCCAAATCGTAAAACAAAACTATTTTAAACACCCTTTGAACCAACATGAAGACATCCTCAAGGACTGTATACAGTGTTCAAATTCTTGATAGCTCGTGTTTGATCAATGCAAATATGTAATAAGGTTAAAACGAATCTATGGTCTCCATATTATTATTTATTGAAGAATGAGATGATGCACCGCGAACTTAAGGACCGTACAGTACATGTCTTAGACGAAGGAACATCCCTCTCGTCATTATTCCCATTGGAACTGGTTAGAGAAAGCTTCGCTCACACCTAGCTTAGGTGTGAAATCCAAAAGTCAAAGCACTTCATCCAGACCAATTTCCCTGATGAATCGTAGTAGTATTGGGTGCTATAAGTGGTAGATTCTGTTTTGTAATTTGAATCTTTTCTGGGTGCCCCACATTCCACCTGTATGTGTTAAATCTGCACGAGTCTTCATCTGATAGACCCTTGAGTTTACTCTGCCTATAAGGAACGCAGTCAGGATGCGGAGTTTGTTTTTGTCAAGGCTAATGCAAGCTTTGATTCTCTTCAAGTTGCAATTTCCCAGAAGTTTCGTTTTAGACCCTGAGTTTTAGCCCAGGACTAAGTCCTATGTCGCAGAAGGGTGCTGCTACACCCTTTCCTGGCAAGTATGTCCGCCGCCTCTTCATTACCCTCTATTCCCAGGTGTTCTGGTACCCAGTCGATGGTGACTTTTTTTCGTTTAAGCATTCCCAGACTATTCTAGATTCATCATAGTTAGGAGTCATGCTCCATGCTCCACCCACGCATGAATCAAGGAATGTGATATGTGTCATCCAAAAAACGATGAAGTATTTTGGTTGTTTTTTCTTCGGTTAATTAAAAAACGGGGGCTGCCTCTGCCACAAACGGAAAATGGTAAAGCCTCCTAAATTTACAAAACCGATGCGTATGGCGAGTGGCTCAGTGTCAAATCGCCCAAAATGCAAAAAAGCAACAAAATGTCAAATCACCCAAAAAAATGTTGGGCGACTTGACATTTTTATATTTTAGGCGATTTGGCATAATGTCGAAATACCCAAACAAGTGATTTTGGGCGATTTTGTATTTCGGCTTTTTTAAGGCTCAAATCTGTGTCATATTGCCCAAAACCAAATCACCCAAATCTGAAAAATATCACATTGCCCAACATTTTTAGGCGATTTAACACTATGGCAGATTGACCAAAAAATAAAAATGTCAAATCACCCAAAGAAGAAATGGGCGTTTTATCGCAATCCAAAGAAACCAACATGTATAGGAGGGACTCCGCCTAAAAAGTGACACATTTTCTTCAGTTAAATACTGAATCAATTTTTTGGTACCAAAAATTTAAGCATATAGAAATTACAGCTTTTTATAAATTCCTAATTGACGAGTTTGAAAATGTTTCCTTTTTTGTTCAGCATCCGTCCAAGTACACTTTCAATATCCGATGTTGTCCTGGTCAACTTTTTAAAAACTGAGAAATGTAGTGGCCCAATCTGAAGTATGCAATGAAAAGAAAAACAGATTTAATCCGAAATGAAGGATTCAAGAAATGGATATATTAAAACTAAATTACACTTACAATCTAGACGGAAACAAACGAGAGGGGGAATGGGGGGGGGGGGGGCGCATGGCGTCGCACACCCAATTTAACGAAAATGTCAAATCGCCCAAAATTAGTGATATTTTTGGGCGATATAAAATTTTTCGGATTTTATTTCATTTTGGGCAATTTGGTTTCGGGCGGTCGGAAGCATGAGTTCTGACAAAACGATTTGACACGGAGCCATGGCGAGTATTTTCAAAAATTTTTTAGTCAATGCATAAGCAGTCGGGTTTTCACTTATACCTTGAGTCATTTACAGAGAGCTCACCTTAAAACAGTTAACCTTTGACTTTGAACCCTCTTCCATTTGCTATGAAGAAAGTTTAACTTTGATTAGTGCGAGTGATCATCAGCCCAAATATTCTTTAAAACAACCTTCATATGGCTTAAAAGAAAGAAAAAGTGCCGCGAAATACATGTGTAACTTGGTGCACCACATTAAGGCAATCGCTTGTTGTTTGCGCTCAGGTACCGTAAACTTTAATTAGATGCGGTCTATGACAAGAATGCGTCTTCCCACACCACCTTCACGATCCTTTGAGCAAAATGTGGAGACACTCATTGACTTAAATAACGGAAACTGTCAAATTAAAGGGTTTTAAGAGCAAACGGTGCGGTAAGGATTGGTTCGTGAAGACTTTTGGGTGGAATATCTGTTCATTCGCTGGGTATTTGATATTTCTAACATTTAGCCAGGTTTAGTGGATACAGTGTGGGCAAAGCTTAGTGATCTAACCCAACCTTATGGATGATGGGGTTGTGATAGTTAAAGTTTGTTTTCAATAAGTCCTAGATCCCTTCGCACTTTTTATAAGTGTAGACAGCTTGGTATCATTTTGTTCGCCTTGAATTGCTCTTTTAACCTGCCAACTTCGTCCTTGTATTTTAGTGTGCTTCAGAGTAAAATATTTCACCGACCGTCACTTTGAACGAAACACAATTTTTACACACATGGTTAAATGGAACTCATTGTCATCTTCATTTTAAGCATTTAACAGCGGTGACCTTCGAGATGACGGTAGGTCCCCAGAGGGTTATTCCCCATGGAGTAATGGAGCTTTGAAATATCATAATTTTCTGTGACACACAAGTTTCTGCCTCTGAGCCCCAATTTTAAAGATGTATTCAAGTCTAAAAGTAGCTGATGTTATGGTAAGTGAATACTGCTTTGGCAGAAAATTCGAAGTTCATATTGGGGATCAAACCACATGGTCAAACGGCAGACTCGCCATAGACACAAACTGTCTAGTATGGTACACTGATGGATCGAAAATGGCCTCTGGTGTTGGTGCTGGGATCTTTGGGCCCAAAACCAAAATCTCCGTCCCCGTTGGATAATCCCCCAGCGTGTTTCAAGCTGTGGTCCACGCCGCTGAGATCTGCGTTTTGATTAACCTACAGAGAGGCATCAAGGGCTTTTCAGACAACTAAGCCACACTCAAAACTCTGAGCCTCTACTCTTTGGACTTAAGACTGGTAAAGTGCTGCTTCAATGATTTCTAATCACTACTAGCTACTCACAATAAGGTCAAACTTTGGCGGTTACCTGGTCACAGAGGCATTGAAGAAAATGAGATTGCGGATGAGCTGGCTCGTTCAGGTTCTACTGCCATATATCAAGCATAAACTGGGCAATAATCTCAGCCTTAATCAACAAATGGAAACATAACCTCCGACTCTCTCATGTCCCAGGGCTTAGACAAGCCAAACAGGGAACTTCTAAACTACAATAAAAAGGATATTAGGTATCTAACGAATTTCCTCTACGGTCATTGCCGGTTACGATACCACATAAAATAGTTAGGCCTGTCTTAAGAAAGTGATCGAGACAGTCGCGCACATCCTTTGTGATTACTTACTTACTTAGGTGGCGCTACAGTCCGGGGTAGACCAAGGCCTCAACCAACAACCTCTCCCAGCTGGCCCGGTCCTTAGCTAACCGCCTCCAGTTGCGCACTTCAAGTTGGTTGAGGTCTTGTTCTACTTGTGCGCGCCACCTTAGGCGAGGTCGTCCTCAGCTGTGCTGACCTTCCGGGTAAGAGTCGAATATTCTCCGAGCCGGAGCGTTGATGTCCATACGCTCTACATGTCCTAGCCATCTTAAACGCCCAATGTGCAGTTTTTTGACCAGGTTGATGTCGCGTACAGCTCGTACAGTTCGTGGTTGAATCTTCTCCTCCAAAACCCGCCAACGCAAACGGGACCGAATATCTTACGATGGATTTTTCTCTCGAAGCGACCAAGGATATCTTCATCCGCTTTCGATAAAGTCCATGCTTCAGCTCCATATAGCAAGACTGGGATGATAAGGGTCTTATATAGAGTCTCCTTAGTCAATCGAGAAAGGACTTTACTACTCAATTGCCTCCTTAGCCCAAAGAAACAGCGGTTGGCAAGACACATCCTTTGTGATTGCCCCGCACATTTTGAGGTCAGACGGTGGCGTATCCTACATAAAAAACTGCTTAGATTTTACGACTTAAAAAAATCCACCAACCAAGGACATACTAGCTTTTATTAGAAAGGTGGTTTGCCTCCTGGACTAATAAGAATCCTATGATATGATAAATCTTTTAGGTCGCAGTATCAACCTTGGGGAAGTATCCCCAAGAAAGGTAAATTTAGTACCTACGAGCAGATACCCTCTGTCTTCTAACTCCTCCCCCAATGCATTCAAAATTGAACTTTTACGTCTCTGTCCGGCAGGAATTACCCACAGATGTAGCTGTCACATAGGGTTGCACACTCGTTCACACGATAATCAGATGTCCTAGTTGAAGTGTTGATTTTTAATTAATTCAAAATTTAAACCCTGTCGTGTATCGTTGTGTAGGTGTCAATTAAGCCTTTACACTTCATATTGCAAGCTCAGTGAAATCAAAACATATGTATTTATACAAATATCGTCCAATGTCTGTCGGTCTTTGTATTTACTGATTTAATTCGTGATTCATGCTAACCGCGCGCTATCATTGTGAAAAGCGTATTTAATCTCACACTGATGATCTAAGCACGGAAATGCGAGTCTCTTTTGAATTCTACCGGAAAGTCGTCTTCGTCTACAAAGCCGCGATATGTGGTTATTGTTGTTTCTTAATGAGACCGCCCGCGCTAAATTTACCAGTCAGCCAGCAGCCTGACAGCCCGACAGCCATCCAGGACTGGCATGTTCTCTGTTCAGCTTCAAAGAGCTTAATTGAAGTTTCCCTTCCGTCTAATTGTCATATGTACAGTAACGCCACTTGATCGGGGAGAATGCTCTTTTGTATAGTTTCATGTCGCCAGATATAATTACACCTCCCCTTCCAATTAATTTTCATCCCTACCGCATGGCAATTGTCGGCCCTTGATTTGCTTGCTGGCTGGTCCGCCACGCGCGTTAATTCAATTATATCCCGCAACAGTGAAACCAAAGATTTGTCTTTATTGTTTGGAACCACTTCCTCTTTAGTCACCAGATTATGTGCCACTTAATTAATTAGGGGCTTGCTTAACTATATGCCGTCTGACATGACACCTACGACAGAGGGTGTTTTAATTAACCGCATCGTCAGCATTATAGTTTCTCGTCTTTGTTGATGTCATTTGAATGCAAAGTTAAATTAATCGAACGTCTTAATTCCAGATCTGTACTCCACGCATACCTCGTCCAGCTACTCACCCTCCATGTCGGATGGGACAATTACACCGAACTCTATGCACAACCATAACCACCACCACCAGCACCATCAACAGCAGCAGCAGCAGCATCATCACCAGAGGCTGCACCACTTGCAGCAGTACCAGTGTGAACAACAGAACAGCGGTGGGCATCACAATCGCGACAGGCATCACAATCGACGTGTTTCAACCATAAATGGAGCAACTGCCATCGGTGTTGGTGTCGGTGCCGATGAGGACGAGAATGACGACGACGATGGGAATGGCGGGGACGAAGATGACGACGCCGCGAATTCTAGCGAGGAAAGGGTTTTCCTCTCACTAAACGGTGGTGGCGGTGGTGGTGGCAACGATGCCGCCAACACCAGTACCACCAACACCACCGCATCCACCACCGCGAGCAGCATCAGTGGCGCAACCGGCGAACATTCCGTGAAAATTCCAACGAAATTGCGGAAAATCGATAGGGATTCGGCAAAGTTGTTGGATAAGTTGACAAGTGATGGCATTAAGAGCGCGACCGACCGCGACGGATCCTATCAGTGTCAGTTCTGTGATAAATCATTTCCGCGCCTTGGGTATCTTAAGAAGCATGAACAGGTGAGTCTCACTTTTTGTATGTATGTGTGTTGTGTGTTGTTGCGGGGAACCCGCATTTCCTTTTAAGGACATGCTTATACGAACAGGGGGGGTAATTAACAGTGTTTGCGCTTATTAGAGGCGAATTGCGCGAATTTCTTTCGCGCTAAGGCGGGCAGATCAATACAAGATGGGGAAGCCTATTGATTCCATGTCGACGACAGTGTTGACCCTGACAGACCCTGACGTGGCCGAATGCACGTGCACTGAGTACAATTTCAGTAATTCCCCGGCTACATTGATTCTGCGGGTTCTAAGAAATGCCACCACACCACCGCACCGCACCGCACCGCACTGGTTTTCTCTAATAAAGTTCATATCTCTTGATCTGAGGGAATTTGTCTTGGCTGCGTTTCAACTTTCAACACTGAACAGTGGAAACGAATTCAAGGAGCTCGAGCCCATCATAGGGTGAAGGATCGCATTTTCAATGGCAATAAATATAAATCTCTCTCTCGCGCGCGCTGACACAACTGGGAGCTGTGGTTGTGGGGCACACACATGATAAATTTTTCGGGCATCTCGAGCGCTTGAAGTTGAAGTTAAAGTGGTGGGTATTTTGTTGAGGAATTCATCATTGTCGATGGGGCCAAAAACTTGGCCTGTGAAGGATGAAGATTGTATCTTTTCCTTGTTCGTCTTTGTCGTTGTCATCGTCGTCGTTCGACATTAAAGTGTCTTGCGTGTCGTTGTGTGCGCAGATGATGATTTGCAATGGCAGTTAAAAAACGATAACCAGCACAATCAGTTGTTCATATTGTGCAATAAACACTGGCGACGCTCTGAATACAAATTGACTTATTTTGGCCTGATTCGAAGCCGAACTGATATGGAATCTGTTCTGCTCGCTTCTTCGGTGAACTTCAAACATCGAATGCCGCCACCGCCACGCCAACAGTAAAGAAGTGACAAAATAAAATTGAAACTTCTCTCTGTCACCTATGCGCGCACGAGTACTTTTATAGAAAATATCTCAATTTTGTGGACAACAACAGCATACAGACGTATAGATACAATAGAACGTACGCTACGCACGCCGCGCCGCGCCGCACGAGAAGAGGAAGTCTGATTGAGCCACACTTGGCGTTTAGGCGAAATGAAATGACATTGTGCTGCAGATGCAGTCGTTAAAGTGTCCATGACGACAACACATTCCGGACCGGACTGGTATAAATGTGTTTTCCCGGAACGCGTAGAGGCGAAGGGCACACGATTTGACGGTAGCTGTTTTGGGCAAGTTTTTCAGCTCCAATTAAATAGTGTGTCTTGCAAATGCGCACAACCACTACTGGCGATGGCGAGGATAACATCTGAATCTGAACTCTGTGGAGTTGAAGTTACATCTCTTATGCATATCGCGGCGACTTTACGACTTGCTATGTGACCATAAAACCCCGACTCTCTAAATAAACTGGAATAATAATTTTCTGCTGACATTTTGGACCCAAAGAGCATGGCCGCACTCCCCGAACATGTTTGTTTATCTACTCGTTGGAACACAGAACTTCTTGTGTTGTTGTGTCTTTTATCTTGTCCATTTGGGATATGTGCGGTGGCAATTAACATGCGTGGCGATCATCCACACTTTCGCAAACACATGGACATATTTTTTTTTCCATTCTAGCAAGACCCTTCACCAGGGTCTAGTGTAGTCATAGTCAACCGTGTATCAACAACATGACTGTCATTGGCATGCTTGAGGCGTACGGTCGTCGGCTTGGCGATCTCAAATAGAGTGTATGCATATTTTATCATAAAAAAACTCGTGTTATTTGGGGTGATGAGGGGTGAAAGAGCACCTCAACTGTCGCGCAGATGTTTTTAAGATTTGTTTTCCACTTTTTTTTTTTCGTTAACATTTGCAATAAAAACATGTCTGCTAGTAGTGCATCTTAAAGTATTCGAATATCCGCGTCGTTTTTTTTTTTAGATTAAAAATTTGAATTTATTTTAATTTTCAGAGCCATGCAGAACACCTCCCATTCAAGTGTGACTATTGTGCACGACTTTTCAAGCACAAGAGATCACGTGACAGGCACACTAAGCTACACACTGGAGACAGACGCTACAGGTGTCCACACTGTGAGGCGGCATTTTCACGGAGGTAAGTTGAAGACAGTCTTACGAATTACTACAAGATAGTCTATTGTCGAATAGGAGTTACAGTGACACAAATATATATACATACCCCTCCAAAATATGAGTTTTCCACCTTTCTAGACATTTGAAAGAAACAAATGCTTATGCAGTCTTTAAACATTAACCCTTTCGATCCGGACGTGTGTCGAGGCCAAGAAAACTTCGGTCTTAAGTTCCTCCTTAAAAAAAAAATAAAATATTAAATTGATTCCCATTCCAATTTTAAAATTTCCATATAAGGGGCGTGGGACATATATGTTCCATTCAGTACTTTCTGCCAAAAATATTGAAATAAGAGGTAAATACAAAATCAAATTTTATTGTTCAAATTACCTTATAAATGAACACAAAGAAATGTACAGAAAAAGAAAAAAAAAAAAACAAATCACATTCAATGCAACAAAATGAACATAAGTAAATTTCATCTTCCAATATGTCAGCTATTTGATTTGAGTGCACTGGTGGCGTCATATTGTTTTTATAACCTAGGAAGTAGTAAGAGTAAAAATTTGCAAAGAAACCTAAATGGGACACATACATAGATCCTAACAAAGAATACTAATGGGACATAATATGTCCTGAACAACTAAAAATGCGTAAAAAAATGTAAATGCTAATTAAAAAAAAGTCTTTCGATTGGTGTAATAAAATCTCTCTTATCTCTATTATTTCAAAAGATATCAGTGTTACAAATAACATATACGCACTTTTGGGAAGAAATGCTCAGTACTGATCTGCCACATAAGCCCTTGTATGGGAAAGTCATATTTTTGTATGAATTTTTTTTTTGACTTTTTTTAAATGGTATGAACTATACGTGTACAACTGAGCTCAGATATGCTTCTTTTGCAAACACTTAATTCAGTGCTGATATGCTCTATGCCTATATGTACATACAATTTCTATTTAATAGTTCTTTATATGCACGATTATTTTGTAGTATTTAAATGGGGTATGGGTATGGTATAACTCGCGGTTTTTTTCTCGCATTTTGTTATTTCGCTGTGATCTTTTCGCAGTTTATTATTTCGCATTCGCATATCAACAACTCGCATTTTGTTTCTTCGCATTTGTTATGTCGCAAACTTTTATTTCGATTTGTAATTTTTTCGGCATAGGTTATTCTGCATTTATTATTTCGCGCGAAATTCTTAACATGATAAAATGAAAGCCAAACAAATTAAAAATCCAAAATAATATTTTGCCAAATAAAATATAGCAAAACGCATGCAGCTTAAAAAAAACTCGGAAACAAAAAATAAATAATAAACAATAGTTGTTGATTTCCTTTACAATTTTCTATTAAAAAAAAAAACACGAATACGTTCAATATAAATAATCCTTATTTACATAAAATTAAATTCAAACCCAAGGGAACAAACTGCTAAATAGCATTGCTAAGCAAATGCAAAAACACCAAATGTCAGTTGATAGAAGCGCTTAATATAGAAATGCGAAAGCAGTAATGCGAGTTAATCTTACAGCGAGATGAACGCAAGACGAAATGACAATGTGCCACATATGTTCTGCGAAATAAAGGAAATATATTTAGACATTCGCGAGATAACAGTTTGCGAAATGAAAACCGTGAATTGTCGGTTACCCGTTTAAATGCTTCATAGCAACAAAACGAATCGAAGGTCCACGCATTTTAAATGATTACAATGCATAACAGTGACACATAAGTACAATTACTAGGTCTGTTCCGTACCTGTTAGCAGCTATAAAAAGTGATAAATTTGTTAAATTTTTATATGGTTGTTATACAAACTTCAACCGCCGTTTTCTGAAAACTAGGTTTTTGTCATATAGATCACTCCAATACTGAGCCCACGAAATGTGTTGTTCAAATTTTAGAAAATTGTTCGTGACAGAAACAAAAAATTTATTTTTTCAACACAAAAAAGTAGATATGTATTGCATACTACTCGAACATTTCTTAAAATAAATAAATTTAATTTAACTTTTTGAATGTTTTTTTTTGTAAATAAGTGTTTTGTTGGTCTCCTCCCTTACCTTGTATCACTGCTTGAAGACCACTTGTTATAGACGTCATAAGTTTTTTAGTCATTTCGGACGATATATTGGACCTACTTTAACAAGAACGTTTTTGAGATTGTTTTTGTTGTGTATCTATTTTTTTTACTCATGTCCGTCACTCTAGTTTTTCCCAAAAATGTCCTATTGGGTCAAATATGGGGACTAGGAAGGTGACGGCTAGGCACATTATAAAGAAGCCAACGCCTTACAACCTCCTCCGCATGGGCGTACTCAGCTTTTTTTTTAGGAGTGGGGCAGAAGTTAACAAACTCGATAAGTAGGTAGTAGGAATTTAAAAATGCTTTTTATTTTCTGACATTATTTCAATAATAACCTGCGAGTGTTCTGGCTAAATCTAGCTAAAATTTCATTATCAAATTTGTTTTGTGCTTCCAGAACTATCTTATTATGCACACTCATCATGCAGAGGCCGACAAGCCGGTTTCTTGTCATTGTTGACCGCAAACAAGTTTTCACTCTGCTTAAAGTACTGAATAGAAAGCGCCTGTTTTATGGTGGGGAAGAACAGTTGCGTTTCTTTAACAAGTGCAACCAAATCCATTTCCTTCAGTTCGCTCTGGTTCCACATTTTTTTGCACCCACATGTTATGCCAAAGTTCAGCTTCACTAAGAAACCCCTTAAATTGGAGGTTCCATTTTTTTAAAAAGTCTTAATGAGGCCTTTGAAGCATTACGTGTGGGTGCAATGTAAGTAGCGATTACGCAGGTAAATTGCTTTTAGAAAAACTTTGCCCTAGGCCTAAAGACATAATTAGAGAATCTAGGTAGGGAATCATCAATGATCTCTTCCAAAACCCGCTAGGAGTCTGTGTCTGTGCATTCTAAAATATATCTCAAGATCGTCGACGATTGACTTTTGCTATTAAACTTTCGCTTTGAACAGCGGTATTTCCATGGTGTTTTTTCAAGGTGTCGATATTTTTTATATGGTTTCCACAGTGAAGCATGTCCATGCTTTTCGACTGCGGAGCATTGACCATCGATTGCAGCAGTGCGAAATATTTTGCTTTTAGGCAAGGTTAGGTTAGGTCAGGTCGAGTGGGGGATGAGCTATCCCAAAATACTAGACACCAGAGCAGGCCCATCGCGATCCCCTAAGAATCCATCCAAGGATGGCACCTAAACCGCCACAATTTCCTTAAAGCATTTTATTACCATGCAAAATTTTGAAACGAGTCTGTGGTTGATTCGACCCACCCCCTGCAGGTTACTAAAGAAGTTCATTTTCCTAATAAGCAGCTACAGAGGAAAAGTAAGGATATTTTTCTAAGAATCTTAGCAAGTTTTATGTGTGGAAATCTGGAAAAATACCCTGCAATTTGTTTCACCCTGTGCGAATTAAAAATACTAGAACACAAAATTTTAAGGGGTGTGTACAGTTATTTGTATCACTGTAGTTAATTACGCGATTATTGCTACTTTTTATGTCAAATTAGAAAGTTCTAGTGGGTTTCGTGAGTTGGAAAATTTGAGTTTTGAGTGAAAACTGTTTCACTTGATTCAATAATGAAAAACCGCTAACCACTTCGGATTTTAAGGCAACCTTTCTTTTTCTTTTTTCATTCCAGTGACCATCTTAAAATTCATATGAAAACTCATGACAACCAAAAACCGTTTCAATGCACCATTTGCAATCGCGGGTACAATACAGCGGCTGCTTTGACGTCTCACATGCAGAATCACAAGAAACAGGCGGCTCTTCTCGCTGCTGGTGGAAATCCAGCTGCGCTTAATTACAGCCCCCGTTCAACGGGATCCGGTTCAAGTAATGGCAGTCTACAGAAGCGTCGTTATGCATCGGTGATAAATACAAAGAGTCCCAGTCCAAGCACACTGGACTATGCCAAGCGCCTGCGGAGTTCTTACATCACCTGCATGTATTGTACTAAATCGGATTTTTCATCAATGGAACAGCTGAGCAGTCACATTCAGGCGATGCATGAGAAGGAGGCGCTTGCCAATCAGCCTGCTAGTAGCGGTTTTCAGATGTCCTGTGAATACTGCACCATGAAATTCCCCAACATTCCGGCAATGTTCCAGCACATGAGAACCACTCACATTGATCGTTTGTCCAGCCCGAGTAGTTATTTCGAACACTTTAATCGGTTAGCGGCATCGGGGACATTTAGTCCACGTTTGGCGACTCCAAAATCGCATGAAACAAAGGTAAAAGTCGAAGAGCCGAGCCCTAAAGAGGCTGACAAATCCGATGACGAGCCGACGGATTTAAGCCAAAATAAACGTTCCGCGCAGACACCATCACAAGAGTCTGCTGAAGCTGCAGACAAACCGGGTGTATTCTTTTGCAATCAGTGTAACGATGGTTTTCCAGATTTCGACAGTTTCCGAAACCATCTTAAGTCGCACATAGCGCAAGGGCTGAACTTGGTTTGTCATCACTGTGGTCAGACTTTGCGGGATCAGCCGGAGTACGAAAGACATGTTGTATCTCATTTTCTTATCACCAGCTCGGAGTTCAACTGCACCGAGAAGAATTGCAATAAGACGTTCCCTAAGCCAGAGGAGCTGCAAAAGCACCTCTTCGACAGTCACATACAGACGATGTACAAATGCCTGCTGTGTGCCGATCTGTTTGAGACAAAAGTCGCGATTCAAGTTCACTTCGCTTGCATACATTCGCCGGAGAGCAAGATTTTCCGCTGTTCAGCGTGCATGGATACTTTCCACGGGGAACAGGAGTTCCATATTCACGTGAAAACCCGACATCAAACTATAGTCGGCTCGCCAATTCAGTGCATGTTCTGCAGGGCGGTTTGCTCCACAGAGCTAGAGATGCATTTCCATCTGGCTGCTCATGCCCGACAATTCCGCTGTCCATCGTGTCCGGAGACTTTTCACGTGGAATTCTTGCTCGACCGTCACATGCAGACTCACCACGGGCAGAAGGATATGGAAGCAACACCTGCGGTTAATCCGCCACCAGTTAATGCGATTAATCCGCTTTACATGAGCGCGTTGTTCAGCAAACCACCGCCATCGACGCAGAATAACAACAACAGCATCCTGGATTACAATGCCTTCGCGATGGGAAAGAACATTTTCGCCAATTCCTCATCAGGGAATAAGTTCTACAATCCACTGCAAGTGGACACCAGTTCTACGATAAAGCACCCTTCTTTGGTGTACGCCAGCCTAAATCAGCGCTACTTTGACACCAATCGAACCATTCTCGAGATGTACAATCAGCATCAGCAGGAGAAACTTGGTGGCGCCGCTGTAGCAGGCTACTTCAACAGCCCGAATACAAACAACAGAAGCGCATCAAAGCCTCAGCAAGAACCGAACAAAGCTTCAGACCGAGCTATAGCCGGCGGTTTCAGCTGTGGCATGTGCGAACGCAACGATTTCCGCACGGAAGCCGAAATCCATTCACATCGTAAGATCGTACACAACCTCAAGACAGGCGTAAGCCTTCGTTGTGCCTACTGCAGCGGAAACTTCAAGTCACGTAGCGAACTGGAACATCACATGAAGACGTGTCACAACTCAACTGGGAAGCACAAATGCCTCATTTGCGATGAAATTTTCCCTTCGCCCGCTATCCTCGCTGAGCACAAGCTGCAACATTCTAAAGTAGGACAATCCGGGAAGTGTTCACACTGTGCCAAAGCATTGGCAGACGTGGCCGCTTTCAAGGGTCACCTCTTGGAACACAACACCGAGGGACAGATGCCAGTCCAGTGCATTTGCTGTCGCCAGACTCTTCATTCAGACTTTGAAATTGGTCTACATGCCAAGTAAGGTTGACTCAAAGTATTTGTATGCCTTGAAATAACCTCTTTTCTTCCCTAGATTCCACACCAAATCATCCGCTGTCTTGGAGAGTGTGTGCGCCCTCTGCTTGGAGACAATACCCAACACAACAGACGCGAAGGTATGCGAAAAATGCTGTCGCAAGCACAGCCTAAACACCAAATTCAACAGTCAGCGGAACTACGAAAACGGTTCCGGTCCGTCGAGCTTCGTTGAGAACCGCTGCAACCTATGCAAGGTGATCATGCCACATGCTCAAAAACTCCAGGAGCACTTGGTCGAGCATACATTTGCCGGCTGCGAAGACAGAGGCTTCATATGTTACATCTGCTCGGCCGTCTTTACCGCACCCGCGGGTCTACTCAGTCACATGACTGACCATGGCGCCAAATCCCGACCGTACGACTGCAACATTTGCACTGAGAAGTTCTACTTCCGCGCTGAGTTGGATCATCATTTGGTGGATCATGAGCTAAGAGATCGCCTCAAGAACGCCCTCATTGGTGATCCCAACATGGCCGCCGCCGATGGCAAGAAACCATTCGACGAACCACCACCAGCTGAAGAAACAACCACCAAGCTCGAGCTAAAAAATGAAGCCCCCGACGAAAAGACACCCGACGAAGAAGACGACGAGTACATCGAGGTAGAGAAGGTTCCAGAAATCGCACACGAGAAATCACGTGCCTCCGACAAGGACAACTAGAGGCAACGAACAGTCTAAGAAGGAAGAAGAAGAAATATGCACAGTATTCTTGTGATAGCTCAAGAGGTCCTCCCATTTGTTTCCAGAATTGTATTATTAATTTATTTCACATGTTATCCGATTAGTTATGTAGTGGTTAAGCTTACACCAATTGTAATGAATTTTAGCAAATAAAATAAAAATTACCAAAACACAAAAAAGAAAAAAAAAAAACACTCTGTCCTTGATGACATGAAAGTCTGCGCCCATGCTCTTTACTCTAGTCAACGCGAGAGATCATCAATATTGATGTCGAGCTGCTCACTCGCCGTTTGCATACGAAATTCTGGCCACTGGCACCGCTTAGCGTTGGAGGAATGTTAATTTTGTGGAGACTCATAAAACTGCAAGTTGGGTCGATCTCTAGGGGGATAGAGTTCATCTACACGCGGCCGGCGATGATGCACAGAGATCAGGCGCAATTACTAGTATTTTGCCTTTGGATTGATGTGTAAACCAGTTGCTATCTGGTTTTGGGGATCTTTTCCAGAGGTGAGCTGGGCATAGGCAACAGTTGCGTCGCGACGGGTGTATAGGCCTTTTGTTTATTTAGTTCGAAACAGAAGAGACCGCCTGCGCCTGAACATATATCTTGTCAGCCGGGTGGCTTGGATGCAGGGAAGTCCACCTTTGGTGCGGCGCGGCGGCCGAGGAAATTTGCACGGAATGTGGCAACGGGCAACTTTTCCTTTTGAGAGCGCGCAATATTTTTGCTGTTAAGCTCGCAACGACAAAGTCACGTAGCAGCAATAAAAGGTGCACAAAATCTCTTTTGATATACGATTGGCAAAAAATGTCGACTTTACTGTGTTGAACTGGAGGATGATGATCTTGAAGCATTTTAAATACTATTCTGAACGCGGTTCCCCACAGCTACTGACTGTGTGGGGGCGGGTGATGGAGGGGGTCGTCATCACAACGTGATGTGTGAATAATGTTACGCGTGTTCTTATTTAGTGTATAATACGAGTAAATTGAGATTTCTATTTGGAGACGCTTTAGAAGACAGAGTTTTAGATCACTGGATTGCAAGTTTATTTGCCAGAAATCATTAAGTTTGTGGGTAATTAAATTTGTTTAAATTCTTAAAGCGGATGATTAAATACAACATGGCCGTCTCTTCCATTTTAATGAGGATCCAAGCGAGTTTTCAATATAGAAAAAATCTACTACATTTTGTCAAGTCAATGTAAGCTTTAACATATCTTAATTATTCCTACAGGATGATTTGCAATATGGATTGATCATTTACTTACTTACTTACTTAGGTGGCACTACAGTCCGGGGTGGACCAAGGCCTCAACCAACAACCTCTTCCAGTTAGCGCGGTCCTTAGCTAGCCGCGTCTTGTTCTACTTGTGTGCGCCACCTTAGGCGAGGTCGTCCTCTGCTGCGCTGACACTCCGGGTAAGAGTCGAATATTCTCCGAGCCGGAGCGTTGATGTCCATACGCTCTACATGTCCTAGCCATCTTAAACGCCCAGTGTGCAGTTTTTTGACCAGGTTAATGTCGCTGTACAGCTTGTACAGTTCGTGGTTGAATCTTCTCCTCCAGAACCCGTCAACGCAAGCGGGACCGAATATCTTACGATGGATTTTTTTTCTCGAAGCGACCAAGGATATCTTCATCCGCTTTCGATAAAGTCCATGCTTCAGCTCCATAATAGCAAGACTGGGATGATAAGGGTCTTATATAGAGTCTCCTTAGTCGATCGAGAAAGGACTTTACTATTCAATTGTCTTCTTAGCCCAAAGAAACAGCGGTTGGCAAGAGTAATCCTTCGTTTGATTTCCGACGAGATGTCATTTTTTGATGTTATGGCAGAGCCGAGGTAGACAAAGTCTTTTACTACCTCGAAGTTGTAGCTGTCTATTGTGACGTTCTGTCCAATTCGTCGATGTTGGGTGTCCCTTTTTGTTGACAGCATATATTTTGTTTTGCCCTCGTTTACCGCTAAACCAATTTGAGCCGCTTCCATTTCTATACTCGCGAGAGCACCGGTGACAGCTCTTTGTGTTCTACCAATGATGTCAATATCGTCGGAGTATGCAAGTAGTTGAACGGACTTTTGAAAGATCGTTCCTTGTGTGTTGCCTTGTGAGTTTCGAACAATTCATGCAAGTCTGATGTTGAAGAAGTCACCTTGTCTGAATCCTTTTTTGACGTCGAAGGTCTCGGTGAGGTCATTACCGTCCTAAATGGAGCAGCGAATTTTTACTATCGTCATCCTGCACAGACGGATGAGTTTGGCAGGGATTTCAAAACTGGACATGGCTCTACACAGTTCATCCCTCCATATGCTGTCATAGGCGACCTTGAAATTGATGAATAGGTGGTGGGTATCGACTTGGACTTCTCGGGTTTTTCCAGGATCTGCCTAAGTGTGAAAATTAGGTCTATGCTGAACTTTCCTGGCTTGAAACCGCACTGATAGGGGCCAATCAGGTTGTGGACGAAAGGCTTCAGGCGTTCACACAATATGGCAGACAGGATCCAGTAGGCGATGTTGAGGGGACTAATGCCTCTGTAATTGGAGCAGTTGAGGGGGTCTCCTTTCTTGTGGACCAGGCAGGCGATGCTGAGATTCCATTCATCTGGCATAACTTCATCTGACCAAACCTTGGAGATGAGTTGGTGTATGCTCACTACCAAGTCGTCTCCAGCTGTTTTAAATAGCTCTGCGGGCAGACCGTCAGGTCTAGCAGCCATGTTGGACTTTAACTTGTATATTGCTATCCGCGCTTCGTTTTGATCAGGTGGATGGGAGTTTTGGCTATCATCATCTAAATTGAACGGTACATTCTGCCTAACGGCGGAGTATTGGTCTTCATCGCCATTATACAGTCTGCAGAAGTAGTCTTTCCATATTCTCAGCACCCACTGTGTTTCTACTACAATATTTCCACCCGCGTCTCTACAGGTTTCTGTATGGGATTTATTTTGCTGGCTGACTTCATTTAGTTGAGTAGTATTTAAAGGCCATGTAAAGGCTACTGCACATCGACATTAGAGGTATGTTAGATAGGTCTTCTTCTCTGCAGTCTAGTCAAGACACGTTTAGAAAAGGTAATTCAACGAAGGATGCTCTCCACCATTTTTTCAATAAGATAAAGGGGGTTCATCGATCCAAGGACATCGCTCTCTGTGCTTTTCTTGACATTAAAGGCGCATTCGATATCACCGGCTATGACTCAAGAGCTAATGGCTAAAAAGGGATCGAAGAATCGACCAATAGCTGGATAAGGGCCATGCTGGAAAGTCGTACCATAAAATCCATTTCAGGAGATATATCGGTGGCGGTGATGGCAATCAAAGGCTACCCACAAGGGGGTGCCCCCTTTTCTTTCTCCTTTGCTATGGTCCCTCGTCATCGATGATTTTCTTGCTGAACTACGCAAATCGGGCTTGGGTTCACTACAAATCGTTTTAGAATGATGCAACAGGGAAGGACTCTCAGTCAATCCCGTCCTTGTACCCTTCACGAAGAGAAGGATTAATGACATAGGTCCAATCATCCTGAAAGGCACTACACTTGAGTATTCCAGTGAGATGAAATACCTGGGAGTTATCTTAGCTCGGCGCCTCAATTGGAATTATCCCCTCAACTCTGTAATAAGCCGTCGAACTAGAGCCTTACTAGCCGAACACAATGGTGACGCTGTAGTGGTAGTAGAAAGTTGAAGTTAGCTGAACTTTGCGCTTCACCATACAATTCATACTACAGCATCAGCTTCTTATTGTGTTAGCGCTATAGGGTTTACGAGTATTTTAACTTTGACAGCGCTGCCTACTTCCACTACAGCGTCACCATTGTGTTCGGCCAGTTATGGGCAAGTCGCCGACTTTAGGGTAGAGCTTGGAGTCTCAATCCAAAAATTATACATTGGTTGTATACCACGATGGCCAGACCCACCATCTCCTACGGGTAGTCTGGTGGCCGAAAGTACTTGAAAAGACCACAGCTAACGGATGGCTTGTCTTGGTATATTGCCGGTGCTATGCGCACCTGCTCTTCAGCAGCTCTAGAAGCTATAATTGGCATCTTGACATTACAGATCTTCATTCAACTTATTTAAAAGCTCAAACCAGGTAAGCTAAGCTCAAACCCGTAAGTCACCTAAGCTTTATCAACAATATTCCCGATCAGGACATGCTCTGCACCGTCGCTGATACTATGATAAATGAACACTGCTTTGGCAGAAAATTCGAAGTTCTTATCGCGTAACGTACCACATGGTTAAACGGCGGACCCACACTAGACCCAAAATGTTTGGTGCTGGGATCTTTGGGTGCAACACCAGAATCTGCGTGTTTCAAGCTAAGGTCCACGCCATTCAGATCTGCACCCTGATTAACCTACAGAGAGGCATCAAAGGCGCTTACATAAATGTCTTTGCAGACTGCCAAGCCGCACCCAAAGCTCTGAGCTCCTACTCTTTGGAATCAAGACTGGTAAAGTGCTGTTTCAATGCTTTCTAATCCCTAGCAACTCACAACCTCAAGACCTGTCTGTCAGCTAGTGTTATATACATGTCAGAGCTATTCCTGGCCAGTCCGTCTGCTGTTTCGTCCCCTTCTATTCCTGCATGTCCGAGTACCCAGTGGTGTTTTATCGTATTTTCAGCCCACGGATGTGGATTCCAGTGCTTTAAGTGCGGCTCTGCTGTCCAAGAAAATGGTGATTTCCTATGCGGGTAATTTCCTTTCTAGGACAATTTGTGCTGCTTTTCTAATAGGATATTTATGTGTATCTCTGATTGCAAGACGCTGCAAAAATCGGCTGGTCGGTAAAGCCCCTTATTCCTAGATCAAAAATCGTTGCGAGAAAAAAAATCGTTGCGAAACAAAAATCGTAGCTTGTGGTGCGAGATTTTGAGGGTAAATTCCTAGAATATCGCAACGAGATTTTTGACGTACAAGTTTTGACATTTTTCTTCGTCATTTGAGAACTTTATTTTTTGTGTTATTTTCCTCCTCTTATCACTCATATTGAATTAAGAGTATTTTAAACAACAAATTTAATTTTTTTTAAAGAGGAAAATGTGTAGTTTTCCTTTATGCTACTCAAAATGAATACAATTGTTTCCTCTTTCATTGAAAACAATGTCAAAAAATCGTTGCGAGAAATAAATCGTTGCGAGAAAGAATGGTCCGGGCCATTCATTTTCTCGTTGCGAGAAAGAATGGTTTCTCGCAGGTCGCAGTAAAGGTGCGAGAATTTTGACAGTTTACGCTACGATTATTTTTCTCGCAACGATTTTGGTTCTAGGAATAAGGGGCTTAAGACTGGTTTACGCAAAGTTTTTCCGAGAAGATGCTTGCTCCGGTACCTTCCTCGGTTTTTGAGCCATCTGAAAAGATATGGTTGTTCCAAGTTATTCCAGATCTGTCTGCCTGGTATGGAGACCTTTAAGTATCTGGTAAAGTCTCGTAATCTGTGCATGGCATGAGTCCTTTTCGATTGAAAATGGCCAGCATGAGCGTGTGTCCAGACAAACGGGGCCTTCAGTTCCCATTCTCCCTTAATCTGAGGGCTCCTTTGGCTGCCCGGTTTCTTATGGGTGGAAGGTGCAGAAACGTTTCTAGGCCAATGCGGTGTGGAATTGAGCGCACTTGTTAAACCTAGACAGGCCATCCTTTGCACCTTATTCAGATTTTCTATAAAAGATCTTTCGGTTTCCCCAACTGCAGACATTCTCGGGTTATAGAATGACATGTACAGGGTGCAACTTACAGGAGAAGATAAATGAAGACATCATTAACTCTTAGATAAAAAAAAAATATCAAATGACATCGATCTTCGTTAAGAAAAAGTTAGAGTCCCAGCCATATGCGATGTCTGCTCATGTTTGCATACCTTCGCTTCGTTCCAGTTTCTCCCTTTGATCCCATAAATTCAATAAAGTACACAAGAAAAGTTCCCGAAAAAAAAATAAAAAATAAAAATAAAGAAAAAGAAACAGTGAACCTCTGAACGATGAAACTTTGTCACCATCATCACACCAAAGCAGAGAAATAACTCATCAATGTTTTTGTTTGTTTGTTTTTTGTTTTCAACATTTCGCATCCAAAAGCGACCACCATTCGGGACCCACTGTTCCAGCGCATTTGGTTTTATCTTTCAAGACCGGTAGTCGTTAATTTCATTGGATTTCGAGATTATTACTCTCGTGTATATATTTGCTTGGCCACATTTTGTCGGCCCGTTTTGTAGACCCCATCAAGGTGATTTATTTTTATTTTATTTTCCTAAGGTAAATGAGCATGTTTGTTCCTGGAAATGGAAGCAGCACCTCTGAACATGGGATTTTTTCGGTGTAGAAATTATTATGAGGAGTCATCTGATTTGTCGTACAGATAAGCAGTTGACATGTTGCCAATTTCAACAATTTGATGGATCCCCAACGTTAGCAGAGCACAGAAGTCGCTTGCCAAGTTGCACCTGTGTGTGCCATTTAGACCGGTAGTGGCCAATTAGCACAATTCCTATAAGTGCGCGCTATTCACAATAAACAAAGTTAATGAATCCTACGCCATAGAATATTTCTTGGAACTTTTTATACATTCCTCAACTGGGCAATCGACAATCAATAGCATCAGCATTGGCTTCAGCTTCAGTGTGGTAGCGACAAAGTGGCTGGAACTGCTTGCACCAAACCGCGGAACACCGCCTATTGAAATCCCCACCACCATCGCATCGGCCGCTCTAAAAGCCTATAGACATTGTCCATGCAATTGTTGCGTCAAAGTAAATATAACCCAAAGTATTTTAGCAATTTATTAAATCTGGCAGCGCACAGCAGATATCGACTGAGTTTATGTCCACTCTCCGGTTATGGTTGTTTTTTTTTTTCTGAACTCTTATTCCTCATTGGATTGCAAAGTCGCTATGGGAGGATATAGTGCGAATTACCTTGTAGCTATCGGCACAGGTTGATCTGTTGGCGATGTCATTACAAATCTTCCGATAACTTGAATTGGTGTTCGATGTTCGATTGCAGTAGGGCGACGCAGGTTTCAAAGAGACATATACTTACTGGCTATACTTTACTTGGTTGCTTTTCGGGACTTTCACCTTCAAATTCAAATTCTTCTTTAAGGGATGCCAATATAAGTCAGAGATTACTTAACCTCAAAATTAATTTGAATCGAATTTGACTTCACCTCTTTTTTACCTAGTCCTGCCATAAGTTCTGTTATAAAATTTCCAGCGCTCATTGCTTAATACTATTTCTATGAATAGAACCGTTATCATAGAGTAGGGTATTAAAGAGAATCGAATCGCGGTAATAGCGTCTCCGCATAGGTGCGGAGAGAGTACTGGCCAATGTTTCGAATTGTTAAAACCACTCGGAATATCGAGAATTTTAATTTATCGGGCTATTAGTCGCTTCACCCAATTTTCTGAAGTAATGGATATGGCGTCCGCGCGTCGCTCAAACTAGTGCGGTAGTAAAAGCGGTGCTAGAACGAATTTGCAGAAATCTCCTTCGGAAGCAGAAAATGATGTCAAAGGAATTGGATAAGCAGAACCATGTCTAAGCTGATTTGGGTTAATCTTCACATCGGTAAACGGGATATCTTTTAACTCCTTACCTGAAAAAATTAGGCTGGAAAGATGCAAACGGCTTTTGCAGTTACACGCGGACAATTGCCATGAAAACGTTCTGTCTACGGATGAGAATTTCAACAATATATGTATGTATGTACATCTACATATATATTATATAAAAATGAATTGATGGCTGTTTGTACTAGCATAACTCTGCTGAACATCATCCGATTTGCATGGGGATTTTTTTGTTTGTATTGAACCAGGTAACACCACAACGGAGCCGACAATTTGAAAATCTGAACCCGATAAGTGTTGCTCGAGTCGATTTATTAACAAAATCTATATTAATTGACCAATATGACTCATATTCACAATATATGATAGACAGAAAGACAGATTGATAGACAGATAGACAGAGAGACAGATAGATAGGCAGGTAGGCAGACAGACAGACAGACAGACAGGTACACAGACAGGTACACAGACAGACAGACAGACAGATAGATAGAGATGGCGCTATTAGTCCATTTGACACTTGAATTAAAGAATGGTGTACAAAACCAATTGATTTTGCATTGAAGTAGTGAGTTCCAATGTTTAATTTTGCATAATTTTGCCTTAGCACTAATTTATAAGTATATTCTTAATGTGTATCCATTCATTGAATAAATAAACATTGCGTAAGTTGACTGGTGTCCTTTTTGCTTCGTCATTTCACCAAAGACTAAATATACTAGACGTAAGCGGCAACTCATAAACGCACAAAATCACTTTGGAAATTCTATGCATACCTACTAGATGTACATTACATACTACATAGGTACATGGTACATAGAATTTTGTCAAATTTTCAGTATAAATAGGTGGGCGGTGGGACGAGAGATCATTCATAGTTAATTCCTCCATTTCTGCGGAAAAGGGGTGAAATGGGAGCAAAAGTTTACCAACTAGATGTGCTAGAGGATGTTTAGAAGGGTTTGACCTATATTATATTTAATAGAGAGAAATGGATCTTCCAACAGGACTCTGCTTCAGCTCTTAAAGCCAGAATCACATAGGAGTGACTCAGGGCCAATATTCCTGGCTTTATGCCAGCAGAAAGTTGGCCGTCGGGAAGTCCAGATTTGTATCCACTGGATTATTCTTAATGGTCAAAATCGGAGAGCATTGCCTGTAAGACATTTGGAAAGCCTCAAAGCAGCATTAACCGCAGCAGCGTCAACGATGTCCATGGAAGTCGTGAGTGCCGCTATAGCCCAATGGCTACAACGTTTGAAAGCCTGTATGAAAGCAAAAGGCAGTCATTTCGAGTGAAACCTATTTTTTTATAATAACCAATTTCATAATTTAATAAATGAAACAATACTGAATACAAAATGTTTACTGGATTTTTTTTATGGCGTTTGGAATTTGTTACAGAACTTATGGCAGGACCAGTATACCTATACACGCATCTAGGGTAATATATTGCGCAGGAAAAATAGCCGCAATTCGTGCCCTTTCTATAATTGCACTGAGTTTGGTGTTTAATTCAAAATCATTTGTTTTTGTTTTTGAATGTAAACAAATATTCGCAGGGCACGTATGGCAGCCATCTTGTTGATTTTTTGACAGGTGTGCGAACTTACGAAAATGAACACTCTGAGTATACTACCTTAGCTTTGTGTACTGTGTGCACTAGGTAAATAATATAGAAACTAGTAGTTTTTCAAATATTTTATTCTGAATTCTAAATAAAGCTGTCACATTGCAATTAAAACCTCCTCCGACTGGTTGAGCCTTTATTTTATTTTATTTCATCTATTTTTATCTTGGGAATCATTTAAGAATTTGATGACCCTGACGTGATACGCGAGATAAAAATGAGGACATTATCAGTTCTTTATTTTCGCTTTCGACAAGTTTGGGACGATTTAAAGTTTCACGGGACATTATAGCAAAAATAAATCGAGAATTGCTACAAAGGCAGAAAAAGCTCCTTAAAATGGAGCCAACAAGAATTTAGGAAGAATCCTCACCAATAAAAATTAAAGTGGTATCAAAACCCATCAAATTACCGAAGGCTAACACTCCAATTTTTTCAGGAAAACTCATGGATTGCATGTCATTTCATGATGCATTCAAGTATCCCTTGTACATACAAAACCCAACCTTGGCAATGCAACCTGCTCGAGTCCCTTAGGGATAGAGCATTAAACGTTGTGAAGCCCTTGGAGGTTACCGACGCGCTAATTACGAAGTTGCTTTTAAGATGCTGCAGGCTAGGTACGAAAACAAAAAGCTGATTGCCCACGAACATCTGCGTCACATGTTTGAAGTGCCATCCACCCAAAAGAACTCATCTTCCCTTCGCGACCTGATGGGCACCTTTAATGTGCATCTGCGTTCACTTGCAGCACTGGGATGATTTAGTTGTATACATTTATCATCACCTCGAAGCTGGACACAAATACGCTGGTAAAGTGGCAAGAAGATTCACCATCTGATCGACAAGCGAGCTATCAAGCGCTATCCGAGTTCCTAAATAGACGAAGTAAAATTTTAGATTTAAAGAGAACGATTTTCTCAACCCAGGATATTAGTAGACTCTGCGAAATATTTCAATACATCCTTTAAAACCAGAGTTCCAGTGTATCTTCGGGTCTTTTACTGCCCACAAAAACGCAGCTGAATGCGAATGAAATTTCATTTGTAACACTCAGTAATTTTGACAAGTGAAGCCTGTCGGCTTTGCTAACCGATGGTCAATTACTGACTCTGGTGTACCTATACAGTTTTATAAATAGTGTGTGTCTGTCCGCATGGTTAATTGAAGCCGATCGATTGAAATGCGACCAATTCAACCAAAGATACCGATGTATCTTCTCGCCAGCAGAAGTAGGAGATATCAGATACGGCTACCCATACGAACAGATACTTAGAAGGAATTCAAAAAATTGACGATAATAGGCGCAAATGTGGTCTTAATTACGTCGATTTTCCAGCGCGAAATTTTTCCACGACAAGGGTGATGTGGGAAAACAACAACTGATTTGACACAGGTATCCCAGTTGCTTCTAAGAAAAAAAAAAAATAAACACCGTCAATAAAGGTGCAGTGGAAAGTCGACACGTAGCCGTTTTTTTTCAAAACATATGCAAACATACATACATGTACATTGTACATGGTCATATGAAAATAAGTCTAAACCAGGAAGGAATGCGTACGTGAATCCTTTGGAATAGAAAGAAATATTGCAAAGCGTTCACCCCCAACGCCTGCCAATCCTTACAAATTAAAACAAATTATTCGACAAAACCATTTCGAGTGATACATTTATGTGGGGAAATGCGTGCACATCTACCAGCCCCCTTGAAATTCACTTACGAGTTATTACCTCAATGGCATGATGTTTCACAACAAATATTAGAAGTGCCTCGTTAATGGTGATGCGCTACCGTTCTGGTTGTTCCGCCGCACACACCACTCAAGGACACACACAAGGCAAACACCGGTCCAGGACCTTCAAGAAGACGAATGAGGGTAGGTTATCCGGTTGCTGTAGTATTGTGGTGAACCCAATAAAAAGGATTTTCCAACTCATTTTCCTGCCATTGTGTCTTATTAAGGGATACGATTCTGAGATTGATGATCGACGGAAATGGTGCACAAAAATATTTTATATTTGGCACAACATGCAATCGTGCCATTTCTTTGTTTTTTTCTAAAAATCCTTGCGAATATGGTAATGAAAATTTATGACGAGGGTAACGCGAATAAATGATATGCCTTAAAAGGTTTCTATTTGTATTTCTTTTCTGAGAGTATACATTTGCGTAATGATTGATTTGTCATTATTGAGTAATAGGCATTATCTTTCACCTGTCACTGTTATCTCTAATACATATATATATGTATGTAATATGCAAATTTATATTTACTCAGTTATTTTTCGAATCTGTTCACTTTTTAAGCGCCAGCGAAGTTAAAGTGAAAATTACAAAAATGGGGTTTTCATAAGAAGTTGGGCCACAGCCGCAACCCGCAGCTGAACAAGCTGACAGACATTTTTTATTCAAAGGTGGGTTTACTCAAAGTTCGATCAGTGGCCCCTCAGTATTATATAGTTACGCCCTGATTTTAAAACAAGTTCAAAGTGATAAAAAAAAGTTTAGGAGTCCTATTCATATTCACGCCGTGCTGTATATATACCTAGTACAATTGTCTTCTCTTAGATTAAGTTAGGTTAGGTTGAAACCGATTATGAGGCTGAGCCATCATAAAATACCAGGCACCATAATGGGCCCATCGCGATCCCCTGGGACCATCGCATGAAGCATTTCCGTTCAAACATTTAATTTCCCTTCAAAATTTTAAGATTTGATTGTGGACAGTTTGGCCAGGCTCTTCCAGAGTATTAAAAAAGTAATTCTATAAAAAAAAATTCGAGAACACAATCAAATCACCTACCGTGTATAAGCTGCGTTCTTCCAAACTTCTTTCTCCGGGTAGAGCGTTTCGTACGGTGCACCACGGTGTACCGCGGTGTATTTACTGTATTTATTTATATAATTCATTGTACATGTAAGATAAATCTTTTAAATGTGCACAAGTTTAGTTTGAATATTAATATTAAATATAATGTATAAAATATAATAAAAATAATAAAATAATATTTAGAGAGAGAAGAAAATGATGAAAGTTACATTACAGTTTATGACTGATATAGCTAAAGGAGGGAAGATAAGTTAAGCGGACAGAATAAAGATCATTCCATTAAAGATTGTCGGCGAAGTATTGAAATAATTCTTTTTTGAACGCATTGGCGCTGTTCACATTTTTAATATTGATGGGTAGAAGGTTCCAAAGTTGAATGGCATAAACATAGAAATGACGAGTGGTGACACCGATAACAGCTGGTTTCGACGTTTGTACAGAAGAGAGCGGTTTCTAGTCGTAAGACACTCGTTCAAGTATATGTTTTTGAATCTTGATCTACGCCAACGTCACGCAGACAAAGCTGCTTCCGCTCTTTTCTGCAGTGATTATATAACGATTTCAAAACGAAGTTCCTCTCCTACGGAGAACTGAATTTTAAGATGATTGGCGGGTCGTTAGTATTATCCCGCTTGCGAGATCGAAAAACGGATTTCAGATCTGGTGGCCTACATTCAATGGAATGACACAGATGGTGGTAGATCGCCTTTAAGTTTTCTTGAGGTAGCTCAGGAATTCCAAAGAGAACGGCGTCAGCTGCAAGATCCCTTCACTCCAATACGTCACATCTTTGCTTCAGATCAGCTAGTTCTTCGCTAGAGGCGAGTGATTTATTTGAGTGCATTTCCATTTTCTCTACGCGAAATTGCAAGTCTTTGAGTGACTGATCAAATTTTTCGACGTACGTTGACCAGTTTTGCTCGATAGTTGCAATCTGATGCATCAGGTCACCGCGTAGACTGTTAGTTTCGTTCGAAAAACGTTTCATAATGGTTGCGGTATGTTTTTTCAGATGTTCTTCCAGTTGTATAGCAGTTAAAGCCGCTGTGTAGCGAGGTCCAGAATTGGTAGGATGTTATCCGCCCTATCGAGGTTGCCAATCTTAAATTCCCCCAGAATAGCGCTACCATAGAGCTTCTATTTCTGAAGTAGCCTAGGTTAGTGAGTCTAATCTCAATCTTGCTTGGCAGGTGCATTTTATTATGCAGATCGAGTGGCATAGGGTAACTTCGGGCATTATGGCGCATCTTGTAAATATCACATTTCCGGTTTACTTATAGAAAATAAAACGATTGGAAAACTTGAGTCTCCCTTGATAGAGTGCCATGTTAAGTTGTAAAGGTGTTGCGATTTTTTTTAAAAGTGAAAAAAATAATAAACAAAAAAATTCCTCACTTTTGTCATCTACATATATTTTTGGCTCTTTTTCATTTGCGTGTAGCTCCTTAAGTATAAAACGCACGGGGTAAGTGTACACAGTGAAGTGAAGTGAATCATACTAGTTTTCCTTTGGTGACATTGATTAGTAACAGTAAAAAAAAAACTGTTTTTTTTTTAAATTTTGTGCAAATGCGTCTTTTTTGTAATATGGCGCACCTACCGTAGGGGCATTATGGAGCACTCTGGCCCTTATGAAGTTCGCATGTAAAGCATGTAAAAAAAAAATCATACTAAGACTCTAGAGCGATGACGACAGGAAGCATGTTTAGGTGCTCCCACATGCCTAGGAGTAGAAAACGAGCAGAAAATTGTGGCTCGTGTAAGGAGACTACAAGCGTATGGATTCGCTCCTAACAGAAAAGAGCTGTTTTAAATGGGCTTTGAACAGGCAGACAAATACAGGCCAAGTCACAATCATAATTAGTCGTAGGTGGTCCCACGATTCATGTTCTTCATTCAAAAACACATGTGATAGCTGTGACAAATCAAACCGCGATTTGAGCATCACTCCATATTGCGCAAGAGGATGCGCCATATTGCCCTATGCATGTTCTGATTTTCTTATATTTTCTAACTGTTTTTGTTTTTTAATAAAAAAGCTTTTCATGTTGAAATTATTTGAGAAACAAAAAAAGTGCGCCATAATGCCCGAAGTTACCCTAAGATGCAGAAAAATATCCAGTGCCGCCGCGGGTGTTGTGTGTCTTGTCTTGATTAGAAAACACTTCTAGACAAATTGCTAACAATAAGCAAAAAATCTCCGGCATTTTCTCTTATGTTTTTTTAGAGATTTCAAGACATGTTTTGTGTGAATTATTGCCGACACGAAATTCAAAGATTCATTTTGTAGGAAAATTGATAAGGGTAGCGTTAAACTAAAAAAGTTTTTCGCATACAATGAGGCTTACTAGGAAATCACTTCTTTGAATTGCTGCCAAGAGAGTTGGTGCTTTTGAAGACATCGCCGACGTCTTGGTGGATTTTTCTTCAAGACTAATCGCAATACATTTGTAGAGATGAGATAATGCTGTCATGCCTTTCAATAAACCTTGTTTCACAAGGGCGCAAAAGTTGTTTTTGAGCCCCTCTTGCCCCCTAGCTACGTGCTTGCACAAATGGTACCTATACTACAGAAATAATATATAAATGATGAGAATATGAAAAATAAAAGACTCAATAATTCTCCCCGACTTGACTATGTTGCGATAAACGCAACCCAATTCATCATGAATTCTACTTAAAATGATTTTTAAACTTGTTTTGAGCTTATTAATTGAAAAAAACTTGTTAAAAACGAGACCTTGGTGTCAGTATTTAATTGATAGGTCCACCGGCGTGACAGATGTATACTATACTTCGCAAAGCCATATCAGAAACCTAAGATTTAGACCCATCCGTCCCACTGTGCGGTGCGGTGCGGCAGCCAATCATTTAACTTTGTATCTTCAGAAAACGGAGACAAATGTTTCGAATGAATTTAAAAAGAAAATCCTTATACACTCGAACCTGTTAATCTTTTCTAAGTCACATCTAATAAAACTCCTAAATATCCACGTTTGCATCCAATTAAAACCACTCAATACGAGAGTATACATTCAAGTAGATAGTTATCTGTAAATTGTATAAAAATACAGATACTTTTTCTCTGGATTTTTTTTTTGTTATTCAACCTTTCAGCTTATATACTCGAAGCACATCACCCACACAATCTCTCTTTTTTCACACCGAGGTTCCCACACATTAGATTGGCTATTCCGTTATTGAAGGGTGGGGTTTTAACACGCATGTACAGTGAACAAAAGTATCTTATGTGATACCAACGAGAATGTGTGTGGGATACGGATACGGCATAGCTAACTGGCACAATAAATATGTATCGTGTAGTCGTTTGGAGTCCAGTACTCTGCGTCATTCGTGTGTTAATTCTGTGACAGGTTTGAAATGAACAAATCATGTTGGTGAACGGTGAACCTTTCAACCGTTTGGAAGTCATTAGAAAATGAGTGGTTAAGTTCTCAGGGGATTACGCAACGATACAAGTATCCTTATCAATCAACTAATTATTTATTAATTCATTTATGGATTCAATGGTCAAGAGCTGAGAAACCTTCTCCGTACTCCGTTGTTTTTTGTTTTTCGAAGAAGGGTTCTTGAGCGATATACTCGTATCGGTTTGGTGTTCGGTTTCCGGTGATTTTCAGATTTTTAAACAGATTCTTTCACTCATATGCCGTTCCCCATTTGTTTAGCAATTATAAAAGGAGTTTTTTATTACTTTATTTTTGTTTGGATTTTAATAGATGTGTAAACTGATATGATAGCATAAATGCGGTCCCGTTGCCCCTATATTCGTGGGACTACGCGTCGATTCATTAAATCGGCATGAATACAAGGCGTTCTGTTGTTTATTCCAAACAATCAAGCAATCTTAAAAGTTCCTAACGCTGTCCTCCTACTTCGCAATCACGTATCTTTAACAAAAAAAAAGGACCCTGTCCCTAAGTAAGTGAACCGGTGTGCTTGGTGGCATTATTCCCTGAACGTATCCCAAACGTATGGAATTCCAGTGCTTCTTGGTATACATATACAAACACAACAATTAACATCCTCTTTTTGTTAGTGCCAGCAACAATTTTCTCCTTGTTTTTCGCAGCCCAGATGAGCGCTCTCCTTGGGACATTACACAATGGGTTCACCTTATCTGGATAAAAGATCATATTTCACTGTATGTAAAAGAAGAAGAAGAAGACGAGATCTTTATCCAAAAATGCTGCTGGCGGATTGAGGTGATACACATATGCACGGATTCGTAGTTTGTGAAGTTAGTTCGAAAACAGGAACTGACGACATCCATCACACTCGGCGCGTCCGCACCAGCCAGAGTGTCAATGGCCCGCAATTACATTTGTCGTAGACATTTCTTGCTTTTGGTACAAGCCAAGACCGCATGTAATGAGATAAGTCACACGTAACTCCCGGATTACAAAAAAAAAAAAAGATGTTTATAAAAACGTAGGAAAATTAGAGCGCTGCGCGCACAGTAGCAGCGACGACGGAAGGTAACTTGTTTCACAAATTTTATTACAATTCCCTGTACTGGTAATGATAATATCATCTACGAGGCGAGCTGACCTTTTCGAATGAACGTGCGCGGCCTCAAAGTGCGACAATCTAGGCGGAGGTCGCGTGGTGTTATTTTTTGTTGTTCCCCCCTTTTTTTTTACGTGTATTTGGATACTTTGCCGTGTGTTGACATGCGAAAAACATATAATTTAGGCCACCACGACCACACTATATGGAAAACTTGTCCTATGATAAATTGTATCGTAATGTGCACATCGCGCGGGGGAATGATGTCTTATGGAGGGTTGCCGCCGCGATCTGTGTTCGCTGTCCCCAGTCGTAAAAAGTGCGTATGCGGGCATAACTATTACGGGCTTATGAAATTTGGTAACCCCACACGCCCGGTTATATTAAGACCGGACCATGGTGCGCGTTTATGTGGTACGTGCCCATAGGCACAATGTGATTTCGCAGGTCTTTGCATTAGTAATGAACACACTTCCATCCATTACCTACCTACACCTTCCGAGTGCGAGTTTTTATTGTAATTCCATTACTCATGTAGAGGGTAGTTTGTTTATTTGGAACTCTTGCGAGATGTGACTTTTACATATTATTGCATCTTTTTTTTTTTTAATATAAATACATTTTACGATAAAAGTGTTTTCAATTATTTAACTTTAGAGAAACATGACGTTTGCCTTTTTCAGCTATGAATGTGTGCCGATTTACGAGAAGGTGCAGAAAATTTCTGAACTGGGCACTTAAATTCCAAACAGGATTTTAAGGCCACTATTTCTTATTGGTGGTGGCACAGACGTTTGATGTCGGAAAAGGATGTGTCTTCAACCATTAAACTTGAAAGAATTGTTTGAAACTCACAAGCCAACACGGATCTTTCAAAAGTCCGTTCAACTATACTTGCACACGCCGAAGACATTGACATTAGGTCTGTTTGGTAACTCACGAATTCGTACGAATGCGTAAGTTCTTACGAATTTCCTGTCTTGTGAGGGGAAAATGAGATAGTGAAAAAATTCCCCACCTTACGAATTCCTACACTGTCTTTTTCTTTGGGTAAGGTTGAACAACACTGTCAAACCTCATTTTAGTTGAAAACAAAAACAAATTTCCACTGGCTGAGAGGATGTTCCCCCACTTCTCAAATTATGTATGATTAGACAGCGATGTTGGGCATTACACAGAAAAGATACCAAACAGACCTATTGACATATTGGTAGCGAGCTGTCACCGGTGCGTTGGCGAGTATAAAAATGGAAGCGGCTAAAATGGTTCAGTGGTAAACAAGCGCAAAACAAATCGTATGCTGTCAACGAAAAGGGACACTCAACATCGCCGAACTGGACAGAATGTCACAATAGACAGTTACAATTTTTAGGTAGTAAAAGACTTTGTCCACCTTGGCTCTGCTTTTTACTTTACTTAAGGTGGGGCTACAGCTCGGGGTGAACCAGGGCCTGTTTCTTGCAATCATTTGGGCGTGCGTGTTGTATTTTCGTACGAATAAAAGGGACCTACAGTTTTTTGCCGACTCCGAACGGCGAATTGAAAAGCTCAATTGTATGACAAATGATACTTTTTGATTGCTTGTCAGACATTCGAAAGAGGTGGACAGTGAAAAAAAGTTTAGGTGTTTTCCTGGTATTGAACCCGGGCAGAATTGTATAGTAGTCCAACGCACCTACCTCTACCCCACGGTGCCCACACCTCGGCCCTGCTATAACATCAAAAAATGACATCTCGACGGAAATCAAACAAAGGCTTACTCTTGTCAATCGGAGAATCTATAAAAAGCCCTTATAATCCGAGTCTTGCTATATGGAGCTGAAGCCTGGACTTAATCGAAAACGGATAAAGATATCTTTGGTCGTTTCGAGAGAAAGATACTCGGTCCCGTTTGTGTTGAGGGGATTTGGAGAAGATTCAACCACGAACTATACGAGTTATACAGCGACATTGACCTGGTCCTAGCGAATGTGGAGCGAATGGACAATAACGCTCCGGCCCGCAGAATATTCAACTCCAACTTAACCCCTTAGTCTATTTGAAAGGCTTCGGTTTGGTTCCTCAAATAGATCCCAGCAACTAATTCATCCTCGTTATTCTTGTCTGACTTCGGAGCGACAATTCTTCAGTAACTCTATTCGTTTGTGGAATTCTTTGCCAAGGCACGTGAGAAGAGTGAGGGACGAAACACAATTTCGTAGAGAGCTACGAATCTACCTTCAAAATCAAAATTAAAACTAAAAATTAATTCTGAGTTTTTTTTATATATTTTTATTTTTCTTTTTATCTTTTTGTGATCGCACAGATCGGTAATTATGTTGAATGGGGATTAATGTATTTGCTTGAATCATAGATGTATAAATGTATTTGCTTTGTATATTTGTAAGTAATTTCATAAGCTTTTGAACTAAATGGAATATTATTTTTATTATTATTTAACAAAAGAATGGTGTACAAACCCAACTGATTTTGCATTGAAGTAGTTTTTTCCAATGTTAAATTTTTGCATAATTTTAGCTTAGCACTAGTTTATAAGAAGTATATTCTTAATGTGCGGCATTCATTTAATAAATAAACTAAACTAAACTAAAACTAAACTAAACTTAGAGGGTCAGCTTAACGGAGGACGATCTCGCCTAAGGTGGTGCGCACAAATGGAAGAGGACCTCAACCAACTTGAAGTGCGCAAATGGAGGCAGTTAGTGAAGGACCGGGATAGCTGAAAAGGGTTGTTGGTTTAGGCCTTTGCCCACCGTGGACTATAGCGCCATCTAACTAAGTTGGTATTTCTTATTGATGATTAAAATTCTGTTATTTTCCCTTTAGAAAAATGCATAAAGTAAATTGTGTACTAAGGTACTATGTAGTTGCGTACGCTGATACCAAATCCGATGCACTGTCCATTTAGACTCCAGACTCTATGTTGCTGTAGCTGATCTAACTGACATTTAACAACAAAAATGGAAAAAATTAATTTCTTGGGCTAAAATTTGCAGCATGTGGAAATTTCTTACTCTCTTGTTAGTTAGGTCTCTTTTCGGTGACAAACTACGAAATTTTCGTACGGGAACAGGATTGGTCTGATTTTAGTAGAATTTCGTAGTTTTTACAGTTTTGGGCTGAGGTATGTAGAATTAGCCGTTATTTTTCTTCAGTTTGTCAAGTTGTTGAAAGCCTTAGGACCCAATTTCCCCCAAATTCGTTGCACAAAATATAGGTCAGTATCGTAAAAAGGGTCTTAGTGTTAACTTCCCACCCTGTGGAGGGTTTCTGCGTTGGTGGTTTAGTCGGTGCGAGTTTTCATCGAATATGTTCTATAAGGAGTCAAGATCAATTGATATTTATTCCTAGGTAGGTTAACCCCTTTAACCCCCTCCGCTGTAAGGCAGAATGTACCGTTCAATTTAGATGATGATAGCCAAAACCCCCATCCACCTGATCAAAACGAAGTGCGGATAGCAATATCCAAACTAAAGTCCAACAAGGCTGCTGGACCTGACGGTCTACCCGCAGAGCTTTTTAAAGCAGCTGGAGATGACTTGGTAGTGAGCATACACCAACTCATCTCCAAGGTTTGGTCAGATGAAATTATGCCAGATGAATAGAATCTCAGCATCGTCTGCCCGGTCCACAAGAAAGGAGACCCCCTCAACTGCTCCAATTACAGAGACATCAGTCTCCTCAATATCGCCTACAAGATCCTGTCTGCCATACTGTGTGAACGCCTGAAGCCTTTCGTCAACAACCTGATTGGTCCCTATCAGTGCGGTTTCAGGCCAGGAAAGTCCACCATAGACCAAATTTTCACACTCAGGCAGATCCTAGAAAAAACCCAAGAAGTCCAAGTCGATACCCACCGCCTATTCATCGATTTCAAGGCCGCCTATGACAGCATATGGAGGGATGAACTGGAAGCGGCTAAAATGGGTTTAGCGGTAAACGAGGTCAAAATATATGCTGTCAACAAAAAGGGACACCCAACATCAACGAATTGGACAGAACGTCACAATAGACAGCTACAGCTTCGAGGTAGTAAAGGACTTTGTCTACCTCGGCTCTGCCATAACTTCAAAAAATTACATCTCGTCGGAAATCAAACGAAGGATTACTCTTGCCAACCGCTGTTTCATTGGGCTAAAAGGCAATTGAGTAGTAAATTCCTTTCTCGATCGAGTAAGGAGACTCTATATAAGTTCCATATCATCCCAGTCTTGCTATATGGAGCTGAAGCATGGAGTTTATCGAAAGCGGATGAAGATATCCTTGGTCGCTTCGAGAGAAAAATCCTTCGTAAGATATTCGGTCCCGTTTGCGTTGACGAGTTCTGGGGGAGAAGATTCAACCTAGAACTGTACGAGCTGTACAGCGACATCAACCTGGTCAAAAAACTGCACATTGGGCGTTTAAGATGGCTAGGACATGTAGAGCGTATGGACATCAACGCTCCGGCTCGGAGAATATTCGACTCTTACCCGGAGGGTCAGCGCAGCAGAGGACGACCTCGCCTAAGGTGGTGCACACAAGTAGAACAAGACCTCAGCCAACTTGGCATGCGCAACTGGAAGCGGCTAGCTAAGGACCGGGCTAGCTGGAAGAGGTTGTTGGTTGAGGCCTTGGTTCACCCCGAACTGTAGCGCCACCTAAGTAAGTAAGTAAGTTACTTCTCTTAAGAATCAGCCTTTTCGCCTGTTCATATAATGCCGTAGAATGAGACCAATGATCCCAACGTCATCTGTGTATTCCAACCGCGAAGAAACTATATGACAGCGCTTCTCTTTGCCGAAATTAGGTATATAAGTCATTGAAAATGTTTTTAGAATCACGTGACACAGCTTAAGTAGTTGTTTAAGGATGCCGAGCTCGGCTATCATCGGGTAGCTCAAAACGATGAGCGTGGCTAAGAAACACGAAGAATGCTTTTCTAGCCACCTTTAACCATTACGAAATAGATAAGTTTAATGATGACTAGACTTCCTGTTCAACGATCGAAACGTTTTAAGCTTTATCTGCGAAGCCATTTTATCGCCCTAGCTGCAAATACATAAGCAGTTATTTTCTGTTTTATGTAGCTTATAGGTTGAGCAGATAGAGGCCCATTGTGATACCTAGGATCTTGGGGATATCTACTCCGCTACTCATGAGAACCAATTGAACTTTGTATAAAGCGAAAAAGGATTCGCACGTCTTTTTGTGCTAGGTCACTAAGGCCATCGAAGAAGTTGTAGTTTTCTACTACGAGAAAGAGCTGAACAGAAGAGATGTCTTGGGCTTTCCTCCTCTTCTTCGTCTCTGCAACTCCTGTGATAGTCGTACTTATATGTCATTTTAGGGTAAGAAGGTAGTTAGGACGGCTTAGATAGTTCCACCTTCCCATCCTCCATGTTATCCAGAAGCTAAAAACACAGATCGTGATTTAAACCATGATGAAGATCCTAACTTCTTTGCGTCAGTAGATAACGCATGTATATGTGAATGTACATGTATATAAGCTATGTTCTCACTGCTCCTGAATGAATGTGGTCATCTGAAATGATGAAATACAACCTCTCGTGTTGAAATATTCAATTTTGATGATCTTTAAAGATGGGATAGCTTCCGGCACGATTAGTGGCATTTCGAGTTCAGTGGGGGGTATCTCTGGAGCTGCAATGGAAATGCCTCTTTTTTTCGGATCTATTTCGGAGGTTTCTTCGCCCATTTTTGGTTCCTCTTCAAGCCCTGCCGCTACTATCAGTGATCGCTGGATCACGATCCAATACCCCACGGCAGCCATGAAGACAATCCTTCCAAATGAACACGAGGTTAATAAAGTTCTCTTCGGAAACTTTACACTTTACCCCCACAACTGTGTGCGGTTTTTGGATATTTCTTAAATGTCTATAGTCGCCGACGTGACACAGGGCTATCTAGAAAGACTTTCCTGGTTTGTCAATGAGCTTCTCAACTCGCCGTTCGGAATCGGCAAAAAACTGTGGGTCCCTTCCATTTGTGCAAAAATATAACACGCACACGCAAATGGTTGTGAGAAGCAGGCACAGGTTCACCCCGAGCTGTAACGCCACCTAAAGTAAAGTCTGCAGACTGGATTAGTTCCAACTAGCACCTGCTCATTTTGCGAGTATACATAACTTTCTCTGCGTTTGCCCTGCTTTAGGTTCTTTAGGCACAAGTACCTAGGAAGACATGTTCGGCTTGGGCCGAGCTCGCTCACACGTCACACTGAACGTTTTTCGAATCATTAGACCCTCAAATCAACCCTTCATCCATACCGTTCCTAACGAATTTCATCGTCACAGTTTACAGAGGCTGAGGCCTATGTACAGAACAGAGGACCTTCCTTCTCCTCTCCCTCATCAACCAACCATGCAAGTATCTGGGTCAAACAGAGCGACTTGTTTAAGTTCTTAAAAAAAAACTTATCTGAAAACAAAGCGAATCAATCTCGTATGTTGGATTGATTAACTACTATATGTAAATATTGCCATTTCAAATCAACGGGTGTGCTGCGCATTAACACCCAAATAAAAATAAAAATAACAAAATAACAATTTAGATTAGACACTAATTCAATTCTCGTTTTTGGGGAGCGATACATGGGTGTTTCCGAAATTACCACCGCTACTATGACTACCTACCAGTTGCGTGAGACCAACATACCAAACGGAATAAAGACATATTCGTTGGACACTTCATTATGTCACCATCGCCGCGCCGTACATTGGTTCAGATCAGAGAGAGAGAGAAAGAATGAGTTTCATCACACTTTATTGTCAATGATTTACAAGGAAACCCATTTCCCTTCGGTTCTGTTCTTCATAAAAATCATTTTATTAGATTGATGCTGAGCCCGGATAAGGATTCTCCTAAAAGTGTCGGCACCGAATTCAGGTGAAAAGTAACTATGTACCGGCGCGGAAGCTTTTATGTTTAATGTTTTTCGCTCCGAAGCGAACGTGGGGTTTCGCTTCGGACACTTAATTTGCGCGTTCATCGCGTTGAATTAAAATTGCTAGACACGTCTCTGTAGCCGCCATCCTCTACCTCCCACGTTGGGCCGCTCTGCGGTGTGTTGTGTCATTATATGTTAAGCGTGTATAATTACAGATTTTTGCGACCATTCCTTCCAGGTGCTTACGGTCTTGTTGTAGTTAATATGTACTGCTGTCTGCTCCCCCACTAGAACGGGAAGCTTTTGCCAAAAGTCAGTTACTAATTTCCTGGTAATTTTCTTGCACATAAAGTCATGTCAAGTTGAAACTGGATTTGAAACTGGCAGTGGCACTGAGAAATGCAATAAAACTGCTTCATCCGCTCTTCACAGATGTATGTACAACATGTATCTACACTGGTCTTGCAAATTTGTATCCATTTTGCAAGGGTTCAACGGATATTCGTAATGTAGAACATTAACCATTATAACTGTTCTCAAAGTGTCAGAGTATGAGTTCGTTAACCTTGTTAAGCACACACGGAGGTGAAGGAGAGATGTCACATCACTTTGAGAGGTTACTTTTAGCAGAACCTTTTGTTCTTTATTTGATGGCGTAATTCTGTGTGCATACAGATTTTGGATAAAAATCTGATAATTCAATTCTCTTTGGCATCAATTAATTATTAATTGTGTACGAAAAATTCAACCGTATTATAGAAAGCATTAAATTAACATGGTCTGGTAAAAGCTTATTAAATATTTTTGTTGTCTGCTTCTATAGACTTTTCACTTTACCCCCACAACTGTGTGCGGTTTTTGGATATTTCTTTGACCGAGGTATAATGTGTAGTGTTTTGTTTGTTGGTACCTAGCGGTAGGAAGGAGTTGCGCCTAATTAATTATTCAGCACTTTTTTCAAATGACCCAGAAGCCCGATATATCCAGAGAAATACTGAATCGGGGAAGAGCCATTTTAGCAGACAAAAAAAAGCTAGACTTTAGATCAGAGGAACAAATGAAACTATATTTGTGTGTTTTTTTTGTTTTTTTTTTGTTTAATTAAGAACGAATAGAATATGGTTATGGTAAGGGGAATCCCAATCAAAAGATCTGAAAACTGCAGACATCTGAATGGAGATAGTAGGAATTCTTTGATTTTATTTTCATGTGGTTGGATAGAAGTTCTTGAAAATATTCATACGTACGTCTATCTATTTGTATAGAGGTAGGTAAGAGCTGATATGAAACTTTAATGAAATACATTGTAAACGTTTTTTCCTTTGAAATTACTTAAAAAAAAGTGACTCTCAAACAATAGCTAGCAGTACCGAATAGAGCTCACGGTGCCAGGACAGAGTGATTTGGACGGCAAGGAAAGAGCAGACCAGAAAAGGATCTGCTTCAATATTTATGATGCCAAGACCATTATGGGTTATGCCATGCTGAAGCACTTCATTATTGGATGGAAACTAAAGGTAATACATACTAAAGCCCCTTATTCCTAGAACTCTCGCAACGAGAAAATTAATGGTCCGGACCAACGATTTTTTGACATTGTTTTCAATGAAAGAGGAAACAATTGTATTAATTTTGAGTAGCATAAAGGGAAACTACACATTTTCGCGCCTTCAAACGTCATTTCTTCTTTTAAAAAATTTAAATTTGTTGTTCAAAATACTCTTAATTCAATATGAGTGATAAGAGGAGGAAAATAACACAAAAAATAAAATTCTCAAATGACGAAGAAAAATGTCAAAACTTGTATGTACGTCAAAAATCTCGTTGCGAAATTTGAAATTCTAGGAATTTACCCTCAAAATCTCGCACCACAAGCTACGATTTTTGTTTCGCAACGATTTTTTTTCCCGCAACGATTTTTTTTCTCGCAACGGTTTTTGCTCTGGGAATAAGGGGCAAGGCCAGAAACAGAAACAGATTGGTTTAAATCGGGCAAAACATCAACTACAGTATTAAAGCGAAAGATCTAAACAACCCATACAATTACCCAAATGTGAGATACACACAGTTGCTTTACTCCTGACGGGGTACCTACTGTAGAGTCAAAATACACCTTCTGGCCATGGTAATAGCTTAAGACAATGTCTGTCGAATGTGCAACGAGATGGAATAAACAGCGGATCATACTCTTTGCAAATATGAACACATATGAACTGCTTAGCAAAAACACATTTACGTTTCATAGAGAGATCTTAAACTAAAGCAGATGAAATACCTGTCCGAACGAGGCCACAATGATATCACTCAGTCCCAGCTCATATAAGGTGAGATCAATTAAGTCACTCTCGTACAGATGAACCTCTTTTATCCGGAGTGCTCGGCACTAACGGTGTTCCGGAGAATCGATTTTTCCGGATATTGGAGGTTTGAATAAAATTTAACTCCCACACTCGCACATTTCTCGAAATTAATAATTTTTTTTTTTCATCTGTCCAAATTGGACACCTAGTAATTGTTGTTACAAAACAGGATAATTATGATAGTCTATAAGGCCAGTGCATTTACATACTTTTGTCTTACAAGTGGGTGGGGTTTTTTATTTTTTAATTTACGAATTTCAAAAAGTGAAGATTACAATTGTTATAATTTTTATAATTTTTATTAAAGTCTCTGAGTTAGGTCTGATGGTCTAAGGTGCTTCAGTCTTCTTTTTCTGGTTATCTCTTGTAGCGGGATAGAGTTGACTTCATTGTTATCGTGGATTTATTATTAATAATGACGATTTTTTACAAATGCTTAAAAATTTTCTTGCCCATTTTGACATGGTTAAACGCACTAAAATTGGGTAGGTACACACCACCCAATAAGAGTGTCACGCAAAACTGATGTCTGTCTTGCATGATGAAGCGAGTATACATACATAACTAATAACTATAGGTTTTGTATGACACTCAAACCAGTTGTTATTTTTCGACCATCTTTACCTGTGTTTACTTTTTGAATGACAAACTTTGTGTACTGTATACACACAATCGAGTAAAAACAAAAATGACCGCTGATTGTCACGCAGTAGCAAACATTTTTTTAAGCATAATTTTTTAGTGACACTCCATCACGCAGTTGGACATCCTTTTTGCATGATATCAGTCAAAACTGCCAATCTTTTTGGATGGTGTGTACCCGCTTTAAAACCAAAATAAAAGCACACACCGTTCCGATGCAACTTGCAAAATAACAGGACATCGTCTGCAAATGGATATGTGTAGACAGACCAGACATAACGGATAGATTCATTATGTGCGAACAAATTTCTGTAAATTGCAAAACCATTATTTTCGATAACTGTTTTGCAGCGATGCGGTATTGATTCAACACAATTTTGTATCATTTCTAATGGAATTTCTTTTCTCCCGAATAATTTTCGAGATCGGTTGATGGGAGTGGCCAATCCATAGCCATGAGATTATGACCACTGCACTGAATAACATCTTGACTATAGCCTAGACGTGTGCTTTGGGTCATTGTCCTGCAACATAACACGTTCTAGGATACTTTTTTATACGTGTTGGTCCATTATTTATTCCTCACACCATAACATTCACTACAGTTTGTTATATACATATGTATGAAGGTCTCATCCCATACTGTCCAAAACAGCGCAAAACTACGCAAAACTACAAAAATCAGTCAAATCCTGTTCCAGTACGAAGATTTTTCATAATTTTCGACAGAAGAGAGCGCTAAAAAGAGAGTAAGAAATTTCCCCATGCTGCCGAATTCAGCCCAAGAAATTTCTTTGGGCAGCTTTATGAAACTGTCAAAGCTGTCAAACGTCATACCTACATTTTTCATTTCTTGTTGTTAATGCGTTCCTGTACTTTTGGACACTTTTCCCTCTCTATGACAGATTTTTACCCCCACTCCTTGAAAGTTGAGAATCTATAAATTTTAGTCCAGAAAGTACGGGAACAGACCTTATATGTAGGCAGTAATGTGATTGAACCCGCTTGCCGAGAGGTCTTCTAACATCCCTTCCTTACCAATGATATTACATTTTGATTCGTCACTACAAATGACTCATTTCTATGTCCCAAGACTGTATGTATTTGTTTTTTTTTCGGTTCTGAATCAAAATGGTTTCTGAACACGCCCATAGGAGCGTACCTATATCCCCGACGTCCAGTCGACGGCGAACCGTTTTAGGACTTACAGTTAGTTTGAACTCCTGAACCGATTTCGGTGTAGATACTCGTATGAAGATAGCAACATAGCGTCCGTTCGAGAGTTCGTTTTACGTGGTCAACCACCGTTTTGCTAAACCGAGCTATAATTTGTGAAACTGAAAACTGAAAATGATTTATTTACTTTACATATTTCCGAAATATGTTTATGTAATATATCCGAAATAAAATTGTCAAAAATAGGTTAGTTAGGTATTCCTAACTTTTTCTCTCTTGAAGACAATATCCCGGGAGATCCTGCATCTCTGTAAAAAAATATTTTCAAACTGAACCTTCAGGTCACGTGCTCAGGATCAGTAGGTACATCTACTTAATAGGTGTGTTTGGTAACTTTTTGTGACCCAAATGTAATTCGTAAATACCGAATTTAAAAAAAATCGGCTTTATTTCGCTTTCAGAATGGGGAATTCACACATTTAGGCAGAGGTGCATGTTTTCATATTTCCATATAGAACATTTACCATTTTATTCACAAATGCTTCAAACACATCCAGCATCTTCTTTTTTATTTTATTTCTTTTTTTTTAGCTGACATTAGCCGTGTTGTATTATCCCCGTGATCTGATCCGGATTAGATCAGAATAATAAAACAAACCAGATCAAAGTTCTGTGTTGTGGTGATTGTACAAGCTAAGTTAATTTTGACATTTAGTGCGAAGTTGCCATGCGAATGAATATTTTCTTTTAAATGAAAATTGAATGCGCTTGTTTTATTTTTTAGGAGGAAATTGTTAATTTTGATTAACAGAACCGAATGAGAATAATATTTTGCAGCTATAATTTCAGTTTCACATCGCTTAGATATCATTATGAGCAGAAAAATTAATTTATTCGAACAAAATAACATTAATGATATTTGGACTGCCAATAATATTTTTATATTCTAATCTGACAACATTTACCCTTGGCAATTGTCGATAATACAGCAACATTCACAAACGAAAGTGTACCATAGTGAGAAATAGTCGAAATCACGAAAATTGATCTTGACAAGAAGCAAGATGGGCACCGTAGCGCAAGTGGTTAGTGCGTCGGACTACTGTGCAAGCGGTCTTGGGTTCGAATCCCGCCGCAAACACCTAAAAGTTTTTCACAGTGCCCACCTCTTTCGAATGTCTGACAAGCATCAAAGAGTATCATTTGTCACGATTGAGCTTCTCAACTCGCCGTTCGGAGTCGGCAAAAAACTGTAGGTCCCTTCCATTCGTGCAAAAATATAACACGCACACACAAATGGTTGCGAGAAGCAGGCCCAGGTTCACCTCGAGCTGTAGCGCCAACTAAGTAAGTAAGTAAGAAGCAAGATCTCGGATTGTTGTTGTAATGCACACAAACTTATTTGTTGATCTGATCCGGATCAGATCACGGGGATAGTAAAACACGGCTATTGTAAATTCTTTTGATTTTATTAAATCTTCATCAACGAACTAAAAAATTCCCAAATTTCACCAAATTCCTGCTTACTTACTTAGTTGGCGCTACAACTCGAGGTGAAGCTGGGCCTGCTTATATTTTTGCACGAATGGAAGGGACCTACAGTTTTTTGCCGACTCCGAACGGCGAGTTGAGAAGTTCAATCGTGACAAATGATACTCTTTGATGCTTGTCAGACATTCGAAAGAGGTGGCACCGTGAAAAAACTCTTTTAGTTGTTAGACCCGGCCAGGAGTTGAACCCGGGCAGAATTGCGTCGTAGTCCAAAGCACTAACTACCACGGCCACGGTGACATTCCTGCTAAGTCGAGTTCTTTGTTGTTCTGATGGGACAGCTGAACACAGATATATGTTAGCTGAAGGAGTTTCCTAAAAGTATATGCATACATATAAGTTATCGCTCAATTCAGAAATCCAGTTACAGTGTTACAGTGAATTTTAAACTATTATTTTTCGGCCGTTCCATTAAGAATTTGAGAAAATAATAAATTCTAAATGGAACGGCCGAAAAATAATAGTTTAAAATTCACTGTACGGTTTTATATCGCGATAAAGGAGTTAAGTTTTCAGTCTTTTAAAGCCAACCCCACAGAAGTTTAAACAAGCCGGAAATGACTGCAATGCTCATATTCGACGTGTGAAATTCTTCCATGACCAAAAATTGAGGCAATAAATACTACAATGTTCCAAGGGTAGTAACAATTTTGGCCATTCGTAAAAAACATCAAGAATTCTGCCTCGTCATCAATTCCGACGCTCATTTGCAATGACATTCCAGCTGTCAGCTCTTTGGACAAAGCCAATCTGCTCGCTGCACATTTTGCAGCTAGCTCAACGCTTCTAGATTGCGCTTTGCCTCCGCCTGTACTCGAGAGCGTTGAGTACTCAATGGGACAAATCCACTTTCGCACTCGTATAGTTGCAAGAGTACTTAAAGATCTTAATATTCACAAATCCGCCGGTCCAGACGGTATATCTCCCATAGTTCTGAAGCGGTGTTCTTCCACACTGGCAAAATCATTGCGCAAGCTTTTCTATCTTTCCTACTCCTCTGGACTCTTTCCGAGAAGATGGAAAACAGCATTGGTCCAGCCCGTCCCTAAAAAAGGCGAATCTTCTTCTCTCTCCAGTTACCGACCCACTTACATACGACATACCTTCCTTCCAAGGTCATGGAAATGCTAATAAACCATCATCTAATGAAATATCTTGAATCACGAAAGCTTCTCAATGATCGGCAATACGTCTTCCGTAGCAAAAGATCCACTGGTGATCTGATGGCATATCTCACCGAAAAGTGTAACAAATCTCTTCATCACTCTGGTGAAAGTAAGATTGTTGCACTTGATATTTCAAAAGCTTTTGACAGAGTTGGCATCAAGCTCTTTTGTCAAAAATGCGTGCATATGGCTTCGATGAACATTTTCTTCAATGGATTAGAAACTACCATTCGGGTTCAATACAACCTTAAAACTCGGTGTTATTTCACTTTCATAATGGGAAATAAAGCCGAATTTTGAAATACGGCCTTATTTCGCTCGGCGTTATTTCACGGCACCTTTTTCAAAAATACCTGCATAAAAATATGCGTAACCCGAACAATTCACTATCCACCCTATGAAATGGGAAATTTTAAATGTCATTTAATTTGCTTGAAGCTTTTGCTTAGCGGGGTTCACATTGAGCGATTTGTTTGACGACCGACCACATCGTTCAATTCGAACGGTCGTTCAAACAAGTCGTGCAACTTATCGTATGGTTTTTCAAACTTTTTTAACTTTTTGCCATGCTTGACACACAAATCGTACAATGTGAACCCCGCTTTTCAGGAATGCTTTTGGCTGACATTCGAGTTCACCTGTCACCTCACTACCCGAACATTTCTTATTTTCTATCTCCCTTCCCAACCAATGAGGAGTTGTCCTTCTGCTGAAGAATGAAAATGAAAACATGAAATCTGAACTCAACCATATTTTTGTTTTTGTTTTATTTTCCTTCTTGGATTCTCTTCTTATACGGTCAGTGAAGTGTGGGATGTTTTTGTCCAGGCTGGCCGTGGGTGGAACAAAACAACTGGTAGTACCAGCGAAAACCACTACTTGTTTTGTTTGATTCTGTTTTGCTGTTGTCTTCTTCAAATGGAGATTTGGGGGGTGGTCATGCGCTCTTCGACACAGTTCTCTTCAGAAATATATTTCTTCCATCACCATCACCACCATCAGAGCCCGAGTAAACGACAGAAGTAGAAATCAGCTGCTTGATTTGTCAAATAAAATATCACGTAATCGGAAATCAGAATCGTAATAGATTAACTGAGTGAAGAATTTCGGGACAGATTGGTTTGCATTCGTTGCAATTGCAATCCATAGCACATAGTTTCTTTCCACATCAACCTGCTTCCATAGGATACCTACATACAGTCAAGGAATTTTCATCCAGGTAGAAGAAACCCACACAGTAGCAACACCTTGACAACAGAAAAATGGAGTCGTCGTGTGTATTTAATGATTTGGAGCCTAGCTACGCTGACCTTCCTATGGAGGTAAGTAGAAAATTCTTATAATTTGGTTGTTCGATGATTCGCTATAAACGTTGGTAATCGTCGTACGTCAACAATCATCATGTGATCTACAATGTAATTGATTACTTGACTCATAAGAGATGGATTTTCTTTTATAGATAATAGTCAACATATTCCGCTACTTGAATTATACTGATATACAATCTTCTTCGCTTGCCTGTCGGCGATGGCTTGAGGCCTCTAAGTACAGTGAGTTCCAGTCGAATGTGTTGATAAGAATCACGAAACTTTGCGTATCGGACAGACTACCACCAGGAAAGGTATTCCTTAGCAGTGATCGTCCTTTCCCCCATATCTACATGGACGAAGCAACTTTCGGCACGCTGGATCATTTTTTCGCCCACATGGGAAAGACAGCCCAGTCCGTGACCTTCGAATCAACCGATATGACGGAAAAGCAATTTTGTGCCGTAATCTCTGACCTTCGTGGTATCAACGCTTTGTCGATAGTTAGGTGCACGTCGCTATTTATGACGGGCCAATTCTTGGATTCTGCACCAGATCGGAAGATAATCGCAAATACGTTGAAGCGGGTGCGTTTTCTTTCGCTAAAGTTCAATCAATACCTATCGGATGCCATACTGCTTAGGATTACCCAACTAATCGACAATCTGGAAATGCTGGATATGTCAGGCTGTCACATCGCCTATCACTGCGCTATACAGCGTCGTTTCTACCCCGAAGAACTGGCCAACCATCCAAGTGAATCTATTCTAACATTCAAATTCATTTTGCACGTAATTCGGGCACATCAAAACTCACTAAAGGAGTTGAATTTCAGCAACACCTTGATTGGAGGTGGTGCCATGTCAGCTCTCTGCGATATACCATATCTGAAGTTGCAAAAACTACTGCTGCACTCCTGCCGTCAACTGAATACGTTGGGTATTCGTGGTTTTATAGTATCCCAGACTGATCTCCGCTTCTTGGACTTGTCAGATACGCTGTGTGTAACGGATGAATGTTTGGAAACGATTGTGAATAATTTAAAACACATAGAAACACTGAACATTAAGGGCTGCATAAAGGTCACGAAAGAGGGTGCTTTGTTGTTAACTAAACTTTTTGGTAGCCTTAAATCGTTAAACATTTCTCATTGTGATGGTATATCGGGCGATGCCATTGGAGAGGGCATAGCGAAGAATCCCAACCCGAGGTTAGAAGAATTGTACATGTCCCACCTGAACATTTGTGAAGATTGCGTTATGAAGTGCGGTGAAAATTTATGTAACTTGCGTGTGCTCGACGTCAGTAACTGCATAAATGGTGTCACCGATCAATCCGTCCAAGTGTTGCTAAAGAACTTGGTGTGGTTGCGGGAGCTAAATATGGAGGAGTGCTTTCGGGTAAATTTGCTTTGATAACTAAGTCCAGATTATTGAACAAGGAAATTACATTTTCAGATAACTGACGCTGCCCTGACGGGCATCTCTGTCGAAACTCAACCATCCGAACGTCCACGATCGCTGTCCATGGAGTTCTTTCATCATCTTCCACCAGACAACGTCACCGAAGGCGGGTCTCTAAAGATTTCCCTACGCAGCAAAGCAGAAGAGGAAATAGTACGAGATGCCGAACGTAAGAAGGCACTGCTAGCAATCTACGAACTAAACCTGGATGAGTCCAAGATCGATGGGGTCCCTATAAGAAATCTAAAAGGCTTAAAAAAGTTAAACCTCCGAGGTTGTAACAAGATCTCAGATGTTTCACTTAAGTATGGCTTCAAATTCTTGGAACTTCGTCATCTGCTACTATCGAATTGCCAACAAATCTCCGTGGTCGGAATGGAGGCTCTTGTGAAAAACTGTCCATCCATCGAAGAGCTCGACCTATCCGATTGCTATAATATTAACGACAAAACCATTGACGTGGTTACAAGCAGTCTAAAGAGGCTACGATCTTTACACATAAGCGGCTGCACTCAACTCACAGATCATAGCCTCGATTCGATTGTTGTCAATTGTAAAGTCTTACATGTAAGTTAGACATTTCAGGGTTCCAAGTTCATATTCTGACGACTTTGTTTCACTTGTAGACACTCTCCGTATTCCGATGCAGACGTATGTATTCCGACATCGAGGAACGTCTAATAAACATGTCCTCCGTTCGAGTACTCAACATGGATCATTCGGGTAACATGGACAATGGCGACATATTCCGTCTTAAAAAACGACTTGACTACTGATATTTCGCCGCTATTTTTGTTGTTTTCATTTTGTATTATTTCCAATTGTATAATTTTCGTTAAATATCCGTAGGAATCATCAGAGCTGATGCTGTTTTAACATTACACTTTTATTTTGTATTTTACACCCGCCTAAGGAGATATTTATTATTATTGTTGTTATGGCTGTTAAGTGTTAAAGTTTTGTTGTTCTTTTTTGTTTTATATATATACACACACACACCAGTTATTTACACACAAATATACATACATTTTCACTAAAATTTAGTCGGAGGACAACTATGTGTAGCCAAAAGTTTTTAATGTTCTAAGCAAATCATTCTATTTAGCATTTAAGAGGAACGTTGTAAATAGATTGGACGCAACACTAGCGGACGAGGTGAAGTGATAAAAATGTGAAAAACAAATTGTAGAACAATTCTAAATAAATATTAACAGATAAATATATATATATATGCATTAACGAAACTGTAACACATGACATTGGTGTATATACTGCAAATTTATTAGCATTTTATTGGGTATTATTTGAATATAAAATAAGTTATATATATGTATATGTAAAACTTTATCAGTACGTGGTCATAATTATGTAAAAACAAACAAACAAACAAACAAAATTGGAAGCTATTCCGGTGGGGCCTTATGTACACCCCATCCATGGAAACATTTCGTGAAACGTTTTGATTCCTTGTTCTTCAGAGTGAGGAAAAGTTTGCGCGCTCTTTCTGGTTGTTTGATTCTCATATGTTGAATGTATACCTGGAATAAATGTTAATAAAAAGAAACAGAAAATGTATAAATGTAAAAATTTGCTTTATGTGAAATTTTACTTGTGCGGATTTATAGGCTAATTTTATTTCGACTTCGCTGCAACGGGAGCCGAGCCAGAGGAATACTTGTTCGCCGTTGTCGAGAATCATGATGTCGTCATCGGCCAAATCATCTTGACAGAAGTCAGAGCACTTCTCGGCTACGGTGAAGTAACCCTTTTCATTGGAACAGCGGAACAATCGGGTGAAGTTCATGTATTCGGAACTTTTGTCATACGGTTTGCGACCGCCCAGTGCTACCCAGAAGAAGTTCTCCGGCTCTTCCCCTTCGTTGAGGACCTAAAAAGAGAGGAAATCAATTAAATTCCAGCAAAATTATCACAGGCTTTATAGAATACATACCTGCAAACTGACCCACGGATTGTTGAACATGTTCTCGGCAATGTCTTGGATGAGTTTGGCTTCTTCTGCAACTGCATTAGAGCCAATCCAGACGTACACTATTCCAGACTGTGATTCGTCTTCTGTTTCGAATGGCACATATAAAATGTAGCTGTAAAGTTCAATTTATTAGTATTTCATATATCGGTCACCAAATGTGCCTACCAAAATGATGAATTTAAATGCACTGCATCGGGACTGATCTGTATCAGTCGTGTGCACAACGCCCCTCCGTTCGATCGAAGATGGAAGAACTCAACGGGTGCTTTGCCATCAGGCGTTCGTAACTTATCCTTCCGCTTACCCGTATGTATGATAAACTTCCGCTTAAAGTGCGACATGAATTTGAGGTTCTCCTGTTGCTGATGAATGCGAATCACCTCGAGTTCCTCTCCAAACATCGCCTTGAACTTCTTTTGCAGTGTAAAGGTGAACGTCAGCCACCCCATATTGCCAGCATTTCTTCCTTGCCAAAAGTAGACAACACATTGGATCTCTTCATCAGGCGGTGGCTTGTTGGTTTCCTCTTCAGGTGCATCGTCTCCGTCATCTTCCATGGGAATACAGTAGCGGCATAGAAAAACATAACACTCACCGGTGTGGAAGTGGCCGAGTTCTTCTTCTGGCAGTCGAACGAACTTCCTGCCTTCCAAGACGAAAGCTTCCATCGCTTCCAAATCATAGTTCCACTCCTCCTCAAGCTGTTCGGCCTCGCTCAGTGCCATTGGATTCTGCCGTGGCATAAACAGAGCTGCCAGATCTGCTTTGGTTTCCTGTTGCCTGGCCCACTTTGTCAGATCTGCTCCGGTCTTCGCCACCGAGTTGGCGGTGCGTGTGAAGTCGACAGCCATTACCTCGTCCCAACCGATGAATTTAGACTTAAAAATTTGAATTTCGGTGCCCTCCTGGACCCGTGTCACCAGCGCATACTCTGGCCTGTTGATCATATTGAAGAGTTCTCTGGACAGTTTAACAGCTGCAGCACGTACTAAACGAGTTGACTTCTTGCCAAACCACACAAACAAATCCGCATAACAATCGAGAATGTACACATTCTTGCTGTTGAGTAAGGTATGCACCAGTTTTTGTTCAGGAATCTCCACCTGAGGGAGTTCCAAGTACCCCATACCCAACTGAACTTGATACAAGCGCGGCACAATTGGCACAAAATTCTCTCTCACATGCTGCGGAATTTTTTGTGTGCATGCAATTTCTGGATCTGCGCCTAATTGTTCCCAGAACTCTGTACTCTCACTGCCTTGCAACTCTACTATGATATCACACTTGTTTTTGCGTTCCGTTTTGTTGATTTTCTCGGCCATAAGACGCGCCTTTGAATTAATCGTGTTTTTGGAGCAACGTCCATACCAAAGCATCATCTTCTGGCCGCAGTCCAGTACAAAGGCGTATCTTGGATCTAGAGAATTAAAATCAACGGCTACAGGTTCCAAGTGAATTGTTGCGCCTGCAGAATGAACACGGTAGAATCTCATTGCGTAGAGCATGTCCTCGATGGTGTAGAAGCCAGTTGCAGTGCGACCTCCCTCAATGTACGTCACATCTGTATCGAAGAGTGCTAAGAATTCCTCTGATTCGTCATCTGAAAAGGTGGACAGTTGTTAAACAAATGACAAGAGCAATTGCATTTTATCTACTTACTTTGTTCCTCACGAATTGTGCGGCATCGAGCGCCCAGAAAATTCCTTAGATTCACAGCGTGAATTGCTGCACACGCCCTCTTGTCCAATGTGGCATTGTTTCCAATCCAAAAGAATATCTCCCACGTCAACTGACCCAAGTCATCGAGGCTGGTCTTTAACACGATATAACAGTCGCCCTCGTAGAATTTGCCATGGGCAACTTCGTCCATTTTGTTTGGCAAAAAGTTTTCGATCTCCCAGATGGTTAACCCTGGCAGCTGGCCATCTTCTTTCTCGAAAAATTTAGAATAATCTAATGGTGGCTTTTCCAGAGATTCGTCCCATCGTTTGGGCTTTAGGCTTTCAGGTTTTTCGCCGTCTCCATCCCAGGTATTTGTATTGTTCGCAGAAGCGTCTTTTTCCTCAGCGATGTCTTTCATTCCTTTCAAGATTTTCGCTGAATCCTGATCTGGCCCATCAGTGCGGATTCCTCTACGTAGTCGAATTTTTCGAGCAATCGGATCTTTTCCAGTTCCAGTCGTTGGAACGGATGGTGGAACACTGGCTCCTGCCAACCGCAACTGAGTTTGCAGCGAGAAATCAATGTTATAGAACTCAACTCCCGAACCCTTGGTGGTTTCAGTTGGTTTAGGCGGCATAATCAGGTCTGGATTGTTTCGTAAATCCAACTGGTCCAAATCGGATAAGAGGTGAATTGCATCTGGCAGGGTTATCAGGCGGTTTGAGCTTAGATTTAGTTTTTTAAGTGCCCCACAGCGACAGAGTCCTTCGGGGACCATCTCCAGCAAGTTGTTCGATGCAGAAAATATCTCCATGCTGCAAAGCTTGCCGACGCCCGATGGGATTCCCTCGAAATCCAATTTGTTGTCATTCAAATACAAACGGCGCAAGTTAACCAACTTGCAAATGGCCGAAGGTAATGCGGCTAGCTGGTTACGGGATAGATTTAACGTCTCCAGCTTTTGCCAGTACTCCACGCCAGAAGATAGTTCAGTGATGTCATTGTCGCTTAAGTTGAGCCGCTTTAGGTTCGGCAAGTTATAGAGACAATCCGGGATCTTGGGCAGAGAGTTTTGAGACAGATCAAGCTCGCACAAGTTAGACAGACTGTCTAGCGTTGTGGGGAAATTTAGAAGAGTCCGCTGTGTATTGCGCATATTGAGAACCTCAAGATTCTGCAACGATGGAAGCTGCCTCAACTGAAACAACTCCAACGGATTATCTGCAAGAATGAGGGTTTGCAAGTTCGCGAGACGACGAGTTTGTGGAGGCAGAGTCTCCAACTTATTGTTGGATAGGTCGAGCATCAACAAATCTGTGAGATGGATGAATAGCGCAGTAGGAATTGCCTCTATTTGATTATGGCTTAGATTAAGCACTAGCAAGTTCTTTGCACGCTCCAGTCCCTCGGGTACCTCCTTCAGCTTGTTATGCGAAAGGTCAAGTGTTGTCAGTTCGTCCAATCGAAAGAGCTCTGGAGGAATCCCGCTGCTTTTGATATTATTATGGCGAAGGTTCAACGAACGTAAGCAGCCCAATTCGGTTAATTCGCCGAACAGTTTTTCCAGCTCATTATTCTTCATCGATAGGTGTTCCAATTTGTGCAGACTTCCCATCTCTTCGGGAACCTCCTTGAGATGTGTGCGGTCCAATTTTAGCCATTGGACCCGTGTCATCAGTCGCAAGGCATTGGGAAATTTGTCTTCCTGCAAAACGAGATTTTGTTTATAAACAAAGAAAATAGGAAAATAACAAAATAAACGAAAGAGATGGCATGTTGTGTGCACTGTTCTAGGAAATCCAGATGACATTGACAGCCGATAAGATGGTGAGGTGACACATCCAATGCAAGGTGATTTTTAAAACTTAATATTTCAAGTACGTATGGTATTCAGACACCAAACAAATAGTTAAACTCATTCCGAAAACGTTAAATTTTATTAATTTGATGAATTCGCGAAAAATAAACACTCACACTGAAGTCATTTTTAGTAAAATCCACACCGCGTACAAAAGGCAGTACTCCCGTGTTCGCCATCTTTCCATTTTTTGAATTGTCAAAAGAGAAATTCCTATGTATAGTATTGCCAACACCGAACTAATTAAATATTCAAACAAGTTTTCGACGATATGCATTTAATAAATTTTAAAAGATTTCCTTAGAATTACCACAGTAGAGTTAGTTGTTTTGAAAAGCAATTCTAATCTATTTTTTTTGTCTACAGCAATCAATGCAATCTCAGTAGTACTAAACGTTTTTTCTGATTTCTTCAATTCGGATTCTAAAATTAATCATCTAAAGAAATTACATTGTATCACCCTGTATGTTAATGGCTGCCTAGAGAACGCAAAAACGTCAAGCAAGTAAAAGTTTTTGTTGTGCTTATCGCAAGAAATAAGTAAAAATTGATAAAGGAACCAAACTGCTGGTTCATTGCCTCCATTCCATTCTACAGAAAATAAGTATTTATGTTGAATCGGACCTGTGCCCTGTCGAATACAAGTAAACCAAAGTGGAAAATGTCAACATCTACGAGTGACGATTCTCATAGCGAATTGGCGACAATTAACTACGCGACGGATAGATTTCCTTTTTGCATCGTTTGGACCCCAATACCTGTGCTGACATGGTTCTTCCCTATTATTGGTCACATGGGCATTGCAATGTCTAACGGAGTAATACGTGATTTCGCAGGTTCGTATTATGTCTCAGAGGACAACATGGGCTTTGGTCGACCAACACGATATTTGGTTTTGAGTCTCGACAACGTTTCCGGTGGACAGTATGAATGGGATGAGGCAGTTTCTAAAGCTTCTGTTTTCTACGGTACAAGGATGCACAACCTGTTTTGCGATAATTGTCATTCGCATGTAGCCAATGCTCTGATTGGAATGCGGTACAAGAATCGCACCAACTGGAATATGTTAATTCTCGCCACTTGGATGTTCTTTTGCGGACGATACGTGGGATTCATGGGCTTTCTCAAGACGTGGCTGCCGTTTTGCATAGTCTTCACATTATGCGTTATATTGGGAGTGTACTTTTAACCCAGTTTTGGTGTCGCATTGTTGTAGTAAATTGTCCTTCATTTAAGTGTTTTTTGTCGAAAATAAAAAGTAGAACTTAAGTCAAATTTACGCGAGTATTACTCTTTTATCTATTACAGATAGTCACGCTGCCTAGATAGCGCTGCGAAACCCCATAATACACCTGCAGACATCTTATCGCACGCAATGACACATACAGGAGTTAATCACAACTAATATTTATTTGGATTTGATTTCAACAAACTTTAATAACAGATACAAAAGCAACGGTGGTAATGGATTTTTGATTATTGATTTTCCAGAGCTGTAGTAACTTCGTCGGCGATTTCTAGCAGTTTGCGCCACTGTATTGGCGTTAGGGAAATACCCTTTTTGCCAGGCAGATAGTCACCATCTTTTTCATAAAACTCACGGATATCAACTGATTTACGTCCGCGAAATTCCTTGACGTTTACAAATCGAAGTCTTTCCAAAGTCCAACGAGTACCTGATTCATCCGCTTTACTTTCCTTGGGAGCTTCATCTTTCTTCGTCTTTTTTGCTGCCGGTGGTGGATTTTTCTAAAATTAAACGAATTGTAACGGGTACGTGGTGAGTGAGGTACACTTACATCATCTGGACCTGAATCACTGTCAGACGAGTTTTTTACTTTCTTCGTTTTCGGCATTGCTTATGTTTTATAAAATAAATTATCGGACGTATATACTCGCACAGCGGAACAGCGTCGCGAAAAAAAGCCGCAAAATATATGATTTGGTTAGAAATGCAACAGCTGACTGTAGGAATAGTGAAGTTGCCTGCAGTTCCTTTTTAGGCAGTGAAATACATGGGCGAAAAAAATTTACAATTTTTTATACTATTGTCTATACTATTTTATACTGTTGTCTATTTTTACTCCAACCGACAAAGTAAGGTCGACTAATACAATAGTTGTGTATAGGGCACGATTACGATAACCCTGGCGCAAAGGTTTGAGAATGCCATTTTGTAGATCTCGGTGAAATAAGCATACAATATAAAGTAAAAAAAATTAATTAATCGTGTGTTATGATACTTAATGAATTGATTTTTTTGTTTTGTGAGTTTTTATGCATAAGCTTTATATATTTTTAGGCAACTGGACAAAAATACAAAAAAAATAAAACATAAAAAATTAATAAAATAATACTTATCCTACCCGTCTTATTCTTTAATTTTATATGGGACCGCTTTTTTTCACCAGGGACCCTTTTTTGGACCCTTTTCGGAAATTCTCAGAGGTAACCCTGATCGGTACAACCGTTGAATGTAGCACACACACTATACAATTTGCGTGCGATTTCCATACAACCAGAATTTTGTTTCATTCATTCTTCAGCTGTCGATGAGTGATTATGTCAAAAAAAAAAAAAATTACAATGTAAAAATATTGGCGCAAATTCATAGTCAACCCGTGAATAGTGCCTATAGCCGACTATAGTTACAGCCGGCTATAAATAAAAAAGCCGGCTATAACTTTTTGTTATTCATAAACACATTTTTGCCTGTGTATGAGTTAGTATCGACTTTGGTATGTTTTTGTAAAGTGATTTGAACGAACAAACCCAAACGTCAAAATATTATATGAGAAATTTATAGCCGACTCTAATTATTTAAAATGACGTTTGGATAGTTTTAAATTTCGAGCCGGATATAAGTGACTATGAATAGTAAAAAGTATATTTTAGGTTATGTAGGTGATTAAATTGTTTTATCGTCGGTTCTATCTGACTATGAATTTGCGTCATTATATTTTAAAAAATTCACTTTAAAAAGCGCCGCACTTTCTCATCTGAGTCCCCCTTGCATCATCTAATCAGATTTTGTCTCCAACTCAATCTCAATCTAAACACAAACATATCCAAAGTTGTTGTTTGCTGTTAGCACTTTAGCAGCTTAAGATATGCAATGTTTTTCAGCACAAGGCACAACATATTGGATACAAGGTGTTACAATTAAATCTTCAATTTTCAAAAAACTGTGTATTTACCGGAACTATGGCGGTCGGTGCCAATTTTAATTATTCAAAGAGAACAGATTCATTTTAGACCAAGTACCAAGCAAGGAGCAAACATTTTGAATTTTGATTTGCCCGCCCCAAGGGCATTTTAAACGCATTAGCGTTCGTTATGAATTTAATGCATTTCTACTTCTCTTGTTCTGAATTTAATATGTACATGGTAATTAGCTTTATTCTGGATAGACCTAAAAAAATTTGATTTTCCCCCTGTCGCAATTGAAGCATATTTCAATCCAAAAGTAACCTACCAAGTAGGTTGGAGTGGGCTATCAAATCCTTTCAACTGTTCAAATCGCCCGGGTAGATGGAGTTTTCCCAGCACTCATTCAGGAGGGAAAAGAGAAACACCTGCCACTCCTAGAGAAAATAACTAGAAGTAGCATTGCATTGGGATATGTACCGAGTCAGTGGAGTAGAGCAAAGGTAATCTTCATACCAAATGTTGGGGAAAAGGACCGAATGCAGCAGTCCTATCGTCCAATCAGTCTTTTTTCCCGAAGACTTTGGAAATGTTCTCAATAACTATATAAGGGAGGAGATTCTCTGCAGATCCCCCTAACACTGCGATTACTATAACAACTGCTTTGGAGTCTCGTCGTTGACGAATTCCTGGCAACACAGATCAACATCGGCATGACTGCCAAGCTTACGCTGATGACATTGTCTTAATTACCCGAGGGAATTACAAGGAAACCCTATATGATATAATACAAAAAGGAGTGTTGCAATATTGTGGGGCTAAATATCAAGGCCAAGGCAACGCTAGTACGCTTTACAAGACAGAGGAGGCTTCCACACTTGAAGATCATTACCCTCTCAGGTACAACCATCACTCCTGTGGTAGAAGTCAAAAAGAGTGTATCTTGAGAGTAAGCTCAACTGGAAGAAGCACACAGAGGAGGTTAAAAAGAAAGCGATCGTGCAGTCATCTATATCTATAATCTATAATCTATAATCTATAAATATTATAAAACTGTAGAGGTTTTTTGTTGGTTACCTAATGGCGTGAAAACCGCTGGACAGATTTCGATGAAACTTTTTTTTGAAATGCTTCTTAAGTACCCGGGATGATCACAAGCTATGTACTTTTTTGCTCAGCCTACTGGGTCTTACATAGTAGTCAAAATAACTGTATATCGGAGAGGAATATTATCATTATACAGCCCTAACTCAATAATGGCTTATCGGATTGAAAATCAAAAAAATAGGTGAAATTAGTAAATCTGTCACTGATTCATTTGAGATATAAAACATCCTCCTGCGTTATCCTGAAGCTGAGCAATGTTCAAAACAATTATTCAAAACATCGCCCACAGCGAGACCACCGCCAGCAGTCGTGCTGCAGTGGGTATCGTTGCAATAGTGTGTGTGTGATTATATGTGCGCGCTTTAACATGATCATATGCTTTGTACTTCAATGTGCTACAATCATTATCACCATTTGCTCTCACACTCAACCAATCTTAACAAATGAGGTGTCAAAAGAAAGAGATTGCATTTTCAGTTTATAAATATTATTGATAAATAAAAAAAAAAAAACGATCAAAAACAAATATTCTACCCAAAGTGAACTTCTGTTGTTTTAAGAGTTAATTTTGGTTCATCTTCTTATATGTATGTATGCACATATGTATTTGCTATGTGGAAGTCATTTGGGATGTTTGGTTTACAGTGCTATTTTGCCGAGACTTAAGGCACATCCGAACGCACAACATTTCTCTGATTTGTTATTTAAAATTGGTGGAGGAACGCTTCCGGAAAAAAAGGGAAAAGTAAATTTATCACAAGGTTTAAAGTGATATATCACAACTAAAAAACCGTAAGAATTCTTGGCTTTGTGAGCCAGCTATTTTGTTGCCTCGGAATGATTAAGCTCCAGCAATTAACAGCGAGATATTTTCACGTGCTGATGGTCAAAGTGCAGAATGTATTTCAATCACCCGGGTTGTGAACCAAGAAGTAACAACCAGATCTCTGGTCGAATTTTTAAACTCTCGCTTTCGCTGCCATCACATTAATTAAATCTAAAAGTGGATGTACCTACTATTCTTCGAAGAAACTTGAGCCCGCCTAAATAATGTAATGGCACCTGACATAGAGTTACAATTTTGCAATGACATCTGGTAGAGGCGGAAGTGTTGACGGGCTACGGTGCGGTGCGGTTTTTGAGAACTATGAAATCTGCAGTTAGGGGCTGAAAGTTACACATTGAAACGTTTTTGATAAAACGCATTTAATCAACAAAATTTACGAAACACTTTTGTGGACTTAGACAAATACTTTGATGTTTCTACGCTCCCACTGAAATTGCATATTTGTATGCATAAGAAAGCCCTTAGAATGCGAAGCAAGGCGAGCATGGGTTCAACTAGTGATATACATATAAAAGCATAGCCGATAAATCATGGGGATGTCGACCTCATATTTTCAGATGGATGTACATATATTGACATGGTGAGACATGATCACATATGGGGCAATAGTATGGATAAAAAGAACCCGGCTGACAACTACGAGAAATACAGTAAATGAAGTGCAGATACGTGTGTGCATGATGGGTGGAATGAGAACCTGTCCAACTGTGTACCTGGAATGGCCAAAGAAGGAATTGGAAGAGAAAAATGCATTAGTCATATGAATTACACTAATATGACCAATAAGCTTTCCCTTCCGACATTCCCTAGGGACGATGACATCAGGACATTTAACTGGTCAAAGAACTTCGACATTAAACTCAGGAACAAGAAAGACTGGAAAAACGAATCTGGAATCGCATACCATCAAATGGTACACGGATGGTTCATGAACTGAGGAATGAACAGGGGTAGGGGGCCCGAAACTAAACTATTCGAGCCCATGGGAAGCTACACCAGCATTTTCAAGCTGAAATATGTGCTATTGACAGATGTGCCCAGATGAAAGGCGAAGAAAATTTTGGGTAATTACAACCTGGAGAGATTCAAAGCTTGCATCAGCCTTGACAAAAAGAAACTCGCATCTTGACTGCGTTTCTTAGGGGCATTGTAAACTCAGGGGACATCTCAGAAAGCTAAGTCTAAACTCCATAACACATACTGGTGGGTTGTGGGAAAACTAACCCAGAAAAGATTCAAGTGCTGGGAGAAATACCAAATTACAGCAGAGGATCTACAATCTCCTACTGCGATTTCTCAGGGAAATTGGTCTGGATGAGGCGAACTTTATCTCTTTATTTGGTATCGGAGAGGAGGAAAGATCCAGCTGTAAATAGTAAGGTGTCAGTTAAGTGAATATTTCCCAGGGGAAAAAGAGTTGCTGTTAGGGACTATCTTGATAAGGGCAATAAATGGAGATTTGGCAAAATAAAAGAACAGACAGGTGCTTTATACTAGTTGAATTAGATGATGGCAGAGTATGGCACAGATATATTGGTCTGTCTGTCTGTCTCCCGTTCTTGTTCTTCATGTGCTCGCGCTGTGTGTAAACATTTAGCACTAGCTGACCCGTGCTCGCCTCGCTTCGCCCGCCTGCAACTGTTTACAAATGTTGAAAACTTAACATTTTTCCTCAAGAGCGTATTAAAATTTTTTTTTACAAATTCTAAATGATTCTTTAAAGCTGAAGTGTTAAGAAAATTTATTCTTTAACTTCCTAATATACCAGGAAATATATAATAATAATAGACTGGTACGTTCAAAAATTATTCAGTAGGCCTATGCTAAACTATCCACAATAACAAACAATTTTAATAATTAACTAATAACTACCTGAACCCGTGCCCGACTTGCTTCGCATTCGCACTTAAAGGAAATATTAGTGGGAGCGAAGAGACATTAAAGTATTTGTGCAAGTCCAGAAAATTTTGTAATCAATTTTGTTGATTGTGTAATTGCATTTTATCAATAGGCGTGTTTTTTTTGTAACCTGTATAGGCTAAACATGTTTCAGCAGCATGTTTACCCATGTAAAATACAACAAAACCTTGGCCTGGATAATCATCGAGCCTTATTTTTACTCTGAAAGCTTTTTCGAAGTCCATATAGGTTACAAAAAAACACGCCTAATGTCGTTTCAATGTGTTTCAGCCCCTAAGTGCTGATTCCATAGTTCTAAAAAAAACATGCTCGCTCGCCGTACACAGTGTTTGTCACTGCGCCTTATTTATCGTCACCGTGAAGCGGACGCTGCTGATGGGAGAGTGTACACGATTCAGCTGGAACGGAAAGTGCTAGGTATGATTGGAATTCGAGGGATAAGTACATGTTCGCCGGCACCGCAGCCCGTCAACACTTTCGCTTCCACCAGATTTCGTTACAGAGTTGTAACTCTAAATCGGGTGCCATTACATAACTTAGGTGGGCTCACCTATTATTCTTAACGTAAAACTCGAGCTTTATCATTATCACTATTTCGGGAAATGTTGCAAACGGGACTTTTAGTGGTGTCTAATTGTATGGCTATTTTAAACACTGCATGAGAACTTTTACCACCGACCGGGCAGTAACGTAACAACTATCGTAACCACTGATGACGCCACAGCCAGTGTAATATTACCTTGGCTTCGTACTCATGAACAACAAATGCTTTCTAGATGATTTCCATATAGCAAATACATATACATATATATATTCATACATATCGCACTAATAATACAATACTGTTGTAATTTGATAATTTGTAAAATTTCAAATATCATCATATTCAAACGCAAACTTCACTTTCCTACGCGTCAATAAGCTGTCTTTGTAATAGTGCAAGAAACAAAATGCCTATTAATAATCCTAATAAGATTTTAATTTTTTTTATAATCTATAACAGGAAATAGTCAGTTTTTCGATGATTCAAAAAGAAGTCATATGACAGTATTGCATTATTAGTACGATATATGAACCAAAATTAACTCTTCAAATAACAGGAGTTCATTTTGGGTAGAATATTAGTTTTTGGTATTTTTTTTTAAGTTTGATATTTACAAACGATTCACTGCTCTAGAAAATTCTCTTTCTTTTGACACCTCATTTGTAAAGATCGGTTAAGTGTAAGAGCCGCAAATGCTTATGATGATTGTAGCACATTGAAGTGCAAAACAAATGATCACACACACACTATGGCAATCCAAAATGGTAATTTTACTAAGTTTTTTCCAAAAACATTTTTCTTAGCTTTAAAATTGTAAATTCAATTAAAATTCTATATTTCAAGTTAGGTTACGTCGAAAGACATAGTATAAGTATTAAGTTTAGCTTAGAGTGCTCGTGTGGGACCAGTAAGTTAGAGTTAAGATAGTTAAGTTAGTTAAGCTAGTTCTAAGCACTTTTGTCTAGCATGTATGTAATAATTGAATTGATAAATAAAAATGCATTAAAAATGAAAAAAAAAAACAAACTATTGCAACGATACCCACTGCTGCACGGCTGCTGGCCAGCGTTGCCGTTTGGGGCGCTTTTGCGTCATTTTGACGCTTTTTCGGCGATGGGACCCGGGACCCGACTTTTCAATAAAACTCTGATTTTGACGCATTTTGAAAATATAGGACCTTTTTTTCAATTTATTTTCACTTCATGTTTCTTTTACTTGGAAAACATGGTACTTCACTCTTAAAACACACCCATTTTGTTCAACAAGTGATGAAATCAACAAAGTATTTTTGTTAGTCAGAATTTCCCTTCCAAAAACTCGTTCTGATAACATGCTTTTTTTATCTTTGTTATTTTTTTCCCAATATTTATTTTATTTTAAGTTCAGCAATATGATACAGTTTTTCGAAAAATTGCATTTCTTCATACAAATATAAGTGCGACCCCTTTTTTGCTTCTGGGCCCCTTTTTTGGACGCTTTTTGGAATTTGCTCGCGGCAACCCTGCTGCTGGCAGTGGTCTCCACTGAAAGAAAATTGTGGGTGTTGCTTTCAATAATTGTTTTGAGCATTGCTCAGCTTCAGGACAACGCAGAAGGATGTTTTATACCTCAAATGAATCAGTGGAAAATTTACTAAATTCAGCTATTCCTATCGATATCTTCGCTCTAACGGAAACCAACCTGATCCCCAATATAAAGAGCCAGGAATTATTCCCTACTACTTTTAACGTCTTTCGGGATGACGAACTCAAGGCTGACTCTCCTTGTCGAGGCGATCTACTCGCCATCCACAATGACCTTGATTCTTCTCTTATTGCTACTTCTTCTTCTCCAAAAATCGATTTTATTTCCATAAAAATTACACTCCCCCGCAGGGCCCTATACGTTATGTGTTTTTACATTCTACCTGTCCAACCTATTGAATCCTACCAAATTGCTATCGATGCGATCGACAAAATTATTGACTTATCCAACTCCATCGACGATATCCTAATTTTCGGCGACTTTAATCTGCCCCAGCTGCAGTGGATCCCATCTGATGATCAATCCTTTTTCATCGCTCCCAATGCCAACTCGAACAAGGAATGTCTTTTCATAGATCGCCTTGCGGACTCAAGCCTTTGTTAAGTCAGTTGGCATCTCAAACTACTTGGGCAGGCAACAGATCCCATCAACTCCTCAGTCTAGCTTTGTCCCTTATCTCTTTCAACTATTGATAACTACAACCCTCCTCTTGTTCTGTCATTTTTCCACGACTCACCACTCCAATCGACTGCCTCAGCAACTATCTCATCTTACGACTTTCATAAAGCTAACTTTCGAAAAATTAATGCCTATCTCAACAATGTCTCCTTTGAGCTCGTTAACCTATCTTTAAATGATGCTCTCACCATATTTTATATGGAAATATTTAATTCTATTTCGCTTTATGTTCCCTTTTCCCGCCATAAAACAACCTCTACATCACCTCCTTGGTACAATCGAAGACTTCGCTCCTTACGGAACAAGAGAAATAAGTTGTGGGCAGTTTTCCTGCGCACCAATTCTTTTTCGGATTACTCCAATTATCTTGGTACATACCTTCACTTCACCCAACTTTATAATAATCTCTATCAGCGTTTCATATATAACGCCCAAGCCAATTTAATAAATAACCCTAAATCATTTTTCCAATTCGTCAACTATAAAAGAAAATCCGATGGCTACCCGCCTTCCCTCTCAAAAAATTACAAAAACTTGGCGATGAATTCTTACCCGGCCCTGATGGTCTCCCTGCCATATTCCTTAAAAAATGTTCATCGAACCTTTCTCTCCCCCTCTCCTACCTCTTTCATCTTTCACTCTCGCAAGGAGAGTTTCCTGATATTTGGAAGACCTCTTTCATATCCCCAATTCATAAAAAGGGATTAAAGAATGAAGTTACTAATTATCGCCCCATCGCTAAGCTTTCCCACATACCTAAACTCTTCGAATGCATGTTATATAAAGCTTTAAGCTTTCGATGCAAGTCTCTTATTTCCCCAGCCAAAGGTAGATCAACCACAAAAAATCTCGTCGAATTCGTGTCCTTTGCCCTCTCATCCTTAGAGAACGGCAACGAAGTCGATGTTATTGCAACTGATTTCAGCAAGGCTTTTGATAAGATATCTCATCAATTAATAGTTTTCAAATTGTCTGCCCTCGGTTTTGAACCCATATTATTGAAATGGATATCTTCTTACCTAGAAAACCGTTTCTATAGTGTCCGTTTCAGATCCGTCCTCTCAGATCCTTTCTTGGCCACCTCTGGTGTTCCTCAAGGTAGCCATCTAGGCCCCCTTCTCTTCATATTAACTACAAACGACCTTGAAAGAGTCATCAAATTCTCCTCTCTTCCCCTTTATGCTGATGATACAAAATTTTTCAAAGTCATTTCTTCGCCGCGTGACTCTAATCTCCTTCAGCAAGACCTCGACAGTTTTTCTATTTGGTGCCTCAAAAATTGCTTAGAGCTTAACATCGCTAAATGCCAATCTATTACCTTGTCACGTAAGAAAAACCTGTCTAAGTTCTCAATTGGTCCCTTTCTATCTCAGACCTTTGATCCTACCATTATCGACAAAAAATTACAAGAACTTGGCGATGAATTCTTACCCGGCCCTGATGTTCTCCCTGCCATATTCCTTAAAAAATGTTCATCGAACCTTTCTCTCCCCCTCTCCTACCTCTTTCATCTTTCACTCTCGCAAGGAGAGTTTCCTGATATTTGGAAGACCTCTTTCATATCCCCAATTCATAAAAAGGGATTAAAGAATGAAGTTACTAATTATCGCCCCATCGCTAAACTTTCCCACATACCTAAACTCTTCGAATGCATGTTATATGAAGCTTTAAGCTTTTGATGCAAGTCTTTTATTTCCCCAAGCCAACACGGTTTTCTGAAAGGTAGATCAACCACAACAAATCTCGTCGAATTCGTGTCCTTTGCCCTCTCATCCTTAGAGAACGGCAACGAAGTCGATGTTATTGCAACTGATTTCAGCAAGGCTTTTGATAAGATATCTCATCAATTAATAGTTTTCAAACTGTCTGCCCTCGGTTTTGAACCCATATTATTGAAATGGATATCTTCTTACCTAGAAAACCGTTTCTATAGTGTCCGTTTCAGATCCTTTCTTGGCCACCTCTGGTGTTCCTCAAGGTAGCCATCTAGGCCCTCTTCTCTTCATATTAACTACAAACGACCTTGAAAGAATCATCAAATTTTCCTCTCTTTCCCTTTATGCTGATGATATAAAATTTTTCAAAGTCATTTCTTCGCCCGTGACTTTAATCTCCTTCAGCAAGACCTCGACAGTTTTTCTATTTGGTGCCTCAAAAATTGCTTAGAGCTTAACATCGCTAAATGCCAATCTATTACCTTGTCACGTAAGAAAAACCTGTCTTCTCCTCGACTCTACCTTCTCCACGGTCAACCTATATCCGTCGTTCAGTCTCTTCGCGACCTTGGCATATTGTACGACAGAGTTAAATTTTCGTTCGCATGTTGATGCGATAATCTCAAAAGCTAACTCATCACTCGGTTTCGTCAAACGGTGGTCCAAAGAATTCTCTAACGTGACCAGATCACTTTACATTACTTTCGTTCGCCCACTCCTTGAGCATGCTAGTCGAGTCTGGTCCCCCTTACATAGAGTTCACGTTAAAAAAATCAAGAGCATTCAACGTCGCTTTCTCCGTATTGCTCTTCGTGGGCTACCCTGGAACCACCCATTTAAATTACCTCCCTATATTGATCGCCTTAAACTTATTAACTTGAATACCCTTGAGGAACGCAGAAATGCAGCTGATTTTCTCTTTATTCATCGACTCCTCTCAGGTTTGATCGACTGCGCATCTCTTTACAACTCCATATACTTTAATACTAACCCCCGTAATGTACGATGCCCTCGTTTCTTCTATCTGCCCACCCACCGCACCTCATATGGCTCCAATGAACCAATCTCCCGTATGTTGCGGAATGTCTACTCAAACTTTACTGTTTTCGACTTCAACAGTAGCTCTTCCCACCTTAAATCCAATCTCCTTCATCCCCCTCAACCTTAGATTTTAAATTTTAGTTCTTAAGTTTAGTTTTTAAGTTGTGTTTTAGCTTGTAATAAGCCGAATAAATGGAGGCTTTCGCCCCACTAAATTATTAAAATTATTATTTCTTTTGATTTTCAATCCGATAAGCCATTATTGAGTTAGGACTGAACTATTATAATTTTCCTTTCAAATATGCAGTTTTTTTCAATATTTTCTTAAAACCATGCCATTTTCCGGGATAAAAAGTATACCTAAATGATATGGTCCAAGAACATAAGCAATCACTATGTCAGTTTCATCAAAATCCGTCCAGTAGTTCTAATGTGATGCGCGAGCAAACAGTTTTTAATCTACAGTTTTATTATTTATTTAGCATGTGTAGATTAAAAAAAAAAAAAATACGAGGTGGCGCTGCAACTCAACCTTCAGCAATAATAATAAATAATAACTTACCAACTTCTATCGACTTATTCTTCTTTAACGTACAAATAAAACACCAAAACTTAAGCGTTTTACAGTCAGTTTTCTTCTTTGTTTTTTTTTTTTAAATATATGCATTTATATATTTCTTTTATTGTTACTTTATAAATTTAATTTACACTTTTTTTCCTTATATAAAAATGAACTTGTATGCGTATTTCTTTTAAATGTACTTTTTATGCATATAAAACATTTCTCATTATTAAAAACATTTACTTTTATTTTATTTTATATTATTTTCTGCATATTCGAAAAATAAAAATTAAGAATTACAGAAAAAAAAATAAAAATACTAATAACTTAAATGCGTTGATTCGAGAAAACTATATTCGAAGACTAAAACGCAAAGAATAACAGGTAATTATAATTTTTCAAATACACAAAAATAGATAAACAATACTAATAGAATAATTTATGTTTTTTTTTGTTTGTTTGTATATATAATATATTTATGCATATCTATTTGTTAATAATTTTAAGAGTTAAACATTTTACACATAATTTTGAGTTGGTTTTTTGTTTTTGTAAAATTGTTTTGTTTCCGGTTTCATTAGGATTTACATGCGACTACCCAGCTTAGATGTTTAATGTTAAAATTGTGTTTTTTTTTCTTAAGGTTTTAAGCTTTTTTATCTGTTTTGAACGAGATTTGTATCTTATTTAACGTTAAGGGTTCAATACAAAATTAAATTAATATTATCTTATTACTTCGATTTCTGTTTTTTTCTTCATTTTTGTTTTGTTTTTTTTTTTGGTCTCTAATTACAATATTATAACAAAATAAGTTACAAAAATTTGTTTCAATTATTTAAAAAAACAGTCATTTGTTAATTTTCAGTGTACTTTAATGAGTGTGATTCCAATTGTCTCCGATCCTGGTATACTTGGCTGCATTATTGTTGGCGGCGTATACCGGAGGGAAGGAACGGCAGGCTCACAACAGGGCAACAGTTATGCTATTGAGTTGAGTTTTATTGCACGAGCACTTTGTTTTGTTTTGTTTTTCTTACTAAATACGTACGTTTGTTTTGTATCGATAAAACTCGATAAGATAAAGGTGTTTATTCCGATTCAAAGGACTTATTTCTTTGTGTTTTCGTGTTTGTGTGTGTGTTTGCGCAAGTATGATGGCTACGACAGTGAGGAGGAGGTAGGAATGACGGAGAAACAGTAAACACGTGTGTGTGTGTGAGAGAGAGAGAGAGAGAGAGAGAGAAAGAAAAAGTTAATAAATTCGATTTGGAAAAATTCCTCAATTGAGAGTCAATTGTGTAGGGAGAATACGAATACGAAGATCGAACACTGGGTAGTTCTGTATTCGAGATTTAGGGGTATTCAATGCAGCGCCACCTACAATTGAATACCCTTGTGATACTACCAATGCATTAGGCGGATCTGGTCGAGAATTCTCTGTTTGAAGAAGGTACCTAGCATACCGAAGACAGTAGAAATGGCAGCAATACCCATGGTGGCCTGCATGATGCAGTGAATACTGGACAGGTCTTGCTGGTTGTGCTTGTGACGATGACGCTGCCTGTGGTGGCGTCGGATTTCATGATCTCGGAATCGCTGCTGCCGCTCGAACTCTTCGTCGAAGTGTGGAATAATGGCCAAATTGACCACTTCTGTCTTGGAGAGGATATCTTGCGTGGCAATCGATGATGCGTCTGTATGATCGGGCGCATTATCACTTTGCGACTCACTGGCCGGTTGGTATTGGGCGTTGTTATTGTTTCGTTTCCTCTCATCTAACATTGTGGTGTCTTGGCTGAAATCAAAGTCGCGATTTCGCGATCTTGAGGGGTATTCGGCCAGATTGACTTTCTTTGTAAGAAAATGAAGACCGAACGGAGGCTCTGTTGTTGTGCTCGAAGGTGAATCCTTTATTCGAAATTGTCGAAATTGATTTTTCTTTATGCCCAGTACCTCGGAGAGCGGACGATTTATCATCGGCAATACAGAGTTCGAACGATCCACATCCAGCACAGGTGGCGGTGTCGAGGCCGCTTGTTCAGTGACGGAATTCTCATCCGAACTATCCTCCTCTTCACCATCCAAGCTCGTGTCATCGTCACCAGCAGATTCTTGATCGCTGTTATCATCGTCTTTATCTTCGTTATTGCTCGGAGTAGCACTTGTCTTATTGTCATATAGGTTAAACTTATGTGTAAGGTTAAGAATTGGTTCATACTTTGAACTTTCAGAGTCTCCACGATAAAGTAGGGCAACCTTGCCATCGGCCGTTAGTACGGGTGTGATTTTCGGATGCAATGACGCACGACGATGGGTATTGGGATCCGCCGGTGACAAAGCGTCAAAGTCGGTGAATTGTGTTTTACTCGAACCGGATGCATTTTCAGTTTTGGGCTGTTCTTGGGGTGTTTGCTGGTACACAATTCCCACCTTGCCTAATGGTGTCGATATGATTTTAATCGCATCATTGGTGTTCTTACGGAAGTAACGACTGTTTGATTTTCTTTTGGAGGAAAAGAAGCCGTCGTTGGTACCACCACCACCATCGTCGTCGTCTTCGTTATCGTCGTCGTCGTTGGCAAAATTACCGCTACCTTCTCGTCTAGGCTCAGCTTCGTCTTCGTCGTCATCGTCGTCTAAGTCGTCACCGTCGTCAGTGTCAGCCTCATCGGCTCTGTAGGTCTTCTGATGGGTTTTCCTGAATTTTTCTAGATAATCTAATCTAAACCTACTTTGTTTATATCCACTACCTCTACTTCGGCTACCACTTCCCTCTTCATTCATGAAATCTTGCTGATCTTCATGTATCGACGGACGTTTTGGTGGTTCATCATCTTCATCGTAGCCAAGATCCACCTCTTCTTCGTCATCGGGTAAAGCTGTTCTTTTCGCCGCTATTGGCGGTTCCTCTTCATCATTATATTCCCTGTCTTCCTCATCGTCGTCATAATCGTCCCTGTCATCGTCATCGTCATCGTAAAAGTCAGTGCTTGGATTCGATTGCATTCGTTCGTCCTCGTCGGCATAACTGTCGGTGGTCTGTGACTCACGCTCCTCCTTCAGCTCGTCACTATCTATTGTTGCCCTATTATCACTGTTCTCAGTACTCTCACTGTCCTTGTCCTTATTGAAATAATTAATATTTATATTTATTTTTAAATTACTATCATAACTACTTAATTGGGTATCTTGCTCTAAATTTACATCTAAGCTTCTATTTAATAATTGGGTAGTCGCATCTTTCAGTCAGTAGCATTTCTTTGTACATCCGCATTTACGCACGATATCCAGATTTTTAACATATTTCACGTTGTTACTGCATACCATTCGTACCTGTTCAATATATCGCTTAGAATCAATTTATAAATGTTTAAATAAATTAACTGACCTTTCGTCGTCGCACAACCTTGGCAGCACAGCATTGGTTACCGCAACCGCCCACGCATTTGGCGTACTTAAGTGGCTGCCTTGATCTACAGTCATTCTCGGTATAGAACTCGCGTACTTGTTCCTTATGACAAGTAGATGCTGCTAAGGATATTAGTTAGAGGTTTGATTAATTAAGAGCAAATATGATTGATTGACTATGATCAGTTTATAGGCTACATGTGTTTCTATGAGCGGATTAGAAGAGAAATGATTAGAAACACCTAAAGCCGGATAAAGCGACAGAGTCAAGGAAAGCTGTTTTAGTAAAGATTAAATTATTAGTACCAGTGACTGCAGGGGGCTCTGTGATGCCCTCACCTTGATCGCAGTATCTGCCTTTGGTGCCTTGTTTGCACTTGCAGACGTAACCGTCTTTCGAACTACTGTTCGGGACGCATCTACCCCCTCTTCTGCATTTGTGATTTTCGCAAGGATCCACCTTAAAAGTGAAGCAGTTAGTTTAACTGTATTTGTGGAAAATATATATGTTTTTGTATACCTCTTTGTACGTATGTGGTGTCTCATGCATAAAGTACGACTCCTCGTCATCGTCTTCGGAATTGTCACCTTCTAGCAGACCACAACCGGGTGTGATTTTCTGTTGTCTCGCTGCATTACCAAAGTCAACCAGCTTATGATTTATCCAAACCTCCTTCATACAACCCTTAAAGCTGGTTAAATTTCTTAGGTGCCAATTCTTGTAGGCCTGTTGGCCTGGTTCCGCTGGTAGGCCACCCAAAAACAACGGAGCAGACAGCTTCAAGTAGTCCTTCGAGCCTTCATTGATAATTGAGCGCGCCAAACCTCGGTCCACACGCAGAGTAAAATTCTTTTTGATGGCCAACAGCTCGACCATGTGATACTTCCCATCGGCAACCATCTCGAAGCTGTACATTGTAGACACCGGATAATTACCCACATCGTAGCTAACCCGTATACGCCCATTGAACAGTTCCACCGCCAAATGCTCACTCTCGCCGTCATACATCAGTATACCGTTTTGTTGTGTAGTACTAAACACGATGGTAACATTCGCCTCCGGCTTCGTACGCAGCGGCTCCATCTCCGCAAAGGAATTGTTATGAACAAAACTGATGCTGGTCAAGTACTCGCACCACTTGCCCGAATAACCGGGATGACATTTGCAGAGGTAATCCGAGCCCGAGGGGTTCGGTTGGAAGCATACACCGTGCTTGCATTCGTGATTTTGGCATGGCGATGTCTGTGGATACATCATTGCTACCATAGGGGTGCCTTCGCAATACTTGCCGGTGTACTCCTCTGGGCACTTGCATACATAATCATTTATGCCATCTACACAAGTGCCACCATTCTGGCAAATGTGATTTTGGCAATCGTCGATGTTATCTGTGCAATTGACACCATGAAAGCCGGGCATACACTCGCACGTGTAGTGGGTGAAATGGTCCACGCATTTGGCTTCGTTGGCGCAAGGATTGAATTCCTCTGAACAGAAGTTGATTTTTGAATCGCAGTATTCACCTAAAAATAGACGGAGGAGGAGGGTGGTTTGGATAGTAAATTTTCATTATTTTTTAGATAAATGCGACAAAAATAGAAAAAAAAAAAAAAAAACAAATTCTACAATTAGATGGAGGCAAAGACGTACACAACCCTCTACTAAGTGGGTATAAAGGACATCTCGTTACCTTTGTTTCGATTGTTAACAAAAAGGAAAGTCATGCTAAGGGTGCACGCTTCTCTCAGTGGGGGTGGTTTCGGATCAAACGAATTTCGAAAACCGCTGCCGTAAACATTCTCCACAAAGAAAATGGACCGTAAAACTCCCAACTTGACCCTTTCTAAGAACCCTTTCGCAAATAAAAATCAGTTTATGAAAGTAATATCCCTTCCTTCGCTGCAAATAATATCCACCAACACTCCTTCTTGTTCTTATATGCCCTTAATACTTTTTTGAACTATGTATTTCAATGGCATCGTAGAGTCAATACCAAAGCGAGGAGGTACTTCTTAACGCGAACTCTGCCACTGACATCGCATTAACTTTTTGTTCAGCTTCCCGATCCCGATCAAGTTTTTGTTGTTTTCCAGTTTTTTTTTTTTGCGCGCTAAGCGACTATCACAATAGTGACGCCATTAACTCCTCTGGGGCACAAAGTACAGAGAGCATCACAAAACGGAAAATTAAAGAAGCAAACGATTTCCCTCCAATGCATTCGATTAATATGCAACCACTAGCACCCCCATTTGGGGGGAGTTCACACTCTTACATGGCTGTTGAACTGAACAAAAAAGTCCACACTACAACTACTCGTACATCTACCAGCGGATTACAGAAATATGAGCCTCCGGTGTACTTCTGGTAACTGGTACTCGTTTTTATTTGAGAAACTGATAGCGATTCAAAGGAACAACTACAACAAAAAAATCCTGTCTATAGTATCTAGCGGCGGCAAGAAAATGCAACTCCTGTCCTTGTCGTCGTCCTTCATCGTTCTTACTTACGAAGCGAAACAGGAGAAGAATCTTGTTAAAAAGTTTTCACCAACTTTTTATGATGTGCATTTTATATTTCGGAAAAGTGTTGTGGCAGAATGATATCAGCTATCTTGCCGCGCCGCCCCCCAACGAAGGTGTTCACCAGGATTATGTGAATTTAATTTAAATTTCGCAAATAATAATTAATAGCATGTACACGAAACGGGACGGTATACGCACAGTGATGGACATATAAATAGCATATTTTCAATTTTCTCAATATATAAATAAAATAAAACTAATGACTATTATATTTATCACGCTTTAATATATATATTTAACTAGCAAAAAAAAGTGATATACACATATTTGTTAAAGCATACCTGGCCACATAAATATAGCACATAATGTTTCGTTACGCCAAAGATATGAAATTAAGGTAAATATGTACGCTTATGCACAAAGCCTAAAAGCTAGTATTTTGTCGGAAAATCTTTATTTTAGAGCACAGCTGCACATCCTTTTGGAAAACCCTACACTAAAGCCTCAGAATGTATTTTTGGGATAGATCTCTCGGCGACTTGTATCTGTTCCCACAATTCAGCAGAATTTCATGGTTTGACTGCTTCTTTGTGTTACTTTGACGACGTTCTGTAAGTTCTCGATCGAGTTCGGATCAGGAAATTGTACTGGCTACCCTAAAACGTTAATTTTTTGATCACTAAGGCGGCGGGAACGGCGGGAAGTGCGCTTACGATCGTTGCCATGCATAAAACGCCATACCAATGGCATATTGTCCTCAGCAAATTGGATAATGCTGTCGACGATAATGGGTTTATAGACGTAATTTTCCATTTTTGTGGAAATCTTCAGAATCGGTCCCACGCCGTGCCAAGAAAACCAGCCTACACACACCATCATAATTTTTGCCACCATTTTAACCATTTTGATAGTGTATTGTGGATTTATGTTTTTGGTTAAGTGGACGCCAACAAATGTATCTTTTTCCATTCGATCCGAATCTATAGAACTCGGATCTATTACTCCACAGTACAATTTTCTAACAAAAACATCGGTTTCTGGAGGTATTCCCTTGCAAATGTTTTTCTTGCCTTGAACATTTTTTTGGCACGAGCGGATTTCTCTGTGCTATGCACCCTCTTAAGTTTATTTTCCCTGTAAACGCCTTCTAGTGGTTCGGATACACTAATATAATATTAACTCACAAGATTTGCCTCTATAGCTTAAGGCCTCAAAAATGGGCTGGTTGCACTAGCTCTGTAGATCACGTTGTCCATTTTTGAAGTGGTTTTCCTGGGCATTGGAGCTCTTACAACATTTTTGACATTCCCAAGCAGCTTCATGCGACTTAAGGCATTGTAGATAAGGTTTTTGGAACATTTTAGCTGCTCAGAAATATTTGAAACCGATAAACCGTTAGCCCTGTCATGATTCATCTAAGCAATTCACCCCATAAATGCTGGTTTCCCCCAGGGCTCAGTTTTATCTCCGACACTCTTTCTTATTTTCTCTTGTCTGTCACATCTAATCCAATACATTTTTTCATTGACGATAGCACCCTCAGCTTTACAGATTCACGTCCCTGCTCTTCGGCTGTGGAACTGGAACGGTCGCGTATGTTAGGTTCATTAAATTCCGACCTTGACATCATAACCAAATGGGGCATAAATAATAAAGTGGAATTTAATGCTTCAAAAACTCAATGCTTCTGTCGTTAGAGCGTAATCTTACCCATCAGCCATTATCAATGAATTGCTCTTGCATTGTTGAAACCGAAAATATTTCCATTCTCGGTATGTGTGTTAATGCCAACCTACTTTGGAATAACCACATGTTCGAAGTCGCCAAAAACGCCGCGAAATGCCTAGGTTTCCTCCAACGACGTAAGAAATTCTCCATCCCTTCTGATCTACCTACAATTTATAAGGCGTATATTCGCTCCAAGCTCGAGTAAAATGCTCATATCTGATTGGGTAGTCCAAAAACATCACTGCACCTGATCGATGGAATACAAAAACGCGCAATAAAACTTATATGGGATAGAAACATCCCTGAGTCAATTGACTCCCTTGAACACCGTCGTAATGTTTGTTGTCTTTCCCAGTTTTATCGCTATTTTCACAAAGCGAAATTGAGAGTTGCATTCCTCCCCTTCAACAATTTTCTCGCAACATTCGTCTCGTAGGGGAATGCCCATTAGTTTGCCTTCAAGCCCAACTTCGGACGTACAGTAAAATATCGAGATTCTTTCTTTAACCGCTCAACACGAATGTTGAATGCTTTATCCAACCATAAGGATTTACAAACATTTAAGACTAATGCGCATCGGTATATATTCCTGCATCCTCCATAATTTCCCGCGCTGTGCAAAGCATCTTAAGGGTATTCATAACCCCTGTAGCGTAACTTTTATACAATACTGTAACGCCCGCTACATTGTCGTGGCGTGAGGCATTTTTATGTATTAACATAGTAGTATGTACATAGTTGTAACGTTATACAATGTACTCTTTCAAGCTTAGCTGTTGATTGTAATCATCAGTCACTTTTATACGCCCAAGCAGTCAACAACTAGTTGTCATTTTCAATAAAGTGAATTTAGAAAAGCACATGAGATATTGGATTTTATTTGATAATCCCATATTTGGTGACCCCGTTGAAGTGCAAAGTTTTAGAAACCATGCCCGAAAACCCATCGTCGTCAGGCGATGACGCCAACGCATTGCCACCGTTACCACCACGTTTTACTAATTCTGACAACACGCCGCTACATCGTTTCAACGTTCGTCCACCAGCTTTCACTGCCGATCGCCCCGCTTTGTGGTTTGCTCAGCTCGAAGGCCAATTTCATCTTGCTGGTATCACCGATGAGACTACAAAGTTTTTCTTTGCGTCTTCTCACCTAGATGCTCAAGCCGCCGCCGAAGTGCAAGACATCATTCTTCATCCGCCTGCCACGACACCATATTTGAGGTTAAAGGCAGCACTAATCGAGCGACTAACCTCATCGCAGGAGACAAGGCTTCACCAGTTGCTTGACAAAGAAATTTTGGGTGACCGCAAACCATCTCAATTTTTGCGGCAGCTAAAAGGTCTTGTGGATAACGTCCCCGACAATATTCTTCGAACGAAGTGGTTAAGTAGATTGCCACCAGCAGTTCAAACAATCTTAGCTACGCAGCAAGACACACCGTTGGAAAAACTAGCAACGCTCGCCGATCATATAATGGAGATTTCGTCTTCCAATTACCTGGCAGCCGTTGGCGTTTCTCGTGATGGCGATTGTACACCGCTGGAGCCCCGACTATCAAGACTCGAAGCCGTAATCAGTGAATTGGTAAGTTCTTTTAAAAACTCAACCCATGAACATTCACGTGCTTTCAGTCGTCCACGATCCCGTTCACGCTCCCGTTCGCAAACGGCATCATCTAACGACCTTTGCTGGTATCACGCGACATATGGAGAACTTGCTAGAAAGTGCCGTAACCCATGCACGTTTTCGGGAAACGGAGCAGGGAGTCGCTAGCAGCGGTAAACGACTCCGCACTCAAATCACACCGCCTCTTCGTAACAGATCGCGCTACCAAGGTCCACTTCCTCGTGGACACTGGCGCTGACCTGTGCGTCTACCCGAAAAAGTTTACATCAGGTCGTCAAGCAGAAACTGGCTATTGTCTCTACGCAGCAAATGGATCGCATATCAAAACGTTCGGCTGCATTCTGCTCGAACTAAACTTTGGCCTGCGACGAAATTTCACGTGGCGCTTCGTAGTGGCGGACATCGAAAAACCCATCATAGGCGCTGACTTCCTCGCCCATTATGGTTTACTTCCAGACTTGCAGAACAACCGCCTCCTGGATTCAACAACCGGACTTTCGGTGCCTTGCGTCACTTGTTTCATTGCAGGTGTTTCATCAATCAAGGTGCTACCAAACACTTCGTCATGGTTGCAAATATTAGCCGATTTCCCCGACATCACCAAGCCAGATGGAATCTGCAAACCAGCAAAGCATGCAACACAGCACCACATCACGACTACACCTGGTCCTCCGATATCGAGTAAGGCACGCCGCCTTGCTCCAGACCGACTAGCCATCGCCAAGCAGGAGTTTGAAAAAATGGTAAAACTTGGCATTACCCGGCGCTCAACAAGCCCTTGGTCGTCGCCACTTCATTTGGTGCCCAAAAAGAGTGGTGATTGGCGGCCATGTGGCGACTATCGGCAGCTCAACGCACGGACGGTGCCGGACCGCTACCCAATACGAGTTCTCGAGGACTTTACATCAAATCTTGCTGGAAAGCAGGTGTTTTCCACAATTGACCTGGTACGTGCTTTCAACCAGATTCCTGTGGTGCCGGATGACATTTGTAAAACGGCGATCATTACGCCGTTTGGGCTATTCGAATTCCCATATATGACCTTTGGGCTTCGTAATGCAGCACAGACCTTTCAAAGGTTTATTGATGAGGTCACAAGGGAACTTGACTTTGTGTTTCCGTATATCGACGACATTTTGGTGGCGTCCAGAGACGAAAACGAACATCGAAGCCACCTCCGTACTCTCTTCCAACGTTTGTCCGAATTCGGAGTTGTGGTCAACACTTCGAAATGCTGTTTTGGTCAATCCGAGGTTAATTTCCTCGGATATCATGTGTCAACAAAAGGAATCCGTCCACCGCCAGAAAGGGTTGAAGCCATCATCAATTTTCATCGTCCGGACACCATCAAACAGTTGCGTGAGTTCCTTGGTATAATTAATTTTTATCGTAAATTTCACACACACAAATCCACACGACGACATTCCACCCACAGTCAAATGGCATGGTAGAGCGCCTGCACCGGCAACTCAAGGCCGCGATTCGGTGCCATGAAAGCTCTTCCTGGATCGACACATTGCCGATAGTATTGTTCGGCATACGTACAGCGTGGAAGGATGACCTGGAAGCCACTCCAGCTGATATTGTCTTTGGAGAGCCGCTAAGATTACCTGGTGAGTTTCTTGTACCATCTCCATCTAACCATTTATCACCCAAAGATATTGTCGAACGTCTGAGGAACCAGTTTGCGAACCTTGCACCCGTTCCTGGCTCACGTCATGGTCAACGAAAAGTTTTCGTCTTCAAAGAGCTCGCCACCTGCTCGCACGTCCTAGTCCGTCTCGACGCATCGCACAATGCTTTCACGCCGCCATATGAAGGTCCGTATCGTGTCATTTCACGACATGAAAAGTATTTTGTTGTGGACATGTCTGGACGGTCAGCAACTGTGTCCATTGATCGCTTGAAGCCCGTGTTCACCTTGAACAACACCGCAGATAGTACAGCAAATGACAGCACAGCAGATGACAGCAACAACACCAGCAGTAACACCATCATAGAACAGCCTACCACCTCGATAACCTCAGAAACATCGCTGCCAGGTTATTCTGGATATGCATCATCATCATATCGCCCAAGCACTGATAGTGAGTTTTCACATACATCTACTCCAATAAAGCACGTTCGATTTAATCTTCGTAATTAGCTCAACAATTATTTAACTAAATTTCTGAACTAACTGTGAACGAATTTATAGTATTGTTATTTCATAGAAATTTTATAAGAATCAACATTTTTTTTCTACTCATATTAATTAAATAGTTTGCATTACTTGAACCTTCGATACATTTATAACTTTAACAATTATTTATCCCTTCTATCATATTGTATTAACGTTTTTTTTGCCGAAGGGGAGTATTGTAGCGTAACTTTTATACAATACTGTAACGCCCGCTACATTGTCGTGGCGTGAGGCATTTTTATGTATTAACATAGTAGTATGTACATAGTTGTAACGTTATACAATGTACTCTTTCAAGCTTAGCTGTTGATTGTAATCATCAGTCACTTTTATACGCCCAAGCAGTCAACAACTAGTTGTCATTTTCAATAAAGTGAATTTAGAAAAGCACATGAGATATTGGATTTTATTTGATAATCCCATAACCCCCTTTATAAAAAAAAGTGCGTGAGACTCTCGCGCGTTAGAAGTGAAACTTCGATCTCAAATTCTCAGCTCCTATAAGTAATGGAGTAGTCTGAGTACACCCATAAATCCGCCAGGAAATGCAGATCATAATAGTGAAAGCCGCATCTAAATCCGTTTAGTGGTTCTCGAGATTAGCCACATTTTGGGGACTTTCTTTTATACTATGTTTAGATTTTACTGCCTGCTGAAGTTGGAGAAGGGGAAGCGTTTCACTTTTCGTCTGATTCAGGCAATTTTCCCCGTAAGATTGCGGCTAAAGAAGTTTCACTTCAAAAATCAGTCCTCTCCCCATATTTAAAGACATTTCCTGATAGATACTTAATATTACCTAAGTATTTAATATACTTGCTTTGAAATGAATTATTTAATAATAATTAAATATCAACAAAATACTAGTTAAACAGCGCACGAAGATTGTGTTCTATTTATGTGGCCAGGAAAAAAACACGCCTTTTCACACTGTGATCGATGATGTGTTTGATTGCTATTTCGATAGCAGGAAAAGTTAACCAAAACTGTTTTTGAAATGTATTGCTGAAAGTGTGCATATTTTTGTTTGCTTGTTTTTTCGATTATATGTACATATTAAACGGAAATGCAATTTGTAATACATGCGAGAAAAGTGTCCTATCTATATGTCCACCACTGTATACCTGCTGGTGAGTAACTACGTTGCGGTCGCTGCTATCTTTGACAGTTTCGTTAATTGACGCAGAAGCGGTACTCGGTACTTGGTTCTTTATATACTACATGCAAATTCAGTTTTTAATTAAAAATCAATTCGCCAAAACAGGGCGAGACAAAGTTTTCCGTTTTTCACTCAGTTCAGTTTTGAATTTTCGTTTTTGTTGTTTTTTTTCCGGATGCTGTCGAGGCAGCAGCAATAAGCTAATTGATGTGGGAATGTTTTATAGACTTAATGGCGTGCTTATGACAAGCGATTGGACAAGCATTAAATTCATATTTAATTAAAAAAGTTATCATTTTGTTTTTGATCGCTCACTTCATTGAGTTTGAATTTGTTTTTTTTTAGGGGGCAAAAAAATACTCATGTTCATCCCTTAAAAAAAGGAATGTTACCAATACCACCCACTTACCAGTGAATCCCGGCTGACAGTTGCACGTATAAGATTCTACTCCATCCACGCATGTTGCATTGTTGTGGCACTTGTTGCCGTTGCAATCGTCGATGTTGGTCTCACATCTGACACCCGTATACCCGGGCGAGCATTGGCAACTAAATCGCCCCTCCTCGAGTACGGTGCATGTCGCATTGTTCCGGCAGGGATTACCATAGCAGGCATCAATCATGAATTCACAATGACGACCATGGTAACCGGGCTGGCAGCGGCATTGATAGTCACGTTGCGGTAGCGGATTGCAGTCACCCCTATTCTGGCATGGCATCGTATAGCACGCATCGCATTTCGAAAGGATCTCGTTACTGATTTTTTCCTTGCAGGAGAAATACTGCGACGGTGTGGATAGGATCAATTTGTCCTTCATCGATTCTGGTTCAGCACAACGTGCGATACCGGGCTCAACGTAATCCAACTTTATCCAATCGGAGAACCACTTCAGCGAACAGTCACAATACAAGGGATTACTACCCAACGCTCTGCAAGGATATACACATGAGAACATCTTACAAACTACTATTTTAAAGTACTTACATATGCGTTATGGTTTTAAGGTCTTCAAAGGAGCCTTCAGGAAGTATCGAGATTTGATTACCATGCAACGAGAGTACCCGCAGGTTATGCAACCCCGTCAGAGCATGTCTCTGTAGACACTGCAGTTTGTTGTACGAGATAATACTGTTTTCAAGGGGATGAAATAAAAAGAAGAGAGAAAAGTTCAAAAGGATTCACCTAATTGATTCGGAATTAGTAGTAAAAGGGCTTGGCACTGGCGTACGGAAAAAAGGGCAGCAAAAGAAATCACTTTCGAACGAGGCCAGGAAACAATTCGTGCTCAAGCATTGATGATGAAATTGTGCCATGAGATTCGTGCATTTCATATTGCAGCGGCTGCGGATTGGTATCGGCATGGAATGGAATTTGCAATTTCTCTCAATGTGTGCTAAAGTGGCCAAACCCCATCACAGTAATAATGATGACGTGGCAAACAGAATACTTACAGTGTTGACAGCTTTGTTAGATTAGCAAACGTGTGGTTGGACAGAATCGTAATTTGATTATTACTCAGATCCCTATGAATTGAAATGGAAGAAGGAGTTAATAGTACAATGGATGCAGGATAAAAAAAAAAGAAGAAAAAAAATATAATACTCACAGTCTAGTCAATGACTTCAGATGAGCAATACGATCCATGTGAATCATTGCGATGTCGTTCGATTCCAAATATAATTCAGATGTTTCGGGTGGTATTCCTTTTGGGATCTCTTTCAATTTATTCCTTGAGCAGCGCACCACAGTGCCAGTGCACGTACACGAAGGCGGACAATAACCATCTCCCAGGCAACCTTCATTGTTGTCCGGTGTGCATTTGAATTCATTGTGGGGCAGATCCTTGATTTGGACGTCACGTACCTTCGATGGCGATGCACATCGTGCTGCACCACCAATCAGTCCTTTTTTACGCAACCAGTCGGAGAACCAAGCCAAATGACAATTACAATTGAACGGATTCGATGCTAGATTCCTATATACATACAGCCGAAAGCCAAAGTTAAAAGAAAACAGAGAAACAAAAAAAAGAAAAAAAGAAAAGGAAAAGAAATTGGGTTTTTAGATGTGTTGTCGTTTTGGGTTCGTATTGTTGAATTTAATTTCCAATTCGGTTGTGTGGGTGTGTGGATACGAGTATCTTTTGAATAATAAAAGTCGTGCCAGACAAGAATAATTTTTCTCATTTTTCTCATCGAGCTCGCTTCAATCAAATTAAATCACGAACAACTTAATCGAGAACGTACAAGAGTAGTGTGGGCTTCAACTTCAGATTAAAAAAGATAGTATCGGTAATCTGCACACGGATGGGAAAATGTGTGTATAAACGAAATGCAAGAACAACAAGATCAAAAATCGAGATTGGTATTAACACGACTATGTGAGACTCCTCATCTCTGTGCAGTGTGCACCCACCAAAGTACCCTAACCAATACATCAAATGTAACCAACCCGTTCGCCTTTTACCTTCCATGAGGCCACTTCACTCCCAACTGACGGTAGTAACCAACAATCATGGTCTGTGTATGTGTGTGTGTGTTTCAAGTGCAGCAGATGAAGTAGCAGATTCCCGGTTACAACCAAGTGGATTAAAAAATTAAAATTTAATTAAAGCGCACACACACGAACAAACAAAAAGTGAATGGGGGAGGGGGGGGGGGAAGTAATAAAATAAAACAGAAATTAGTGGGTGGATCTGGAGACAGGGAGACTGGATTAACTTCAATCGGAAATTAACATCAATAGATTCCAAATCGCGTATTACACTGTTATAGCATTCGGAAGCTTTAGCGGGAAGTGGAGAGATAGTGTAGCTGCAGTGGGTGTATTCTTAAGACATCTGAGGACAGATCGAAGCGATTAGAGCTCTCACAGCACCTGAAAAATACTGTCTTGTTGGAGGTGTGGATACCTTTTCAGGTATCAGTCGGGTTCACTGTGTCGTGGGTCATAAGAACTAAATAAGATGTCCTGAGTGTAAACGGCCAAAGAAAGTCTGATTTCAGAGAAGAGATGCGAGTCATTTAAGAATTTAGCTTGTTATACATTTTAAGTGACCTCCATCAAGACCATCAATCAGCTGAAAACAAAAGCTAACCAAAAAAGTCGTTTAGTAACACACAGAATAGCATTTTCCACACCACACGGTACTGAAGATGATTTTTCGATAAAATTCAGGATTTTTTTCAAACTATTGCAGAACCTAACCGGAGAAGTTTCGGCGCTTCAAATAATCAAGAGGCTTCAGTTCTTGAGTTGATTTGATCTTGCACGGATGTAGGTAAAGATCTTAACGCAAAATTCGCCACAATATAGACTAAGAGATTCATAATTCCTGTGAACGACGTGGAATCAACTGATTCGGCTCATTTTAAACTGAAACACTGAAGTCTGCGACATTTTCGGTACTTTCGGCACAGGAGCATCCAATAGTGAATATGTGACTCTATAGCATGTACACTGTACAGCCTGTTTGGTGGGACGATTATTAAGACAGAAATTTAGAGTAAGCGCTCGTTAAGTTGCGACCACCGACTCAAAATTTCGGTTGTAACTTTTAATAATTTCTAAACGTTGCTCGTTCGTGAACTTCACCACAAATAATAAAATTAGCTGAATGATAATAATGAAAATAAGGCTATAGACTGTGGGCATCTCCTATTCTGTACACTGCCTCATAAGTTGAAGATTCATCTGTTGATAGTCGGCAAAATTTATTTAATGGTAATCACGGTGATGGCAATCTCCTCAAACACAGGCTGCATCGATTTTTCTATGTTTTCCTTCTTTTCTCCTTTCAAACTCCACTTTAACCAACAAAAAAATGTTCAAACCGAGCGGTTATATTACTGTGTATGCACCTCTACTCCGTTCACGTTTCATTTTACCGAAGGTATCACGTGATGAGTTGGATTTTTCGCGTTTCATTTTAGTGTTACATAAAATTTTGTCTAACCGTGCGCGTAAAAGTTGTATTCCAAAAAAAAAAAAATTAAACAACCGAACATTTAGTTCTTAAGTCCACAAACAAATCTCCAAGCAAAGCGGAATAATCCTTTTAAAATCCATTACCCTAATCTAAACCACACTTGTGGCAAATCAACATCATGCCAAGTGTCGGCGTGATGAAAAACGTGTATTTGTCAGGAGTTTTTTTTTTTTTAATATGTAACGATTAAATCCGCGTGGCTTCACTCAAGAGTTACGTGTCCTTATGACGCATGTACGAGTACGAGTACTCTCACTCATTCCCGATGTACGAGTATTTTTCATTTTTCCTGATGATTGCTAATGTGCTGCATGCATGGAATGCGCGAACGCACTAAGATGGTGGGTATATTAATCACAACGGAACGATACGGATGGAACAGGCCCATGAGGAGTAATAAATTAGTACATTTATCATCTTGCTGTGGCGCAATTCGCTTCAGGCATTGACGTGTTAAAATTTATCCCCGGATTGCAGTAATGCTCCTCGTAGCAGTATCATCATCAGCCATGCATATACTCGTACTCATACGTCGTACACTCCCTTCAATGAAACTCAATGTTCCGCAATTAGAGTGCATGAGCACGAGAATGGGATACGGATTCAAATGCTATACGGTTCGGCGGGTCGTATACTGAGCGAGAAGAAGAGGAAGTGTAACTTAATCCGAAAAGATGTTAGCTACATCACTGAAGATCAATTTATTTTGATTTCCCGCAAAAAACAGAAGTGATGGAATTAATTACGAACGAGCGACAAGATCGTTGATACATAGATCTGTCCTAGATCGGTCTATACTGTAATACCTAATCGAAGTCTTATGACGACCTTAATTAAATATCTTTTATCTATACTTACAACGAATGCAGTGATGTCAAGAAGTCAAATGATCCGGGCATCACACAGGAAATCGTGTTGTCATAGAGTGATCTGCAATGGAAAGGAGCATACAAGTCACACAATCAATTAATCACTTAATTTTCAATACTTACAGTGTCTTGAGATGATGCAAGCCGAGGAACATTTTATTGTGAACCTCTTTAATTTTATTCTCGCCCAGTTGCAGGTCTTGGATTTTCGATGCACCTTCGAAGGCGTTCGGTTCGATACCCGTAATTTGATTGCGCTTCAAGTCGAGTTTAACCAAATTTGGCAAACGACCAAAGAGTCCATCCGACTTGATTCGACCCAATTCGTTGTCGTTAAGTAAGCTGTTAAAATATTTGTTGGTTTGTGTGTGTTTTTTTTTTAAGAATAAATGTTATCTTACAGTTCGGTGGTATAAAGTGGAATGTCACGTGGAATTTCTTTCAAACCCCGAGCTGAGCAATCAACTGCAGTGCCATCACAATGACACGAAGCTGGACACTCGGTATCCATTCTACACTCGTTAGCCATTTTTGTTCGTAATTCATCCATAGAACCTGGAAAAGATACATATAAGTATGTAGATACTCTGTCTCTGTGAGAAGACACAAAATGTTGCCTGCTTCTGCCTCTAAATCGAAATGTACATACATAGGTACTCGTGCCATTCGACACAACATTGTGGTTACCATTTAATAGAAATGCAAAATACCTCTCCTATGATTGCAGACAATCAAATCCACCCCCCTCCCTTCCTCCCACCCTCGTTCTTACCGTGCCTGATTGGCTTTTGAATGTCGAGTGTTGAGTGTAATTCCACTGGCCGGTGAAGGGTTCAATTTCGACTGAACATTATCATACCCCTAAAGGGTGTAATTATTTTCTGAAAACGTTGCGCCGGTATTTCGATTCTCCACTGTTTTATTATTATGCTACACATAGTATAGTATCATCCTACCCGTAATTATGCCATGTATTGTTTACCAGAGGCTTCGGAATGATAAGATCTCTCTGTCTCTCTCTAGGGACATCGTTTGAAGTTTCTTGTCTGCTGTCGCTGTGTGTAGTAACCCAGGGGGTGCAATGAAACTTCAAAAACTTCGGTTTTTAGTGTTGTAATTAAAACTACCACTTCAAATGCAAATTAAATCTTCAAAATATTTACTTGTTTCTCTTTCTATACACAAATATCGTACAATATACTTTGCGTGTGTTGGAATTACAAAATTTTACATCAATTTAAGTGTTGATTATCTTTTTATGTGTTTTGATATCCGAAATTTTTTTTAAAGATTTTTAAGAATCGCATCACTTGATAACTGGATTGTGACTTTGAAACAGGCTCAGGGTTTGAGGTGTATGGTTTGCTTAGGTTAGGTTGAGGGGTTGAGAGGCTAAGCCATCCCAACACTACTGCCCGTTTTTACAGTGCGAGTTTAAGTGTCGATTTAGTGAAAATCTCAGGATCAACACGAATTGCGTTTTCACAGTGTGATAAAATCCACTTAAATAGTGCTTTAACTTAAGCCACCGATTTCCGCGGCTTAAGTGTCAATCCAGAGAGTAAATTGTTGCCGTAAGTGTACCAAAATAATATTAACCTCAAAATACATCACAGAAAACCTACCTAAACAACAAAATATTTTGTCTGGCAATGCGGCTGGCATTGTGATTGTGACTCTCATTTTTTGTTTCGTCAGCATACTGCTGTTTCGTCATTTTTTGAATTAAAAATGAATTGATTGAATTATTCTTTTTATTTCCACACATGCAGCGGCTTCTTTGCCTTCAATTCTCTTAATTTTCATTGTTTTTTTTTTTTCTAAAAGCACTTGACAAGAAAATGAAAATCAAATTTCGTTTGACATTTTGTGCTCATTCACAATTGCTTTTTTTCATAATTGGTTCACAATGACACTCAATCCATGACTAACCTAAGCTGTTGACTGTGAAAACGAAAACTTGTTAAGTGAAGTCTATGTTCAATCCTACACTTAAATAATCCTACACTTGATCTCGCATTGTGAAAACGGGCATAGGTACCAGAGTGGGTCCATCGCGATCCTCTAAGACTCAATCCAAGGTGCCCTGCAAAATCTTAGAACGAGTCTATGGTTGATTCGGCCTACCTTCTCCAGATTACTAAAGAAGTAGGAGCCTAAAATGTTCCTGCGACTGCGTGCTCTGCTTTGACATTCACACAGAATGTGTATGATATCCTCTGCTACACCTATGTATGGTATATCATTATAGTATCTGCAAATATCCGTGACTGTGAGTCCGAGGCGTGTTTGCCATGGTCCTACAATGTTAGACCATCTATGGTCAGCTCTTCTCGTGATCGTATCCATTATTATTAATTTAATGTAGCATAGCGGTGGAGCAACGTCCACCGTCTCGGGTAGTGGCAGCTCCCCCCCCCCCCTTTCATTTCCAACTTATCGGCAAACTCGTTGACCAGGTACCCAACATAGTCTTACCCGGTTTTGCGTGCATAATTTTAATAGTGCACGATTCTAGCGACTTAAGCGTAGCCTGGCTGTCGATGTAAACATCAATATCCTTACCGGATATTCGTTTCATGTTCAGAGCTCTGCAGCTCTACGTAGGTACGGCTAGAACTTCTGCTTGAAAAACGCTGCAGGTATCTGGGAGTCTTAAGGACACCTTTAAATCTGGTTCCACACCGTAGATACCAGGCACCGTGCCGCTTTAGACCCGTTGGTGAAGACTAAAGTGTCTATATGCCGAGTCAGTAGGTACAATAGGGCAAAAGAGATCTGGCATGTAGCAGCTTTCGATTTCTATCCGACTTTCTTAATTTACCTTTCCAAAATATTCACTTAAATAACTTTAAAAATTTTCCAATTAAAATTTACGATCTGTTAAAAAATGATCTCGAAAAAAGTCGCATCAAATTTGTTTATATTCCAAAACAAAAATGTAATGAACCTTGTTCAAAAAGTTACCGGAATAGTGCCAACGAACGTGTCACGCTCTCGTTCGACGGATTTGAATTGGTTTTTTTGTTATGTTGGTATAGCTGCTTTGAGAGTCCCACCATAGCACCATAGGTCATAGCATGACATGATCTACGTCGCCTTTAGTGCATTCAGCGGTGTTTTGAGTCGGCCGAAAAGGAAAAATTCACACATTGCCAGATTAGGTGAATCTGGTGGCTATTGGGTGGTATTTGTGATGTTTTTTGGCAAGAAATGCACGGACAATCAATCAAATTTAAGTCCTTCGGCATCAGTTTTGCGGCGACACGTCTCAAACTCCATTGATTAGTAAAAATGCCGTGAACGGATCCGATGGTAATACTGGTCATCTCTGCTAACTCTCTGATGGTTTGGGGTTTGCGACAGAAGATCTTTGATTTCATCGACGTGTTCCTGAGTGCTGGTCGTCATCGTCGACGGCTTTACGATCACTTCTGGAGCGTACATGCCAATCGTAAGCCAGTGTTTTCTTTAAGCGAGGTACACACCATCATACAAGAATGTCAGTTTTGAGTGATTCACGCAAAATTGATTATGTGTACGCTCGAAATTCGGGGTGACACTCAAAAATGATACTCACGAAATTTGTTGCTACTGACTGACACTCAGCGGCTACCTTTGTTTTTCTTTGATTGTGTGTATACAAATTTCGTCATCCAAGAAGCAAACACAAGTGGAGAGGGTCGAAAAACAACAACAACCATGATTTCAGTGTCATACAAAACATATAGCGTGTAGTATACGCTTGTTTCATAATGCAAAAATTATATCAGTTTTGAGTGATACTCTTGTATGATGGTGTGTACCCCGCTTTAGAGCTCGTTGCCAAACCACTTTTTCAACATTTCATTATTTAATTTTTGACACAAAGTTTAACGTAAATTTGTCGCTCAGTTTTTGTATCCATTTCAAATATCGTCGAGAAAAAAAAACCGATGTAAACACATTTAAACCCTTGTAATAAAAGAGAGAAGCACCCGCGTGCAGATGTTGCATCCGTAAGTTCTTTGCAGCCTTCCTTTTCCTACGCTACCCTTAGAACCCAAGACCTCAGGACTCCTAGGGCCGGTCCGGCACCAGATAGGGAAGTGGATCTGAATCTCCGTAGCTGGAGGCATGCTTGCTCCCGCTAGTAACTAGCTCGTCACATTGGAGAAGTTCTTGTATTGTATTTAGAAGGGGGTTATCCCGTAGAGGCAAAAAGCACGTAGAACTGTAGGCCCATTGTACTTTGGTGAAGTACCAAACCATTAGCTGAATTAGCGATTTGTTGCTGAGCTATACATCGATCTAAATCTGCCCGTCGCTTTCGCAAAGCGAAGCAATAGGGCAAGATTGAGCTCCAGTAGATCAACGTCCCGTAGGACGTAGTTGCCTAGAGTGGCCTTTCTGATCCGAGCAAAGGCCGGACACTCGCCAATGAAGTGCTCAGCCGTCTCGTCTTCTTCCAGGCACATCTCGCAAAGGCCCGAGCTTCTGATCCCAATTTTGTTCTGGTGCTCGTTTAAGAGAGTGAACCCAGTGACCAGTCCTGATCAAGAAGCTTGTTATTAGCATAAGCCGAACTGCAGCCAATAACAGGCGGAGGACCGATAAAAGGGATCGCTTATACAGCTCTAGCCAGAGCATCAGCTTTATCGTTTCCCGGGATATCAGAATGTCCTGGGACCCAGACCAGTGTGATATTATTGCATCGCCCAAGCTGGTTCAGTTTATTGATAGCTTCCTCAACAATTTTTGAGTTGATCAACGCTGCTGAACAGGTTTTTTTATATTTTTTAGAGCAGATGCAGATGTACTTGCCTTTCCATCTCTTGTTAGGTGCAATGTGCGCTGTACTAGCGATAGCATACACCTCTGCCTGAAAACAGTTGTAAATCTACCCAGTGGAATAGATTGCTCAACGTGGCATTCTTTTGAGTAGATAGCTGCTCCGGAGAGCTCATCCATTAAGGACCCGTCCGGAGAAGTCCTTGCTACAGATCTTGGAACGGTTGATACGCATTTCCATGCCTGAGCGAGCTGGAAGTTACTTGAAAACTTTTTTTTAAAAGGGTTGACCCGAAATGTTTCTGGATTTCCCTCGTCCATCGACTGTTTTTCAGCGGGGCGGAGAACAAAAGGTGTGGTAGCTCCCCCTCATGAGGATGTACCCACCCCAGTGCAACAATTTTCAAAAACGTCATGATATGACGCTTGAATTTGATGGCAATATCAAGACAGCTTTACCAACACAAAGAAAACTAATTCAAATTTGTCGAACGAGAGCGCCACACGTGGGTTATTCCGGGAAAAAAACTGCTTATGCTCGGTTAAGGTCATTTGTTGGACATTTGGACAATACTAGTAGAAAGGAGATTCATTCTTGAATTGGGTGTGTCAAAATTTTCTTTATCTGCTGTCACGTTTCAGGTTAAGGGGGAAAACACAAAAAATACGCCGACCATTGTATTGAGTACTTATGTGTTGGTTCCCAGTTCTCTGATAACAAGTAACTTCTTAGTTCATAAAAGAAACGAGATTGGATCTCATGTTTGTCCTCTTACATTCGTACTACTATATCTACCTACTCCCTAAGGAAAGATGATATTACAAAAGGAAGACACCCCCACCTTGTAGCCCGCCACGATACATGAGTGTATTCTTGTATTCGCGCATTGGCACTTAACTATCTTCCATGTTTAATGTTGAACACTCGTATACTTACATTTGAATTTCTCATCTCGTAGCGATTCGATTCGTCTGCGTTGCATTCGCTTCGGTGCATCGCACTTGGCTCCGCTTGTCTCGATGGGATTCTTGTGCAGGTAATCGGCAAGCCATCGTAAGTTGCAATCGCATATGAATGGATTCCTTGCGAGGTGACTGTTTGCAAAAAGTATAAAATTAGAAAAAATAAATTAACAAAAGCATACATGTAATGTGAAACTGTTGACATGTGTTGCATAACAAGGAAACATGTAGCGTGTGTGTCAGAAAGGATGTGGAAAATAGCTTCTCCATTCTCTAGACACAAGGATGCAAAATCTCCTCACAAATGAGCAGCAGCAGAAGAAATCCACGCATAATGTCAGAGATCTTATCTTCAAATGGTAAATTGCGAATGGAAGCTAACGAGACATCCTATTGAAGATGTCAAGGATTTCACGACGACAATGTGCTGTTGCTCTTTAGAGGCGAGAATGATTCTATACACACACAAAAAAAAAATAATAAGGGAAAAAAAGCAACAACAAATAGGCATTCACATGCCAAGTTAGCGTGGAAGTGTAGCAATTTTCATTTGAAACGAGACAGCAACAAAAAGGGGATTTTCCACGAAAACCCTTACTGGGATTAATCAAAAGACAAAAGGACAAACAACAAAAGGAGGAAATAACTTAACACACACACATGCACTCATATAACTTACAGAGTCTTGATGTTCTTTATTGAATCGAAAGTTCCATTTGCCAGCGACTGAATATTGTTGTCGTACAGGGAGAGCAGAGTTAAACTGTGCAGATCCTTGAATGCATCCTTTCTTATACACGATATCTCGTTGGCGTTCAACAGGAGTAGCTGCAGCGATGATAGACCTTTAAACACTCCCGAGGGCAAATCCTTTATCTTGTTGCCATAGAGGACCCTGTAAAACAGAATTGGAAAACAGCGTGTTTTACATCGTCAAACCGCAAACAACTTTGATGTTGTGTGGGGGTGCGGGCGGCGTTTTGTCATAAACATCCTGAAATGACTCAAAACCACGACACCAGCGAACAACAAAAGACAGATACTTACAGCGTCGTTAGAGCCTTCAGACCACTCAGGGCATCGTGCGCTATGCGGGAGATGTTATTGTTCGATAGGTCGATCCGTCGAAGTCGGCGAAAATTCGCAAACGCTTTTGGCGGAAGTTCAGTGATGTAATTCTGTTCCAATCGACTGCGAACATAATAAAGTTAGCTGGTAGAGTTCATTACAAGTATTGTTTTTTTTTTTTTTACTCACAGTTCAGTGGTGTCATCCGGCAGCGAGTTGGGTACATTCGTGAGGCTCTTCTCTCGGCAATTTACAACGCCATCAGCACACCTACATGGGTGCGGACAACTGCTAGCTGCGCCACACTCCATTGGGGCGTTCTCCGTCAATCCTGTGATGAATGTAATTGAATAGAATTGCATTAGAGTTCATATATGTAGTTGCTTCATCGTCTAATGGGGGTAATGTCAACTGTAATTCAGGGTCGGCGAACTGCCATGCCGTCGTGTACGATTGAAGAACGCGTATATGTAGGGAAAATAACAACTAACAAAAGTTATTACAAGAGGAGCTCTTTTTATGGTTTTTAGATTTAATTATCTCGTTTTTTTCAAGTAATTGTAATTAAAATGCTATCATAGTTCTTCTGTTTTTTTTTCTTTTTGGGGTTTCCAACAAAAAGATACAGGCAATTGAAAATGTCGTAAAATATTTTCTTTTTTTTTATGTTACCGTTGTCGTTGACGAAAGCAAACGATAAAAAATAGGGATACTTGACAAATGAAAATTTTACCTTTTTCTTTTCGGTTGGAATTTGTTAACTCACTGATATTTTAAAGTCGATTATAACGATTCACAAAGATACTCAAATTGTTGCTTATTGTATTCTTAATAAAATATACAGTGTCGAGCATAATGGCACGGGTACCCCATCATTAGTTTTATAAATTGTTTAACATTTGTGTAATGTAATGTTTTTATTTGTCCATAATGTACTGCATAATTTAAGTACTTTACTTTTACTTTACTTTAGGTGGTGCTACAGCTCGGAGTGAACTTGGGCCCTCTTCTCGCAACCATTTATATGTGCGTGTTATACTTTTGCACGAATGGAAGAGACCAACAGTTTTTTGCCGACTCCGAACGGCGGGTTGAGAAGCTCATTGACAAATGATACTCTTTGATTGCTTGTCACATACATTCGAAAGAGGTGGCACCGTGAAAAACGTTTAGGTGTCGGACCCGGGCTGGGATTGAACTCGGTCAGCATTTCGTTGTAATCCAACGCACTTACCACTACACCGCGGTGCTTACGCATAATTTAAGTAACCAAAAAGTAAAAAAAAAAAAAATTAAATATGAAAAAAGAAGCTGTTTTAAAAAATACACTTAAATTTCACTGGGCAAAAGTGTTGGTACCCATTGGTTTTCATTTCGGTATAATTTAAAATTTTAACGGTAAATGCAATTTACAAAAAGTACAAGCACAGGAACTGGTGAAATTTGATGTGAAATTTGAAGCCGCCATTTTGTGAAAAAAATTTTGTTCAGGCGATAGCGACATTCTTACTAATTAAGAATCTTTTTGTTTTTTTTTTTTCGTATCACCAAAAGGGTTGGAATCATGTCAACAAGGACGCACCCTTATTTTTCACCGCCCCACTTTACCAGCCTGTAATTTTTTAAAATTACAAAAAAAAAGCTTTTTTTAATTTTTTTTTTTGTATTTTTAAAATATTAATAAATATCTAATTAAAGACTGACTAGTAAAAGATATACTAAGTTTTTTTTTATTGAATTTTAAAAAATTCGTACCGCTAGGCCTCCTTAACAGAAGTTGTAAGGTTAAAAGGATTTCCAACTAAACATTAGGTGATAATTTTAAGCTTATTAAGGACAAAAATCTGTTGACTAATAAATTTTATTTAAATGTACTAAAACTGTTGCCCGATGAAATTTAAATGTATTTTTTAGAAATACTTTTTTTTTTACTTTTTGGTTACTTAAACTATGCAGTATATTTGGACAACTAAAAAAGAACATTTACTCCTCAAAATGTTCTTTCATTAGAGAAATGTTGAACTTTTTATAAAACTGATGATGGAATACTATCATTTATGCATATGCTCGACACTGTAGGTATATTATTCAATAAACTGTGTCTCAAAACACTTTCAGAAAGGTCTGATTTAAAATGGCGACATCTGCATAATAAGACCGCCATTTTAGCTAAAGCACTTAGCCGAAACTCAAACCATTTACATTTTTGACATTTGGCAAACATCACATACATCATCGAAATGTGTACATATTTCATAAAAAAAAAAAACATCTGACACTTTTTCAAAGATAAAAGTAATTTTAGCAGCAAACAGACACCCGGAAGACTCTACGGAACACTGCAGAGCAGATTGACAGCAAATGATGCAATTCCATTTACAAAAAATCCATTTGACCGTACACGAAAGTCTTCCACGGTAATTGCACTTTATTCGGTGCCAATATGTACGAGTATAAGCGAATCTATACAATCATCAAAAACACGATCGCGTATCGATTGACTTCCAAATGACTGTTTGATTTGAAATCTGAACAGATCACCGATCACTTACCTGAGCATTTAAAGTCCTGATCGTGCAAATCTGCCACGTTTTGGCCCTTCAACTGGCTGGGTGAATGGCATTTCGTGTACGGTGCCAGACGTGGTGCGCTGCGTAAGAATCTCGATAGCCAAGATAAATGGCAATCGCAAGAGAACGGATTGTCGGATAGCCTCAGGGCCCGTAATCGTCCGAGTCCAGTGAAGGCATTGTGTGGCAGCATCGTCAAATTGTTGTTATTCAAGGTACTATATACAGAAACAGAGGAATTAATGCATTATTGATGAGGTAGACAAGAAATCCTTTCTTACAGTATTTCCAAGTCGGCAAGTCCCTTGAACGCCTGCTCGTCCATGCACATAATTTGATTGTTGTCCATTTGTAAGCTTCGCAGCGATTGAGCGCCTTTAAAGCCTTTCCTTGGAATCGTCGTAATACCATTGTGTGAGATGTCTCTACAGATTGCATCATGTGCCAAATGGAGAGAATTATTAGAAACCAAAAGAGAGATATAGATTTATCTAAATACTATTAAAACAAGTGAATACATCTCGACCTTAGCCAAAGGACATAATTTTGATTTCCGCATATTTCACAATTGACTGACCCGAAATTGGTTCGACCCTTTTGCTGTTTCCTTCCACACACACACACACACACCGATCGAAAAAAGGGTTCACCCCCAAAACAAATATTTACTCAGTATTTCCATTAATCAAAATTTAGTCCTTCGGAAAGGGGACGATTTGCAAAAAAAAAAGAAAATTACTCAAAAACAAAGAAAAGAAAAAATATATAAATAAACAAAACATTTCAATGTCTCACTATAGAATGGAAGCGGAACTACTTACAATCGCAAAAGACTCGCTGAACTTGTCACAAAGTTTTCAGGAATTGCCTTAAGCCGATTGTTGTTTAGGCGTCTGAGGCGTGCATAAATTTATACGGAAAAATAAAAGAAAAAAAAAGAAAATGGAAGAAATAAATAAATACCAAAAACAAAAAAACAAATTCAAAACAAATCTTAAATCGCAGCAAATCACATGCAAATTAGCTTACAGGTCGTAGTGGATATACAGTGGTTCTCAGCTTATTTCAACTAGCACCTTTTTTTAAACTTCAAATGAGGATAACTTTTAAGCGAAAAGAAATATCAACAAAATTTAAATGTTGGTATGTTTACACTGCGCGAAATAACTATATCGGACAAGCAAACAACTTTAAAAAAAACATATTTATTTTATTATTATTTTAAGGACTTTATTTTTTTAAACTATAGACATAAAACTAGGAAGAAATCCATAAAACAAATTAAAGTTGTTTATTTATTAGAAAAACAGAACGTATATTTTGTATTATGTACTTCAAACGAAATAAGTGCATATAACAGACAAGATCTTAAAAGTCAATTCAAAATATTTTGAAAATAATATTTAAATATTTTGTTCTTCCTCCTTTTTTGGTTAAAACTACTTCTAAGCGTCGAGGCATTGAATCGAATAAATTTTGTAGTGTGGATATGTCAATTTGTAGCCATTTTTCCTGGATAGCGGTTTTTAGCTGCAAAATTGACTCGAACTGGCCTACACCTGAGTAAACCCGCTTCGACAGAATGGCCCATAGCTTCTCTATGGGATTTATGTCAGAACTTACTGTAGGCCAACAAGGAGTGGGGAAGTTGTTTGTATATGCCGATGCATGTATGGCAGCGTTATCGTGCTGGAACGTCCATTCTTCTCCCCACAAATTTGCACCAAAATCAATAAGAACATTGTCCAGCAATTTCACATATCTCTCTGAATTCATTTTATGGGAAACAAAACAAATTAGAGTCTTTCCTCTGTACCCAAAATCAGCCCATACTCCCAGCCATACTTGGAAGTTCCTCGAGTGCCGAGTTTCACGATCTCGGTGTTTATCTCTCCAATACTTTTGTCTTCCGTCAGGACCATTGATATTAAATTGCTTTTCATCACTGAAGATGACAGATTGCTATTTCGTGATGCAAAACTGATGTTTCTTGGCAAGACATTACCTTGCCTCCTTATGCCGTAAGAGAAGCTTAGGTGTCAGTAAGCGCTATTGATATGTAATGGATTTATCCTCCTTTAAAAGTTATTGGACTCTTCTTGTTGTTACTAGAAGAGACAACTGGAGCCTTATTTGGGAAGAACTGATTTGCATATTAATGGCTAAGCGTTTAAATTGCCTTTTAACTCTTTCATCAACTTTTGGTGGACGACCAGATCTGCTTTGTTTCCCATAATTACCAGGATCCTTTAAGAAGTTTGAGACACTATTCTTATTTCTGCGCATTTTCTCCGCTATTTGTCTAACGGTTAAGGTTAAGCCATTTCATTGAAAATTTGGGATTCCCAGCCTCTCGTCCAGAGACAGTGCTTTTCCCCTAGGCATTTTTTTTTGGTTGAAAAAAAACAAGGTGTATTTGACTAGCGCAAGTGGTTAGTGCGTCGGACTACTGAGCCAGCGGTCTTGGGTTCGAATCCCGCCGCAAACACCTAAAAGTTTTTCACAGTGCCCACCTCTTTCGAATGTCTGACAAGCATCAAAGAGTATCATTTGTGACGATTGAGCTTCTCAACACGCCGTTCGGAGTCGGCAAAAAACTGTAGGTCCCTTCCATTCGTGCAAAAAATATAACACGCACACACAAATGGTTGTGAGAAGCAGGCACATGTTCACATCGAGCTGTAGCGCCAACTAAGTAAGTAAGTATTTGACTAAAACTTAATTAAACACATTAAATGTTTTCAACTGTATACCGATTTATTATAATTTTTCGGTTTAAAATTACTTTCGCCATATAAACGTGCGACCGAAACTCGTGTCTGCTATATTTATTTCGCACTGCAAAACTAATAACACACGAAAGAACAACCCGAAACAAGAATATGAGGACATTGAGAAAGTTAAAAGTACCGCTATGTTTTACTTCAAACACTCCATTTTTCAACACAATGAAAAAAATGATGTGTTAGTTAAGAAATTTGTATAGTTCTTTGAGAAAATGCAAATGGAAATGCTTGTCCGATATAGTTTTTTCGCGCAGTGTAGTATACTGTATACTAGCTGTTGCCCGTGCCCGGAATTCCAAGTAACGTGAATTTCTCCAGTCACTTATACTAGTATAGTGTATCAATGAAATACGTTCGGTTTGCGCCAGTTTTCTGTCAAGTGCCATACTACTGCAGGCGGGTTCTCTTCGGCCGGCTTCGTAAAACGTCACTGTCTTTAAAAACACCTCTCTACTGACATCAATGTTGTAAAAGGCGTTACAGTTTTACCATACTTGTGTCTGAAATACATGTTTCAATATCGGTGAAAGGTCTGTTTCTTCGCGTTGTCTGTGACTTAACTTATTACGTCTGTTTGGCAACTTGCGAATTTTTGTACAAATTCCTATTAATTCGTATGAATTCTCACAAAAGCCTGTTTGTAAACCCAAACAACTTGGAACAATTCTTTTGAAAAGAGAGCCAAGGTGAGAGTGTCAAAAATTAAGAAACTTCCGAATTGTTTGGAATTCTAACACCAACTCTTTCATTGGGTGAAGTGGGTAGACCTGTCAAAATAGCCATCAATCAGATTCTAAGTGGAAAACAAAAGCAAATTGACGAGTTATACCCACAAGGTGTCAAAATGTGATTCAAGGCGTTTGGTTTCTTTTTTGCAAATTTTCGATTCTCTGAAATAATTCTCTCGCTCTTTTGAAATTATTTATTATTTGACAGGTTTTACCCACTTGACTATAAAAAGTTACCAAAGAGACCGACATATTAGGTGTGTTCGCGTACACTCCCATAACTACGAAAATCAGGAAAAGTTACGAAACCCCGTTCTAGAAGGGAAACATTTTACAAAATAAATAAATAAATATACGGCGTCTGCAGTCCTACACAGAACCAAGCCTAGCTTTCTCGCAACCATTTGTGTGTGCGTGTTATTTTTTCCACCAATGGAAGGAACCTACAGTTTTTTGCCGACTCCGAACGGCGAGTTGAGAAGTTTCTCATGACAAATGATACTCTTTGATTGCTTGTCAGACATTCGAAAGAGGTGGCAACCGTGAAAAACTTTTTTAGGTGTTGGACCCGGGCTGGGAATTGAACCCGAGCAGTATGCGTAGTAGTCCAACGCACTAACCACCACGGCCACGGTCGCCGTTTTTCGTAAAAGAGAGTGCTCACGAGGGAGTATGAAATTTCCCCATGCTACGAATTTTACCACAAGAAATTTATTTTTCTTACATTTTTAATTTTTTGTTGTTCAATACGTTCGTTTACTTTTTCGTCTTCGAAATTTGACGAATATTTGGTGCAAAAAGTACGCGATTGGACCTAATATTCTTCTAGTCTGCAATTTCTCAGTTTCGGCGTAATGCTTTAACGGTTTATTATATTTTTAAATTTTACAACGTAGCGTTAATTTCTTCCCGTGTATTTTGTTACGAGGAGGGGCGCATTATTTTTAGTCTTATCTTAGGACGGCCCTGTCTGTGAAGTAAATTATGTTATTTTATTAAAGTTCAAATATAATTCTACAAATAAATTTTGTTGATATTTCATTTCGCTTAGAAGTAACCATCACTTTAATTTTACAAAAGGTGAAATAAGCTGAGAGCCACTGTATACGAATGTACCTTTCCTACGCGTCACTGTTTTTTTTTTTTCTTTTTTAAATCTCATGCAATAAGCTACTGTATGTATTTGTTTTGACTACTTACAGCCTCTCGAGTGAGATGAGATCCTGGAAGGCATCCTTCTCTATCGTGTGGATTTGATTGTCAGTCAGTTGTCTATTAGAATAAAAATAAAAAAAATAAATTAACAAAGTGAATTAGATGACCGGTGCGACTGAGTTCGTGTTAAAAATTAGAGAGAGGCTGACATAATTTCCACCTGTCAGCCTGTGTTTATGGGGAATTCCTACCAGAGGCCACGACAGTGGTGGCTCTTTGGACAGTGATGATGATTAGTTGGAGCAGAGTACTGCATAATATTCAAATGGATTTGGATCACTCCGCAGTGGTGCGCCAGACGTGCATGCATAAAACCTGACAGACATACTCGTGCATGAGACCTGTAAGGTGAGGCAAATGATAATAGACGATGGCACAGCGCGATGACATATGGGAGGAGCAACAGTAGCTGTGTGTTTGACATCGCGAAAATCAGACGTGACTGTAATTCCAATAAATTTTCCCATTCCCTTTGTATCTGTGGTAGTAACATTTCTCTAACTTTTGTGGTAGAGAATGAGATGAAGATAAGCAAATCACAAAGTGCTACGGGGCACCTGCTCATTAAAAAAAGAAAAAGAAGAGAGAAATGACGGTACGGGGGTGCTGGGGCATATTCAATTTTTCTCCTGTTTTTAGGGAGTAGCGCAGCCAATTATCTTGAATGTTAAATACATTTTATGAGCGAATGAACCACTTTACCGCGATTATCTTGGAAACCGCCACATTAAAAACCATCGAAACAAATTCGAAAGTGGGCCCCCTCCGTTTGTTTTTTTTTGTTTGGTTCTCTCTTTGGCCAGGCAAAAGATACGAGAGAATACAACTTATTTCCAAGTAGGAACTTAATTAAGATTTGAAAATTTCCAAATGTTTATGAACACGAAACTCATTTAAGCCGAAAATGTAATAAAGATAACAACCGAGGAGCATTCATCAAGATGAAGCAGCCAAAGCAAAAGCGACGCTGCTGGAGGAGTGTAACATGTGTGTGTCCGTCATATGCAAGTGGTGGCTTTCGGGCTTCGAGGCTACAGATGCATGCAGCATTATGTTGTATTGCCAGTGATAAACTTATCAAGCAAAAACAGTGATGTGTGGCTTTTGGGTAGGTAGCACGAGTACGAGATGCATTTGCCTTGCCACAGGAGCATATTCTTGTATTTTAGCTATAAAAGCGAGCCAATGCCGTTTGACTATAGCAGCGGAGCAGGAAACACAGATGAATTGGTGTTGTTAAACATTTGTAATTACTTGAAGTGAGGTTGTTTGCTCATATGCACATATGTATGCATGTGCGCGTAAGGTTCGCCTCGAGGAGCTGTCATTATATTTCTTTTTAGGTGATTACTAAAACTTGGAAGGAGGAGCTTACATGTTCATAATGTGTTCATTATCAGCAAACTGCAGTTCCTTTTCTGAAGCTGGAGAAGCACTTTAGACAATAACACCGCGAGGACATGCAATGGCAATGTCTACGAAAGGAAGCTTATTCAGCCCATAGTCTGAAGAGTGCACAATTTGACCATTGACGTACACACCGCGTCTCCGCGTGCTATTGCAAATAGTAAGATTTCATAGCAAGCTATACAAAAGAGAACTGTCAAATTTGTGTGTGAGCAAATTATAGCTTGATATCTCTTCTTGTGACATCTTCCAGTCGGCCATAATTATTATTTTTTTATTCAAACACAACGAACGCAACCAATTTCACTCAAATGTTAAAGATTAGCAAGATATCGTTAGCTTGCTAGATATCCTGCTATGGATAGCTTGCTATCTCAATAATTTTGCTATTTGCCGTCTCCATTAGCTATTTTTATAGCATGCTGAATATCTTGCCATACATTTTAGCTCGTGGAGACGGCCTGTCACTTTAAACTGGAAAATTAACTGGTGGACTGTGTATGTCACACTTACCCTAAAGAAATGGACATGTCTGGAAGACCAAATCCAGAATTGTGTTGTTGTCTTTGTCCCGATAATCGAACTAAATCTCTATAGTAGACTACCCAAACCGGCGCGCAGTGAACACCAAGGTTTGGAAGGTGATGACTACCCGGGAACAAGGTTAAGGATAGGTACAAACCATTTGTATCGACGACTATTCGGGGACAGAGTACAGGTTTTGCCAAATCCTGGCCCTAGGATTGAAGAAAAGAACTATGAAGCATTACTTTACCAGTCTTGAGTACAAAGAGTAGGAACTCAAAGCTTTGAGTGCGGTTTGGCTGTCTGAAAAGACATTTATGTTAGTTTCTTTGATAAAGCAGCTCTCAAACAAAACATTTTAGGAAAATTAGCAGTGGTTCAGAGAACAGGCGGTGTTGCCATTACGGGAGCCCTGCGCACTGGATATTTTTCTGTGTCTCATGCCACTCGATCTGCATACAATGCACCTGGCAAGTAGGAGTGGGATTAGACTCACTAACTTAGGCTACTTCAGAAATCGAAGCTATGGTCATAGCGCTATTCTGAAAGAACTTAAAATTGGAAACCTTGATAAAACGGATGACATTCTCCCAGTTCTGGACTTCGCTACACCGTATGAAACGCTGTACCCGGAGAGAGAAGCCTGGGGAAACATAACGCCTACACGGCAAACACACATTGCGGTTTATACGGATGGGTCGAAAACCGACAACGGCACGGGCTCTGGTATCTTCGAAAGAGAACCGGAGCTAAATACGTGTCTTAGACTTCCGGATAACTGTAGTGTACTTCAGGCTGTGGTCCTAGCTGTGAAGAGAGCGGCGGAGCTGTTGGTGACGAAGCTAATAACAGATAAGGTCGTCATCATCTACGTTGACAGTCAGGCCGCGCTCAGAGCACTTGAATCGTGTATCGTCAAATCGGCAAATGTCGCTCTGTGCTCAGATCACTAAGCAGACACAATAGGGTCAAACTTTGCTGGGTGCCTGGACACTCTGGCGTAGAGGGCACTGCCTGTAACCGAGTCGGTTGTGAGCATGGCACCGCCATCATGCAGCATTAGGGCAAAACTTAATAACAAGATCATAAGTTTGGCGGACCACAGATGGTCAGGAATAGAGGGACACAGGGTATCCAAGGCTCTTTGGCCTGTTACAGACCATAAAAGAACCAGGGTAATCCTTGGAATGAATAGGGTAAAGTTAAGAACTCTAATAGGAATTCTCTCCGGGCACTGTCTCTTAAGGAAACATGCTAAAAGAATGGGTCTTTCAAACACGGAAGAATGCAGATACTGCAATGACATAGGAACATCGGAGGATATTGAACATATCCTTTGCGATTGTCAGACTATTGCCCGTTTTTCGTAAGAAAAGTTTAGGGAATCACTTCTTTAATACACTGGAGGAGGCTGGCCAAGCAGGCCACAATAAAATTCTAAAATTTTGCAGGGAAATTAAACGTTTCGATGGAAGTGTTTCGGTTTAGGTGCCATCATACGATGGTCCCAGGGGATCGCGATGGGCCCATTATGGTGCCTAGTGTTTTTATTATGGCTTAGCCTCACAACCCCTTTCAACCTTACCTAACCTAGTTTCTTTGATGCCTCTCTGTAGGTTAATCAAGGCGCAGATCTCAATGGCGTGGGGGATGATCTAAGAGGGATGGAGATTCTGGTATTGGGCCCGAAGATCCCAGCGCAAACAAAATTACCATTTTGGATCCATCAGTGTACCATTATAGACCTAGAGTGAGTGCGCCGTTGAACTTCGAATTTTCTGCCAAAGCAGTATTCACTTATCATAACATCAGCCACGGTGCAGAGCATGTCCTGATCGGGAATATTTTTGATAATGTTTAGGTGTTAAGTTGTAGCTTAATAGCGCTTCTAGCTGCTGACTTTCTAGTGAAGATCTAAAATGGCGCTATGCCATTTATAGCTTCCAGAGCTGCTGAAGGCCAGTTGCACATAGCACCGGCAATACGAAGACAAGCCGTCCGTTGAAACTTATCGAGCTTCTTGGGTGTAGTCTTTATAAGAACTTTAAGCCACCAGACTAAGGCCCCGTACGCAATGATGGGTCTGACCATAGTGGTATACAACCAGTGTATAATTTTAGGGTTCAGACCTCAAGTTCTACCATACAGTCGGCGACCTGCCCATGAGGCCCTAGTTGTACGGTTAATTATGGATTTCAGGTGAGAACTCCAGTTGGGACGCATATCTAAGATAACTCCCAGGTACTTGACCCCACTGGAATGCACAAGTATAGTACTTTTTAGGATGATTGGACCTACGTTAAAAATCCTTCTCTTCGTGAAGGGTACTAGAACTGTTTAATAGTGGTTGATGCGGGATGATGGACATGTTCGACTTGTGGAATGAGTTCTGAATTCTGATGCTACTTTGAATGGACATAGACTCTATCTTTATTGATCGATTCTGTGACAATTTCCCGGTGTAGAGCTTTTGAGCTTTTGATCTTTTATTCCGTCTTTTCTTAGGGTGACCAGATATTTTTGAAACTAAAAGAGTATCTGTAAATTTTTAGTAGCATTTTGTTTTTATTAATAATAATGTGTACACAGTTAATATCAGTAGATATCTACAAGCTGATTTTGTTTATCTATATATATAAAAATGAATTGATATTTTTGTGCGTTTACTTTTCACGCCTAAACCGCTGAACCGATTGCAATACTATTTGGTCAGGAGATAGTCTGGGACCTGAGGAAGGACATAGGTGAAAAAACCGCCCGCTAGGTGGCGCTGGAGTCAAGTTATTGACAAAAACTCTTCACGCCTAAACTGCTGAACCGATTGTAATGTAATTTGGCAAGGAGATAGTCTGGGACATGAGAAAGGAGATAGGTGTAAAAACCGCCCGCTAGGTGGCGCTAGAGTCAAGTTATTGACAACATCTTTTCACGCCTATACCGCTGAACCGATCGCAATGTAATTTGACAAAGAGATAATCTGCGACCTGGGGAAGGACATAGGCATTAAAACCGCCAGCTAGGTGGCGCTGGAGTCAAGTTATTAAAAAAAACTTTTCTCGCCTAAACCGCTGAACCGATTGTAATGTAATTTGGCAAAGAGATAGTTTGGGACCTGAGGAAGGATAAATAAGAATAAACTAAGGATCTGGACCCGATAGGTGGCGCTGGAGTCGTATTAAGGGAAAGAAACGAAAAAAAGTTGGTGGTGACATTCGGATTGACTTTACATTGCATTAAACACGAGAAACGAAAAACGCCATACAATTTTCTGAGGAAATAGACATACATATTATGTAAGTAGTGCATGCAATGGCATGGTATGATACTATTACAGTGCAATGCAAAACCCCATACCTCACGTGTAACAGTACAAAAACTCTTTTATTTGGGATTGAAAATACTTCCCCATCCACGGTACTGTCCTGATGTTCCAGTCAGTCTAAAGTTATTTAGCTACCAGATACTCTTCCGATACCAAGCAAAAGGCCATAAAATCCTTTAAAGATATCATTTTGTTGAAAATTCAGAAATTCTTGAAAATATTTATACTTGACGTTTGAAGTCGGAAGAGCGATGAAGATTCAAACCCCTTTCATTTTGATAAAAGGTAAAGGTATAAAAAAGTATTATTCGATTTTAAGTGTTTGTTACTTAATCGAACATTTAATTTAGTACAACCAAATAATAGAAAAATTATGCAGTTGTTCATTCATACGTTGAACATTTGGTGTGGTTTGTCCGATTTTGCGGGTCTTATTTCTATCCAGAACCACATTACTAGAACAGTGTTTTACCTAATAAGTAACGCGACTATTTTAGTACACGGGCAAAGCCTGGCGGGGCAGAAGACAAACAGACAGATTGATAGATAGATAGACAGACAGGTAGACAGATAGATAGACAAACAGACAGATAGATAGATAGATAGACAGACAGGTAGACAGACAGATAGACAGACATATAGACAAACAGACAGACAGACAGATAGATAGATAGATAGATCGACTGACAGACAGACAGACATACAGATAGAAAGACAGACAGACAGATAGATAGATAGATAGACAGACAGACAGACAGACAATGGAAATTGAAATTGAAGTTGAAAAATAGAACAGCCAGTGATTGCATCCTTTTATGTACTTTCTTTCTATCATACTTCATACCCGAATAACTAAGTGCGCGGGGAAATTTTGAGAAGATAGGTGAAGCGAAGCGCACCGGGTTCCGCTAGTTCCTTATAAGAGAACAGAGTAACAAGCTGAATTTTTTTCTATAAAACTTTGCAAATATGAGAATTTGGCTGATGACGTCGTATATATATATGTATTTATTGCCCAAAAAACGCTTGTTTTAATTAAAAATCCCGGGACTTTTCAGCCCACGTATACATAGGTATACAGTGAGTTTCCTAAGTTTCACCATCGTTTTCTTTAATACTTTTATTCAATTTCACTTCGTAGAGGAGTTCTGGAAAAAGAAAGTCGGATAGACCGATGCTGTATAATTAAAGGGTCGTAAATGCATTTCCCAACCCTTTGAAAACGAATACACATCATCCGTAGAACTATCAACACTATCTGGTCGATCCTGATCTATCAGATGGAATCTTTCTCATCATGCCCAAAGGGAATGTACATATGTAACGTGAGATTGTTTCCATCTACAAGTGAAGATAATTGAAGTACAGGCAATCAATACCAGCGGATGTTCTTCTTAAAAAGTAAAATAAAAAAAAAACTCCCCATCGATCCCCTATGCCACTTAAAAAATACTTATAAATATCAATTAAATTGTTTGGGTTTTTTTTTTTTTTGAGTCATTCATCATCAATCTACACAAACAAGTTAGGTACTCAGCGCAACCAATTAAATTAAACGTAGTATATTTTGGACAAGACAAATTAAATAATTTAAAGTATGCATACTTACAAAATTCGTAGCTTAGTCAAGTGCTGAAAATCCGACTCGAATATAACGGTGATGTTATTCCCCTGAAGATCTCTGTAAGTAGAAAGAAAGAAAAAAAAAACACCAAATTACTTTTCATCTGTCCAATCATTGCTTTTGTGACTTTTAGCAGAGATTTATCATCAAAACAAATATATTTTGTGTGGAGCATCGTAATTCATTACTTCCGCTGGCACTTAATGGCAGACGCAGTCTACGTCGACATCCTGAATCGATGTAAGATTTCCCACAGATTTTCTCTCTATTCTTTTTTTTTTTGCTTTACAAATCTGTACGACATCCTTCTATCCGCCTTTTTATTATTTTTCCTTTCCTTTCGACCAATTGAAGGATAAGAATTGAGTCAGGAAGTAGGAAAGCAACAAAAATGAAATTCATTCGTCTGCAACTGTCGCAATTTATTTGCCAGCAATAAATGTTTGAAGGAGCTAGGAGCACACACATCCTTGCGACAATATTTTTTAAGTTCGTCAGCAGTAACAGAGAAAAAACACGTTAGTATTATTCACATTGATTTTCCTTTGAAGATTTTTTTTTGGTCACATGATCATTGTTTATTCAAGGCCCGCACAACACAACCTCTTGGCTCACGAGTATATGTACCTGCCAGCATCGCATCTGTATCTCGTTTTTTTAGTCATTTATCTTGTTTTCATAATTTTTTCTGTTCATATCTTTGAGAGGCATCTCTCTTATGATATATAATTACTAATGTTTGTGCGTTGCGTATACAATTTCAGTTCCTCAAAAAGAACAACAGAGGAGACAGAAAAAAAGATGCTATCCCCTTATGTTCGGTTTTGTCTAAATCTTGTAAAACCATTTACCTTGGGGTGTTTAGCAGCAGCAAAAAAAAAAAAAACAAAACAAAAAAAAACCGTGTACGGCATCTATAATATAACGAACAAAAAGAATCACCATCAGATATACAACATACATGGGGGTCATAAGTCATATCCAGGTAGGCAAGTAAATTAGCCTGCGGGAGTACGGACACGGACACGGACACAGTCGACATGAGATGCCATTTAGAAATAAAGAGAAAGATCTCTTCCTCCAGCTAACTTAGTTTGGTTTTTTGGTATTTCTTGAATTTATTATTTTGATATATGAGCACGGTGCGGTGCGATGGTGGGTAACGCCCATCTACTTGGGGTGCATTTGTTTTTGGTTTTTATCCCCCTAAGAGCTCTTATCAGATATGAATCGCAATATTTCTAGAGATACTCCAACTCCAACTCCAACTCCATCTAGGATATCAGTGTCATTCATTTTGAATATGAGACATATCATCATTTACTCTAATTGCGACATTTGAATAGACAAACAAATAATAAAACAGGTGTCGGATGGAAGACTTTGTTTTTTTTCGTTTTTGGTTTTTGTCTGGGATAGGAATTCCCAGAAGAACCGTGTCAATGCCCACAAACAGGATGTGAAAAACTATAAAACTCTCAACGCGGAAAATCTCTCACTCGTATGTGTCTGTATGTCTGGTGGTTTCGGTTTTGTGGCTAAATTTATGACATTTGACAGTTGGTACTCGATTGAGGGAGTAAAAATTCTTTGGTGTCACTATCACTTTGGAAGAAAACACGAGTGTATATACCGTTTGAGTCAATTCACAGGAAGGTGTGAGAAAGTATTTGACATTTGTCGAGAATGACGTCTGTCAGTTTCATAGCTGTATAAAAATTCTTATATTCTATATGTTCTTAAACCACCCACGGGTTTGACGGGGAATGCCGAAATCATAACTATTATAAAAAGACGTAACTTCAAAAAACTTTGTCCCGAATGATCTCCGCAAATACTGCACCGATTAACGTGAAATAAATTGTATAATAATCGTTATTTTCGTTAAAACCAGTAAAGCTATGTTTTATTGGTTTAAATGTTGTTTGTTCTTTAGAAAATGTATTTTTTTTTTTATGTTTTTATACCTATTTTTTTGAGGTTGACCCACATATTAACTCCTTACTTTAAAGTAGTTCAGCATAAAGTCAATATATGCATATGGAAAAACAACCAAAAACAGTAATTTCTGTGTGTTTTGCTATAACTTTAAGCAACTGGAAAACTATCAATTTTATTTTTTTAGCAGTATACATTTTAGGTGTAATATTAGTAGGTATCTCATAGCATCAGCTACAGGAAAAATTGAGCTTAATAGATGAAGAAAAATCCTTATTTCTTGGAGAACTTTAAAACGCCATTTATACGTTCTTTCAGAAACAGAAATGTAGCCTTGCGATTTTTTTTTTTACTTATAATCGGCTTTTTCTTAATCAAAATTCCGCTTAGCGACGTCGTACTCTGTGTACACTCACATTCAGGATTTCTTGTGCCGAAATTTCAGCGTGAATGTCAACAGCGGTCCTGAAACGATCCTTTTCAGAAAGGCGCTGCATCATCCAATCAACACGCGGTGTAGTTTTTCGTGGTCTGGGAGCGGGTGGTTTATTAAAACTACTACCATAGCGTTAGACCTGTTCCAAAGCTCGATGACAAACATTAATTGATATATATTTAAATGTTTCGATATTGCAGAGACCGTAATATCTTCACTTCTTAAACGACAAATTTCTCGCCGCTGTTCAGCCGTTATGTGTTCGCCCCGTCCCATTCCTATAACATCACAAATCGAGTTATTACGACTAGACAATAACAAAGCAAAATTTATGTAAACATTACATACTAAAAATTAAACATTTTCACACAGAAGTTCAGTACAAACTAAAAACAATATAATTTCCCTATTTATGTGCTCGTACCAATTTAACACTTGGCACGGTATTTTGTATCTGTACCGTGAAACGTAAACCAAAATATGTTATGCATGTTACAGTTAGTTATAAAAAATCTGTTTTGAGGATAAACGTCGCATTTTAGCCAACCTTTTTCCTTAAGTGCCGGTATATGGTGATTTGAACTATGTTGACTGAATTTTCCTATTTATATGCTCGCCACTGTATATACGCAAATTTTAAGACCTTAATCTAGGGTTGCCAGATTCAAAATGACGAAAAGGGGGACATCGCGAGACAAAATATGTTGTTAAAAAATATAACAGCAGCGTAGCAAAAGTGAAGTAAAAAAATTAAAGCAAATTAAACACGTTGAATATTCAGGACCTTCTTTGCTTTTTGTTATCCACTCGAAACACTTTTCCCAGCACTGATTACACTAGTCTAAAAAATTTAATTTTTTTTTTTGCACACATAATTTCTTGTAGATTATTTGACGATGAATCCAAATCTGGCAACAGAATTGCTCTCGGACGTCAGAATTTTGAGATATACTAATCTCAAAGTGCTAAAAACACGTTTTTTTGGCGATATTTGAAGTAATTTTTTGAGAACATTAAAATTTTGAAGTCATTTCTAACTAAAGCATCCTTTAGTACTACTCATTTCCTTTCAATCCCATTTTGGTTTGTTTCGCTACGAAGTTTTTTCTTCAAGATATACCATTTTATTTCTATAATGCAGTTCAAATAGAAAAACCCACTCTGATGTATCTTTTTTCGCTTTCGGAGAAATGCGAGTCGGAACTTCAGTGGCAAGGGACTTAGTTAAATAGCAGTCACCACTTCAGTATCTTATCCGGATCGTTGGATGCTGTGAAAATAGGGTAGGCACTGACTGGCTTTAACCTGGCAAAGCCGAGTGTTGTAACTGTTACTACACATTAATTGTCCTCCAAGTGGTAGCCATCGGATACTGGTCGCTGCCCATTTGGGCTCGACTTTCTGATCTTATAAGCGCGTGTGGTGATCAAGAGAAAATAGCAGCAATGTGGGTAGCTGTGGCGTACTGGTATTCATCGTCGCTTGTCACGCTGAAGGTTCACGCTTCAAATCCAGATGTCGCCGAAACAATTATTTCTCACGAAATAAAAATTAGTTGATCAGTTTCACAAGTTAATGTCAAACTCTACTGCGAAGGCATACCACTGGCAGTAGGATGGTGGTATGGCCGAAGAAATTGATCTCACAGTGATATGAAACACCTGGAAAAAATTTCTGTGAATCATAAGCAAGGGCCAACATTTCAATAATACACAACTCTCCAGTTATCCTGGACACCACCTATAGAGTTAGTTGAAACCTAACATCTGAGTTTCCTATCACTACGCCGATCTGGCTGTATCTCGTTCTTGTCCTTCATGTGCTCGCGCTGTGTGTAAACATTATAAGGGTATTCATATCCCCTTTAGCGTGTGTAAGTTATATAAAAAAAATACTATAATGCACATTAGCGGACGAATTTCCTCGATGGAACCAACGGTGGCGTTAAATTTCCAGAATGGAAACAGAACCTTATCTGAGCTAGTCCGACGTATTCAGGGCTCAGGTCGATAAGGATTTACATGTACTAGTCACACCGCGTCTCCACGAGACATATGTATGTATTTCAGCCAAAACTACATCTTGACTAGAAACAGGTTTTTTTCTTGTTTTCGTTTGCTGGGCAAATCATGCCAAAACATTTCAATCTACAAGCTGACGTCGAGAAAGAAACAACGCGCAATTCTCGCTTTAAAAGCAGTAAAATACTCTACGGAAACACCCTAAAATGAAAATCTACCTATCAAACCAACTCAGCGCGACATGTTCACTCTACCGAAAAACCCACCGAATGAAAATCTACCTGCTAAACGGCCAAATGTCAGAGAATAATCTGGATTTCAGTTTGCCGAGAAGACAAAACTAAAATGCTGACATCGCGGACATGTTTTTAGTTTGTACATCAAATTAGGGGTCTCCACGAGACATTCGCATGTCAAGTCGAAGAACATGTCTTGGGATATGTCTCGTGGAGACGGGGTATCAGGTTCTGGCAAAAGAGATGGTGGCGGATGAACCGCAAACGGGTCAGCGGCAGTGCTCACATCCCCGTAGTGCGATACTGACAGCGGTGTGCCCCTTGTCTTGGGGGAATACAAGAATCTGGCCCTCCAGGTTAGGAGTTGTGCGGTTAACTACCTAACCACGTAAAAAATCATGGTTCCGAAACAACCAATACTTTACTTTCGGTAGCGCTATAGCTCGGGGTGAACCTGGGCCTGCTTCTCGCAACCATTTGTGTGTGCGTGTTATATTTTTGCACGAATGAAAGGGACCTACAGTTTTTTGCCGACTCCGAACGGCGAGTTGAGAAGCTCATTGATAAATGATACTCTTTGATTGCTTGTCAGACATTCGAAAGTGGTGGTGCAATGAAAAACCTTTTAGGCGTTGGACCCGGGCTGGGATTGAACCCAGGCAGCATTGCGTAGTAGTCCAACGTACTTACCACTACACCACGGTGCTCACATAGCACAAACAATCAATAGCCTCGGAAAAGGACGGATCTACTTCTGACAACCACGCTAAACGAAATAAGGACAACGACGTTCGGATCTGTACGTGGAATGTTCATACACTGAACAGAGCGCGGGCAGCCGAACAGCTAGCAGAGGCTCTAGACTGGTTTAAAGCAGATATAACCGCCATCCAGGAAGTGCGATGGGATGGGCCTGGCAAAAGAACTGTGGTATCTATTACGGTGATTGCCATAAGGATAAAAGCAGCGCTTATTTGGATGCGGATTTGTCATACGGAACAGACTTAGCCAAGTAGTCTTGAGCTTTGAACACGTGAGTGAGCGTAAAAAACGCAAAGAAAGGGAGAGTGGACATCTTTGGTAGGTTTCTTGGCAAGCACAGTCTACAGGACACCACGTCTGAAAACGGACTAAGGCTGATTGACTTTGCTGTGGGCGAAGCATCAAGCACGTGGTTTTCTCATCTCAATATCCATAAGGGAACATGGAGATCTCCGGATCATCGAACTGTTAACAAAATTGACCACATTGCGATCGACACCAGGCACGCTTCCAGTATTCTGGATATCCGAACATTCCGAGCGGCCAACATTGACACAATAATTCAGACAGCGACATCAGCGCTGAGATTAAACGAAGAATTACTCACGCGAATGGCTGCTTCTTTGAGGTACGAAGGCAACTGAACAGCTAAAGTGACCGTTTATAAGTCTTTAATCATCCCAGTCGACTGTTCTAGGTCGCGGCGCCGAGGCATTGACTTTGTCAAGTGTGGATAAGGTTGCTCTTGGCTGCTTTGAGATGAACATTTTTCGGTACCGTCTGCATAGACGGTGAGTGTAGGAGGAGATACAATGACGAACTGTACGGGCGTTCAGCGAAATCGACTTAGCCAGCAGAGTGAAGGTCCAACGGCTGAGATGGCTGGGTCATATAGAGCGGAAAATCTTCGAATCCACTCCCGAGGGACGGCGCAGAAGAGGAAAACCGTGACCCTGGTGGCGCACGCAAATGGAAGGAAAGCTAGCTAAATATAGAGCTGACTGCAGACGGTTGTTCTTTGAGGCCAAGGTCAACCCAGGACTGTAGCGCCATATAAGTAAGTAAGATAGCACAGAACAGAGGATTCGATTACGAGAAGGGCTGACCATACATATGTAGATGGTCTAACAATGTAGGACACGTGGTTTCCAATTACATTGGCCGGCGCTGGGCCGTAAAAGGACTAGTGAAATCGATAGACTATTATCCGGGCATTGCCTTCTGGGCAAACATGCCAAGAAGATCGGACTCATAGACACGGATACTGTAATGATAAAGGTGTATTATTAGAGGATATCGCACATATTCTGTGTCAGGGTATAGCACGCAGTCGCAGGAACATTTTAGGCTCCTACTTCTTTAGTAACCTGGAGGAGGTAGGTCGATTCAACCATAGACTCGTTCTAAAATTTTCCAGGATAATAAAATGCTTAAGGAAATTGTGGTTTAGGGACCATCCTTGGATAGATTCTTAGGAGATCGCGATGGGCGATCACTCTGGTGCCTAGTGTTTTGGGATGCCTTACCCTCTCAACCCATCTCAACCTAACCTAACCTAGCACAAAAGAGAACAAATACTTGCGTTTGTAACAAAATAAAAAAAGGTTGTAGATAAGCTCACATTTTAAGCGAAATGAAGTTAACAAGTTGAAAGATTTAATGGTGGGATATCTTTAATATCAATTAATCGACCCTAGCAAAGCATTCAAATGACTTTAAGAAATCTTCGAATACCAACTCCGATCTAGTACAAATTTTACGTATAATAAAATATAACAAAAAAAAAAAAACCGTTAGCCACAGCTTTTTCCTTTCTTATTGACTTTCATTCAGAATTCCAATCAATATTTCCCGCCATATTGATTGCTTGAAATTACCTGAACTTCTGAGTAGCGGAAAGCCAGCAATCGTTACCCAAAACGTTAGAATTCTGTTGCAAAAAAAAAAACCTATATCCAAGTTCTGTTGACAAAGGCACAGTACATGGTGCAGAACATAAAACACCAAAGTTCCAATCCAACATCCAACTTCCAAAGGAGGACGTGCAGAAAATCCATTTGAGAAGAAATGAAATTAATCTTTGAACTATAGTACACCGGAGCAAAAGAGAAAGAAAGGAAGACTAAAACTGGTCTTGCCATATTCTCGGGAAGACGGGTGAACAAAAAAAAAAAATAAATAAAAAAAATTGTGTACGACTGACTACCAAAGTATAACAACAGGCAACAGGAAGACGTGGGGTCTCTGAAGTGGACCTCAAACGCAATCAGTAAAACAGCAAACACGAATGTAGTAGAAAAAGTGGAAAGGAATACACTTCTTTTTTTTATTTTATTATTTTAGTGGCAATCCAACGAACGTAGACTGGGATAGTTGCACAAAATTGCAGAAACAACGTTCATTCATCAGTGGAGCTACTACCACGGCAGAATGATATGTGTGTTGTGCCGGTGGGGCCAGGAATCGATAAATGATGGCGCGGTGGATAGTTCGTTGGGATGAACGGGGATATCTAGTTGTTTTGGACCTCTATGATGTTTCCTGCTTCGCATAGGTGAGAAATTAAACACAAAATTGGCGTTTGTGTAAGAAGTACAGTGAGTCACACAACTTACTTACTTACTTAGTTGGCGCTACAGCTCGAGGTGAACCTGGGCCTGCTTCTCGCAACCATTTGTGTGTGCGTGCTATATTTTTGCACGAATGGAAGGGACCTACAGTTTTTTGCCGACTCCGAACGGCGAGTTGAGAAGCTCAATCGTGACAAATGATACTCTTTGATGCTTGTCAGACATTCGAAAGAGGTGGGCACTGTGAAAAACTTTTAGGTGTTTGCGGCGGGATTCGAACCCAAGACCGCTGGCTCAGTAGTCCGACGCACTAACCACTTGCGCTACGGTGCCCATGAGTCACACAACTAGAGGATTAAAACATTCTTGTTAAAAGAGAGAAACTAAGTTTTGACAGGATTCTGAACGAGACAATGAATTAAACATTAAAGTTGATCAAAAATAAAAATAAAAAAAAAAAATGAAAAAGGTAGCCGGCATAAATAAATATTTATGATTTTGGGACATGGCAGCGTGTCCTACTTACAAATTGGTGAGTGGTTTGTTGTTTAAATCATAAAATAAAAAATATTACACCGAAAAGCCAACAGAAAATGTCAATCAAAGAAGTTACAAACATTATAAACTCTCGACGTGTACCGACATAGGTCTTTTGATTACCCTCCCCCCTTTGTTTCCGAAAACCTGTTGGGGACTTAACGTTCGCAGAAATTTCGTAATTTTTCATAAAAGAGTGCTCGGGAGGAATTTGACCATGTTGCGAATTTTAGCTCAAGAAATTTCTTTTGACAGATTTATGAAACCTGTCAAATCGCGTACAGGTATCATATTGCGTTGTTCAACGTTTTCTTACTCTTTGAAATTTGACAGAATAAGAATTTTGGTGCAAAACGTAGTTTTTTCAAAAAAGGACAAAAAAACACAAAAAAATTGTGTAAAATCACTAGAATGAACAGGAAATATTCAGATTAACGTACATACATATAACGGAGAAGATTTATTCTTTGGCATATTTGGATTGCGCAGTAGAGCTCGTTTGCGTGTGTTCCGCATGAATACTTCACAAAAACCCAAAAACTGAGTGCCACGGTCCTCTACCGCATGTCAAATGCCTTGTCCTCTTTCTTTGTTTTCTTCTTTGCACTCCCTCTCGCAGAACACCACGGCACAACAAGACCCACTCGACAGAGAAGCATGTTCTCTGTCCCGCTCTCATTACATGCCTCTTAAATATGAAACAAGGTGTGTTCCAGAGTCACAACATTTATTGATCTCAGTCACTCTTAACTCTACTACATACTTATTCATCTACGACACATACATACATATGCATATACGTGAAGGGGTATGTAATTTTTTTTGTAAATTTTCTCTCACTTCGTCGTTATAAGCGACCCAATCGATTCTTTTTTCTCGAAAATCGGTCGTTATATCCGAACTGTCGTTATATATGACGACGGTAGAATAGCTTAAAATATAAAGAAACCAACCAACTGAAAGAAAAATGTTCGTTATAAGCGACTGGTCGTAATAAGCGAGGTCGTTATAAGCGACTTCCACATACATTGTCATTTAATTCGAAGAATCAAAGACAGTGCAAAGATCGCACCCTAAGGCTTGCAAGCTACCAACATATACAATCCACAAAAGAAGTGTGGATTGTATTTGGAATAAGTGACATTTCACAAAAAAGTGATTTTATTTTTGCATTAATTTAAATAAAATTACGTATAAATTAACTTAAAAATTGGTCTATAATTCGCAAAAGATGTTAAAGAACGGAAATACGAAGTTTTACTTCATTGTGTGTATTAGCTTTTGTGTTTTTTTAATTTATATATTATTTTTCCATTCCTGGCCACTTTTTTTCAGAGAAGGCGAAACAGTCGATAGGACTCGATATCGGTGCATGTTGGCTCATTACAACAATAACGGTGCGCCATGCCACACTGCAAATCAAAGAATGCAGTTTCTGCAGCGTGTGCTGTCAAAAAATGGCGATATTGACTGGTCATCCAGATTTCCAGATTTGACCACTCCGGGCATCTTTTTGTGGGGTTATTTGAAAAGGAAAGTGTACGCGAGAAAGCCTCAGACCATTGATGGGTTCAAGGCAAACATTCGTCCTGAAATAATCGCAATACCGCCCGAGATGCTCGAAAAAGTTTCAATACATTTTCGATGGTTTCGGTCCCTATTTCAAGAATAGCTTGACCTCCTACATACACATATTGTTATTCAGTGCCTGAATTGTCTCTGGATTGTTTGCATAGCAAATCGCAGCTCCGGCGGCCAAGCAATATTACCAAACTGACTTATTACACGACTATTGAGTTTGGTGTGCAATACATCGATTGTTGGACGGTTTGTGCGGTAGCCCCATCTTGCTGTAACCATAGCTCGCCCAAGTCCGAATCGTCAATTTCTGAAAAAAAAAATCGGGTTTCAAGCCCTTAGTTCTTGCAATCTTTGACGCGTTGAGATTCTCGCGTTTAGGCGCACACTTTCGGCCAAGGCTGCAATAGTCTTCGTTGAGCACACAGGACGAACACGGGAATATGTTCAGTTATCATTCAGCAAACCAGTCTCACTAACTTTATTTGCAAACTTGCGTACACCAGCTGCAATTGGAGCATTATTTCGATCGAAATTTCTTTTCGAAATTCGCACTGTTTCGGCAACAGAGCATCCACTTTGGAAGTAACTTTTCAATATTTCCTAACGTTGTTCAAGCGTAAGTCGATCCGCTAATATATAACACTGAGTTTCTAGCAGTCTTTTGAGCGCATAAGAGCTGTCAGTGTCAAAATAACAAAAGATTCAAAAAGAAACCAATAGATGGCCCACCCTTTATAAAACTTGAAAGAAATCCTTGATTTCCCAAGAGCCAAGATTCACCTCTTCAATTTATTCATAGAAAAAAAAGACACAAGTATTTATACGAATAAATTTAGACCATTGAAAGAAAAATTACTTATTAAAGGTCGAAAAAGATTGCATTTCCAGATAACTCAACATTTAGATGCGCTCTTTTTCTTATTTCTCATTTAATCACATGATTTGTGTAACATTTCGACATTGGCTTTACAAAAATAATCTGTCAAATGTTTACATTTAACATTAAACCGACTTAACCCTGAATTATTTATGAAAATGATTTACCTATATGCTGTTGTATGCTAATTGGACATAACGAAACGTTAATAATTTTTATTTCGGAGCGAATTATGTTATGTTTCCCATGTGAAATGGAGATTTGTTTTATTTTGACCCTCTGTTGTATTTGACAGTTATGTTTTCTTTAGGCTTTAACAAATAGCGACAAAATCGAGTAATAGAATATTCAAAATCTACAAAACTGTTTGAGCTCAGTAATCTGGCATCTGACGCAAAAGTCAATCAAACGTTTGGATGGAACTATTCTGACATTTTTTTTTTAAATGAGTGATCCTGTCCCAAGGCTGATACTGCGACCTACAAGATCTATTGTATCATAGGATACTAGTAAGTCCAAGAGGCAGACTATCTTTCTAATAAAGTATGTTCTTGGTTGATGCATTTTCTAAGTCGTAAGTTTTGAGGAGTTCTTTACGTAGGGTACACCCCGACTGACCCCCAAAAGTGCTGGGCATTCACAGAGGACTCCTCGAAACAGAGTCGACAATCGGTCTCTCTAGACTGGCCTAACTTGTTTAGGTGGTATCGTCACTGGCAGTGACCGGAGAGGAAGCTTGCTAGATACCTAATATCCTTCTTACTGCAGTTCAGAAGTTCCTTGTGATGGGTGTAAGGCTTAGTTAACAGTTTGGCTTGTCTGAGCCCTGGGACATTTCTCCAATGAGAGAGACGAAGGTTATGTTCCCATTTGTTAATTAGGGCTGAGATTGTTGCCCAGTTTATGCCACAAAAGAATTCTGGACCTAAGAATTTAGCAGTAGAGCCTGAACGGGCCAGGTCATCCGCAATCTCATTTCCTTCAATGCCTCTGTGACCAGACACCCACCAAAGTTTGACCTTATTGTGCTAGAGACTGGAGAGCATTGAAGCAGTACTTTACCAGTCTTGAGTCCACAGAATAGGAGCTCAAAGCTTTGAGTGCGAATTGGCTGTCTGAAAAGACATTTATGTTAGCTCCCTTGATGCCTCTTTGTAGGTTGATCAAGGCGCAGATCTCAATGGCGTGGACCTCAGCTTGAAACACGCTGGGGAATGATCCAAGAGGGACGGAGATTCTAGATTGGGCCCACCAGGGCCATTTTCGATCCATCAGTGTACCATATAAGACTTTTTGGGACTAGGGTGGGTCCGGCGTTTGGCCACTCGGTACGTTGCCCAATATGAACTTTGAATTTTCTGCCAAACTTATCATAACATCATATTGTTGATAATAGCCGTGTTTTATTATCCCCGTGATCTGATCCGGATCAGATCAGAATAATAAAACAAACTAGATCAAAGTTCTGTGTTGTGGTGATTGTACAAGCTAAGTTCATTTTGACATTTAGTGCGAAGTTGCCATGCGAATGAATATTTTCTTTTAAATGAAAATTGAATGCGCTTGTTTTATTTTTTAGGAGGAAATTGTTAATATTGATTAACAGATACCGAATGAGAATAATATTTTGCAGCTATAATTTCAGTTTCACATCGCTTAGATATCATGATAAGCAGAAAATTTAATTTATTCGAACAAAATAACATTAATGATATTTGGATTGCCAATAATATTTTTATATTCTAATCTGGCAACATTTACCCTTGGTAATTGTCGATAATACAGCAGCATTCACAAACGAAAGTGTACCATAGTGAGAAATAGTCGAACTAATTTTTGGATCACGAAAATTGATCTTGACAAGTAGCAAGATCTCGGATTGTTGTTGTAATGCACACAAAATTATTTGTTGATCTGATCCGGATCAGATCACGGGGATAATAAAACACAGCTAATGTTTAGGTGATCTGTAGATTTATGATACAAAAAAACAACAACAACAAAGTACACAAGAAATCTACGCATGTGCATCAGATATCATTCTTCGTCTCGTTATTCGTTGAATTGTATTATGTAGATGCGTGGAATTTCGGAATTTGTCTCTCTTTCTGTGTCTGTACCCAAATTTAATTTTTCCCAATGAAGTAATGTATAGGAACCCATCAAGATTCCTTTATGTGCATAAAATCAATGGTTGAAGTTTGAGCTCAATGCTATTTTTTGTGGTATATTTCTAGGATCAACCATTAAATTTTTACCCTCGCACATATAAAGTTCCCTAAACGCGTCCAATTTTATTGGATTGTGATAGGGTTATGTCATTTCTGGATAAGAAAACAGTTGAGTAGTTGAAATTAAAAAACAAAACTGTCTAACGTAGGTGGGTCCTGATAATTTTCGTACAATCTACACGTTGTTCTCAATGTTTGTGATTTAATTCACACTTTTCTGAGTGATATTTTTAGAGACAAGGTAAGGGAACAGCAATTTTTTAACGTTTTATTGAAAAAATGTTAACAAAAAAGTAACATAAAAAATACTACATACATTTTTGAATTCGTGCTTAAACGAGCTTTCATTTGACATTCCACACGATGACCTAAAAATTGATTTTTTTCAAACATTACATTTATCCCCCAAACATGTTTTTGGTTTGTGTTCGAGCCACTAATTGCTACAACAGTTCCAAATTTCAATAGACTTCGTCAAATGGTCTCTGAGAAAAAGGCCTATGACAGACAGACAGACAGGCACCGAACTGATTCCATTCGTGTTCCGTTCACAACTAATGTTCAAAATATCCGGCAACCATTTCTGTGGTCTGTTTAACGGCGATAGTTGAAGGTGTTGACTAAGATAAACTTAAAACTCAAATCCTAAATGTGTGCAAATGAACATGTACACTATTTATCAGATACAACGGAGATTGATTGATCTTACTCAAGAGGTAAAAGCCTGGTCCCAACAATCAGCAAAGATTGGCTGATGATTCACTGTACTTGAATCGATATGAACAGAATATGTATGCGCATTCATGTAAAGTCTAAGTACTTAAAATATTGATGTTCAGGAATTAGTTAAAAGTAAATGTTCATCTTCTGTTTTGATACGAATGTATCTATATGCAAGTGCAAACTTGCTTCCTTTCTTAAGCTGCTCTGGACATCAATCAGAGATGAAACCCTTTTGCCTATGACTTTGCCTATAGTGTGGAAGTAGATTGTAGACCTTTGAAGTACGAACAAGAATTCAATTGAGTGGAATTCCCCCTCATTGCAGAGGAGTAGGCAAACTACGTTTATACACATATATACACATTTGCAACACAGTATAACTCGGTGCGGTGTAATCAAAAACAAGTTTCTACTTTTGTGCAATTAAGTTAATCTCGTATCTTCGAGTTGTGTGAAAGGCTAACATATACCAGCATCTGTAGGTAGGTACTTTCCAAGAGTTATGATTCGTCATCTTTATCCTGCATCAATGCCACAACATAGCACTGGAGCACTGGAGAGTAGTGAATCTGAGTATGTGTTGTATTCGTACTGGTATACCAGGGGAGCCTATAAATTCCGCCCGACAAGTTTTGTGCGAAGTGATTTCTGAACTTTTGTATTGCCGCCGCTACTCCTCACGTTCAGATTGGAAGCGGGAATTTATAGCGCATGCAGCCATTTATTTTGGATCTCAATCTTGTTTATTCACCATGGGGCCACAATAAAATTCTCCAACAGATCTACACGAACGACACTGATGGAGATACATAGATACTCGTCGTACATATGCTGTTGTACACTGTGGTACTGGTACCTGTAACTATCTGTCGTGTTGTGCTAACACCGACTGTAAACAGAAACAGAGTGGCCGGACGGGACGGACCGACCCAATCTGTTCGGCACACCACTATCCAATCCACCCGAATTAGGTCCACACGTACATACCTACGAGTATGTGTGTGTGCCATTCAATATATTTAACGAGTTGTGAAATATTATTAACAAACCATACTGGTGCAATAATAAATTCACATTCTCCATGGAGCTGAATGTGGACCTTAGTGCGGTGCTCAAGGCACTAAGTGCACACATGAATGGTGGCAAATCGTTTATCTATCGCTTCGCTTTGTGTGCACTGCTTTTGCTGCGCCAAGCTGCCTTCAAGTGTGAGTGTGTGCTGGAAGAATTCGTTGCACGAATTCCCGGCGAAAAGATGAAATCTCTCGAAGATGCTCTGCGGGCTATTTGAAATTGTTATTGAATACAGGCAGCTTCAACACCACGGCAAGACTTCTTCCGATCCGAGATATGTGCAATTGATTCAGCCATGCTACAGCTACACCACCGCCAGCAGCACACACGTAAAGAGCAGCGCTAATGCGCGATTATATCTGTAGCGAACACAGTTATTATGAGGAGTAAGCATTGTTTACAGGAATAGTGGATGAATTTTGGGAGTGGCCTAACAGTGGCGTGTGTTTTAGATCCTTGTCGCATTACATTCCATTTCAATGAATTTCGCAATGGGCTAAGCCACTCAAACCACAACGCTCAGAATGACGATGATCGACTTTGACAGGAAATTGGTAGTTCCCAAAACGAGTGTGTGTGTGTGTCAATTAGAAAGCAGAAAATCCTTTTTTCTCTCAATCTTTAGCCACCCTTCACTGGAGGATGTTTATGTGTTATCATTCCAATTTTGAAAGTGGTTAATAATTCAGAGCAGAAATCCCTCCCTAAACGTGTACACAAATTTGGAAGAATTAACATCTGTCAATCAAAATGTACACACACACACACACACACGCAAATACTCATTCGATGACATTTGAAATTTTCCAGTAATCGCATATGTCAGGAGCAGCACACACGCATATGCACATGTAACGTATGTGATGGCAAAAGGTTATCAAAAAAAAATGTCGAATCAAAGGCTGGATGGACGTGTGAGGTGAGAGGAGTGACCTTGCGTGATTGACAGGGCAATTCGGTTGAAAGGAATTTACATCTTTTGTCGCCCGTAATTAAATCTAAGGATGTTGTGTTGTCATTAATTTAGAATCAGCTTTTTGGGTGAAAGAGGAAGTTGACATTTTTCTTTTTTCATCGACAGATAGAGCTACTTTCTTAAGGCGTACAAACTTTTAACCCCAAAACAGAGTGGGTCCCGTGAAAAACATAGCTGTGTAAATATCATCGAATATCTTCGGCGAGCACTAGATGAGGAAAAGGTCAGCATTCTAGTTCTTATCGATTTCTGCAAGGCCTTTGACACAGTGGTTCACAGCTCCGTTGACTATACCGGAGCAGTGTTCCCAGACTTACTAAATGAGTTTCCCCTTTTTTTTGTAGCATTTTGCCATTGTTTCCCCTTTTTTCTGTCTATTTTCCCCGCAATATTCCCCTTTTTAAACAAAAGAAAAAACACGTATTTTTAAAAAAGAAATAAAAAGATATTGTTATAAAAAAAAACCTTGCTGTAATGAAAACAACTAAATTTAAGTCATTAACAAAAACAAGGGACAAACATTTTATTCAAAACATAAAATTATAATATATGGTCGTAACATACAGAAAACTAAGAACAAATAACAACAAACCGTCGCCCGTTAGACAGAAAATGCCATCCAATGTCAGATTTGTCTGACAGACTTCAGTGTTGGGACCAAGATTACACGATTCTTTTTTCCGTACGTTTCGTCATTCGCTTTTTTGACAGGTACGTACGGTACTTATTATATGGTTCCTGATACGACTATTGGTGATTCTGACGTTTACTGAAATTCACATTATATTTTGGAAGGGAATATGTCCCTAAACTTAAATCAACTTTAAAATTTCACTATCAAAATTCCCTGCTTTGTTTTTGGTTGTCAAACGAGAAATGCCAAAGATCAACCGGTAAAAATCTTAGAATTTTCGCTACGCCCCTCACCCTCTCTGTCAGCAAGACGAAAGACAAAACGTATGAAAAAAGGAGTCGTGTAATCGACGTCTTGGACAGATTTGTCGGAGCTATTACTGAAATGTCAGAAAAATGAACGCAGCCAAGAACACAAATAGAGAGTTACTGTCGCACGAGCTTTTGGATATGTTCAGAGCGTCATTATACTTTCTGATGCTGTTTGGTAAAACAGATTATTCGTTGACGACGAAGATTTATGCATGCGTTCGTGACTTATTACCATAAGATTTCGTGATTTCGAAAATAGTATTTCAAATACGCGTTTTCCCCTTTTTTGAGACAGTTTCCCCTTCCCCTTTTTTGCTCAAAAAGCGCCAAAAGTGGCGTTTTTCCCCGCAATCTGGGGACACTGAGCTGTAAAGCTTATATCACCCTTTCTGTCTAATAGAATGCAACCTGTTTATATGAAATGGGAGTCAGTCGGAGTTACGCTCCACAAGGATGCATACTTGGTCCCTTACTGTTTACCATGTATGTAAACGAAAATCCCTCTATTATTAAGAACTGTACGTCCCATATGTATGGCGCTGATGTACAAATGTATACTATAGTTGCAGTCTTGGACTCATAGAAAATGGTGCCGACTGCATAAATGAGGACCTTGGGCTCAATTTAATGGCCAAGCTATAAGCCAGTCGAAGTCCAAGAAAAAAATGATAGAAAACAAACGAGCAGGTGCAAGTCGTATTTGCGCAAATAGTGTTTCGTGCTATCCGTTGTTGTGGGACAAACTTGCCAGGAAGGGAGCCACCACACCCTTCCTGGGTCCGGAGCCCTTCTGTGGTATAGGAGAACACACCATAAAGGATGATCTCCGATGATTAGAGAAGGAAGTCCTGGACAGAAACTCAGGGCCGAAGACAGGCGAATAAACTTTTGGGTAACTCTAATCAGAAAAGGTTCAAAGATTGCATTAGACTGGAGAAACAGAAACTCCGCATCCTGACTGCGTTCCTCACTGGGCATTCTAGACTCAGATGACATCTCAGGAAGCTAGGACTATCGAGATGAAGACTCATGCTGATTTTGCAATGAGTCCAGTGAAACTGCACAACTCATACTGTTGTATAACACCTGCACCTTTTTTTTGGTCCATTTTCGATAACCTCACCATCTTTTAGTCATTCCGGACTCACGTATTACGAAGGTCCTGGCGGTCTGGGAATGGAATTACAGGGACCAAATGTTTGAAAATGTTTTTATGCATCAAGTACTTCCTTTTTAAAACTAAATTTAGTTGACCTCCAAACTTTTGGTAGTTTGTTAAGCTCCAAAATAGCTTTTCGATCAGCTGGTGGTGTTACTAACTGCTTTTTCCAAAATATACCGTTGCTAATGATGCAAATCTAACTGTTAATCGCTTGAATAAATGATAGCTAACCGATTCTTACTAAAAAAAAAAAAAAAAAAAACGGGCCAAGTGCGAGTCAGACTCGGGCTCAAAGGGTTCCGTAGTCTTATTTTTTATGATATCAACGAATGTTGAGTGTTTTATAATATGGACATACATATGTACATATATATGTAATAATAATAATAATAATAATATTTGGCTTCAGCAGTCCTAGGTAGAACCAAGCCTATCTTCCCGCAACCATTTGTGTGTGCGCGTTATATTTTTGCACGAATGGAAGGGACCTACAGTTTTCTGCCGTCTCCGAACGGCGAGTTGGGAAGCTTTACATGACAAAAGATACTCTTGAATGCTTGTCAGGCATTCGGAAGAGGTGGGCACTGTGAAAAACTTTTTAGGTGTTTGCGGCGGGATTCGAACCCAAGACCGCTGGCTCAGTAGTCCGACGCACTAACCACTTGCGCTACGGTGCCCCCATATGTATATGTATGTATGTACAATGTACATGCATTACAATTTTTTTGAAACAGATTTGTAGACTGTGTTTTGGTTTCTCAAATCACTGCCAAAAGCATACGCAGGACCACTGAGGTTGGTGGTTCGAGCCTCAGCAAAATCTGATATTATTTATGTAAGAACTTGGATGAAGAGTTTTTGTAACCGCGGTGGTCGAGTAGTGCCTCGTTTTCTCTCCTTTTGGCATTGTACTACTGAGTTTAGGGGTCCCAGGTTCGTTTCTTGCGAAATCCATACTTTTTTTTTATTTGAATTTTATGTGAATTTCTCAAAACACTATACAGTAGACTCTCGATAGCGTCTACTGTACAACTTTTAACATTCGCTATAGTTTTATCTAAATATTTAGCTAAACATACACAAACTACGATTTGTTCATATTTTTGACTTCAGTAGTTTCTGAGATGGGGTGCGGGGTATGGTATTTATTCACACATTTTCGGTAATAGTTCCAAAAGTTTCAAACGGAAAAAAAAATATTTTTGGAATCTTTGCTTTGAGCGCTTTCGAATGATGTCCCACATGATATATGTACATATTATGTACTTTTTAGAAATGTTTTTCGAATTTACATTTTGCCCACCCTGTATAGTTGTTTCATAATATTTTTGAGTAATAGGTTATTTTAAATAATGGATCACTGGAATATATGTATGTATAACTGTGCCAAATTTCAAGTTTCTAGGAAGAACGGTTCTTGATGTTCTTATAGTGAGAGACATTGTGAGAGAGAGAGAGAGAGAGAGAGAGAGACAGGGTGAACTTAAAATGGTTCCGTATGTGAGTACGGAACCCTAAAAAATAGACAAAGCGAATAATTTTCGAAGATAATTACCCAAGTTGTTTTGTTTCTAATTACAGTAGAATCCGCTTAAGACGCTCTTCAAGGGACCGACAGAAAATAGCGTCTTAAGCGGGAAAACTAAAAAAATACATCCATTTAAAAATGTGGTTATTTTATAAAAAGAGTTGAAATTATACATGTATTATGCTGGTTTTCCTTTCATCCCTTGTACTAACCATTGTACGCAATCAAATTCTAATGCACTGACACCACCTGCATGTACGTAAGGCGCACACAAGAAAACAAAACTGACAAAAGTAACGACCACAAAAACGACACGCTTTATATGGTTTGTTTGCGAAAAACAAAAAAATCCCTATAAGATCGGCGGTGGTCGTCGGCGGCGTAATATATCCCAATGGACCGAATGGTTTTTCTAAAAAAAAAAATAATTAAAAAACAAGAAAATAAAAATCTTATCTTAGCTTAGTGTGAGCGTATTAAGCGCGAAATAGAGCGTATTAACCGATTTTTTTTCATACGAATTCTTATCAAAATGAAGGGACCGGAGAAAAAGAGCGTTAAAAGCGGGATAGCGTCTTAAGCGGATTCTACTGTAGTTGCTCTGTAAAAAATCGCAATGGCAAGTTTTAAGTTTCTAAAATCAAAAGAAATTAAATGAAAAATGAAACTCTAACAATAAGCACATGGATCAAACGTCCGAATAACCAAAATTAAAAGGAATTGAGAACGAGATCCCTGACGTTACAAAATGATGAATGCAAGCGTTAGCGAATCGTTTCTAATTAGTCGCTTGTAGCTGTACCTCTACCTACATAAGTGGCAAGTCACGCTTAACATTTATAATCTTTCAGTTTCATAGAAATCTTAATTAATTCATTCAAATAAAATCCAAAACTTGAATTCTTTAATTGGTACTTATGTATTTTGGATTCGTGCTTCAACACGCATTCATTTGACACCACACACAATGACCTTCGATTTTTTTTTAAAAATCCCATTTTACCCCCCTAAACTAACCGCAAAGTCAAAACGTCTGTAACTGTTCCAAATTTCAATTGTCTAATAATAAAGTCTCGGTGACAGACAGACAGACACCGATGTGTTCCGATTTGGGTGCGGAACACTGAAAAACAATTTGAATGCAAAGTTGCAACACATACTGTAGCTACTCGCACAGTCGTCGAATACTCCCTCACATCTATTATACGATATTCAGGTTTTGACGTTAAATTATTGTTTTTTGCCTCGCGGTTGTTTGGATCTCTGTTGTTTTGTTTTCTTTTTTTTTTCGGCAAACCATTTGTCAATCAATCGTCGTGTTACAGATTGATGGCACTTCTAGCGAGACCACAATAGCAGACTCCCTGTTGTATAGATTTTAGCCGCCTAAAAAACCGAACAACAAAAAAAGACCACCTTTTGTTAAGCTATTCCACATGTGGAATGTGAGAGCTCCGCTCCGTTCGCCATGGGTAGGTCTGGGTACACACCATGTTAATGGAGACCAATAGCTCGAGTGAATGGCTGCAATTTCACGTGTTTTCTACGAATGGATACACACATTGATGTGTTAATGAGCGTAGATATCATGTTAATTGACCGACCCTGTTTGATTTATTGACCGTCATTTGTATAAATTTTAATGATTTTTTAATGTATTCGCTACGAGAGCCACACATTAACACAACGAATCGCTTAAATTTAGTAAAAGTGAATAACGATGTAGACAAATTAATGTTAAAATATATGTATTTAAACTTACAATCTCTCGACATCAGCAGATATCTTCCTTGGAACTTGCGTCAGTCCACGATGCGAACAGTCGACGGTTAATCCATTACATGAACAAACTCGCGGACATCTTGTCTCGCTGAGGATGCCCACACCACCGCCGGGTATATGTATCCCGACACTGGTAATGCCACCCCCATAGGGATCAGCTGCGGCGCCCGGTGCATTCGTTAAACCACAAATAGCATGCACCGCAACGCTGGACCATAGTAATAACTGAATGCTTTTGAATATCCTCGATGATGTTTTATGCTGCTGAGCCCTATGCTTCTTGAGGATTGCTGCTGCTGGTGGTGATGGTTGTTGCGACATTATTCCACTCTCATTCGCATAAAAAACGCGACGACGACAACAACAAAGCCAACAACAGCATTAACATTTACGAGTAATGAAAAACCAGGACACTTGGAACATGAACAAAAGGGTTACTCCTGCTACCGCTCCTGCTGCTGCTGCTGCACAAAGCTCTTCAATTTGCACTGATTGTTGAGTGGAAATGAAAAAAACAAAAACAAAACAAAACAGAATCCGAAACTAGTTGATCGAAGCGACACGACGACGTACGGCGGCACCGGGGTCCATTCACCTCCGTAATGTACACCCCTTTCGTGGACCGTCAAACACTCACAATAGGCTCGAAACGCGATACAAAACAGGAGAAGACAAGGTATGGGTATTGTTCACTTTCCACCGACCGATAAACAAAATTCGATTTCGATAACACACGTTTTTTTTTTTTTTTTGTTATGTATGACAGGCGGTACGTTCCGGCAGCTGCACACCTCTTATTCTTCTCTTTTCTCTTCTTTTTTTTTTGTTGGTAACACTACACAACAAACAAAACACTTCACACTTTAATTTGAATTTCTCAATCGGATTAATGTAGTTTTTCTTTTTATTTGCTTTTTAGTAAATAAATTCACTGCGTTCATAGTGTAGATACAGTATCTAGAACTACGATGCTCTATTTTGAATGTACACACTGCTGTGGCTGTGGCTATGGCAGATGAGTCAATACGTGCACTTGACCGACCCGAACTCCACTCTTTGATGATATTGATGATGATGTACAGCTGGGGCAGCATCAACTGCTGAGCATCTGAAAGAAATGATGAAAAGAAAGGAAAAACGTGAATGAAATGTGTACTCAAGCTAGGGGAAGGAAAGTTGCTTTGCTTATTCTTAATGCTGATTGACTGGTTGCTTTGCTAAACGAAGTACAGATACGAATGGAATGTCCGATTTCAATTCCCATTGTCTTCTTGTTTCATAATAATTATACCAAAGTTATATTGGTCGGCCCGGTGCGGTCTAGAGAAGAAGCCTATCGGCCCGGCCCGGCAGCCAAGAACAACAATTAATTGGTTTAATTGACGACTGACTGACAAGCGACTGCGCTGCTAACGCGAGCGCATTAAATTAGGAAATCAAATGAAGCAATTTATGTAGATTTTTGTCAATTGCCTTTAAACGAAGAGTAGGTATATGTCTCCCTTGCAGAAAAAAAAAACACGCACATACACACACACAAAATGATTTCTAAACGTAATCCCTGCATTTCCATGTCTCATCACAACGTAATACAGAAAAGCAGTAAAAGGGATTTTTTTTAGGTTTCTGCGATAAAAAAGGGAACAGGGAACCAACCCACCCGCACCCGCACACTGCAATTCTAAATGTTTAAAAGGGACAGGAGTGATAGAGAACTGTCAACCTTTTGGTTTTAGATTTGCCTTCGAACCCACTTCAGGAGATACTCGTACACATACAAGCATACTCGTACCCTGACATACTAATACCCCAATTTTATTAGATTTTTTTTTTTAGGTTACTTTTGCTTTTACAAACGAGATACTCCGTCCGTATTCTCTCTATCTCTTGCATTTGCGTTCGAGTTAAGTCATCACATTTTGAAACAAGATAATCGATCCTCAAATTGTCTACACACTGTACAACACCTTATCAGAGGAATTTTGTTGTTTACTGGCCTTCCTGGAGCCATGCCGAGTGCCGCTGCCGACCGACGCGACGGACGGGGCGTTGCATTGTATTACACATCGTTCCAGAATCGAGATAAGCTGTCTCTTTGTTTATGTAGTCGGTGGGGGTAGGTAGGTACTTGTAGTGCGTATTCCTACTTATACACCTTTTAAAGGGTGTCTAGCTTGTATCAATTGTTTGAGATGATGAATCCACTTGACCGTATATGTTTGTCGTGGCATTATAGTATAGAAATAGAATCATCAGTTATACAGAACTATGATTTGTTAATGAAATTCTCGTTAACTGATCTTTGAGGCTATAGAGGGTAGTTAGCTCACGTTGCCACCTCTTTTGAATGTCTGACAAGCAATCAAGGAGTATCATTTGCCTGTCAAGGAGCTTCTCAAGTCACCGTTCGGAGTAGGTCCCTTATATTGATGCAAAAATATAACACGCACACACAAATGGTTGCGAGAAGTGGGCCCTGGTTCACCCCGGACTGCGGACTGTAGCGCCACGTAAAGAAAGAAGGAGGGTAGTTAGCTAGCTATTCAGGAGAGTTTCTAACTTAGCATAATTATTGATCTATCGAGCGTAATACCCCGTCTCCACGAGATATTTGCCAAGACATGTTCTTCAACTTGACATGCAAATGTCTCGTGGAGACCCCTAATTTGATGTCCAAACTAAAAACATGTCCGCGATGTCAGCATTTTAGTTTTGTCTTCTCGGCGAACTGAAATCCAGATTTTTCTCTGACATTTGGCAGGTAGATTTTCATTCGGTGGGTTCTTCCGTAGAGTGAACATGTCGCGCTGAGTTGGTTTGGTAGGTGATTTTCATTTTTCGGTATTTCCGTAGAGTATTTCACTGCTTTTAAAGCGAGAACTGCGCGTTGTTTCTTTCTCGACGTCGCGTCAGCTTGTAGATTGAAATGTCTTGGCATGAGTTGGCCCCTTAAGTCCAGTTTTTTTAGTGTTGAATTTCTGCATTTTTTTTTTCAAAAAGCTTCTGTTCTGACCCACCAGTTGGGAAATGCACCGCGACCTAAAAGATCTATTGAACCGCAAAGTCAGTTTAGGGAATCAGTAGATTTTCAATTCTTTTGATGAAGTTGAGGATCTCACTGGTGGAGACTCTACGAATTTCCATGGGAGTTAGGATTTCTCTGTGAAAAGGTTGTCTCCTGAGGGCCATGCAGTCGCATAGAATATGTTATGAAGTTGTCGTCTTCCATGCAGAGACGACAATCAGTTTCCTGAATCAGACATATTTTGTTTAGGTGATATCGAAGATGGCAATGCCCTGTTAGAAGTCCCACTAATCTCTTGACATCATTCCTACTGAGGGGTAGGTTTTTTATGGATTTATTTGGGAAGGGTTTAAAGGCTGTTTTGGCCTGACGAAGATCCCGGGTATTTTCCCAATTAGACAGCTGAATTTGGAATGTTTCAAAACGGCTCAGGGCCAATATAGGAGTCAGCCGAACCTTTTCTAGCTAGTACGTTAGCTTTTCCGATTCCATCAATACCCCCAAAAAGTTTGAATTTGTTTCTATGGGAGAGATCTTGGAGGGTATTGAAGCAGTTCATGACTGATTTGGAGTCAATCGGGTTCCAGCCTAGTGCTTTTATAGCTGCTTGACTATCCGTGAGTATATGGATGAGGACACCTTTTATTCATGATTCGAGGATGACGTTGGCGCACAGTTGAATGGCATGAATTACAGCTTGAAACACACTGGGACTTTGTCCCATTGGTATTGATATTCTAGTGTTTGATCCAAATATACCAGCACCCACCCCGGTGCCCATCTTAGATTCATCCATATACCACTTGTTACATTTTAGGTCTGAGGTAGGATTTTTATAGTTCCATGCTTCACGGCTGTGTGTGTCGTGTGAACTCCAGTATATTCAAGAAATCGATCGATCTACAGGATGTCAGCGCAGATAGGATATGTCTTGTCTGTTTGCGTGCCTGTTCAAGTTGATGTGGCCCGTGTACAGGTCAATCATCAGTTTTATTTTTGCTCTACAGTACTTTCTTTGCCCGTTGAAGGTTCGGATCTTCTATCATATCTCTGGCAGCCTTGCATTGTTTGGATTTGACTCCACATTTGAGAGTGGCGTTTTGCAAAGGACAGACTGTAAGCGGTTTTCATTGCTTTTATCGCCATACCTATAGTGGTACCTGTGAGATTTTCTACGCCTTCGGCCACTGCTCTTGCCAGTCCATCTGCTCTTTCGTTTCCCGGTATTTCGTTGTAGCCAGGTACCCAGAGCAGGTTCACCGAGCATTTCTGCTCTAGCTTGGAGTTGGTTATTAGATTTGGAAGTGCTTTAAGCGTGGCTTGACTATCAGAGCAGATGCGTAAGCAAGTGTCTCTGGTATTGGCATTGACGAGTTCGTCTACGCCCAGCTGAGAGGGCTTTTAATAAATGGATATATTTATTGGATCAGGACAGTGTACACCAGCTCCCAATTTTCTGTTAATATGTGATCCATCCGTCACCCGTGTATATTACTTTGCCTACTACTTCAGCATTGATGTGATTGTTGCCAGTTTTCGCGGCCGGAGAAACTGCCTGCATAGGCGGTTTAAAAAATTTATTCTTTCTCTATGATCACTTGGGTTGCTGACAAGTCTAGAGGATTCTGAAATATCCTTCCAGATAGCTCTATGTCCTGTGACCCTTTCGTCTTTAAAGTGATCCAGGGTCCGTAGCGTGTGTTAGTACAATTAGTACAAGAAAATTGTGGCTCTGTCAGATATTTTATTTGACAGGTGTATTAAAATGCTGATATGATTAGGTTAGGTTGGGGGGGTAAGAGGCTGATCTATCCAAAAAAAAACTAGGCACGAAAGTGAGCCCATCGCGATCCTCAAGAGTGAGCAACGACCACAGACCAAAGAGCAAAGCGATAAAATCAAACACATTCAATTAAAGCGTAGCGCAAAGAGCGTGGCGTTTTCCGAAGATAGAGCAAAGCGTCGATAAGAGACCAAAGCAGCGATTTCAAAGATGTTTGATTTCTCAGCCATCATTGCCTTGATTTTTCGTCTATTCAAATATTCAATAGAAAAAATGAACTTCTGCTCTTTGCTCTGTGGTCCTATTCTAGCCTATATCGTTGCTCTTTGCTCTTTGCTCGAGCGATTTTTGCTCATTAAAAAAATAAATAAATATTTGGCTTTAGCAGTCCTAGGTAGAACCAAGCCTAGCTTCCCGCAACCATTTGTTTGCTTTACATGACAAATGATACTCTTGTATGCTTGTCAGGCATTCGGAAGAGGTGGGCACTGTGAAAAACGTTTAGGTGCTTGCGGCAGGATTCGAACCCAAGACAGCTGGCTCAGTAGTCCGACGCACTAACCACTTGCGCTACGGTGCCCACATTGCTCATTACAGTATCAGCAAATATCCGTTCCTATAAGTCCGAGCCTCTTGGCGTGTTTGCCTAAAAGGCAATGCCCGGATAATATTCCTATAGCTATTATCATTTGTGCTCTGCTAAGTCAAAGGGTTTCACTAGTCCCTTTACGGTCCAGCGCCGGCCAATGTGCTTTGGAAACCCAATGTCCTACAATGTTAGACCAACTATGGTCAGTCCTTCTCGTAATCGTATCCTCTACCTTTGATTTAATGCAGCATAGTGGTGGAGCAATTCTGCAGCTCTGGAAGTCTTAAGGACACCTTTAGATCTGGTTCCACACAGTAGATACCGGACTCCGTGCCACTTTCTGATACGATTAAATCTAAGTCAATTTACAGTTTGAACTCTGACTGAGTTATGCCGCAAAGAACAGCAAGAGCCACCTTCAATTTTCCTACGTCACGACTCACCTTGAATACGTTGTTTCCGGGAAACAATGTGATACTCTTTTAAGCACTCAGCTACGTTGCATCCATGTCCTCGTTAATTCACAAGATCATATACAAAATGTTTCTGGAAAAAAGAAAAAAGAAAAAAAAAACAAATTAAATGATTTATTACACCAGCAACGGTGCGATGGTATTTGTTTAAGTTAAACAATTTTTATCTGCTACTTCATTCTGTTATCGTTGTTGCATTTCAAATTGAATTTTTTTTTTGTTTTGTTAGTTTAGCCTGTTTAGCCGATAAATCCTAAGTAAATGTTAAACAAAAAATAGAGCAGCTATAATGGCTACCTCGTGTGATTTAATATATCAACAATGTTACCGGAAACATAAGTAATAATCGCCTTTATCCACGAAGAGGGAATAGCAATTTGTACGAATGTTCAAGCAGCGGCGGCAATCACATTTGTCTAAATTATTATTATCTTGGAGTTCATCTTGAGTCCGCCTCCCTTCGTAATGGATGTAATGGACTTTGGAGGGGGGGCTGAATTTTTTTTGGTGATGGATGTCTAAGCTTAATCGCTTCAAGATGGCTGTGTACATACAAAAAAAAAAAAATATGCTAGAAGCCAGCCAGCAAGTGTGTTTAAACAATTTATCAAGTGAATGCGTGCGCGCACACTCTTGAATTAAGATTTCATTTGGTTCGCTTCGGTTCAGTTTCGGTTTAAGTACATGTTTTTGAGTATCTATAATGAAGAGCCCCTTCAAAGTTGATGTACTCGTACAGCAACAGAAAGACTGCTCTATTTTTGTGAGCGATTGCGTAAAGGAATACACTCGTACTCGTATGCCCTTCAATACCCGGAAATTATAATTTAAAAACAGATTGTACATATGTGTGAGTTGAGAAGAAAAAAAAAATTCCACTTAAATAGACACACGGTGTCATATTGCCTATCAGGCTATCGGTCGGTGGAAAACCAAACAGATAGATGCTTACAAACATTGCAATATTTGAAAGGACATAGTGCAGTTGTGCAGACTTGTCTTTCCGCCCTCTCTCCTAGAGTCGCCCTTTGTGCGAAGGAAAAAAGAAAAAATATTTTCAAGGAATTATGTCGGCCATTGTTCTGCTTACAAGGCAGGGAAATTGAAATGTGAATTTGTAATGGACAGAGATTGCATTCAGGTAGAAAGGACGATATACTCGTACACACACACACGCATACACACACAATGGAAAACGTTGCTCGTTTAAAGGTGGTTTGTACTCGGATTTGTTTGATGAGTATCACAATCACTCCACCACCTGAGGCATGGACGGTTATTTTCTTTTTCTTTTGCGGTATATTGCGTTGTATCCTAATCCTTGGAATTAGGGTTTTTTTTCTCCTTTCTTTCTTGATTTCTGTTTTTAATCCTGTATCGTAGGGTTTGGCTGGGTTTATAACAGTGGGAGACTTGTTTTTTTTTTTTTGTTCGTTGGCTGCAAAAGCCAAAGCCAATGCCAATGCTAAAGGGAGAATTTTTCTTAATTGAGATGTCTTCGAGATCACTTAGAGAAAAGACTACCTTTCTAAGGAACACGCAATTAGTGCGTCCATTATTAAATATCTGATTGCAACTGTCACTTAAGTTCTGGAAATCTGACACTGCGTAGGAGAATCTTTTCTCTAAAGCGACTGAAATAAAGTGGCTGTTAGGTATCAGAATTTAAATGTAGATTTTACTAAACGCAGGAAAATGTTTGGGTGCCTTGAAATAACTTCAGGCACTCTTTTTGTTTTGATATTCAAAGGTAGAACATGTGGAGATTGAACTAAGCTGACCTCTAAAATTTACTAATCAAAGATTGACATAATTTTGGAGTAAAAATAGAGACTTAATCCCTTCGGTCCTGGCGTCCATCTCAATGGATATATGTACTTTACTAACTCATGCTATGTGACACAGTGTTAATAGGAACTAATTTTCAAAATTGAATTGTATTCGTGCCTTTTTTAAGTACGTATTTTCAAACAAAACGCAATCGGTTTATATGTGTAAATAAGAAAAAAATTTGATAATTTGATAATTTATTTCAGTTGATTTCTTACAATGGAAGATATGATAATCTTATATAGTTCGTAAGACTTTACAATTTAAGCAAACTGGATAATATAGTATAACATAGTGGTGACAAGTTCATAATTCGAAAGATATACAAAAACAAAAAGAATACAATAATAAAAAGACATATGTATGTATATATATAGTATGTTTAGTATTTAAATTTAAAAGACGGATAGCTGAAAAGGAGAGCTCTATTCCAAAATGGTCATATGCAAGAGTAAGGCTAATTTAAATTTGTTCGCGTTTCCGATCCTTCTGAGATTGGGTGGCAGAGAATTCCACAGTCGAGTAACCTGAACCAAGACTTGTCCTTCGGATGCTAGGCAGGAGTATCTGGGTTGGATTAGCGATGATGTTCTTCGCGATTGAGAGAATTGTAGTTTATTGTACAAATAGTCAGGTTGGCGGGTTTCTACGATGTCGTTTAAGAGACACAGCGATCTGTAATTAACGAGGTTGTCGAAAGAACATCCGTATATTTGTTTTGAGAACCTGGAAACATGGCTGCGCCTGCTCAGTTTGAAAATATAACGAGCTATATTGTTGTATGCAACATTCAGTTTTCTTCTATTGTCGTATCCTGGGTGCATAAAGATATCGCATCCATACAGTAGGACTGGCAAAAGGAGAATTTTAACCAGCATCAGCCTAATGTTCATTGGAATGAAATGCTGAGTTGCCCAAAGAGTACGTAGTCCACCATAAACCTTACCGATATCAGCAGATAATATTATAATGTAGTTAAGTGTTAACCTTAGTCATGGACACAAACCAAGCAAGAAAGTCTTCAGTCTTATTTTATTTTCTTTCGCAGAACATGTGTTTGCTTTACCGAATATGATTTTTGGCGTAGAAAAGATATTTGCTATGATTTAAATTATTAAATTTACGCATAAGCACAAATAATGTCCGTTTTGTAATAGAAATCAATCAAAGCTGATCATCGATTTGAGTGGACATTCAATTTTAAAAAAATCTATAAGAGGTACGATGATTTCATCGAATCTTAAAGTGAAAAAAATTAATCAAGAGTCTTCAGTCCCGACCTTATAAGCTAAGTCCCCTTTTAAACGTTGAAACAAATCGCGGCGAGCAACGTATTTTGTTGGTAAAATTCGAAGTCGAAATGGGAAAAGGAAAAATCTCCCCGGTCAGCGTTTGCGGCGATTTTTTTGACATTTCTCTTCACACTTGTCGTATATTTTTTGTAGTATTGCTTCATATTTATTTTCTGCTTTCTACCGTTTGATTGTTCAAAGAAATTCAAAGTTAGGCAGTTTTACGGAATGTCAAATCAAAGCAGACATAAAATGTTTCGTACTCGCAATTTTAACGTGTAAAAGGTGCATGCAATTTCAAAAGAAAATTCAAAAAAATCGCCTACTTCGAATCTCTGCATGTAAAAGGGGAGTAAGCGAACGAATACCCACGAAGATCGAAATCCTTTCTAAAGTCTAAATACAGTTCTGTGTAAAAAATTAAGACCAGCAGGATAATTTTCTAAAATATTGACTTTCAACTTTAACTTAGTTTTAATTATTTTTCAAATTTAAAAAACGTAATTGGATTTTAGACTTATATTCGGCTGCATTATAATTTTAAGACTGTTTTCCACTTAAGCACAAAACCACCACTGAAAAATTAAGAACAAAACTGAACAAATATCCTAGTGGTCTTAAATTTTTACCCATGACTGTACAGAGGAACTGCATAGAAAACTTCCTACAAGAGGTAAGGGGCATAAAATCTCTTTTTTTCCGTCACAATTTTGTACGTGCAGTACAGTTAAACCTCCGTTCGGCGGATAGTAATTGTAATTGTAATTTATTTATTTAACAATGTTAACACGTATATACAGTAATCTTTAAATGTGTGACAGCATGCCAAAAAAGTATTATTTAGAGAAAATTAACAATAAAATATAGTAAAAAGGAAAAAAAAGGATACAGATCTTGAATTAAGAGTGAAATTAGAATAAAATAATAATAATAATAAGATTGAAATTTTAAATTTAACTTTAACTAGAACGAGATAAAACAAAATAAAATAAAATAAAACAAACCCTAATACCCTACAACAAAATCAATTTAATTTTAAAATTTTAATTCTAATTTTTATAATTTTTATGTGCAAAAATGTAATTTCAGTTTTCTTTGGAAGTCGTTAATGTCCGTTGATCTATTTATATTAACTGGAAGCGAGTTCCACAGTCTTATGGCGTATACAAAAAATTGTTTTTTGGTGACGTTATATTTGTATGTGGGTGCAATAAGTGCACCACTTCTAACTGACGATGCAAATTGTAGCCTCTGGAAAAGCTAGGAAAGTCAGTGACTCATTTTCTGGGATTCTGGGAGAATATATCTTAATAGACCTTCAAGATATTTCCTCAATGAATATCAATAAAATATGCAAATGTATCCAACTTCTCAAACGAGTACAGAGGATAGCCACATAATCTAACCTAACCTAACTACGTAGGTTGTTTCACGATATAATATTTTAGTTTTCTGTAATTTTGTGTTTGTGTTTGTTCGCCAACCCAAGCATTTAATGTGACGAAGAGTTTGGGGATCTGCAAAATACAGCAGAGCTGTAGAAAATACGTTATACGTATGTACGTGGTGGTCAAAATAATATGTAAGAGTGAACAATTAGCTTTGAAATAAACGCTTATTTTAGCCATTTTAAAAATACTTAGGTTAAAAAATTGCTATAAAATTTATTGGAACGATATTGATGTTTGTATTCCCAAACCGTTGCTTTCATATAAAATGCACACGATTTTCGGTGGACAAATTAATAATAGTGTAGATTTCAAAGTGATTTTTTTTTAAAAATAATTAGGTAGTGATTCGAAATGTAAGTTTATTTTAAAATAAAATTGTGAGTGTTTAGGCAACTAAATTCATGTAGTAAAAAAAAAAAAATGGGACAAGCAAAACATTTTTCTGAAGAACAAGAAGGGATCATTTTAAGACTACGTGCTCAACAACAAACGTACAAATAGATATCTGATTTACTTTAAAGATCAGAATTTGTTACCGCAAAAGTAATACCTTACTTTAGGTGACGCTACAGCTCGGGGTGAACCTGGGCCTGCTTCTCGCAACCATTTCTGTGTTCGTGTTATATTTTTGCACGAATGGAAGGGACCTACAGTTTTTTGTCGACTCCGAATGGCGAGATAAGAAGCTCATTGACCAATGATACTCTTTGATTGCTTGTCAGACATTCGAAAGAGGTGGCACCGTGAAAAAACTTCTAGGTGTTGGACCCGGGCTGGGATTGAACCCGGGCAGCATTGCATGGTAGTCCAACACACTTATCACTACACCACGGTGCTCGTACATCGCAAACGTAATAAGATATGATAAACTTCCTCCAAAAACCAAAGAAACTAAGGGACGGGCGAAAAACAACGCCCGGCCTTGATAAGCGGATTATAAGGGAAGCGGTAAGAAACGCTTTCACTACCTCGACACAGATTAAGCGCGAACTGAGGACGAATATTAGCAATAGAACTAGGTATAAGGAGACGTTAATAAGACCCTGGTTTGCATGGACGCATAGCAAGGACAGCCCCTTTTTTAAGTTCCAAAAAGATAAAGCATAAGAGGAATGAGCTAGCACCACCCCGACGTAACTAGAAAAACATTTTATTAAGCGATGTAACTAAAATAAATTTATTCGGATCAGATGGCGGGGCATTATGTGAGAAGAAGTAACCACCAAGATCTTAATCCAAGTACGCAATCTGAAACATAAAAGGTTGGTAAGGAACATTTGTCCAGCTGCCGTTGACAAACGATTAGGTAGTGAAACAAAAAATCCCATTTTAGATATCACCCCGTTTCATGACGAAAACCACCAGCGCTACAACAATTACGCCTAATTTCGAACCATTATCGTACACTTATAGAGCATTTTGTTGATTTTCTAAAGAGCCTGAAATGCCTTGTTTATTACCGTATATACTGGTAATTAAATTCATAACAGGAAAACACGTTCTTATTGCTAAAGGAAATGATACCCATAATGAATTAGCGCACAGAAACGCGCAAAACAACCAAATGAACCACCACTACACCTAGGAAAATTCGGGAATCGCATTTCATGGACTCATGAACAATTGTTTTCCCAACACGATGTCTAATTACGATTTTTAATGGTCACCAAACACGAACCAAACTATCGCGCGAACAGAACTGAAATTGCAGCAATTTTCTACATTTGACACTAAAATTGGAAAAAAAAATCGCAGCCCTACGAAGGGTCATTTGACAGTGCCCCCTTGTGGTAAGCTTCTAAGAAAAAAAAAAAAAAAAAGAAAACAAACAAAAAACCATCAAACACTGTCTCGTCGGCGTGTATTTTGTTGACAACCTCATTTGAGGCACCCAGCAGGATATCGCTGTGTTCTTTAAAGAGTCGTGATTTTCTCGTTTTTATTATTTTTTACGATTATTGAACCCTGCGAATGACATCCTCCGAGATTTCAATTAATGTGCGTAATTTGCGGGCGTCGCATTCTCCTCTCCTCTCCGGTGCGGATACTTTTTGCAATAAATCTGCGCTCGAGCGGATACCAGTCATTTGGCATGCGTCGTTATTTTTATCTCTCTTCTCTCATCCCTCTTCTTTTTTTCGAGCGCAATATCGGCTCGGTGCGGCCGGCGCTCGTATACTTTCAATTTTCAATTTTCAAATGCGTTGTAAATGACAAACACAAAAGGAGAAAGAAAAACATGGACTATCTATCACGGATACAAGCTGTCTCCTGTCCAATTTAAGCGCGGTGAATGTGTCATCCCTCTGATTGCCTGGTCCCTCGATACCATCAGATAAATAAATGAGGGTGGTTCCCATTCCTATAGCAACCGGCATACACACATAGAAGCACATTCATAGACAAAAGGAAAATCAATAAATTGACTTCTAATCGACGATCCGCTTGGCGTAAATACACCATTGGGGGCATTCAAAACTAGGGTGTGTAGTAGCCTAGGCCCTGGCTCTGCGACAACACACTCTGACAGCAGGAAAAATAAATTACTTGCCATTAAACAAATTCGGTGTGACAGTTCACATTTTCGAGAATGTAAAAGGACAACGAAAATTAAAGTACAATTATATTCGTACACATGTGTTTATATGCTTGGGGTGGTTCGGCTTCGCATTGCGATTCCTAGCGGTCGTCGGTTCCGGAAAGATACACAGAAGTAAAGGGTGGGTTGTTCTAGAAACCCTTACCCAGGTGCTGGTAGTTTATTGGACTGTTCGCTCATGGTTTTTGTTTTTAAATATTCAAAGAGCGGTCCCTAAAAAAACAGAACTCATTACCTACCTACTTACAAAGAAAGAGAGAAAGATATATTAATCCCACAACACGGTTGAATTTTGAATAACCAAATACTCGAAGTAACGCGTACGTACCTACACCCAAAAAGAACGCAGAAATATTTTTTTTTTTTTGTAAAAAGATGCATGTGCACAGGGATTCCTTCAGCGCTCCTTTAAAAACCAAAGGAAATCATCTCATAATTTATTAACGAACCACCTCTTTCCCTGTTCTTGTACTTTGGTGTTAATTTTTTTTTTACGACGACAGCATACCCGAGGTCTCTCTGGGTTTCTGTGCGCTGCGCGGCTGTGTTCGTAAAGTAACCTCAATTCGGGGTAAGGAAATTGATACAACCTTTAATCAAGTGGAAAACTTTTTCAAAGACAAAAACGTATCAATTATTAATGTTAATGTCACCTGTCTGTTCGGACAGTTGTACGTTGTACGTTGTACGTTGTACGGAGTTCGACTTCGAGAGGGCGTTGTTGCACCCCCTACTGCTTCGCATTCGTGTGTATATAGTGAGTTGTATCTTGTATCTATTAAAAAACAAGGCAAATAAAACATGAAGTGAAACTACCCTCAGTCGGCTATTATGGTCTTTCCTCGTAATGACAGTCATTTGGATTTGTATGGAGAATGCCATAAAATGTTCGTTCCTAGTACTTGTACCGTGCGTCGCGTCGTCTGTCGGTCGTCAGTTGGTTTGGGTCGTCCTCGTCTCGGGGGTTGACTTTTGATTTATTTCTCAACATTCACATTCCGGTGATAGTGGGAATTTTAAAATGAATTTTATTACTTACATTATAATGGCTTTTACAACAAACAGAAATTCTTCTATTTCAACTATGAGTACGAGTATAGATACAAACGTACTACCTGCTTGCGGAAAGTATCTACATATAGTAGACCGGCCTTGGTCTCCATGTAAGACACCAAAGTGAGTCATCGCAATCGCATGCATTGCATGAAATTCGATACATTTTATGTGCTCCATTGCAGTCGAGATCACTCTAGATTGTGCGTTATCTAATCTGTCAGCGGCGTTGCACTCCCCACATGAGAGAGAATTACTTAAGTGCGGCGAAAAAAAACTAGTCTATCACCAGTCGGCAAAGAGTATCTTAATTGAAAGGCGCGAAGTGACAAGGGAATGCTTGCATACTCGTTCTCACATGAAATAGATATTTTTAACACCTGATTAAATTAAAGCAACCAGCAGCGGAGCGGTCCTGGTGCTTGTGGCTGCAGCCGATGATGATGATGCAACCCCGTTCGATTTCGTTAATTAAAAACCAAAGAAAGAAAAAATATACGAGTAAATCATAAATCAAGCATTCATCTTATAACGGATATTCAACCGACGCGACGAATGCGGGAGATCATTCCCACTGAACCGCGCGCAGATAAATCAAACCCATAATGCGGCCCTGTCTGGTTGTCTGTCTCTCGGTGTGCTGTGTAGTGTATGTATCTCTTCCTCGAAGAGCTGTCAACATTTTGGGAGCGTCAGTCGTGTGCTGAAAATGATTGCATGCCGCCCCGACATAGTTATGGCAGATGTATGTAATTCCAACGATCGGTTTGGTATGGTACTGCGTTGTGTCAGGGCGTTTAGAATTTAAACAATACCGTAAAGCTGCTTACATGAGTTGCTGTTTTTAATTTCAGTATATTTGCGGAAACTGATTAAATATTTTCAGAATTTCAGCGATGATCAATGATCAGGCAGCTACGCGAACCTTAAAATCGTTTCAGAGTTTGTCACAGCCACAAAGTTGTCCACAATTCAACCAAATATCGGGCTTTTACAACCAATTTGAAGATCTAACTGCGAAAATAACGCCCGAATCGATTTGGAAACACCGCCCAAAAAAATTCCTAACGCCCAAAAATAAACAAGAAGATGGAAATAAAGCCCAAAAAGACTTTGCCTAACGCCCAAAACTCAATATCACCCAAGTTATAAAAAGGCAATATCGCCCAAAAAATTTCAATGGGAATTGTTTTTGTAAAAATTGGGCGATATTTCCAGATTTTTGGGCATTAATTCCAATTCCTATTAGTAGATGCGAGGTTGGGTATATGTTAAGTTTCTTTATATGCATGCGGAACCGTGCGAAACAGTGATATAAGGAAACTGCCACGGCACGCAGTCGCCGCGGGAATCATTTAATTTGGTACAATGGTTCTCGTTGTTTGATTTAAAAAAGCAATTAAAATAATTGTCCAGTTTATTCAAAACTGCTAAGAGGCTTGCAGTATCTGTCATCGTACTTTGAGTGGGTTGCATTTTTGAATGACATTCTACATTCTCAGTAGAAATTACTCAACAATATTGCCATTCAGGGAATTTTTAATTTTATTTGGGCGTTATTGCATTTTGTCTTAATTGTTTTGGGTGATATTTCCCTTTTCGGGCATTATTCCCTTTTCAAATATTTCCACTTGTTATTTTGGGCTTTACTGCCTGTTATAAAATGAACCCTGACTAGGAATTTACACCCAAAATGACTAGAAAATTACAACAACAAATTGTTAGAGATTTTTTTGGGCGTTATTTCCAAATCGATTTGGGCGTTATTGCCTAACGCCTTCGTAGCACTGACTTATTTGACATTTTTCGGAGCAATCAAACATTTCAGTCAAAAACTGTTGGCAGTACGATGATATGATCAATATTTTCTGGCAAAAACTGACTGATCGCAGCCCACAGAGATGCGATATAATTTATCGCAGACAGTTCAAAAGTACCTGTCAATATTTTCTGCCAAAACTTCTCATCGCAGCGCAGAGAGAGGCGATACAATCCGAGCGTAGCTGTTAAAATAAAAAAAAAAAAAAAAAAATGTCTGTTAGAAACTGACTGATCGCTGCGTAGACAGAGGCGATATAATAAGTTTGTTCCTGTCCTGTACTTTCTGCAGAAACATTCAAAGATTCTCAAATTTCAAGCAGTGGGGGTAAAAATCTATCAGAGAGAGGCAAAAATGTGCAAAACTAATGAAATTGACAGATTCGACAGTTTTCATAAAGCTGCCCAAAGAAAGTTCTTGGGCTTAAATTCGCAACATGGGGAAATTTCTTACTGTCTTGTTAGCTCTCTCTCTTCTGTGAGTCTTCGTACAGGATTTGACTAGTTCTATTTTATTTGATAACTTTTTCGGGTAAAGTGGGCCAACGCTGTCAAATGATATATAATTTGAAAAGTGGCGGGAAAAGCTCAATTTAAATTTCTTCTTGTCAGCTCTCTCTTCTGTGAAAAACTACGAAAAATGTTCGTACGGGAACAGACTTTAACTGATGTTCGTAGATTTTCCTAGTTTTCCGCAGTTTTGGACAGGTACGGGAAGAGACCTAATTTATCGAAACAAATTCGAGTGCAGCTGTCATTTTTTTTTCTGCCAAAAACTGACTGATCGCAACGCAGAAAGAGGCGATATAATTTATCGGAGCGAGTTCGAGTGTAGCTGTCAATATTATTTGTTTTGTTAACAAGAAGTGATTGACATTTCACAAATTGTCAGATTGCTGTTTGATAGCTGTCCCTCGCTAACTCCATTAAAAAGATGTAGCACGATTTCCCAAGAGGGGAAATTTTTTGGCACTGTTATTTGGCTCTCTTTTCTCTTGATCTGTGACAGTTGGATGTAAATTTACGTAAATTAACCGGTTACCAAACAGGCCTAATAGGTCTGTCTCTGTTCCCGTTCGTTCTGCACCAAAATTCCCAGTAGTGTGGGTAAAAATCTCCCTCGCTCAACAGAAAATGGAAAATGTATGACATTTGACAGATTTGACAGTTTTCATAAAGTCGCTCAAAGAAATTTCATGGAAAACTTCTGGGGGGGAAAGTTCTTACCGTCTTGTTAGCTCTCTGTTCTGTGACTCTTCGTACGGAAACAGGATTTGACTAGGTCTATTTTATTTGGTAACTTTTTTGGGTCAAGTGGGCCAACGCTGTCAAATAATAGAATAGATAATCTGAAAAGTGGGGGAAATCCTCTCAGACAGTGGAAAATTCGTAAGAAATTAACCAAACGCATTGAACAACTTTTGGGTCGAACCTGTAAATTTGTTTTTGTTTTCAACTAACAATGAAGATTATGACATTTCACAAACTATCAGATGGCTGGTTTGACAGCGTTGCCCCACTTCACCCAGTTGGTGTAAGAATTTGTAAGGCTGCCAGTTGAGGGAAATTTTTGACACTCTCTTTTACGAATTGTTTGTTACGAATCTTTTGGGTTACCAAACAGGAATTCATGAGTTTCAAAGCAGATCTACTGATTTTCGTCGTTTTGGAGTAAAGTGAGTGTCAGTGCAGCTGTCAGAAATTGACTTATCGCGCAAATCTCCCGATCAGTTTATCGGAGAACGAACAAATATTCTTTCGAAGTACCTTGATAGTCGTGAATTGAATAAATCTCTATTCTCTTGACACATATCGTCGCGAAGAAACGCCTTAAAAACGAAATAAAATTTAATTACTGTCAGAAAAATTCGAGACTAGAATCGGGCCTTCCTTCCTTGTTTATGGTGATCATTGGAGTCGGTAGGGAGCTTTAAAATTATTTGGAGACAAGAGTTAAGGGCGTGCTAGGCAGACAATTATTTCCAATATTTGGTGTCATAAATTACTGGAGAACTCCCACCTACCCTATAATACCACCCCGTACTCGAGGGAAATACCAGACGAAACTCATCTATGATGAATGTGACTCCCCCCCAAACGAGTGTGTTTACTTTTTGATTTATTTCAAAGCGAAGCTATGTATAGTTTCTTAAAAAGAGAAGACAACAAAAATGTTTAACGATAATTGAATGAGCTTCTTCCGCGCGATGACGAGATCACCCAGTTGCCTGGCCACATTGTCTCAAGCGCTGATGATGATGCTGATGCTGCTGTGTGTGCTGACAGTGCAACGCTCAACGCATCCACGGACACGCGTTAATAAATTGCATTTAATGGAAATTGCCTAAGTGAAAGATTCGAAATAATAAGCGCTAGCGTCCGTCCGTCCAGAGGCGGTCAATGGACATGGCACTGCCCTGCCAGCACTGGCACTTAGAGCGCCATGTAGGCACTTTAAAAAATTCCGCATCTCTCTCGGGAATTCAATTTTTATGAATCTGTTGTGGTATTTTGGTGTCGTAAAAATCTACCCCCCGCATTTTTGTTTAAGTTTAATGAATTTTTAATGGTTGGCCAATGTTTTTTTTTTTTTCCCGAGGGTAGGTGAAAATCTTCCATAGACACTATGAGAATAGCAAGCGCGTGCTCATAGTAGTGTCAGATTCTTACTGACCAAAAACACCACCCTTCGATATAAATTTGTTAGATACTGCAACTAAGTTATACTACTTATCAAGCAATTTTTCTATCACGAAATATAAACGTTTGGCAGGTTACTTTCCAATGAAAGATCCTGCATGTTCCGCAATTTAGACGCGGTTAATCCTTATCTCGCCAAGTCGAAAGGTTTTGTTCTTTGTAGTCGGCGCAATAAATTGCTCTCATCCAAAATAAGTAGGACTGTATTATTAACATGTCCGATTAGTCGGTTTCTATGTTTTCGAGCGAAGCTTCTAGTTTCAGCTTCGATTGTCGGAATTCCGAGATCCCTGTGGATATCGTCGTTTCTAGCATACCACGGTGCTTGGACAATTTCTCTTAGCACTTTATTTTGAAAGGTCTGTAAAATATTGGCATTTGTTTTCTTGGTACAACCCCAAAGTTGTATACCGTAGGTCCACACCGGCTTTAGCACTTGCTTGTATAAAAGCAGTTTGTTCTCGGTACTGAGGTGGGAATGTTTCCCGATTAACCAGTACATTTCTCTATATTTGATTTCTAATTCTTTACGTTTCATTTTCACGTGCGAATTCCACTTCAGCTTTGCGTCAAGTGTCATTCCCAGGTATTTGGCTTCATTTGCAATAGGAATTCGGGCCAAATTTATAAAAATTGGCAAGTCATTAATTTTTCTATAAGTGAAATTCACGTGAACAGATTTAGTTCCGTTAAGGGCGATCCGCCAGTCCCTCGTCCATTCATTTACTTTATTCAATGCGTTTTGCAGTTTGGCAGTCGTTTCCTCGATTGTTTTACCTACTGCTAGGATAGCGGTGTCGTCGGCAAACGTAGCAAGCATAGTGCCATCTTCTTTCGGTATATCACGAGTATATAACAGATAAAGAAGCGGCCCCAGAACGCTTCCTTGCGGTACGCCGGCCGAAATTTTTTTGAGCTCTGAGTATTCGTTTCCATTTCTAACACGGAAGAGTCTATTTCCGAGATATGAATCCAAAATCTCGTATAGGTACACGGGGAGTACTTGTCGTAATTTGCATTTCAAGCCATCGTGCCACACCTTATCAAAGGCTTGCGAGACGTCAAGAAATACGGCTGAGCATATCTTTTTTTCTTCTAGTGCTTTTTCGATTACGTTAGTAATTCTATGCACCTGGTCAATTGTCGAATGCTTACTTCTGAACCCAAACTGGTGGTCAGGGATTAGATTATTTTCTTCTATAACCGGTTGGAGACGCCTTAGTAATATCCTCTCGAAAATTTTTGATACGACTGGAAGAAGCGAGATTGGTCTGTATGATTTTACTTCATATGACGGTTTTCCTGGTTTTAAAACCATAATGACTTCCGCAACTTTCCATTGGCTCGGCACGTGTTTTAATCTGAGTGCAGCATTTATAATATGGAGAAGCTTAATAAATGCTCTTCTAGGTAAGGCATTGAGAATTTCTCCGGTAATCAAATCATAACCAGGAGCTTTCTTAGGTTTTAGTTTCGCGATCTCACGTTCGAGTCAGATGGTGGAACTACCATCCTTGTGAGGTTGATGTTGTCATGAACCACTTGACCATCGTTCGGTTTAAAGGTTTCTTCCAAATGGGCGGCAAAAATATCCGCTTTTTCTTTATCTTCCCTTGCCCATTCATTTTGATTTATTTTAAGTGGCGGCGCGGGGATTTTGGGCCTTTTGGTGCCTTTTACGGCTTTCCAAAGGGAATAATTGGAATCTTTTTTCGCTGTTAAACTTTCAAGGTAAGAGCCTATCGCACGATTTTTAAAATCCTTAATGCTATTCTTTAACAAATTGCAGAGACGATTCAGATGGGTTTTATGCTGTGGAGCACGACTTTGTTGCCATCTTTTACGCGCTTTTCTTTTTTCCCTAATTAATTCCTTTATTTCAGCAGGATATCGTAGACCGTATTTGTCTGGCGTTTTCCTTGGATTATGCGTATTATTCCAAGAGGCGAGCTGTACTATCTCAACGAAGCGATCGACTTCAACCTCAAGTTCATAGGGTGTCGTAAGCGGTACGCTCAGTTCAATATTTACTTCGATTTCGTTCCTAAAGCCTTCCCAGTTAGTTGTTCTGCCGGTTAATTTCGCTGGCTCTCGGTTAAATAATAGTTTTTCGCTCAATGTCAAAATAACTGGGGAATGATCAGACGACAGATCAAAGCTTTCTTCAACTTTTATGTGGTTGTTAGATATTCCTTTCACCACGAAGAAATCGATCAGGTTGGCCAATGTCAGTACGCAACGCATACTTGAAACAGTTACAACAAAAACAAGTACACCCGCTAAATTTAGCGCAAACAATTGATACGAGAAGGAGGCTAATTCTGTTTTTTTTTTTTTTTTTGCGGATAAAGGATGCGCGCACTACAGGTTGTGCGATTGAATTAATAATTTTTCTTCTTATTCTTCAAAAGTTTTTTCGGTACTCGAATTTTTGTCCCCCGATTTTTTTTGCGAGCACACTTTTCCACCCTCCTGGTGAGAGGAAAGTCAAAGCACATTTACCTCTCTCAGGTGGTTGCGGGGGCTGCGGGGAGGGTTGAATGTTTCCCTTTTGATTTCTGCCTCGATTTTAAAATTAACAAATCAGTGAATACACTCACTGTAGCGTAATATTTTAACAACGTACACACAGAGGGTGGCAGCGACGACGACGACAACGGCGCGGTGTGTGTGTATAATTTTTCCACCCTTAGCTTTAAGGGGGGTAAGTTATACACAATTCTGCAGTAGCACTAGCAGCAGTAGTGGCAGTGGCAGTGGCAGTGGCAGCAAGCGGAACCCCGTTGGTAACGTTTATTGAAATCAGAAGTTTTTCTATACCAGATGTGGGATGGGCAGGCGGCGGCGGCGGGAATCAAAAAGCGTAAAAAGTTCACTCTACCTTGCCAAGTTATGACTTCGGTTCGTTTCATTGTGGCCGTGTCCCCATGGGTGGGCGAGAAGGGACCAGGAGAATGATTTGAACTGTTGAGCGTACCTTCCACCAGTAAAAGGTTAAAGGAATTATGAAAATGTTTTCTCCCGACTTTCTGTCCTCATTTATGTGTGTATTTGCATATACACATTCGCGTACTCGCATGAGTAGGGAGGCGGAAAAACGTACCGTCGTCGACTGTGACGCCGCGGCGCGGAGTAAACATTATTGCCGCGCAGGAAGTGTATGTCTTTTAATAAGGTACCAAGCAGCCTTTTGTCTTCGAAAATCCAATTTCAACAGAGCCGATAAGAAGGTAACGAAGATTGCGAAGAAGCGCGGCAGCTTGATACTTAACTCCTGAAATATGTGGTGTAATTCATCTGCGAACTGCTTCACAACTGCAAATGGGGGGTGAGGGGTTGTACATAGTTCTCCTTTGTGATTCAATCATAATTTCAATATTTCGTGAGGCAGAAATTCAAATGTTGTTCCAGGAAGCCGGAGACAATAGCACTTGCCTGTTTAAGTAAGTACGAGTACGAGTTCCATGGGGAGTCCCTATTGTTTGTCTTTCGTCATCAGCCTTGCCGTTGCACAAAAACTTGTGGTGATCTTGTGGTGGTAGATATGGAACACTTAGAAATACCATCAACATAACAGTAACCCAATACAATGACACTAATTGGAAAAGAGTGGAAGAAGGGTATTTGGCTCTTTGTTGTGTGTCTCTAGAATTCAGACGATGATGGCTTTCCAATGACTTTCTGTCTGGCTATTTAATTGGCTTGATTAAGAACACATGGTTATGGCTTCTTCTTCTTCTTCTTCAACATCTTTTTATATACGATTCCAAGAATGCGGACATTCGGTTCTGTTTACAAAAAAAAAAAAAAATACTTGACCCCGGAAGTGTACCAATCCAGTTCCTTCCAGCGTTGAAACTCTTCCGTCACTTGCAGTCGATTAATTTCGACTTTCGAAGCAGGTGCTTAACGGCTAAACGGTTTCTAACTTCCTGACACACTCACTTGTGTGTGCAGTGCACCACACCTGGGGGCGCACCACTCACAGGCTAAAGTCCTCTGGCGGTGCATTTATGCGCTCTCTCAACCCTCCTTTGGGTAATTAATGATGTCGCGCGTTTTTTTTATCCTCCTTTTGCATTCAGTTGCTGGTAAACGTCCTCGTACGCGTTTAGTTGTAGATGGCTTGTTGCCTGTTGTGTTAATAAGTTTCTAGATATAAATTATTCATGGCCCCGTGACGTACTAATAAACACCCCTTATTCCATCTAATAGCCTGTAATTAACTCCCAACGTTGAGGATGAATAACAATAACAACTCTAGGTGTCCACCACTATATATGTGTGTAGAGTCACTCTGGGTAAAATCCCAGGCGGCGGCCGACCGGTGCGATGCTTACAACGTCCACCGGGGGAAAACAGTTCGATTAGGAAGGTGGTAGTGGTTGGAGTTCCTGTGCGCTGTGGCTATACTCGTACATCGTCCATTGAACGTGGGCAGAACAACTGAGGTTTGCGTGTCGGATATTGCTGTCGTTCAATCCTCCCACACACACACACACATATACCAAACAGGGTGAATGGATGCAAGCCACGACGACTACAAATGCATGTGCGTGTTCTGGCCATTGGGTAATTACGAAATCGGCTTTTGCAATTGTGTTTATCCTGCAGAACTTTGCTTTGCTAAGGACTTTTCCCGATACGATTGTGTGCGATTTGAAAATTAACTAAGTTCAGAAGTTTTCCTTGTTCCGCCGCGTTGCTGGATGAGAGGCGAGCGAGACGAGCGACACCAACAAAACAGAGTTTCATTAAAAATCGCTTAGTGTTGTGTTCGGTCTTGTTTGTTCATCCGAAACATGTTTTTATCCAGTAAAAAAGAAAACCAACAAAACAAGTACGGTACATTGTATCCAGACCACCGTGAAGCTAGTGATATAATATCTTTGGGGGCAGTAGGCCAAAACTTGATTTGGGCTATGAAGTTGCACTAATTTCTTTGTAATTAGAGAAGTAAAATGTTTGGCATTTCGTGTTTCTTACGGTATTTCTTGGATTTGATTTCTTGGTACTTAGCCGCGGAAAAAGGGTAAACGAAAAGCGGTGACAGAATTATGAGCTTAAGTACTTTAACCTTGGTTTTTTTTTTACAATTGGGCTTTTGCTTCATCACCGTTAATCTCGGCAAAAATCAATCTGCAAGTACAGTGGCGGAAAAGTAAATAGCACTTTTTACGACTCATATAATTTTCTTCAAACTTAAAATAAAACTATTCTTTTGATATCTCTATCAGTACGTATATTGCACCAGGTCGATGAACAGGTGGTGGGTATCGATTTGGACTTCTTGGGTTTTTCCAGGATCTGCCTAAGTGTGAAAATTTGGTCCATGGCTAATCAGGCGTTCACACAATATGGCAGATAGGATCTTGTAGGCGAAGTTGAGGACACTGATGCAGCCTTGTTAGACTTAAGCTTGGATATAGCTATCCGCACTTCGTTTTGATCAGGTGGATGGGAGTTTTTGCTATCACCATCTAAAAGTTGAATGGTTCATTCTGCCTGACGACGGGGTATTGGTCGTCATCGCCATTATACAGTCTGCAGAAGTACTCTTTCCATATTCTCAGCACCGACTGTGTTTCTACTACAATGTTTCCTTCTGCGTCTCTACAGGTTTCTGTACGGGACTTGTTTTGCTGGCAAATTGTATGTACCTTGTAGCCAGCCAGTGATACATTCAGATTTGAACTAAAGTTTCATCGTGTGGACCAATTAATCCTGCCGATGCCGATCAATACGTTGAAGAGGGCGATGAAGAGCTTCGACCGAAATTTACTTTGTTAGCTATAACCTTATTGAATTTAATCGTTTCTCCTCTTTCATCAAGTTGAAAAGGACTACTGCATGGGTCATTCGCTTTATTAACCGATGTCGTCGAGTGAGCCCTGGAATAGACAGTGGCAGCTGAGCTAAAGAAAGGCGTCCGAACTGGAATTATGTCGTCAAGTGCAGTCCGAAGTATATACTGCTGAGTTGCAACAGTTAGGAGTAAGTCAACGCTTGCACCTTGAATAGACTTTCACCATACAAAGATAACGATGGTGTCCTGCGCGTTAATTGTCGTATCGACACAGCCAGCTGGCTTCCGTGCAGTGCAAAACGCCCTATAATACTGCCGCCGGATCATGTTTTTTCATATCTCGTCGTACATCATCACCATCAACAAATGAAACATCAAAACAATGAAGCAGCGATATCCGAAGTACGGACCAAATTTTGGATACCTCGTTTAAGGCAGGCTATGCGCAAGGTTATTGCGAACTGTAACGTCTGCAAGATAGCCCGAACTTTGCCTGTCACGCCTATTATGGGACCACTTCCAGAAGACCGTTTGACGCCATATATGCGACCGTTCTCCTATACTGGATTGGACTACTTCGGCCCGCTTACCGTTTCAATTGGTCGTCGTACGGAGAAGCGATGGGTAGCGTTGCTTACGTTCGCATTCAGAGCCATCCAACTAGAAGTCGCTTCTGATCTTTCAACAGATGCGTGCATCGTAGTCATCAGAAACTTCATCAATCGTCGAGGAGTGCCAGTGAGAATACGTAGCGACAACGGTAAGAACTTCGTTGGTGCGGACAGGGAAGCGAAACGCTTCTCAGAGGTCTTTGATTGCAAACGCATCCAGGACGAGCTTTCAAATCGATGAGTGGAGTGGCTATTCAATTGCCCAAACAACCCTTCTGACGGTGGTATTTGGGAACGGGTAGTACAGTGTGTGAAGAAAGTCTTGCGCCACACACTGAAGGAAGTAACGCCTCGCGAACACACACTACAATGTCTCATTATTGAAGCTGAGAACGTGGTTAACTCCCGTCCTTTGACACATCTACCGATTTCCGTCGAACAAGAGGAACCGCTGAAACCATTTCCTCCTCGGATCAGCTAACACCGTGCAAACACCGAATTCCCGAGAAAACCCAGAGAAGTTATGCAGCCTCCGGAAGCAATGGCGAATTGCCCGTCAACTGAGGGACAGAATTCGGAAGCGTTGGATAGCGGAGTACCTGCCTACTTTAACATGTCGAGTCAAGTGGTGCCAGAAGGGACAACTAGTTTTCATTTGCGATCCGAATTTGCCGAGGTCTCAGTAGTGTCGTGGAGAGTGGGACGAGTCTATCCACAAAGTCAGGAGTATTACAACGACCTGTATCTAAGTTGGCAGTTCTTAGCGTCGATGATGGTGAATCATGCTGATCCACGGGGGCCGGGATGTAACAGAATGCCAACGTAAATAATTCCCAAAAGAACAGAACTCAATTGTCAACCATTACTTCGTATAGTCGTCTCTGTCAAACTAATGTTTGTGGTGTCTCGCTCTAATTTGCCTTCATTTTTTTTCACGTATACCATTATTGCGCCTAAAATTCACTTATAGTCGAAAGTTCCTTCGAAGAGGTAGCGAGCGAGGAGACACAAACTGCGGTAAGAATTTCTCTGTATTTTATATCACATGTCACATTTCTATTTAACTTAATTTTTCTTTAGAAATAAAATTCTACATTGCATCTCCACAATTTGTATGGGATTATTTTAACGTCATCTCGCTCGTCTAAGTAAGGAACAGGACCTTTACGGCCTCTGGGTGAAATTGCAGTTACTGCAAAATACCCTCCTTACCTCACCTCACAATAGACCAGTCTTAAGGGATTTTGACTCATCTAGTAGGGTATGCCTGAATCAGGCAATTTATTGTCCTCCTTTCCAAACCTAAGATCGTTGTTTACTTCGGCTTAGAGACATTGCATAAAACACACAAGTTAACTGTCTTTCGAAGCGTCAATCGTGTCTTTGGTCACTTGGAATAGAGGTTGACTTTTTCTTAAGCAGATGAGATATGACCAAAGACACACACACACATACACACGCATTCACGCTGAATATCAATGCGAAATCAATGAATTATGAGTTCCAACTTCTTTGCGGATTATTTGAAGTTCGAAACTGCCTTGAGGGTCATAAATCTTTGCGTAAGCCGCTTTCCACCCGTCATCTGCAATTTGATGGACTAAGCGCATGATTAACTGCCCCCAAATGAGCACCCTCTAGCCTTCTGAAGGGGATCATAATACAAAAATAAAAAAAAAAAAATAAAAATTACAAACAAAAAGGTAAGAATCGCCTCCGTGCTTAAGCCAGCCCCGCGAATGGCTTGACTGCAGTAATAAAACTGTAATAATGCGATTAAGTGCAATTTATTTGCACATTTTTACTTATGCTGCATTTGCGTGTGATCACGAGAACATATAGGAGGGAATAATATCGTCTGCGGTCCCCACACCAACCGCAACCATGGCGCTGCACCCCACGAAGACATATCATCCACTTAAGGAAAGTCGTGACATGACCGCATACGAATATACACCCCGCGCGATTCCAAAATTGGCGAATTTCATACTCCGTAGGTAGAGAGGTAGGCACCCTGGGGAAATCTGGGTGGCCCATATTCGATGGGAACTTTATCATTTTCCGCGGGGGTATACGGAACTCATACCAATCGTTAGGTTACTCCCACAGGCACCTGCACTTTAAATACAAAGATTGGAGGGCCACAATCGTCTTCCAGAGTAACACTGATTTTATTAGAGCCATAAATTCCTATCTTTCGATGCTTATGCCATTGTTGTATAAAAGTAAATACAAACTGACTAATGGTTATATCGAATGTGGCGACCATCATCCGCCCAAGTGCACTTCTCACCTTCAACACTTCGGCGGCGGCGGCGGCCGCGGCGGTCCGTCCCAGGTTTTGTTATATGCTTCGCCTCCCCGGAGTCACCATAGTTAAGACGTTTGAGTAGGAGGATCTTTGCTACTTGGCCTCATAAAATTCTCGAATAATACCACAAAATCCATTGATAAATCGCCCTCGTGGATTCGCGAGCGCACATACAGCCAGGACAGGCACAGGCAAAAGATACTCCTCTGTACGAGTATCTACAGTCTAGTCCTTACCCTGTAACCGTTCCTCCTTTCTTGGTAGCTGTCTCGTAAAGTATCATGTTGCGAGATTATAACTTAAAACTATTAACGACGAGGGAGATACTTCTCTTAGTTTATACAGTCAACGAGTAAATGCTCGTGTTGGCTCGGAGAGACTCGTAACTTCGTATATAGTCGTAAAAACAAAACCCCCCCAGTGTATGCGTGTATGTTTGGTATTTCGCTCAGCTCAAGGATAATAGGGAAAAATAAATCCTTGCCAACTACAAATCGCGTGGGAAGATTTAAGTGCGATTATTGTGATAAAAAGCGTACGACACACGGCCAAAAGCCACAGTGGGTGCGAACCGCGAATTGAAACATCATTTCAGCGGTTTTTTTTCTTTATGTCTGCCTATGCTTTGACATGACGTGTCTAAAAATGAAACCAGTCGAGGAATGGGGGAGTCCTCGATCTCCACATTTAATATCCCATACATAGGTTTGTTTATATTCGCTCGCTGATGCGGCTATGCCTATGAGAACCGACACGACGACCTAAAGATCGCTTATCGCGGCCTGGACTTAAGTGGTGTAATTACGGTTTATTCATTGATTTCGAATGAATAACAAAAAACGACCGTTTTAGTCTTCTAACGCCCACAACGCACACACACAAGTTTATTCAAATTACAAGCGCACATTATCATCATGGTATACGGTGGACAAGAAGAATAATACCACGTTTACCACTGCACTAACAGCGGTCCAAAGTGCAGTTTAGTGTTGGACAAAATTCGGTTTAATTAATTCTTCTTCTTTTTTTGTTCGACATTTTATTCTCGTCGTCGTTTAGATGCAAATTGAAGAATATGGAGAAGTGTGACAATAGGCATTGATGGCGGCTTGTTTTTTTTTTGTTGTACACATATGTATCTCCTCCACTCGAACGGTATATGTAAGTGTATCCCCGTACAGAACAATAATACTGTGTTGAAAATAAAATATTTAAAAATTTATTGCCTACCTAGACCTACACACAAGCAATAGAAAAGTCAAATCACACATGAATGAAAATGTTTTTTAAACAAGTTCTCCCCGAAAAACTAATAATACCGTTGTTAGTGAAGCGTTTGCAAAGAATACAGCGGGATGTGGATGGAGAAAAACTCATAATTAAAACTTTCCAGGTGTAGGTAGTAGCTAGAGGCTGGCTTCCAGTTTTGGGTTTGGGTACCTATCTCTCTGATCTTCTTTCTTTTACAAAAAAAAAGGAAGTAATTCTATGGCTGCAATATATAAAGTCGTGGGTATGACCTTGTTCACTGTGATTTGAAAAAAAAAAAAAAAAAAACATTTATTACAGTGAACTTTCTATAGTTCGAAAACCTATAATTTAAAAACCTCTATAAATAGAAGAACCATGAGAAACCTATGCGATTTGTTCCTTTCGCTATTTCGAATTTACTGTTGTGCAAAATAACTTGGAAACCTCTCTAATTCGAACGTGATGGCTTTGTTAACTCTACAATTCGAAGTCCACAAGAATGGAGACCCCCTAAACTGTTCCAATTACAGAGGCAATATCGCCTACAAGATCCTATCTGCCATATTGTGTGAACGCCTGAAACCTTTCGTCAACAACCTGATTGGCCCCTATTAGTGCGGTTTCAGGCCAGGAAAGTCGGTAATGATGTCAAAAAAGGATTCAGATAAGGTGACGCGCTGTCATGCGACTTCTTCAACATCATACTTGAAAGAATTGTTTGAAACTCACTAGCCAACTCACGAGGAACGATCTTTCAAAAGTTCGTTCAACTATTTGCATACGCCAACGATATTGACATCATTGGTAGAACACAGCGAGCTCTCACCGGTGCGTTCGCGAGTATAGAAATGGAAGCGGCTAAAATGGGTTTAGCGGTAAACGAGGGCAAAACGAAGTATATGCTGTCAACGAAAAGGGACACTCAAGATCGACGCATTGGACAGAACGTCACAATAGACAGCTATAACTTTGAGGTAGTAAAGGACTTTGTCTACCTCGGGTCTGCTATAACATCAAAAAATTACAGCTCGTCGGAAATCAAACGAAGGATTACTCTCGCCAGTCGCTGTTTCTTTGGGCTTATTAGGCAATTGAGTAGTAAAATCCTTTCCCGATCGACTAAGGAGACTCTATATAAGACCTTTATCATTCCAGTCTTGCTATATGGAGCTGAATCATGGACTTTATCGAAAGCGGCTGAAGATATCCTTGGTCGCTTCGAGAAAAAAATCCTTCGTAGGATATTCGGTCCCGTTTGCGTTGACGGGTTTTGGAGGAGAAGATTCAACCACGAACTGTACGAGCTGTACAGCGACATCGGCCTAGTCAAAAAACTGCACATTGGGCGTTTAAGATAGCTAGGACATGTAGAGCATATGGACATCAACGCTCGGAGAATATTCGATTCTAACCCGGAGGGTCAGCGCAGCAGAGGATGACCTCGCCTAAGCATCACCTTAGGCACAAGTGGAAAAGGAACTCAACCAACTTGGAGTGCGGAACTGGAGGCTGTTACCTAAGGACCGGGGTAATTGTTAAGGGTTGTTGGTTGAGGCCTTGGTCCACCCCGGATTGTAGCGCCACCTAAGTAAGTATAATTCGAAGTCAATTTTATTTGTTTTTCATCAACTGCGTATGTGAATAAAGAAAGTCATGCACAGCAAATCTTTAAGAGATGTATAAATAATTAATTAAAAAAATAAAAGTTATAAAAATAACGCTTAGCGCACATACAGTTGTGTCCGAAATATGAGGAGCGCTACGTTAAAACCATTTAAATTGCTTCCCTTGTTAGTTTAGTAGACAGTGACGACATTTGTATAAAAATTCTAACGGTATTTGACTAGCAAACCCAGTAAAAATATGCACAGTTGCACTTGCAACGGAAAAGTAGTGATCATAACAATAGGAGTATTTTGGGAAAAGTAAATAAATTTTTGTTTGCCGCTTTAAGAAATAAGAAAACAAATAGCCTTTGTTAGGACTTTTTTTTCAAGTTTTATATTTTTATTTTTTTAAGACTGATAAGAGTGGGACGGGCGAAGAATACAAATCAGGAAAACCGAGAACTGCCTAAAATAGGAACATTTTGCAATGGAATTCCAAAAAACTTTTTAGCGTGGTGTTTAAGCAATAGCTGAGGCCTTAAAATATATCGAAAAGTCAGAAACACGCGGACGGAGACTCAAAACTTTTAAATGTTCATAGTAAGATTTTCTTAAAACAACACATCCAAACTTCCTTCTTTTTTAATTTGTTAACATTTATAAAGTGAAAGTGCAATTCGTCAGTGCTCCAGGAAATTCTCTTTCTTTTGACACATCATTTGTTAAGATTGGTTAAGTATGAGAGCCGCAAATGGTACCTCTGTATACTACAGAAATAATATATGTGATTGGCCTGTGACGAAATGGCGAACTAAAGGTACATTTGACGGATTAAAATAAAACTGTCCTATTTGGTGGAACTGGTTCCCGACAATACGACCAACACAAAATATTTGCTTCAGTACACTGTTAAATATCGTGATCGAAGGTCATCGTTTAGGCATGTTTTTCATATTACGGAGTGGGGCCAATACATCTGATAAATGGTACTCGTATCACGGATCAAACCGCCTATGTACAAATCCTTGATGAGGCTATGGTCCAAATACGAAATGCGTTTAAAATCAGTGTTTCAGTAGGATAGCAACCCGAAACACACGCGTAAAAAGGCAAAAGTGTGGTTTCGGGTCAACGGTATTCGGGTTGTGAAGTTGGCACCACAGTCCACTGACTTGAATCCGATAAAAAACTTGTGGTGTGATGTTAAAAAATATGTAGCGGATGTCCATGAGGAAGCCTGGTCTAAAACAACTGCCACTGCTACTCGTTGTAAAAAAATCTGGTGGACTCTGCCACGGCTTTCTTAAAAAATAAAGTATTGTCAACCAAGTATTAAGCACCTTCAATATAACAATTACGAATTTTGAAATTAGAAAAATTATAACTTAATCTATTTTCGGCGAACCCCACAGGCCGACCAGTAGGAATGCAGTGAAGTGAGAGGGCTGTGATCCCTATATAATTCTGATCATAACCTCGTCGTTTAAATGGAGAGAAGAAGAAGATAACCTAATCTATTTTCTACGTTACGTTACCTAATCTAATAAAATGGATTTTGTCTTCTAAAAAAAAATAATAGAAGGTTGTAAAAAATTTAACAAACATTTCCTGTCCTCGAAATAGCGCTACTATTATTTTGAACACAGCTGTTTATTTTTTCACTCTGAAACCTCCATTATTCAGTGAAATTCGAATTATCGAGAGTTCACTGTATTTTTTTTTAAACAGTGATGCCAATTATTATGTTATCGTTTGCATTGATTATAATAACCTATCAACAAGTAGACAGAACAAACAAACCTAACAAATGCAATTGCTATAGAACTGACAGCATATTATGTCAAACGTCAGTTTTGATGTCATATACAAATCAATAAATTATTTAATTGACAAGAAACTGCAGCAAATAGTTAAAACATTGTTTGCAATGATCAACAGTATTGAATTTCATAAATATTTGCACCACTTACGCAGTCATTCTCGATAAAGTTGCGTACAACAATTCGCAGGAATTTAATAAAATTCAATTTCTTTTAAATGGTTGTCTGCGTAAGATGTATCATCGCCATCTAGTGGAGCTTCTTCTGTTTGTGTACACAATATATGCAAATAGACAATGGCCATTGCCCCTTCTGCTGAGAAAAACACTTGTTCATTACCCAATATATGCACGTGGGAGTAATATCAGAAAATCAACAATTAAACACGCGAGAAAAATGAAAATAGGTGCAAGTGTTGAATGAAAATTGTTTACCTATGATTTCTCTCATTAAATCAAGTAAATAAAGTTTGCATATTATTAAATGTGCGAGCAATATTTATGAATAGTCGAGATATACACAAAGCTAAATGGGAAGATGTTAATTTATAAGGTCTGGTTTTTTTCATTGGCGTTGTCGATGTTCTCAAGCCAGAGCAGCCATCATAACTTATCAGGTTTGTTTCGTTATTTCCTGGGCTGAAACAGTTCGTGCAAAAACTTAGTGCTGACAGTGGGTGGTAATGAAATTAATCCTGGTCTATTTCATCCCAACCACGAAGGAAAAACAAACAAAGATGAATGAAGAAGCATTTTAAAAGCGAGAAGGAAGGGGGAGGGGGGCACAGCCTATAGCCGAGATGATAATGAATTTAGCATCGCCATCGTGCGGCATCAGGGTAAAACTTAACAACAACAATCATAAGTATGGCGGACCACAGATGGTCAAGAATATAGGGACATAGCGTATCCAAGGCTCTTTGGCCGCCCCATAGACCGCAAAAGGACCAGGGTAATTCTTGGACTGAATAGGGCAAAATTCAGCACTGTAATAGGAATACAGTCAACCCTCGTATAACGCGGTACTTTCACAACGCGAATTCGCTATAACGCGATTGATTAGTTGCGGCAAATCCTTCTATAACGCGGTACTTCTACAACGCGGTTTCGGTATAAAGTGATTCTCAGTCTTTTCCAACGCGAAAAATATGTGTCGCATTCCCGTATTTCGGAGAATTCCTTTTTCACACGTTCATGTGTTCCGTAGGTGGTTCAGTATTACATATGAACATTTCTTTCAATGTTGGCTCACTGAAATACCCGACTGGTTTTGTTTATTTTTGCCGCTTTTTCGTGTCTGGTAGATATATATGTACATACGTATTAACATACGAGTAAAACATAAGCAAAGTTCAACACATAAACCAACGATTGGATTTGGCTGCTAATTTGGAGAATGACTTCGCAGGTATTGATCCCTCTATGGAGCGCTCCAACAATTTTAAAAGGCATTTGGAACCTCCTCTAGCTCCATATAGCTCCATAGTATGTGGCCCAATTATTGTATAACGCGATTTTTTATAACGCGCTGTTTCTCGGGAACTTACCTACCTCGTTATACGAGGGTTGACTGTACTGTCTCTTGAGGAGAAACATGCCAAAAGAATGGGTCTTTCAAACACGGACGAATGCAGATACTGCGATGACATATCAACATCGGAGGATATCGAACATATCCTTTGTGATTGTCAGGCTATTGCTCGTTTTCGAAAGAAATTCTTAGGGAATTACCTCTTTAATACATTGGAAGAGGCTGGACAAACTGGACACAGTAGAATCTTAAAATTTTGCATAGAAATTAAATGTTTGGACGGAAATGTTTCGGTTTAGGCAGCACGCAGGGGATCGCTATGGGCCCATTATTATCTGACGGCTCAGCCTCATAACCCCTTTCAACCTTATCTAACCTAAAAGAGAGAATTAGGGCCCTTTGGTCTGATGGTACTTACAAGTATCACCTCAAATAAAATCGCTATCTGAGCAAATTTAGACAAAAAGATCCAACAAGACGTTTAGGTACCATTTTAGTTACATATTTTGTTCTTCATGAACATATTGTATGTTTTAGATCTAACGGTTTTTTGCCAGCATATGTCCTTTGGAAAATAATGAAGTTACCGAATTTGAACAATCAAAGCTACGAATGGAATTGAAGAGGAACCAAGTAATCCCGTACTTCAAGAGGAGCTCAAAGAATTGTTGGGCGATGGTGATCAAGAGAATACGGATAATCACCCTCATTGGAAGCAATGCAAGAACCAAATCGAACCAAAGCTAAAGGTTGTGAATCGGAAATTCCTGTATTGAAGGATTATTTGAGAACTTCGTTAGCTTAACGGATTTTTCCGAATCCGTTCTTAACAGTGTTTTCGATAATAATGTCCAATAATTCAATCTCTACGCGGAGTTCAGAAAAGCAAGATATTGGACTTGAAGGAGGGGGAACTCTTGTCATTCATAGAAATAAAGTGAAAATGCGAAAGGACTTGGGCGCTAGGGAGCAGAGCGGGCCTTCTCACCTTGTCTGGCCAGGACTAGACTCTCTACTGTGACTAAAAAGACAATGATTGGTGGTACTGAACACTGCCTTATAGGCAGGCATGGAATCCGATTTGTATCCTCTTCCAATGATTTCTTCAGGAAGAAGAATGTACTTTGCATCTTAGAAGGAAAGGCTACCTTATTTTGATAATTTTGGCGATCTGTCACAAACAGATGTCAAATTCCTCTTCCACTTCGTCCAAAGTTCTAAGTTGTTCTATGTATAGCCGGGAAAATATGGCCAAAGATCCTTGGTATCACAATGAGCCTGTAGAGCATCTACTGGTCTAACTATCTTCCTTACCCAGCCTTACCTAGAGAAAATGAGACAGATCTCAGGTTTGTATATAAATTGCAATAATGAGCCCAAACTCAGTCAGGAATAGGAAATGGCTGCCTATTTAAATGTTTTCGGTGCCACTGAGCAAAATTGGGATTTACTTTATCGAGTTAATCCGGCGCAAGTCGCTTTCTCCAAGACAGTGGGGATGTCAAGAGTGGACAAATTAAGGGAAGTGGGATTGCGGTCACCAGTGTCATATGAGCAATGTAAGGGTCGGTGGGACCGATTGGGAGGGTCAGTTAGTCACCGATGAAAGAGAACTAGCCTTCTATGCCAACGGATCCACGATGGATATCGACATAGGAACCGGAATTGCATTGTGAAACACTACATTTCAATCGTTCCTTTAGTATCGGCATTGACTGTTGTGTTTCTGAGATTGCAGCCAAAACAATATTGTCGGCAAAGTGCTCACTGTGTACTCACATAGCCAGGTGGTAGTTTATGCTCTGGACTTTGCGGTAGTAAGATCGAAGCTAGTAAGAAAATGTAGGAACATCTAAATGAGATATACAAACATAACACGGTGACTATACATATACTGGATACCAGGTCACATGGAAATCCTAGGATAAAGAGGGGGCGAACTCGAAACGAAGGAGTCACCACTGCCCATCATCCATGCGCTCTCTTTCGTGAATATTCTGTTAGGCTCTGTGGAAAATTTCATTGATGATAAAGATATTAAAAGAGTCACCATATGCTGAACCAATAATGGATACATGCGTAAGGGGCAGCCTTCGACAAGAAAGAATCGGTCTACATAATTAAGCTTAGACACAAAGATGCACGTTCTATCCCTGACATAATCACTGGGCACTGTGTGCCTTTAGTATTCATGCGGAACGTCACGGGATCTTTCATAATGACTACAGCAAAATCTGCAGGTCGAAGAAGAAGAAATCGTATCTGTTTGTGTCCTGTCGTGTTACTGTCCTGCACTGGAGCTGAACTGGAGAACCAAAGCTAAGCATATCTTTTGAGATTCATATTCTTAACTTGATGGCTCTAGATCACTGGTTTCAGGGTTGAATCTAAAATGGGCACAATGAACCCAATCGTAAGTCTAACTGTGAAGTGGCTGATTCGTCACAGGGCACACATCTACCAAATGAGACTGCGGCAAAGGTTTTGCACACCAATTTGTGATTGTGCTCAGTTTCCGTACATTTCGCACAGTCTACTGAGACTGGGCAAAAGCTTATTGCATATAATCTCAAGGCTTATACTTAATGACCGCTAGATAAACGTTTACTAGACGCTGCAAATGGAGCACTTATATCTACCCGTACTTAGAGGGCAAATGATGTGAAGATACACAAATACAGTACTTGCTGTATCGTGTAGGTACACCAAGGATCCAGCTGGAGGTAAAGAGCGCTTAATTACTGATTGCTATGCCGAGATGTCATTGTAACTGGGTATAGGGATTCTTAACGCTGCACAGGTTTTGACGTTTCCAACAAACGTGAACTGTGAACTTTTTATACCAATCAAAAAATCTTAAATGAATAAAGGAATTCTCGATTTCGTCAAAAGAATTAAGCCTCCTTTGGTAAAAGATCTTTTAGGTGGCAGTGCTCTCCGCCATTGTAGGATCAGATCCTTTGAAAAAAAGGTTTAATGCACCGAAGTGAACAGCAAACGCTGCCTGCAGTTTCTGTTTTCCCACGAATCTTAAATTCAATTCGACACATTCATTGGAAGTTCAACATAATGACGAGAACACAAAACAAAATAATGTCAACAATGCATAATATTTGCTTTGTGGTTCCCAGCAATAAAGCCACTGTTTCGGTAAATAAACGTTCATCGCAGCATGACGTGATGACACTTGCGACACTTGCGACACCTTAAACGATCGCTAATGAGGCGACTGTATGGGATGGCGTGTATATATATGACAATTGCCATCGTCGTCATTCCGCATATAGACAGTCTCAAGTGCAATTGCTGTAATTACCGCATGGTATTGAATTTCGACAACGACCACTCGTAATTTGCACGACCGACCATTGGCGATTTGAAAGCTCCATTCCACCCCGTCCCTCACCACCTTTAGCAACAACAACAACAACAACTGACTGTGCCTGTCATATAACAAAGGCGAACAAAAATCCCCCCATTAATCCCTTAACGATACAAAACACACTCTCACACAGATACTCGCACCCACCGCACCGTAGGTAGTGAATGGTACCCGAGAGATTATTAATAAGTGACAACAATCCGTATCCGTACGAAAAGGAGATCCAAACTCCGATGAATGGCATCGAAGTGGAAGAAAAAAAAAATAATAATAAAAGAAACGATGATGATGGCAAGTGTTAACAAGCGGGGGAAATATGATCTGGGTATACATCTGGTTGACACGCCGCTCCGTATCCGTACACACATCACCGTGAAAGTCGATGGGTATATGTATGAAAATAATCATAACAATACGCAAGAAGTTCCCAAGACGTCGTCGTACCTACGTACCTATGTACATATATACTCGTCGTGCGTTTAAAGCAAAAGCCATTTTGTATGTCAACGTCAATGTCACGTAAAAGCCATAGATGGAAAGTTATGACGTGGCTGACAGTTTCAGACTTTGACAAATCCCAGCCGCAAGTACCCACCATATCAACCTCAACCTCAACAGCAGCAGCCGGAGTACCAGTACCAGTGGCAGTGGGTTGCTTCGTATATGTGGAGAGAGATTAACTTCTTCTGCGATAAGCCCGCTGCTTGGCGCGTCTCATTTTGAATCTTAAGAACCGCATCAAATTTTATCCGGACACACATTTAATTGATTTTCATGTCGATCATGCAGATAGGATTTTGAGTTAATATGTTAATTCCAAATGGGAAGTGCTTTCCGCTCGATAAAATCAGAATTATTAACCAGTTTTTCAGCGGGGAGGGGGGGGGGGGGAGAGCGCATATTGCTTTTGTTTTAGAATTTTCTTTCGTTTTCCAATTTCCAAATTCCAAATGACTGTAGAACTATAGAAGGAACAAAATGCAAATGCACTTCGCCTATCGAAGTCGATTAATTAATTTCCCACCTCTAATGAGGTTGAGGGCTTTGCTAATGGATAGACGTTTACCGTTAAGAAAATATACATACTCGTCGTACTCTGGTCTGGTATGTGTATAGAAATTTTTTCTTCATTGAAAATGAAAATACTCGTATTCTCTCGTCTCTCGTCTAAACAATTGAGAAATGAAAATATTTTGAGATATAAATTCGTGGGTTTTATTGCAGCATCACGAGCACGACAACGACATCTACCAGCAGCGATAGTAGGCTAAGGGCTACCACAAGCCCATCACAGCTCAGCGGCAGTTCTTCAGCTGGCGTTTCACCGAGAAATATTTTCTTGAATTAAAATGAAATTTCCAATTTATGGCGCAATCAGAACGCCGCGCCGATGTAGCTCATCATAAATATGTACCATCACCGCATATCCACGCTCGACGGTTGAATAGGGAGCCATTGTTGTTGTGTGCTTGTGTGTGTGTGTGTTTTTGAATGTGGGAACGCTTTTCCGAATTGTTATTCTTTCGGGGCGAAGCAGCCATGGGTTCGTTTGTGATGTGAATGTCGGTTGTTATTCTTACTTTTGACAAATTTCAAGAGGCTTCCCATGGGAACCTCCATTAAGATAGGTAAATATTTTCCTAGGACCCCATAGTGTAGATATGTATACAAACGCAGCAAATCGCCACCGTAATTATGTTCGAGTACGATACGGGGAAAAAAAAATATCGAAATATCATGTTAAAAACTCTGACAGAGTATACGCTGGAGACAAACTGTCGGGACAAACAAAAGGCTCACGTCCACTTCAAGCTCGGCGAAGAGGCGAGGTGGGAGAGGCGACGAGTTTTAATTTAAGCACGAAGCAACCACCAAACCACACACACGGGCTCGGGCGGACATTGTACAAGCGAAAGATTTTTATGGTTCGCCGCGCTCAATTTACAAGCGCACTCGTAAGGTTTTTTTTTTACCCGCAGTCCACAGAAGATGAACAAATGAGGCGCGCAGCAGATACAATCTCAGATTGGAATGGAACATCGCAGCGGGTTCATCCAATCCTTCGTTCGATGAAAATTGCAGGTTTTAAAAACACTTGTATGTAAATATTTCGAAGACAATAATTAAAATTGGCCGGGCATCGCATTCGCATATCGATTTCTGTTGTCGCGCTGCGAGAATCATCGTTATGCCGCAAAAATAAAATAAAAAAGAGACGCAAACATTTCAAATGACAAATTTTGTATTCACTTGCGATTTATCTTATTAGCTTAGCTACAAAAAGAGGATGACATGAATACGAGTAAATTAACAGCGTGCTAAGGAACAGAACATTTATAAATATATGTCAAAAGTGGCATAAAGTCACTTTAAAAAAAAAAAACCTTGAAGATGCTTTCGAACGTGAAGACTTACACCCCCATTATGGTTAGCGAATCGAACGTTCGACTCGAGTCGAACTCCCAGACGAATAACTGCTTTTGTGGTATAACGGTTAGCGAACGTTGACGGTCCTTCTTTTTCATTCTGATAAATTGATGTTGAATTTTTGCTCAGGTCAATTCGACCGACTTTGCCTGCATCAACTCGACCAGTTTTCTTTCAAATTGGCGAGGATTGGTTTTTTTCAAAGCTTGAGATATTGAAACACATTATTTTACTGTTAATTTTTTATACATTTAATAATATTAAGGGTATTTACTTAAACTCGTAAAACCCTCGTAAACTACGTAAACCGTATAAATATACAATCGCGTAAATGCACTGTAAAATTTTATATGAAAAATTATTTACAAGAGCCCGCCGACGATTTTGATTCGGAAACCAGCCTCGGAAAATTACATTGGCTGTCAGAAATTGTGCTGCTGTCAAATTTGAATTCGTTCGAATTAAAAAGGCTAGAGGTTTGGGTTACCATACGTCAGGATTTGGTCTCTGTCAGGCTCAGGCCAGGCTTCACGCTTTGTCAGACTTTTTAATTTTTTTGACTTATTAACATCAATACAATTTTAACGAATAAAAAGTATCATAAAAGTGAAATTGTTCCTGAATGCATTCAAATATGAAACACGAAATGTCCCTCGGAGAACCGTGAGGTTTTAGATACCGTGCCGTTCGAACAATTTTGCTTAAACTATTTTTTTTCGAAGTTTTGCGAATTGTTTACAATAACTACACATTCTGTAATGAGGCTTTGTCCTCTTAGGCATTTTCAAACGTTTCATGACACTTTTAAAGTGTTCGAATTTTTTACCTGTGGTCAATGGAGCGAAATGCTGTTGGAACTTTTCTTTTGGGCACCTTGTTCAATTTTAATTATAAATGCAAAATGCTTATTGCTGATTTATTTATTTTTTTATTGCTTCATAGAAACACTGTCCATTTAATCAGTACAGTGGATTCCGCTTGTTTGGGACACTTCGGTCCAGATCTATTTTGTCCCAATTAAGCAGCTGTCCCAATAATGCGATGTGACAATCAAGTAAAAAATCAATCTGCTCTGTTCTGTTCTTGACCACTTGTCCCAGTTAGGCGGCTGTCCCGATTATCCGCCGTCCCAATAAAGCGGAATCTACTGTACTTTGTTAAACCTCTTCTTGCTTTTATAACTGCTGTACATCTGCGATTCATTGACTCAAATACAGGTATAGTGTTCATTGACTCTGGATGCACCTTTGCCTGCTGAAATTACTTTTTGTGTAGCTCGAAATAGATCACTGTTATTATCCACTGAAATCTTGAACCGATTCCGACGGTTTTGGAGCACAAAAACACTATCTTCCACTGGGGTCGTCTTTTTTTTTTTGGCCCTGCTATGCCATTCCTTCGGCTGGTAGTCTCGGTCTTTCAATATTTTTTTCAAATTACATGCCACAGTTCGTTTGGCAACATTAAATCTTTCAGAAATTTGACAGGTTGTCAAATTTGACGTGAAAGACACAAAATATTAGATTTGCACACCACGTTTTTTTTTTTTTTTGTAATTGTTTTGGTTCATCTTGGATGGTTATCACGAGCACGAGGTAATGCACCTCTCATTCAGAATTACATCGACCTTTGTAAACTAATTGAACGACATTTTACTACATAGTGCAAAAAACATCGTAGCAAAAACAGCACTCTATGTTAACTTTGCCTGTCATACATCAACATATATGGAAATGAAGTTTAAGACTGTTAATTTGTTATAAAATGTTGTTAGGCTTTTTGCTCCAAAATCAGGCTTTTCTCTCTTAACTGTCCGGCTTTTCGAATTTTTTTTGATGATAACCCTACTAGAGGTGGAAAAGGAAATTGAAATTAAAAGATTTGATTATCTCCAATAAATGAATCTTGTATCGAAGTCTCCTTTCATAATCTGATAAGTGTTTTCTTTTCGCTAGTTTTCGGGATTTTGATATGTTTGGCGACAGTTTATTGCCATAGTTGCAAAAAAGCTAATTCAATTACGCAATTTGTTTCCGAGGGATATTCATTTAAAGGCAGTAGTGCCCAACACGTAGCTCGCTGTTTTCTGGGGCACGCGAACTCTAATCTAAAATCTAACTAAATTACGCTGCAGAGGCAATTAAAGCATTTTTCGGGTCAATCTATCTATGTGAACGTGCTTTTTCTCAACTAAAAGTGATTTAAACCAAGTACAGAAGTATGCTAACAGACGTGCACCTCAAAAATTGTATGATTTTGGGTTGCTCAGAAGATTATCAAGCAGACTTTAAGAAGCTATCTGAAAATGTGAACAGCCAAGTATCACATTAAGTTTCTGCTGCTGAGGTGGACTATTATGTCGTATTAATAAAACCTGACTTTACTCAAATATGAAGCAATTGCTAAAATTTTGAGCATTTGCTCCGATTCGTATGTGAGAGAGCTTACTTGAGCATTTGCTTTGTTCGAAAATGGCGTTTGCTAAGATTCGTATAAATAAAAGGCATACATCTAAGCATTTGCTAGAAGAATTCCAAGCTTGCTACTTAGCTGACTCAGAGCGTTTGCTCCATATTTTTGAGCCATACATCGACTGACTTGCCATGCTATTTTGTTTTTTTTGAATTTCATTTTGTTGAAAAAATAATTAAAAGGCAGCAGAATGGATAAATCCCCATGCGATGCGAAGAAATGGAATACGTTAAAAAACTGTGGCAATGGCAAAAGAATACCGTCGAGATATTCCAATTTTGCTTCATGCAAACTATAGTCCTCGTCAATTTGGTTCAATCCTTCGATAAAATTGTCTGATTCCATTTCGTTCGAATTTTTTTCGCAACAGACGCGATGGAGATCATACGAGATAAGTGATTTGTTGACATGCCATATCGTTGTGTATAAATGAGAACACCGTACAACTGACAGTTTGTCAAAATTTAGGTTTCAATACAACACACCTAATTTTTGAAATACTATTAAAATACTAATTTTTAAAATGAATTAAATAAAAATGTTCCTAAACTTAATATTTTGTTGACTTTTGATTCAAGTTATTTCTGTAGGAGACATATTTTTGGTTCTCCTGAATAATTTGCAAAATGTAAGTTGTGCGATATGCTGTCAAATGTCAAGCAAATGCTTACTTCGAATTTTCGAACTTGATCAAGTAAACTTAAGATTTATTCATACCAATTTCGAGAAAATGCTAAATGCCTTTACTTTGCTCAGCGATTTCACTCGAAGTAATTGCTTGTTTTTATTAATATGACCCAACGTAGTTTCCTTTATCCCACTTAACTTTTTTTATTAAACTCGGCGATGCCCGCGTAGCATGTTGGGATTTTCAAAATAGCCCTTGGAGCAATACCAGTTCGGCGCCGCTGATTTTAAGCACCTCGTAAATTTACAGAACTACGAGATGCGTAAATTTATCAGTTTAAGTCCCTTATTATTTTTATTAATTTTACATTTTCTCTTCCACTCATTACACTATTGCGCTACGTGGTCACCAGAAAATTTCATTCGAGTGATTTTGACAGAAGAAACTGATTTCTGATCGAACGTTCGCTGACCGTAAGACTAGAGTGAAATCACAATTCGCCTAAACTCTGACGTTTGAGGCGAATGCAATTTCAGCGAGTACATAACCGTTACACGAAATAGTCACTTTCGCCAACTTTTTCTCTCGACTCGCTAACCATAATAGGGGTGATAAATTTATGTATGAATTACTGTAGGATTTCATTGAAAATTCACATTATGTTATAAGACGTTTGTTATTCCATTCAAAATTGGTGTGACACTTGTTGAAATGTGAATATAAGTGAATGCTTGTTATAACCGTAAATTTATTTTAATTAACAGAAAAACATTCTCAGAAAAATCGTTGACAACTGATTATTTTTTTTTATCGTTGGAATTAAAATGTTTTACCAAAGTGTACTAACAATTTAGTCGCTCACTGTGTATTCAAACTTTGCTTGCAATAACCATTCGTTGATCGAATAAACTGTTAATAGACATCTTTTGACGTCTCAATGATGCATTTTGATTACATTTAGCCAGCTAAACGAAAATAAAACAACTTGCTGAGCTGTATCAAGAAGTTTGCTCTGACAGATCCATGGAGATTTTGTTTTTTGTTCTTTATCAAGTTAAAGATGATTTCCCAACGGTATGTGCGAGCTGTCAACAGCATTCATTTTCACTCTTTTGCCCCAAATTTACTTTTTCTGTCAGAAAATAATTCATTTCTGGTCTTTGATGTCATATTCACATTTAAATTAATATCTACATAATATAAATTTTGTGTAGCGAAATATGACAGAAGCTAGCATGCAAAAAGTAATAAGAGGTATTTTGCTCTATTAATATCAAAAAAGATGACCGAGACATTTGATACAGAAAGAACATTTGACAGGCAAACAAAGTCGTTGTGTTCGACTCAGTGGAAAACGTCAAAAATGACAGACATTAAACTGCAAGTAGTAATAAATTGACATCTGTCTTGTTCCACTTGAAATTCGCTCTTAATTGACTTGCGGTTCGTGGCGATATATGCCAATGCTCCAGTAGGTTTAGCTCGTTGTAGGTTCAATGTTCGTTTTGCACTGAAAAAGTCAAGATGAACGATAACCCTTCCATCAACGATGCGTAAAGGACATGCGTCGTTGGTTCAATGAAATTATTGTAGCGGCTTTCGCTTGCATTGAAGAACTTAGGTTAGGTTAGGTGACTATCCCCGTAACCAAAGTAGGTCCACTGTTTTGCCACATGAGCCGATTCTTTTCGGTACTCTTGGAACGGTTTTGAGAATTGGATACATTTTCATATTTTATTGATATTCGTTGAAGGTTCATAAAGGTGATGGGGATTCATCCTCCTCCGCATCCATGCAGCTGTGACAGAAGTCATTGGCGAGGATTCCTAGCCTGCTGGCATGTCTGCCTATTGCACAATGACCTATCAATGCGCCAACTAGGATACCGATATGTGCTCTGCTAATTTTTAGCAGGCTGCAAGTTTTACGTTGGTTTAGCTGTGGCCAAGTCTGTCTGGCGCAGCTACACGTGTCAAGATTTCGCCATCTTTTATTAGCCTATTGCAGTGCTTGCGTAGAGATTTTGTACTTTATTATTTCTATTGATACATGGGGTTCAATTTCTTTGGTGAGGTCCCCGGTTTTGTACCTTTTCTGGCTAGTTCTGCTGCTTCAGAGTTGCCTGGTATATCACTATGACCAGGGATCCAGCACAGCGTGAGCATGCATCTGCTCGATATCTCGATTAGCGCTCCGAGATTTGATCTTGTTTCGAGTGCTTGGCTCTCGGTTTAAATCAAAATGTCACGATTGCACATCGATTTCATCGACATCCACTCAGCGGCTTCACGAATAGCCATCACCTCGGCCTGGAAGACACTACAGTGGTTTGAAAGTCTTAAGAACAGGTTCAGGTTGAGGTGGTCCGAAAAGATTCCCGCTCATATACCATCACCTGTCTTGGATCCATCCGTGTAGATCTCCAATGCGGATTTGTCATTTAGACAGATATTTCCTGTCGGCTGAGAATATTAGTCCGGAAGAGGGGTTTAAGCTTGTTGTGGTGGTTCTTTAACGTAGAGCGGTTCTTTTAAAAATAATTTCAGTATCGGTGACGATGACCAGAGCCAGGCGACCAAGAAATTGTTCAGCCTGTCTACTGTTTAACTTGCAATATGTAATAAAAAAAAATAACTCCAACTATTCATTGCATGTTTATTAGTTTACATTATTCAACAGACTGCGATTATTTATAATTTGATTCCGCCGTTTATACACAAAACAACAAGGATGACAAGGGAACACAATTAATTTATCCAACTACAACATCTCTCGCAAATGAGACAAGAAAATAGATTCTTCCAGTTTGAAGAGGTTTGAGTGATATAAGATTGCATCGTGTTTCATAAGGTGGTAGAGGCAATGTCCAATTTAGCTTCCGAAGTGAACCTTTCGTAAACCTTTTCTGTATTCTTTCGATACGGTTCGAAGCATTTTTGTAAAATGGGGACCAGACTATGCAGCAGTATTCAAGGATGGGACGAACGATGGTAAAAAAAAAACTGTTTTCAGTGTGTACGGACATCGGAAATCCTTAGAATTCCTGAACACAAAACTAAGCAACCCCTAGAGATTACATAATCTATGTGCATCCTGAAATTTAGATTTGAATCGAATATGACGCCCAAGTCCTTGAAGCGTAGTGCTCGAAATAGTATATTCAAAGAGAACTGGACAGAGGGATCTCGAAAACGATAGGACACAGCATTTATTTATATTCAGATGAAGACGGTTTAGAGAGCACCAGTTTAATAAACTGTCCAAATCTTTTTGAAGTTCGATGCAGTCGGTCAATGTTTTAATTGATTTATATATTTTTAAATCATCAGCATATATGAGACATGATGAATGTTGGATTTTTGGTGGTAAGTCATTTATAAATAATAGAAATAAGAGTGGGCCCAGATGACTGCCTTGGGGCACTCCGGAGTGATGGAAAATTTTATCAGGTATATTGGAACCAATTTTGACATACTGGATACGATTTGTTAGACAAATTTTTATCCAGCTAAGCAAACTTGAATGCATACCGGTAGCTCTTAATTTCTTCAACAATACTGTGTGGTTGACTTTGTCAAATGCTTTGGAGAAGTCAGTATACACGGCGTCAACTTGATATCCTCTCTCCACACTATTGACACAGAAATTAGTAAATATTGTTAGATTGGTTGCAGTTGATTTACCACTGACAAATCCATGCTGAAAGATGGAGATACTGCTTTCAAGAGTTTCATAGATTTTTTTTTCAACAAGTGATTCGAATACTTTCGGTATAACTTGTAGTTTGGCTATAGGTCTATAATTTTCTATACATTGCTTAGAACCTACTTTATGTATAGGAGTTATAAACGAACTTTTCCAACAATTAAGGAAATCACCTTCGCTTAGAGATTGACTAAAAATTAATTGTAGAGGCTTGGACAAGTAGGATCTACAAGTCTTTAGGAAACTGCCGGAATATTATCAGGAGGCATACTTAAACTATTTACAAGTCTTGTTGAAAACATCCAATACTCGTGGTTACAGAATTCCCTAGAAAATCTGGCCAACATCAAAGTGACGATTAGTCGAAATGTGTCGTAAGGTATGTATGAGTAAAACAACAAAGAATATTACAAGCCACCTTTCCAATAGAGGGATAAATTTCCTCCTTATGGTTTGACTCAAGAATTCATAATATAAAGGACCAAATATTATGATGATGCGAATATTTCAACCCCTTTTTGCGAGGGAACGACAACGCTTTGAATATCTACTGTAAATCAGGAGGGGCAGCAGCATCAGTTATGTAGGACAACTTAAATACTATCAGCCTTATCAGGAGAGGCTCCCATAAAGAGATAATATTTCTTTGATGAAATTATTGGAATTACACCACAAATATTTCACTTTTGCCACAAAGGAGTTTAATTGCAGGCATTTTTGATTGTTGTTGTTTCATAGTATAGGAGGGGGGAGGGGAGTTGATGGAGGAAGGAACACAAAATAACTTTCCCAAAGGAGTCAGCTACCTACAATGGAATTTTTCCTCAAAACAATTCGATTCGATTGGGTATAAGGATTTCATTTGAATTTTTTTTTTATTTCTTGTTCGTTTTTTTTTCTTCGTTCAATAAATATCTTGTTTCAATAAATATCTTTTGAATGACAATGAAAACATTTTTGTGTTGTTTTTAGTTATCTCAGCAGGTAGTAGATTTACTGACTTTTTTTTTGTGTAAGACGCCATGCTGGGTGAATTTTTGTCGATGATTTATTTAATTCGAGAGATTATCGTTAAAAGTGGTTAAAAAAAAACCAAACAAAGAAAAGAAGACTCAAATAATCGATAATCCAAAGTGCAGATAGAAAGAAGTTTATCTAAACACATTCGAACGTACTTCCAACTAATTTGGTTAAAGCAGGTCAGAGAGAGTGCGAGGGCTCTATAAAATTTAATGTTCCTAGCAGGATGGGTTGTGTTTACTTTTTATTACTTAATTACTCCAACATACGCTATCGAAGTAGTAATTCCGGCAGAGGATATGCAACCAAAGAGAGAGAATCTTTTATGAGTTTTGGTATCGGTCCACTTCTATAGTGCATCTAATGCGGTTAGTGATAGGGTGCTGAGTGGGCCTACTGATGTGCTGTAACTCGGGATTGTAATGCAAATACAAGGTTAAAAACAACTCATCCATTATTCTAGATACATTTACATACAGATACTATACATATCTTACTATAGATACACCTGTTTTTATAGTGGTAGTGGATTTCTTGTCGACACGCCGACTATATGAAGAGATAATTACAGCCTCAGGCTTGTAATTTAATTGAACAGTCGCCATCAGACATTCAACAGATAGATTCTCTCGTATCTGCTTGTCAGTGCGGTGTTTTTTTTTTTTTTTTGCTGTCTTTCCTTTTGATTGGGCGCGCGATAAGCTCTTGTGATTGTTTGTTTGTTTTGATTAATTTACAATTGTGTACAAGTTGTTCCCTTGAACTTTTCAAAATGCTTTTCGACAAGTACTGTCGAATCTTTCTTTTTCTTTGTTAAAATATCTAGCATTGAACTGCCAAACTAGTTCACTTGATGAAAACCTATAAAAGCCAACGGGCACAAATATTCTTTCTCCCTAATCGGCTTATGTTGTCCGGTAAAGAATGCATCCAAGCATACTCTTGTGTGTTCACCTCAAACAATATAGATATCAACGTCAAGAGAATATTCATGGTGACAGCCCTAACCGCCTTATGCCGCCGCGCCGCATATCAAAATGCAGCCAAAATCATAATTTTCTTTGGCATAATAAATATAAATATGAAGGGTTCGTATTTCACTTAGGGGTGGGAATCTATCTATGAGTGTCTACCACCGTTTTCGATGCGTTTATGATTATTAAAAAAAAAAATAAACCCTCCATAGTGTATCGAGGAGATACTCGTATTCAAATGGATTTCCAACCCTCACCTTTAACAGACAACTGCAACGAGCATTGTATCCTTTGACAGAGTAAATCCTATTTATTTATTTTACTTAGATGGATGCTGCATGTATAGATGAAATGAAAATAGAATTTAATCCAATTGTTGTGTTGTTATCCTTGAAAAGGTGCCCACCACCGCGCGTTCGGTGCAATAAAACCGAAATTTCAACTTCAATTAGACTCTTTTTATTTTTCTTGTCTCACCTCACAAACACACGGCACAAATTCCAAATAGAGCTTTTTTTTCAATCAGAAAAACTTAATACACTTTTGCACTTAGTAAATATGTTTAATATTTTTTGAATATTTATTTAAAAAGCATAAATTGTAAAAAAAAATTTCCGCGCAAACAAATTGCGTACAACTAACACGCACGACGTCTCAAAACAAACTGAATTCTGTGGAAATGAATTCCTCGGTGGTTCGTTTCTCGGTTTGTTTGTTTTTCTTTTAAGTTGATACGATATTTGAATTTGAGTCGAATTCGTGGCGGTGGGTGGGGAAGAGATGAATATATACTTTTGCTTTTGAGTGCGATTGAGAACCATATGAGTGTGACTCAAGTGATTTGCAACGAAACGAAGAACGAAGCAAGAATGCACTTTGGAGTGGAGTTGGATGTTGGAGTAACGTGTTTCTTTTGTTGTTGTTAAAAGGAGTGGTCGTTTAACGTGAGGTGATGACTGAGGAGTTGCAGTTCATTGAGTGAAATTCCAAAAAAAAAATACTGCGTACTTACCACCAGTCCCAGTCAATGGATAGGATAGACTCGAAGATGGCTAAAAGAAGAGGATGTTTCTGGTCTTCAAAAATATAAAAAAATAGCTTTGAATTAGAAATGTGACGGATATCCGATTAGTATCCGGACCTTTTTTTGCTGTCCGGTCGAATAGTCTCTTGGTATCCGGCCAGTGGGGGATTAAATGAATAGAGCATCTAATCGGCGCCCTTCTGGTAGCCAGCCTAAAAAAAATATTAATATTTGATAGAAACCAAAAATAGGGTTTTGAATGTTAGTACAAATATGTTAGTTCATATGCATGTACATATATTTATTATTAACTTGACATTCAAGAAAAAGTGTTAAAAAAAAATTAAAAATGTCTGCGTTTACATTTTTGGCTTGCAAAATTATTAATAGGTGATAGCCGTGTTTTATTATCCCCGTAATCTGATCCGGATCAGATCAACAAATAAGTTTGTGTGCATTACAACAACAATCCGAGATCTTGCTTCTTGTCAAGATCAATTTTCGTGATCCAAAAATTTGTTCTACTATTTCTCACTATGGTACACTTTCGTTTATGAATGTTGCTGTATTATCGACAATTGCCAAGGGTAAATGTTGCCAGATTAGAATATAAAAATATTTTTGGCAATCCAAATATCATTAATGTTATTTTGTTCGAATAAATTAATTTTTCTGCTCATAATGATATTTAAGCGATGTGAAACTGAAATTATAGCTACAAAATTCTGATTCTGTTAATCAATATTTACAATTTCCTCCTAAAAAAATAAAACAAGCGCATTAAATTTTCATTTAAAAGAAAATATTCATTCGCATGGCAACTTCGCACTAAATGTCAAAATTAATTTGGCTTGTACAATCACCACAACACAGAACTTTGATCTAGTTTGTTTTATTATTCTGATCCGGATCAGATCATGGGGATAATAAAACACGGCTAATATCATCATAGTTTAGGTTAGGTTAGGTTAGGTAGCACTGGTTGCCGGTAACAAGTACCAGCACATTTAGGCCTATATAGGCCCCCTGTAATACCAAGGATCTTGGGGATATTTACCCCGCTACTCAAGAGAACCATTTGGAGCTTTGTACAAAGCGAAGAAGGCTTCCTACATCTTTTTGTGTTAGATCACTTAGATCATCGAAGAAGTATTCTCCTAGGTGAAGTTTCCTACTACGAGAAAGAGCTGGGCACGAACAGAGGAGATGTGTTGGACTTTCCTCCCCCTCTTCGTCTCTACAGCTTCTGCAGAAGTCATTCGAAATGACGCCAAGTCTAGTAGCATGTTTGCCTATAAGGCAGTGTCCTGTAATGACACCGATAATCCTACTGATATGTAGTCTTTTTTAGTGACAATAGGTATCTAGAGTGGTTTAGATCTAATCTAGGCAGGTAGTTCTACCATCCCATCTAGCGTTGGTTTTGTTGACAGTGTCAAGTTTGAGTGCTAGCTTATAAGTAGCGAGTGGCATACCTATATTTTTCTTATCGGGTAGAGTAGGTATTGTTGTTCCTATTTTAGCGAGCTCGTCAGCTTCACAATTCCCTGGCATGTCTCTGTGCCCAGGCACCCAGCAAAGGTGAATGTAAAACTGCTAAGCCATCTCTATAAGAGAAAGACCTATCTGGAATAGTGACCTTAAAGTTTGATCATAGTTTAAAAAAAAGTTTAAAAAAGCATTAACCCGAATTCGATGTTTAGTATTGCCAACGAATTTAATCTTTTTCCAGCCATGGTGGCTCGAAGATAATTTTTTACTCTTTTAAGACAGGAAAAACTACTCTCACCACTGCAATTGCTGACTGCCGTCGATACGCACATTCTTAAGGCTATATCTATACTTATCAAGAAGGTAAGACGTGATTAGGAATCTCTAGAATTGAAGAATCTTTTCAATTTGTTTTGGTTATTTTTCAAAAGTCTCTCGCGTGTGTCTCTTCGGGCAGACGCCCCTTGTAACCTCGCGTCCCTAGGCAATTGCCTAGTTTGCCTTAGGGATAATCCGCCACTGCATCCAGTTTTTGTTTCTGTAAAAAAGTTAATAACAAGAAGAAAAGAAACATCCAAATATATAGTTTAAAAAGTTTTTTTTTTAAAATAAACAAGCAGTTTAATAATAATAGTAAATGAAGCCATTTATTACTAAATGAAAATAAACAATTACACGTCTTTTCGTAAACGATGCCTGGTTTCGAAAAGAGTCTCTCGCTATACACGCTACTACATGGAGTTTAAAGATAAAATTTGTCAAATTTAGACTAAATTGGGAATTGTTGACTATTAACTGACCGCACCAAGGCCAAGGATCACTATCCTGATCAAGGCGAACTGTTTTAAAATTGAAGTTCAGCTTTCTTTGAAACTTCATTTTGACTATTATCTTCCGCCACATCGATAACAGTCTCAAAAAGTATCACCCATTTCATTGTTCTGCTAAGTGGAGAACCTCCTACTCCGATCTAGTTCACTGAATTTCTGCGAATACGTCCATGTAATGCCAACAGCTTTCTCTTGTATTTCTTGAATTCTTGTAGTTTTGTACCTAAAATTAAAGTAAAGTAAAAAAAAAGTTAATAAAAATGTAAGTTTACCGTACGCAAAAGAAAAACTTACCAATTTTGCTCTATGGGAGGACCTGAATCGTCCTGAAAAATCACATTATCGCAGTGTTGAGAATGTTGCTATAAAATAGGCACAACATCGTTTTCCATAATTTTTTGGTATTCTGGGCATTTACTGAGCCCCTAAGCATTTCAATTTATCCAACACCAAATCCGATGGTTATTGGCCCCCATACCATAATCACCCTTATTCCGTAAGGCGTTTTAAGAAATCACGATAAATTGGAGACTTCGGCGACAGGCCAATCAATGTATGGCAAAATCTTGTCGAAAATATTTCGTGTGAACTTGCATTTCGCTGAAATCGTGGATTTCGGGTCGGTTTAAATGTATACTAAAGGGTGATTTTTTAGCTGGTTTGGTTTTGGCAATACTGGTTTTGACAGCTGACGTGTGTTTAGTACCTTGTGTCACTGTCAAACAGCTTCAGTTTGGTTTGCAATTTAACCATGGATCGTCTTACAAATAAACAACGCTTGCAAATTATTGAATTTTACTATCAAAATTCGTGCTCGGTTCGAAATGTTTTTTTTATCGATTTATCGAAAAATTGTGTTCAGCGATGAGGCTCATTTTTGGTTGAATGGGTACGTAAATAAGCAAAATTGCCGCATTTGGAGTGAAGATCAGCCAGAAGCATTGCAACAGCTACCAATGCATCCCGAAAAAGCCACTGTTTGGTGCGGTTTATGGGCCGGCGGCATTATTGGGCCATATTTCTTCAAAGATGATGCGAATCGCAGCGTTACTGTCAATGGTGAACGCTACCGAGCGATGATAACAAACTTTTTTTTGCCCGAAATGGAAGTTCTTGACTTGCATGATATGTGGTTTCAACAAGACGGTGCCACATGCCACACAGCACGCGAAACAATGGCGCAATTGCGAGGCGAGTTTGGTGAACAGTTAATTTCACGTTTCGGGCCGGTCAATTGGCCGCCTAGATCGTGCGATTTGACACCATTAGATTATTTTTTGTGGGGGTATGTCAAGGCTAATGTCTATAGGGACAAGCCCGCTTCGATTGACGCACTGGAAGCCAACATCCATGCATTCATTCGTGAGATACCGGCCGATATGTGTGAAAGAGTATGCCAAAATTGGACTCAGCGGATGGGCTACCTGAGACGCAGCCGCGGTCAACATTTGCATGAAATTATCTTTAAACATTAAATTGCAAGGTTCAAACTATCGATTCAAATAAATATTTCATTCATTTTTTCGAATTTTTTGTGTTTTTTTTTAAAAAAAGTTCTCAACCTCTTAAAAAATCACCCTTTATAAGGCGCATATTTGTATTTTTTTGTATTTTGTATTTTTATTAAATAATAATTTTACACTTAGATATACAATTATCTTTGAGTTGTGCAAATTTTTTAAAAAAAGGTAACGGATTTAATTATTCAAGAGAGTAATACAACAATAACAATAATAATAGAAATAATAATAATTTTATCCTATATAAATTGACAATATTTAAATAACTAAAAAAATTAGAAAATTTAAAAAAATTAAAATAGTAAATCCCTATTTCCCTAATCAGATATTATGCGCAAGGTGATGTTTTAACTGTCTCTTAAAGTCGCCTATGCTTACAGATCTCCTAATATTGACTGGAAGTGAATTCCAGAGCCTTACTGCGTAGACAAAAAACTGTTTTTTGGTAGTATTATACCTGTATATTGGTAAAATATACGTTCGGCTTCTTTCAGAAGACGCTGGTTGGAGTCTTTGGTAAAGGTAATCCGGTAATTTCGTCTCTTTTAAGCGGAAAAAAAAGGTTAATATCTTGGAGTCTAAGTATCTATTAACATCCATGCCAAGAAAGTGTTTTACATGATTCGAAATATGTTCGTAACGACGTATATTATATACGAATCTGACTGTATTGCTACTTTCAGCTTACGTGTGCTATTGCTGTCAAGGTCACAGAAAACGGGGTATGCGTAAAAAAGAATCGGCAGCAATACTGTTTTTACCAGCATTGCTTTTATACTAATTGGAAGACATTTACCTATTTGATATAATGTACGAAGCGTCCCATACACTTTACCTACTGCGATTGTTACATGCTCATCCCACGTAAGATGCTGGTTAAACGTTACACCAAGATTTTTCGCGGATGTGATATAGTTCAACGAGGATCCGTTGATACAGATCCTAGGCAGCCTGGATGTATCAATATCTAACCGACTAATTACAATGGCTTGACTCTTATTAGGATTCAGCAACAGCTTGTTCTCACTTGACCATTTATGGATAAGGGACAAATCTTCATTAATTCGTGAAACTGCGTCTTCTACTAAGTCAATAGGATAACTCAAGTGCATTTGTACATCGTCCGCATACATTTGTAACTTGCAATGCTTTGGAACCGAAGGGATATCATTATTGAAGATGGAAAACAACAAATATGGTATATATAAGTCGTTTAAGATAAACGCATTACGGATAAGGGTGAATATAAGGGTGGGTAAAATGCAATCATCTGAATATCGTTCACCTTTTCTTTTGTGAATCACCGCGTTGCTGTCTGGGCCAAATAAATTGAATTTTGTCTCATTCGACAATATTACTCCTGCCCTTTCGGCTTGAGTCCAATTTGTTTACGTTTTTGCCCATTAAATACTTTGGATTTTCATTCGCGGCGTTAACAGTGGCTTCTTTTGCAGGACGCCTTGCATTAACTTCCATTCCACCTCGATATTGTCCGATCACTTATTGTTTTCCAGTTTGTTCCTGGAATGACCAAATAATATCCCCAGCATGGGCAAACCGGTTATTTACACAAATTCGGTGGATAAGACGCGGATCTCCAGGAGTCTTTCTGAGTCTTCCGAACAACGAACCCATTGTGGCTTACTACCAAATGAAAAAAATACCGAGGCATATTCAGATAATTAAAATATTGGCAATTAATAATTTTACCATACATAAATTGGCTCCCGTCGCGTCGGAAAGGAGAAAATACAAATTATTTCGATTGCGAGGGTTTTTTGTCCATGAGTGTATAAACTTTAAAAAATCCAATACAGTGAAATCTCTCACTAGCGGAAAACTCGCATTAACGGATACCTTTTGGGGAACCAATTTCTAATTTCCCATACAAAATGCGTTCAGCTCTCATAAGCGAAAAAGACTTCGGTCCCGTGGCTGTCCACTTAAGAGAGATTTAACTGTATCCGTGTCAAGATCTTAACTGACAGTTGCAAATCCACTTTCAAAATGTCTACCTCGGATCCATTTAAGGTTTCACATTTGACATTTTACTTCTTAAGCGCCGTACACACGATCAATGTTACTTGGCAAATATTATTGACTGTTTTTTATGACACGTAACATTGATGAAAAATCGCTACATACGTATCAATGAACATTGGCAATGTTATTCGTTATTCCCTTTATTTTGTTAAGTTGCTTTGCTTGTATTGCCGAATATGGACGCATATGTGTAACTTTTCATATGCATATAGTATGTACATATTCCCCATTCAACTTTCCACAAATATTTCAATAAATTCCTTGAGGAACTCTCTGCTAGACTGTCGTAAATCAGATATTTTCCTTCACCGACAACCACAGGCGAATGACAACATTGACAAGTAACATTGATGCACCAAACACGTTCAATGAGCATGGAAACACTGTCAAAGAGCATTTAAGGAAAACCAAATAAATTTTGGCTTCTATCAATGTATCAATGTTACCTGACGGAAACATTGAAACTCATACAAGCAATGTTACTTGAATAGGTCATGTTCCAAGTAACATTGATGGTGTGTACGGCGCTTTAAACCTGCAAACAAGCAGCTAAATCATACGTGACGTATGATACGTCAAATAGTAGTTCGTATTTCCCATTGAGTTCCTGTAAAAGTGATTGAGTGAAATTAGTACTGTTTCCAGTCGAGCTAGTCACGATTTCAATGCACTTCTTTCTCAGAATTATGTACATTATGTAGTTCTTTGGTAACATGTTAAAACGGCAACTTGATGCACATGCATGAACTGAATAATGCAAGTACTTCCTTCCTTCACTCAAGTGCACTTGGTTTCTTCTATCTAAAAACGCTCAAATCGCAAAACTCTTCTAATTTCTCCACAAACGGCTTTCTCTCTCTCCTCTCTCAATGTTCGTTCATCCTTTTTCCAGAGAACGAATGAACTTACGATACGATATTACTATAAAACAAAACAAAAAACTGTTTGGGTTTGCTTGCTGCTGTTTGTTTTTGTTGGTTCTGTTTGTTGTTGTTGCTTTTTTTTTTTTAAACAACGCATTAATTACGATTTCTTGATTTGATGCTCGCGTCTATTGAGTGCGATTGCGATTAGTTTTTATTCACTACGACTACACTCGAATCAACATGTAAACAAATAAAAAAAAACACCACCATTTGTATAACAAATTTATGACCGTTCCATAATGTCGTGTTGGCTGGCGCGCGCTCGTGCTTCACGTGCTTTACGTTCGGATTAAAAGAGTTCTCCGTGATGACAATCTGTCTAAATGGTTGAATGTTTTATTTTTTTTAATTACAACTTGTAAACTGTAATGACGCGTTGCTTTGACGATGCGTTTATTATTTTTAAGATGACTTGTGGTTTAACGTTTTGATTTTTTTGTATTGAATACTAGGTCTGTGGACGGAGGAGAATAAAAACTGCATTTGTGATATGGCACGGTAATTTGTCACTTTTCAATTAATCACTGAATATATTTGCGAAAAAGGACCGAATTGTGAATTTTGAACCACAGCGACTATTATTATTAGGAGTTTGAATTAATTCGTAGCGTTTTACCAGAGATGGCGTTGGTAGGACGTAAGTACAGTAGAACCTCAATTATTCGTGTTCGGATAATCCGTGTTTCTCGCTTATCTGTGTGTAGGTATAAGGCAGACGGGGAATGTCAATTTGTAACAAACAGTAGGCGTGTTTTTTTTCAAAACTATATAGGCTTAGAATTTTTTTTCCATGTTAATTACACTAACAACTAAGCCTATATAGGCTTACGAAACCTGGATAGAAAAATGTGCTACCAAACTGTTTTTCATCAATAGTTATCGAAATGTCAAATTTGACATGAAAGTGAAGGAGACATTTGAAGGCCGGTAGCTATCAACCGAACTCTGCTGTCATTTCAATTTTAAATTATTTCTGTTCATTTTAAAATGGGTAGAAATGAAAGGAATACGAATTTATCCGACAAGGAAAAGAAAATTATAATGAATTGCGTGAATATGTTCTTTATTTTACTATTTAATTGAATTAAATTTGATGAAAAAAAATTCTATCCACCAACTTATTAATGAGCGCTTGTTAACTACCGGCCTTACTGTCAATGAAAACAATGCCGATCTGAAACTGTCAAATGTCCATTAGCATAGTCCTGCCAAGTCACTGTTCAGCGTTTTTTTTCTCATTTTCCGCTAAGCCTATATAGATTTGAAAAAAAAACACGCCAAGTATTTCCCAGTAACAAATTTAACTTTAGAAGATTTGCAGTAATGGTTAACCTCAGATCAGAATCAACAAGGTTATCAGACTCACTAGAATCTAGATGAACTGCAATAGCATCATCTGCCCAAGTTGATGAGGGTTCAGAGGAAGATTCGGACATTCAAGAAACTCCATTAGGAGCTGGCAGAGTATCTGCTGAGGATGCATACAACATATATTTTCATTAAGTTTTCAACTTTCCCCATTTTTTAATTTTCCGGCAACCGCTTCCAGGTCATTGCACCGGATAATCGAGGTTCTACTATATATTCTTTAAATATTACCCAAAAAACAGCTGACATTAGGCGTCAGTTTCGGTGTGTCATTTTGTTGCAGCGTACATAACATCCACAAGTGTGGATTCTAAGTATTTGTAGTTTGAATAAATGACATTTCGCAAGAAAGTGGCATTTGTTAGAGTGTTTTTATTTTTGCATTAATTTAAATAATATTGCGAATAAATTAATTCAAAAATCGGCCAATAATAGGCACAGGATGTTAATGAACTGGAATACGAAGTTTTACTTCATTGTGTGCCTTACTTTTTGTGTTTGTCTAACCGTAAGATTGACAGGTAAGAGCGTCACACTGAGATTTATATATTAATAAGATGTTGAACTTTGTTCCGGATAAATGGTTTTTCGCGGAGAGTTTAACTTCATTACTTTGATATGAAAACAAGTGCTGCCAAACGTCATCGTATTTTAGTTTATGGTGACATCCCTGCCAAACTTATCCGTCTGTGCAGGATGACGATGGAGAAAGCTCGCTGCTCTATCAAGGTCGGTAATGACCTCACCGAGACCTTCGATGTCAAAAAAGGATTTAGACAAGGTTAGGCGCACTGTCATGCGAATTCTTCAACATCATACTTGAAAGAATCTTTTAAAAGTCCGTTCAACGACTTGCTAAGCCGACCACATTGACATTATTGGTAGAACACAGCGAGCTATCAGCTGTCACCGGTGCGTTTGCGAGTATAAAAATCGAAGCGACTAAAATGAGTTAAGCGGTAAACGAGGGCAAAACTAAGTATGTATATGCTGTCAACGAAAAGGGACACTCAACATCGACGAATTGGACAGAACGTCACATTAGACAGTTACAAATTTGAGGTAGTAAAGGACTTTGTCTACCTCGGCTCTGCTACAACATCAAAAAAGGAAATCAAACGAAGGATTACTCTTGCCAATCGCTTTTTTTTTTTGGGCTAAGAAGGCAATTGAGTAGTAAAGCCCTCTCCCGACCGACTAAGGAGACTATATATAACACTTATCCTCCCCGTTTTGCTATATGGGGCTGAAGCATGGATTTTATCGAAAGCGGAAGAAGATATCCTTGATCGCTTCGAGAGAAAAATCCTCCGTAAGATATTCGGTCCCGTTTGCGTTGACGGGTTTTGGAGGAGAAGATTCAACAACAGATTGTACGAGCTGTACAGCTACATTGATCTGGTCAAAAAAATACGCATTGGACGCTTAAGATGGCTAGAACATGTAGAGTGATGCTTCGGCAGAGTATGCGATTCCAACCCGAATGGTCAGCGCAGCAGAGAACGACCTTGCCTAAGGTGTCGCGCACAATTGGAAAAGGACCTCAACCAACTTGGAGTGCACAATTGGAGGCAGTTAGCTAAGGACTGGACTACCTGGAAGGGGCTGGTAACGCCACCTTAATAATAATTATGGTGATGGTGACCAGCCTCTAAATGATCAAACTTGTCGGAAGTGGGTCGCACGTCGCGCGGTCATTTCGACTTGGAAGACAAGGAACGACCTGGACAGCCGAAACATGATGAAGATGATGAAGAAGATGAAGAATCGGAGGAATTTCTCGATAAAGACCATGTCAAACAATTCAAGAATTGTCTAATCGTTGGAAGTTGACTTGTCAATGGTAGGAACACGCCTTCAAGCCATGGGAATGATCCAAAATTAAGGAAATTGGATTCTATACGAAGAGACATCGAAAGGCGTTCTTTCACCTGTGAACAGCTGCTTTGACGGCAGAACAGGAAGGGATTTTGCATTGAATTATCACTGGCGATGGAAATTTGATCCCAGGCGCAGAAAGTCATGGGTTAAGCTCGGCCAACCATCAACATCAACCGCGAAGCCAAATATCAATAGAACCTAGCTCATGCTCTGTATTTGGTGGGATCGGAAGGGTGTGGTCTACTATGGGCTGCCCAAACCAGATGAAACCATCACTGGAGATCGCTGCCTACAACAATTTATGCGCTTGAGCCATGTATTGGGAAGTCCTACACCTACCCCGTCCGCCGTATTTTCCAGACATTGCTCCTTCTTATTCTGATTACCACTTGCTCCGATCAATAACTTATGGTCTGTCTGGGCAGACCAAGCAAAAAATGGGTCGATTCATGGATTGCGTCTAAAGATGAGGTGTGACTTTCAAGCAATCATTCATAGTTTGGGAGTAATACTATACTAATACCAACTCGTAAACCAGTTTGTGCTCTTAGTGAATCTTAGAAGATCCAATATCTTTGAATTTCCGAGCTCTGCTCTGACCTAGAGTACGGAGGCGTCATTCTTGGAGGGCTGGGCAGTAGCAGAACAGATATTTGATCGATTCGCTTTCTTTCTCTTCTCCGCAGCTTCTACAGATATCGTTGGACTCAGGGACTCAGGGTAGCCATTTGCTGTCATATGACCTATGGCACAGTGTCCTGTGATTATTCCGGTGATTAAGCGTATGCAGGATTTATCCCGATGTAGGATCGTCTTTGTCCCATTAAGATCAAGTTTCGGCCATGAAGAACAAGATGTGACGCAGTCGGTTCGTGTGCCACAGAGCGTCTCTTTTTCGGTTATATGGTTGACTATGTTGAACAGTGTTTTAATCGGTGGCAAGATGGAGGTGTCAGCACAGCATCAGTTTTGCTCATGGCCGATTCAGGTCTAGCTAGTTCATTTGCTGCTGCTGGTACCCAGCACAGGCTAACCTGCAATCCTCATCTTTTCTCGAAGGTCCTTTTACAGGCGTAAAAACCATTTAATCCTTTCTTCATTCTTATTTCGATATTTTGTCTCCAACATAGCTTGGAGTCTAAAATAGTTCCTAAATATTTCGCCTCCTTTGAGAGGTTGATTGTGGTTCCTTTGAGTTGTGGAGGGTAAAAGTGTGTGATCTTGTTTCTCCTGGTGAAGAGGACAAGCTCGGTATTTTGGGAGTTCACGTTAAGACCATTCTGCTTTGTCCATACCGAAAGCTCTTTCAGAGCAGATTCCATAAGTTCGCTGCCCGTTGGCGTAAATTTGCCTGTGATCATGATTAATAAGTCATCCGCGTAGGCTGTGATTTTTGTTTTTTTTTTTTTGGGTTCCGTACCCATATGGTAATACGGAACCATTATAAGTTCGCTCTAACTCAAGAATGTCTGTCATGATAAAAACATCAAGAACCGTTCTTCCTAGAAACTTGAAATTTGGATCACTTATACATTCCAGTGGTCCACATACATACATACATGGACAACATATGTATTACTCAAAATGTAATCTCAAAAAAAATTCTGAAAAATATATCATGTAGAACATCATTCGAAAACCAAACAAAGATTCCAAAAATGTTTTTCTTTATTTTTTCTGTTGGAAACTTTGGAATTTATTGCCAAAAATGTGTGAAAAATATCATACCAAAAAGCCCCCTACTGTTTTCTCGGAAATTACTGAAGTCAAAAATCTGACAAAATCATAGTTTGTAGATAAGAAACTATATTTATCAGCGAATATCGTAAGTTGTATAGTTTTTGAGAAATTCACGTCGAAAAATTCAATTTCTCAACCGATTAACTCGTAAATTACTGGACCAATTTTGGAATAATTACCACTATTCGATTAACAATAATTCTGGGAAAATTCAAGGCTTTCCGAAATTGTGCTGCCATATAAAAATAAATAATAACCAGGGTTCGGATTTTGTTGACAAAAAAAAGCCAAAAAAGGCAAAATAAAACCGCAGAAAAAGACAAAAAAAGGCATTTAATAATAAAGGTTTTTATGCATTATTATTAACATTGTAACCCAAAAAATGTTGAAGTTCTCTCTGGTAGGTAACAATTATTACGATTATCTCTCAGGAAAGCCTTGAATGAAATAAAGGACCTAACAACATTGGCAGAGCCTACTGGAGCCAAGATAAAAGATGTCACGTCCTTGACTTTAATATTTGAGTCCAATTTAGAGTTTGCAACCCAGTTAATTTGTTGAAAAAACCGCGTACAATTTTTTCATCCCATCTTCAGCTACTGGCCGTTTAGCTTGTTGTTATTTCTCCTCTCCTCTCCTAAGATCAATTGCTCAAATTAAAATACATACAACTACTAGGAGTCACCTGTAATTTGTAAACTCTTAAATATGCGGTGTTTCGGGTCGACTAAAAATCTTTTTCCAATTTCACCACAAACTCTGTCTTGGGTCATTTTCACTTTCAATGGCAAGCAACAAACTATTCAACAGACCAGCACTAAGTATGACCAGTATAATATCATAGAATATGAATCTAGAATCTACATTCTAGATGAAAAGGCGCACAGTTACGAAAAAAAATACTTCCCAGTTGTGTCACGGTTTTTGTCAGATGAAACTGCGGCGAATGCCTGAGATTGCACTTACGGCACAAGAAGAAGCGCATGTATATTGAGTTGATACAAATGAATTTAAGGTTGTATTGGTGTGTAGGGATTTTTTATGCGCGCAAAAAAGGCAAAAAAGGCAATATAAGTAAAGAAAAGGCAAAAAAAGGCAAAGTCAACAAAATCCGTTCCCTGATGATAACGCAGATTTAGCCAGGAAATGAACCTGAGACCCCTGAACTCAGTAGTACAGCGCAGAAAAAGGTTAATGGACGCGCTACACACTCAGCCGCGTTCTTAATGTTTATCCAATTTCTTATAGTGAATAATATTATTTATTATATGTGTGTAAAGTAAATATAGAGGTGGGTCATTTTCGTTTTTTGTGTTAACGAAAGGAACAGTTATTTAAACAAAATATAACTACATAGTTTTAAAACTACGGAACCCTTTGAGCGCGAGTCTGACTCGCACTTGGCCGGTTTTTTTCGGCCAATTCCGTTTTCTGAGTTAATGATTCTGCTGTTCAGCATTTTAGCGATGGACAATACTTTGAATAATATAATTTTTCAGTTTCATTTTAAATAAACAGGTTTTTTAGATACTCTATCTAGTGCTTTAAACAAAATGAAACATTAGTCCTAACGATGCCCCAGTCGGCCCTCCAAATGTCAAATATTCTTACTCCCCTTATCACTGCTCACTGCTTCGGCGATTTTTCAATGAAGATGTTCTCTATACACTTTCAAACGCATTCAAGCGCAAATATCCCACTCTCGGTTAATTTATGCGTTTGCCCTATTTAAAAACCGATTCTAAAAAAGGTATAACAAATTAATTTTATTTAAAAAAAAAAAATCGTAATGATTCTCCAATCTCGATTATTTCGTGCTTGGCTATTTATCATGAATGCAAGAATGAACACGAGAAAGTGGGTCAATGTATTTCATCGACATCGACGCCTGATACTTGAGAGATATTCTATCTTTATAGTATACAAAGAAAATAACGAAAACAAAACCAAATCAATGCACAGAGCAACGCCGACAAATTAATTTTTCCATTTCCTTCCTTTTTTTTTTTTCGTTGTTGTATATTTCTAATTATTGATGTGTAATAAAAATTAAATGAATGCGTCCCCCATTATGTATTGTTTGCCATCCGTCCTCCATCACTTGGAAGTTGGAACACACGCGCTCATTAGGTTCCTCAACGGGTCACTGCAGATGAACAACAACAAAAAATATTCAAATCCAGTGCAACGGCCCATAAAAACCAATTTAAGTACAAATTAAACTCTGATATTGGCTATGATGCGATGGCTAAGCTGGGCCTGGTGCTTCGAAAAGAAGGGGGTCGCGGTCCAAAATGCATGCCAGAGAGAAATCAGAAATCTCCGCCTCTGATTAGAAATAAAATACGCTGTCGCTGAATACGCTGGAATTAATTGAATCAAACCAACTGGAGGAACTTCACGAGAACCACAATAAATTCTAATTGGAACCTATTCCCATGCAGATACACAAGCATTGACCTTTCAAAATTTATTTATTTCATATGGATACTAGCTCCGCTGCAAATGGTATGTCTATCTGTTCATTGGGGTTAAATTGTTGATTTGGTGTGCCTCTTGAGTGGCAGAATTTAACTCCACTTGATTCGATGCGACTGGGAATATGGATGGAGTTCATAGCAAAACAAAAAACAGAGCAAACACAGACTCTATTTTCATCGTGCCTGCGCAGTACAGATGCCTTTCAGTCGAAATACGAGAGCCTTCAGCTTCAGCTCCTCCAACTCCAACTCCATCTCCATCACCATCAGCCATCACCATCGTCAGCTAAAGAAATATTGCAAACCTTGTTTACAAACAAAAATCATTAACATGACCATTTATTGAAGCATCGAGTAGGTATGTTGTGTTTACTCGTTGGCATCTACTGTTTTGACCAATGATCACAATGTATTGACTGTTGTTGGATCATTAAAAAACAAAGTCGCCAAGTGTTAAGGTAGAGCAGATGAGGAGGATCCGTTTCGAATCGACACGAAGACAAATTAACGTGCCGTGAAATACTGGCAACCGATCACTTTGAATTCGACAGATGTATCTACACTTATGGACAAAAAAATAAATACAGGCTGCGGTCCTAACATTGTGTCGATTATTCTGTTAATGACTGGAATGAGTCGCTGTAGTGCATACCTATTGGCAAGCAGCTATAGCTACAGAAGTATACTTTGAGCCATGAGTCAAATGGAGAATTTCACTGGTCTACGACGAAATGTCGAAACTAGTGTGTTTTTGTGCGGGCAAATTAAATACGGTCTAATTTCCATGACAAAATTGATTGATTTTTTTTTTAAATTAAATTTATGAGAAGTATATTTATAGGCTGAACTATAACTGTAGATAGCAATCGAAATCTACTGTCATAAACCTACGTTAGGTAGGGTTAGGTTTTCTTCCGAGATGTCAATTGTTCACATTGCCCATAATAGGAGTATGCGAACGGAAGCGATTGTCACTGGTGATTGTCTGAGTCAAATTGCTTTGCCTGTCATTTGTGTATTGTTTTCCAAAATTGGTGAAATCAAATAAAAAAAAGCCGACCAAGTGCGGGTCAGACTCGCGCTCAAAGGGTTCCCTAGTTTTAAAACTAGGTATGTAGTTATATTTTGTTTAAATAACTGTTTCGTTTCGTTAACACAGAAAACAAAAAAGACTCGCCTTTATACTCACTTTACAAACTTATAATAAGAAATATTATTCACTATGAGAAATGGGATAAACATTAAATACGCGGCTGAGTGTATAGTATAGCGCGTCCATTAACCTTTTTTGTGCTGTAGATATTACAGAGTTCAGTGGTCTCAGGTTCGTTTCCTGGCAAAATCCGTATTTTTTTTTTTTTTTTTTTATATGGCAGCACAATTTCGGAAAGCCTTGAATTTTCCCAAAATTATTGTTAATCGAGTAGTGGTAATTTCTCCAAAATTGGTCTAGTAGTTTACGAGTTAATTGGTTGAGAAATTGAATTTTTCGACGTGAATTTCTCAAAAACTATACAACTTACGAGATTCGCCAAGTTATCTTTAAAAATATAAATAATCATCTACAAACTATGATTTTTTCATATTTTTGACTTCAGTAGTTTCCGAGAAAACCATAGGGAACATTTTGGTATGATATTTTGCACATATTTTTGGTAATAACTCCAAAGTTTCTAACAGAAAAAATTAAGAAAAACATTTTTGGATATATTTTTCAGAATATTTTTTTTTTGAGATTACATTTTACCCACCAGTTGTTGCACAATATTTTTGAGTAATATGTTGTCCATGTATGTGGATCTAATGTATTAGTGTGCCAAATTTCAAGTTTCTAGGAAGAACGGTTCTTGATGTTTTTATCGTGACAGACATTTTTGAGTTAGAGCGAACTTATAATGGTTCCGTATAACCATATGAGTACGGAACCCTAAAAATAAAAAAATAAAAAGGATCCTTGTTTACGCATAAAATTTTATTTTGCTGCACAATTGGGAAAGAAAATAATTGTAGTCCTCTGTGCAAGCCATTTTTTTAAGTTCGATGTACATACATATGTAAATGAAATATAAGAACAATTATTCTTTCAAATAAAAAATGCTGTTAGTTGCAAATAAAACGTAAATTTCTTTATTTCCGTACTTTCAATTTTAAATTTACACAGCCGTTGAAGTCAAATGTAAAATTTTCGTACGAAAGAGTGAATCGATTGGCTCCTTTTGTAAGTGAGCAAAAGTGAACGAAAACTTAACGATTCGAAGCGAAAAGCTAAATATGGTCAGAGAATACAAATTCCTTGTCTTCGCACAGTTTTGTACGTGGTCGTACGAACCCATTCTACTATTATAGTTCAGCATTAAGTCACTTAGTAGCTGGTCGCGTGACATTTATTTTTATTTTTTTTGCTGCACATCTCTTTGGTATAGAGTCTGTTATCTGTTATCCAATATATTAACATCGTTATCCCCTCTGTTAAATGAATGGGACCGACTCTGTACCACGAAAGTCCTGCCCAAAAAATCAAAAATGTTTCACCGTCTTTTTTGTATAGCCGGGATCATATGCAGAGATGGGAGGACATCTTACAAAACGCCTACAATCAGGCGCAAACAAATTGGATTTCATTCGTCTGTCCAAAATATTTTTCTCCATTTTTTCGTGGTGAACAACTAAATCCATTCTGTTTCTTGAGTGCCCCTTCCTCGGCGATTTGGTTGACAGTTTGCATTCTACCAAGGAAACCTCTGGATTCAGTTTTTCTAAAATGGCGCCTGACGATACGAATGGATCGTTCTAGGCTTCAAAATCAATTCTTCGGTCCATGTTTTTGTTGTTTTTCGAAGTCTTCCCCTTTTCTTCTCAGTTTTCTTTATTTTAAGTACATTTTGGACTTCTTTCAGGAACAGCCAACAGTGCAGCAGGAAAATGTTGTAACTTAAGCCATAATGCGATAAATCCATCTGTTGGATTGAAAAGGTAAATGTATTTATTTTATTGTCCACACGAAAACACACTACTCGTGACACTTTGTTGTCATTCACAATAAGTACAGGGAACTTAACCATCTGACTAACAACGGTACAAAGTACACTTCTGTAACTACTTGTCAATGGGTATGCAGTACAGCGGCTAAATCCAGTCATTGACAGAATAAGTGAACACAATGTTAAGACTCCATCCATCCTGTGAAGTATAGTCTAGTTTCTAGTAGTATAGTATAGTATAGTCATGCCATTCAAGTGTGCGCCAACGTCATCCTCGGATCGTGAATAAAACGTGTCCTCATCCATATGCTCACGGACTATCAACCAGCTATAAAAGCACTAGGCTCGGCTGGAACCTGATTGACTCCAAATCAGTCCTGAACTGTTCCAATAGGTACTCTCCAAAACCTCTCCCATAGAAACAAAGTCAAACTTTGGTGGGTGCCCGGACATGAGGAAACGAAAAAGCTGACGAACTGGCTAGGAAAGGTTCGGCTGAATCCCTTATCATTCCTGAGCCGTTTTGTAACATTCCAAATTCAGCTATTAACTTTAAAATCAAAAGTTGGGAAAATAACATGTGTATCTCTTAGTGGGAAAATACTCAGGGTCTTCGTCAGGTTTAAAGAGCCATTAAACCCTTCCAAAATAAGTCAATAAAAAAACCTACTTCTGAAACAAGTCTCATTCAGGAAACTGAATGTCGTCTTTGCATGAAAGACGACAAAACTGCAGAACATATATTATGTGGCTGCATGGCACTTTGTGCTCTCAGGAGACAACATTTCCACAGAGAAATCCTAACTTCCATGGAATTCGGTAAAGTCTCCACCAGTGAGATCCTCAATTTCATCAATTGAGCCCCTTCTGGTTCCTTAAACTGACTTTGTGGTACAATAGATCATTTAGGTCGAGGTGCCTTTCGCAACTAGCGGGTTAGAACCCCTTTAAAAAAAAAGACTCCAGGCTGTATTTATTTTTTTGTCCATCAGTGTATAGATTCGCTTTCGATTGGCAAGTGATTAAGAGGTTTTCCGTCAGCTTTCAAATCCAATTCAGTCTTCTGACCTAATTTCGAAGTTTTATTAAGTACGCGCGATGGGAAACGATCACTTTACATCTGCGGCAGCAGACGGAACGTGCCATTAACACAAAGATCACTTCCAAATACGAAGTACCATCTCTTAGGTTTCTCCTGCTCTTAGTCCAGACAAACAAATATACATATGTATGTGCTTTGTTTGTATAGCATTTATGGTTGGTTAGCAAACAGCAAACAGCAAACATCCTTTAGATTAACTGCTGACTAGAATTCTGGCAACGTAACGCGAGTTCATTCAGCTGTTGAACTGATATCATCGATGATGTTCGATACAACACGAACATCGTGTGTTTGCTTCGATCAAGCTGATCATTGATTTTATATGGTACTGTCAGTGTTTGTTAATCGTGGCGCCTGTTTGGCACATCTGTCTGTCTCTATACTCTATAGTATAAGTAAATACGAGTATATTGCTTAATTTTTTTTTCTCTTTCAGATCTCTTCGGTTCGAGTATCAAGTTGCATTCCTGCAGTCGAAATGTCGAATACAAAGTGTTTACCAACAAATGAGAAGATCCGATGTCGATAAAAACGAATAATGTAGTGGTCATCGACAGATACGGGCAAGCCAAGAAGAACCTAGTGACAAGTAATTGGACATGCAGCTCAGCTAATATACTATTGCATAAGCAAGATTGGTATTTGGTTGGAAAGCTGCATAAAATTGACCGACGAGCCGATTGATTATTTTGAATAAATTTGAATAGGTTAACAGGAAAAGGCTTATTTCGTGTTTAAATTTAGTTCTTTGAATCGGTAATCTTGTCGATTTTTCTTTAAAAGCCCCCAGTTGAATGCCTTGAACATGATTTAAGACCTGTCTCTGGACTCATGCATTTCTTAAGCGAACACGCTGTCTGCGATGCAAGCGCATAGAAAATGTTCCCAAAGAAGTTTGCTGGCTTAAGTCCAATTTCGATACACAAAATGAGAAATGGTCTAACTGCATTTACGAAAAAAGAAAAAATCATAACTCTAAAAATCAGGGCAATTTCCCTCCTTTAGGTTCGGACGCAACCCGTAAAGGAAACTGACACAAACACGATTTCAGCTCCAAGCCACTTCAGCGGGGAAAAAATGTCTCCTTTTTTTTTTCATAAATCCAAACCCCTAATACGGCTACCTTAACTGCTAACTGTCATTCAAAAACCTTCTACAACAAACCTTTCATACGAAAGATGAGTAAATTTAGAAACACAACCGATGCACGCTGTTAGATGTCTAAGAAACGATAAGGACACAAAGTCAGGTTGCCACATGAACCGATGCACTCCGATACTCTTGGGCTAGGCGAACGAAACAACGTTACCGGGATACCTGGCGATAGAAGGCAATGAAGCGGCGGACAAACTTGCCAGGAATGGAGCCACCACACCTTTCGTGGGCCCTGAGCCCTTCTGTAGCATATGGGAAGACATCATAAAGGATGAGCTCCGATCATTGGAGAAGGCAAACAGGCGAAGACACTTTTGGGTAACTATAATCCGAAAGGTTCAAATCTTGCATTAGCGTAGACAAAAACTAACTTCGCATCCTGACTGCGTTCCTTACGGGCCCATGTAAATTCTAGGGAAATCTCAGGAAGCTAGGTCTATCAGATGAAGACTCACGCAGATTTGCAATGAGTCCAGTGAAACTCGAAAACACATAGCAGAGGAATGTGGGGCACTAACCCAGAAAAGAATGATTCAAATCTCCTTCTGAGTTCTTTTTAGGGAAACTGGCTAGGGCGAGGTGCTATGACTTATGAAATTCTCTCTCTCTAACCGATTCCAATAGGAATAATGACGAAAGTGATGTTCCTTCGTCTAGGACTTGTGCGTGCCGTCGCGCTGCAAATTTGTACTTTAGAATTTGGACACCTTTATATTATATGATACTGATCACGCGTGAACTACAGTTATTATAGGTAAAAGTATGTGAATTACAGTAATTTTGCTACAACAATGCTCTATGCTCTCTCTATTTTGCGACAAAACAACATGCACAATGAGTAAGCACATGAATTTCACGAGTACCTGGTACACACGCCTTTTTTTCTTTTCTATTTGGAAAACAAAGCCAACCACCTTTTTGGGGTTTTTTCCTTTTTCAATTTGGAAAAAAGGCCAAAAATGTTCTGGCGTTTTTTCCAAAAAAAAAATTTTTGGCGTTTTTTCATATTTCATAAATGGAAAAAATGTCTAAAAAATTATGGAAAACTACCAAAATTCTCAGCATTTACACCAAACTATTTGGGTGATTTTTCCTAGGAAAAAACGGCACAACTTTATATGGAGATTTTCGGGCATATTTTCCATTTCCTTTTTTTGGCGTAATTTCAGGGAGCCAGGCCCAGCCGCACAGGAGGTAATTCTTCCTCTTCATTATTGAAGCTGAGTCAAAAATGATTGATGATTCCGGATCTGTTGGCATGTCTCTTTCTCGGTACCCCGACTAAGGTACTTATATGTGCTCTGCTAATTTTTAGCAGACTATTCGTGCGTGTGCCGGTTTAGCCGAGGCGGTTTGGCTCGCGTGATAAGAATAATTAAGGTTACGCTACGTTGCAGTTCTAGCGTAGAAATGTTGTGCCATATCATCTCTATGGGCATGCGGGTTCCAATTTTAACATTGGAGTTCCCCAGTGTTTTTCTTGGATATATTTCGCCAAAAATATCTATGCCCAGGAACACTGTACAAGGTAAGTGTGCAACTATATGAAACCTTGTTTAAAAATCCTAACCAATTTACATTTAATCATTGGTGAGTCGAATACTTTAATACCTGGCGATAGCTGTAGATGATGGTGTCACGATTATAGTTCGACTTCATCGAACAAATAGCCATCCCTGGAAGACACTGCACAGATCGGGATGTCTTAAAAGTTGAAGCGGAGTGGAACTGAGAGGACATACGAACCTATACGCCATCGCACGTCTTAGATCCGTTCACGTAAATCTCCAGTACCAGTGCGGATTTGCCGTGAAGTCAGGTATTACCTTTCCCCTCCTGTCGCCTGGGAATAGTTGTCTTGTACTCGAATTTAATATCGAAACGAATGGGTTGAATGATTCCGTTGTTACTGATTAAAGATGTTTAGGTGTAAGAATGTTGGCGTGTACCGCCGTTAAGACCCCATAATGCATGCAGCTCTTCTAACGTTATGAGGTACATATGTATATCGCTGTAGCTAACTTTGTCTACTGCTGTCCACCAGATTACGAATCTGTACATAAGAATAGGTCTAACTAGCACACTGTCGGGCCAGTGTAGGTATAATCTGAGGTTGCAATTTAGAGATCTTCAGCTTTTTGGACGCAATCCTTTTCTACCTCAGTTTTCGGTCAAAATTCAACTCAACCTCCTGGCCCCCTAAGCCAGCTGCTTTCATCAGATCTCGAATTGTTTAAATATGTATACCTTCCACTAATAGCGGCAGCTACATACATACATTTACATACTATCGTCTGCGTTGGCTACAACCGTGCTTCTTTGGAACGACCAATATCTCTTCAAGAATCAGAAGCCATAATTCAGACATATACCATTTTAGGACAGCTGCTTTTTCTGTACATTCAAACACTTTGCCTACTCTTAGGCTGATTGCTTTTTTGTAATGGCGTCGATGATAATTTCAATCAGATTACGTTGGTATACATTTGGAGGGTACAAATATTTATCAGTCGTCAGTGTTTGTACACCAATTGGTTCAATAAAATTTCAACTTGAATTGATAAATCGATAAGAAAATAATTATGGAAGCAACAAAAAATCATTAATTTCCCTTATCACCGAACAAGCAACGAGACGATAACCAAATGTGTATGAATTTTGTATACCACGCCATCAGAGTAAATACATCCGATATCGATTTGTTTAAGTTTTCTTTCGATAACAGTACTTTTTCTTTTTTTATTTGATTTGGAATTGAACCTTTTCCTATTTTACCTCATCTGTCCAAAGGGTTGTGTCAATGACAAACTGATCGGTCGTTGATCCAATAGATCGCTTTTTAGTTCACAATCGTTGCGATTTTTTAGAGATGGAGATAAATTTGGTTTTGGTGACAAGGCAATTTTCTTCTCATTCTTCATTGCATAGATAATGTTAATGACTTACTTCAGCACATTTCCGATTGTTCGAAGTATATGCCACTTGCCAAAAAATGAAAATTGCCAAGACTAGGTAGGTATCCAAAAAACAATTTTTCGGTCTAGGACCATTTTGCTCCCTTGAGTATTACTTTAGATGGCGCTACAGCTCGGGGTGAACCAGGGCCTACTTCTCGCAACCATTTGTGTGTGCGTTTTTATATTTTTTCACGAATGGAAATGACCTACAGTTTTTTGCCGCCTCGGAAATGTGAGTCTAGAAGCTCATTGACAAATGATACTCTTCGATTGCTTGTCAGACATTCGAAAGAGGTGGCACCGTGAGAAACCTTTTAGGTGTAGGATCCGGGCATCTACAACTCTCTTCCAACGTTAAACGTCAAGTATTAATTTATTTAAGAAATTCTGAATCTTCAACGCAATGATATCTATATTTAAAGATTTTTGTGGCCTTTTGCTTGGTATCGAAAGACTATCTGGTGGCTAATTGACTTCAGACTGACTGAAATATCAGGACAATACCGTTGATGGGGAAGAATTTCCTATCCCAAATACAAAGAATTTTTGTACTGTGACACGTAAGATGTAATAGTATTGTACCATGCCATTGCATGCACTTCCCTCAGAAAACTGTAAGGCGTTGATCGTTGCTGGTGGTTAATAAAATGAAAAGTCCATCAGACTAGGTGAAGAGTGGAATTAGGGATGTGTTTTAGTTTTGCATATAATATATAACATTCAACTACTGCCTAGATTCATATATATATAGTCGTTCGGGACAAGAGTGCGCATTTCGGAGTTTCGGCTTAAATTCTGAAAAATTTACAACATATAACAAAGAAAAGAGTCTATTAGTTGGTAGCTCTATATTTTAGGAACAAATTAATACAAAAATATTTCATATTTTTTTTCAATATTTCATATGTTTTGATCAAAAAACAAAAGTAAGTCAAGTTGCGCACTCTTGCCCCAAAGTCAGGGTAAGAGTGCGCAGATGTATGGGTAAGAGTGCGCAGCCAGTTTAAGTCACAGTTTTCGTAGTTTAAATGGTTTGAGACTGTGCTTTCGCTCAAACCAAGTTCTTCGGTAGCCTTTCATGGACTGCTTCCATTTTAAATCAGCTCCCTAGCCTCGCAAATTGGCTTTTGGGCCATCAATTTCCTTTCCGTTTGTTTTTGGTAGATACGAGGTATTTTTCAGGACAAACAAAAACAGAAAGATAGAGTTACAACTTACCACCTACGACTATGATGTGCTTGTTGCATCTCACGACAGACCGTAATAGCCCAAAAATTGTTATAATTACAAAAGGTTAAATATTGGGTAAGAAGGCAGTGCGCAATCTTACCCACAGAATGACTGCGCACTCTTTCCCTAGACGCTACTTTTTTTTTCATTGTGTTGAAAATCTAAGAACGAATAATATTATCCACTAAAATTGTATCTTAAATCAAACACACATAAAATGTGTATATTATTATACACTGTTTATGCCTACATACATACTAAATACTTATGAAGTTTCGAGTTGGCACGCTTTCCTGACACACTTTTTTTTTTAACAAAATCTGGCTTTTTTTCCTTGTTGATTTTCTTTGTAGTGTCAATTGGAAAATTTTCGTAGAAGTTGTTTATCATTGGCGGTTAGTGAAGCACACATTTTCTCATTTAGCGATTGCTGCTAATTCTTTCACAGATGGAGAAAATGGCACTGCGTACTCTTACCCGCTCCGCACTCTTACCCCAAACGACTCTACTCCACTTTTCACCACAGGTCACTATCCTGCCTACCTTCTCCATCTTGCAGTTGAGAATTTGATAAGACTCCTTACCATTCAACATGAAAGAAACATGTTCGTTAGATCCGGATTTTTTTTTGATTCTTTAAATATAGAATTTGTTAATAACTCGACTCCTGCGTGGCTTATCGTGTCCAGATTTTGTAGTTTTCTCTTATGGCACAATACCAATATAAATTTTTAATATGAGTAAGTAAGTAAACATAGAATTTGTCTATAACTACAGCGCCACCTATTTGCTGCTAATTATGTGATTTTCTCTTTTGGCATTAAACCAACACATATTGAGAATTTGTGTCATTTTGGTCAATAAATACAGAATTTGCTAATAACTTGACTTCAGCGCCCCCTAGCGAACGGGTTTTTCACCTATGTCCTTCCCCACGTCCCAGACGATCTCTCTCTTCTAAATTACATTACAATTGATCCAGCGGTTTAGGCGTGAAAAGGTAACAGACAGACAGATGGACAGACAGACAGACAGACAGACAGAGTTACTTTTGCATTTATAATATTACTGTGATTGCAACCAATTCCCCAAACTTCGAAAAAAAATAGTTTGAGCTACAGGGTTCCAATTCATTTTATATAAAAACATATGTTCCTCTACCAGTTTTAAGGTTTTTTTTTATGTACGTACATTATATATAGATTATTTAATAAATTAATAAACTAATGCAACAAATTGCCTTATGGATTACAAACTCTAATATATCAACCACTTAAACATTTTTTTATTGCTTGGGTCTAATAATATGGCAAGGTACTTACTGTAGGTTAACAGTCAAACCTTTAAATGTTTCAGTAAATTTGCAATCCTTTAGAAAATGATATAAAGTTTTATTTCGTCATGTACACTTCTGTAACTCGCCCACCAAATTTCCGACAATAAATTAAATTAAAGTCAGCTCAACCTCGGCGCTCTCCCTTCCGTTTGCACATGCATATGTCGCGTCGGTCGTTCGGTCCTCATCTTTGTCGTCAAAGTTGTCTACAAAACGTTTTCCATTACATTGTCCCAAAAATTAAGCTGCACCATATGTCAGCTGTGTCAACGTCAATTCTCACCCTCGGCCTCGCCTCGCTCTTAACGTCAATCTATACGCCCGTAAGTGTCATTCCACATATTCGAGGAAAATTGCATGGCGATGGCAGTGTGTCGTCGGTTATATGTAACTACACTGTGCACTCCACAACTAAGTATTCCATTCCAATTCTAGGGATTTGAATGAATGAAAGGAAAAAGAGTTGACAGTGAGGGTGCCGCCGAATGCAATAAACACCCCATTCCGCATTCATTTACCAAGCAATCATCATCTGGGATGGAATGGCCCTGGAACCCTCACCTTTCCACTCATCCTGTACAGTAACGGCCACTACGGAACGCAGACCCATCAAAGGTCTAATGAATATTCAACTGAAAAAGAAAAAGAAAAAAAAACAAATCCGCTTTTAATGGTGGACTTTGTATAGTTTCCGGTTTAACGGGAAAGACGAAGATGAAATGCATGCGGTTGTAAAAGAAATTTAAATCCCCCCCTGCCACCGCGCCGCCATTAAGATGACACATTTGAATAAGTGCGTGCCTGTTCGTGTGTGAGTTAATTTTAAATAATCCGATTCTACTCGTACACCAAAGGAATACAAGTACACCACGCAACCAATCGTACTTTTCCCTGGCAATTAATTATGTGAAAGTAATCACTTAATGAGATTTGAAACACAGACTCAGGAGTTCACTGTTCACTGTTCACTTCAACTTCACTCTGCCAGCGAAGGGTATAAATGTAATAATTTCCAGCCATTAGATTGATTCGTAGATGAATGTCTGTGGATCTATTCTATGCTGTCAAAGCGCCATCAACATCATGTTTAGGCGGCAAAATTAAGAGCACATTAAATTTTCAAAGCGAACTCATTTGCCATACCAATGATCTATACGTACGCTACGTTTCGCGTCTTATACTCCGTAACGTAAGTCTTCAGTCGCGTCGCCCGCGTCGTCGGTGTCAGCTACAGTCAGAGTAGCGCTCTCATTTATTATGTAACGAACGAAGCCGATTTACAGGGGAGCAACGCAACGGTGCAAGGGCTAATCGCTAATCACATAAAACCTATCGCAGCTTGTTTGCTAGCAAATGTCAATTAGTATCCAGCGGGGTTAGGGTTGGGGACTGCCATTGCCTCCCTTCTATTTGTTTTGTTTTACAGTGAAGTTCTGGGATAACAACAGGCATTTTATACTACACCGACTGAAGTTAAATACATATTTACAAAAGTAGATAACAAAAAAAAAAAAAACTCCTTTTCACTGCGGAACCAACACACATCCGTAGATACACTGCGGCTCTCTGGATTAGAAGCACATAGCTTTGGGAGATAAAATTAATATTTCTCCTGTGGGCTGAAAAGTCCCGGGATTTTTTTTAATGAAAACAAGCGTTTTTTTTTAAGGCAAAGTTATATTTATTCCTCAACATAGTTGCCTTCGAGAGCAATACACTTGGTATACCGAGTTTCGAACAGTTCAGTTCCCGATTTTGTAGTACGAAACGTCCAAGCCTTCGAAATACGCCCAAGCCTTCCTCATTCGATCTGAATCTCTTTCCCTGGGACCCTGGGCCTGGAGCAGTGTTGCCAGTTCGGGGGGAAGTCCCCTTTTCGTTGGGGATTTCAGTCCAAAATTTGATGAAACGGGAAAAGGGGAATCTACTCCCTTCTAGAACGAAATATGGGGGAAATAAAAATAGTATGGCAATAACTCTTAATTGAGTAATAAAATAATAACAAACTAGAATAACATGTTATTAGCAATGCGTAAACGTAACTCACACGCATGCCTTCCCCGTGCTCAGGTAGCAATTCTTATACTCCTACGCCTGATTGGAAAATGAGCCATATGCATGAGTTCATTTCAAATGCATGGGTTAGGACGTTAGGTGGATCTGCTTTAATTTTAAACGTACTCAGGAACATATCTTTTTTTTATAACCTAATATACCAATGTACATACATAATTAACCTTCACTACAATTCTCTCGTTCTTTTTCATAATTTTTCATAATAATCGGGAATTTTTATTTATTTTTCAATAAAGAAATTTTTCACTGCTCTGAATAAATTTGTACTATGGTAAAACTATACAATACGCCTCACTTTGAAAACATCGCCAATAAAACGCATAAGTTAAAAAAAAAACTAAAATATTTTATTGCAAAAAAATAAAACGGTAATTTTTCCTGACAATTGGCAATTGAATTCATAGCTAAATATTTTAATACATATTTTATATATATTTTTTTTAAAAAAGGTTAAGTGGGGCGTTTTGTATCTCGGTTGTCAGGTAAAAAGCCCCACTTTAGTGACACAACGCCTCTAAGGAAAAAGTATAAAAATTACGTTAATTTTTAGGATGAAGCCATGCATGCCTCTTCGCTTTTCGACCACAGCTGTTGCAGTTTGGTATATCGTACATACATACATCGTGCAAAACTCGTGTAACCAACCCAGACAAAACGTGTACTGGAGCCAGCCTTCCCAAAAAACGGTCTTGTAATTGCAATAACTTTCAGTACACTCGATGCACTTATTTCATGAGTGGTATTTTCGGGATTGGTTGAATTTCGGTTAAAATTTTTTAAGCTGTTATTTTTCTTCTTGATGACGTTGGTTGAGGTTGAACTTGCCAGTATTTTTGCAGGTATTGTCTGAAGTCCGGATGATCTCGGTTGGGGTTCAGAACTTTCAGTAGGAGTTTTAATGGAATTCTGCTCATGTAATCATCTGACAATGAGAAAAAGCGGTCAGGAATGCCATTTGGGTCGTAGCGACAAAATCCTGTTATGCTATGATGCCCGCAATATAGTTCTGGTATAATTTCGTGGCATTTCTATTAATAATAAACAAAAAGTGATAAGTGTATATTTCAATATGTTAGGTGGGGCATATTACACTTATGCTACTAGGGCGTTTTGTAAATTTCGGAGTGCGGAACTCCCCATCAACATTTGAAAACCACACCCTCTTCTAAGAGATAAGCAAAACCGAACTAAAAAAACTTATTTCATACACTTTCTAAACTTATAAAGCATTCTGGTGTCATGTTTTGAATTTCTGAAAAAAATTAATTTTTGTTGTATACCCACTCCAATATGTTTTAGCGCCAAAAATCTTTTTTTATAGAATATTTCGCGACTGGACCAAAAAAGCTCACTACTGATTGAAATGGTTCGAATATATTTGGTTGCAGCTGCATAGCCACACTTGTGTAGGTGTCAGGCTAGTGCGGCGTTTTGTTAACTGGGGCGTTTTGTATAGTTTTACGCTAGTCTTTTTTTTTATTATGTTTAAACGCTCCCAAAAACTATGAAAAACAACGAAAACCCGTTCGCGTACGAAAATTTTTTGTAGTTTTTGTAAAACGAGCGCTGAAGTGCGCTAAAGTTTAGCACAAGGATTTTTTTTGGGTCAAACTGTCAAATCTTTCAAATCACATACATTTTTTAATATTTGGTGCAAAAGGGATGCATGGGGAATCCATGGGGAATGCCACCACAAAAAAAGGGAAAAAAGGAGAATTTCACTTAAAGTGGCTAACAATACTACCCTGGAGCCACCGCTTGAGATTTGAGAACAGATAGTAGTCGTTGTGAGCCAAGTCTGGAGAATACATTGGGTGAGCAGCCAATTCGAATCGTAATCGGTCCAATTTGGCCATCGCTTTCAAAGACGTGTATGACGGCGCGTTATCATGATGGTACAGAACTTTTTTCTTCGCCATATGAGGCCGTTTTGACTTTATTTCGTCGTTCAGTTTGTCCAATAACGCTGCATAATACTCTCCTGTGACTGTTCTTCCCTTCTGCAGATAATAATCGATGAAGATTATGCCATGTGCATCCCAAAAAAGGAGGCCAAAACCTTCTCCGCTGAGTTTTGGTCGACTTTTGTGGCTTTCCAGCCACTCTACAGGCTGCCTTTTGGACTCAGGCGTATGATAATGGACCCACGTCGTTTCATCTATCATCACAAAACGTCGAAAAAAGTCCGCTCGATTACGCTGCAACAACTGCTAAAACAAGCTTCTTGAACTGCTATGCGACTACAACACACACTATAACCATTGGCACGAGCTTAGATCATGCCGACAGGCCAACATTTTAGTAGATGCGCCCAAGGCAAACAGAACTAAGTTTCTGTTACACCTTAGCAGAAATGACCTCAAAATCCTCACAGGACTGGCCACTGGGTTCACTCCCTTAAACGAGCACCTGAACAAAATTGTTATCAGAAGCTCGGGCTTTTGCGAGATGTGCCTGGAAGAAGAAGAGACAGCTGAGCACTTCATTGGCGAGTGTCCGGCCTTTGCTTGGATCAGAAAGGCCACTCAAGGCAACTACATCCTACGGGACGTTGATCTACTGGAGCTCAATCTTGCCCTATTGCTATAGCGACGGGCAGATTAAGGTCGATTTATAGCTCAGCAACAAATCGTTAATTCAGCGAATGGGGTGGTATTTCACCAAAGTACAATGGGCCTACAGGTCTACGTGCTTGTTGTCTCTACGGGATAACCCCCATTTAAATACAACACAAAACAATACGCTGCAACAACGCTAACCGGCCGTTGAAGCATCAACGAGCTGCTGTTTTTGGTCGACGGTCAGCAAACGCGGCACCCATCGCGCCGAAAGGTTTTTCATCTCCAAAATATCGTGGAAAATGTATCCCTCGTATTCTTTTGAGATACCCACGGCCTTAACTAACTCGCGCAACTTCACTTTTCAATCACTCAAAACAATTTTGGCTTTCCAGAGCGAGGTGCATCTTGCGTATTGGTACGACCCATTTTTAATTCACTAAACCACCGATAAACTGTTGTTGTCGAATGAGCAGATGTGGGATAACATTTCTGCAACCATTGCAATGATTTTTCGGAATTTTTTTCGATCAAAAACAATGTTTGATCAAGATGAGATACTCCTGTTTCCATTATTTTTACTACGTCGAAAGTAGTGTCACTCAAACGACTGTAGCTTGCAAATAAATGGACAAAATGTCATAAAACTCCATATGTAAACTAGTGACAGATGAGCCTCTCGCAATGAGTCATGATCATTTTCTAGTGGTGCCACTTATTAAAAAATCCCGAGACTTTTCAGTACAGCAATCCCCCCACATACGCGAAGGATACGTTCCGAAAAACCACCGCGTACTTATGTCGAATTCGCGTATGTTGAAACTAGAACTGTATGAAAATATGTATGTTCTACATACGAGTATGTATGTACATATAGAGATGGGTTCAAAGACAAGCAATTTTTTGAATGTTTGTTTGGAAGCTTGTGATGATCAATTTGATGAAGACATCTTAATTATGTTGCCATTGCGACTTGTATTTTCAAAAATTACCTGGTCAAAGATATAAGAGCGAACATGAGTTTTTTATGAATCGCGTATAAGCACCGTGTATGTTGAGGGAATATCGGAAAAACTGAATCGCGTATAAGCGAAATCCCGTATGCTGAGACCGCGTATGTGGGGGGTTCAGTGTATATGTAAGCGGAGCAAAAAAAAAATTATATTATGGTGAAAGTTAGAGTAGTTTGTATTTAATTCATAATCAAGTTTTAAAAAATGTTTAGAACGATATAGCGGTACCTTGATGGCCATTTTGCCCAATAAATCAGAAACGATTGCATTTTAATCGGTTTATAAGATTAAAAGGACTCCAAATGAATCAAACAAACAATGATTTTTGTTTTCTTTTAATGAAAATTTAATTTTTATTTTGAATTAATTTTCCAGGTACAATTTTTAATAACGAGTAGAACCACCTTTTTTTCAAAATAACCTCAAAAATTCGATCTTTGAAGGAGTTGTATATACAATGAGGCGAAATAGTCTCATGCCAGGCTTCGATGCTTTCCATTGCTTTCCACCTTCGTATACTTTTCGTTTGAGCCAGCCCCAGAAATTTTATATAATGTTAAGGTCTGGCGAATATTGTGACCATGGAAGAAGTTCAACATTTTAACTGGCAACGAACGATTTAACAATGCGAGCTGTGTGTATAGGAGCGTTGTCGTGTTGAAATATCCATGAAAGTGGATCTTCGGAAATGCTGGGGCCAAATTACCGCATCTGTTAACGAGTAACTCGTTATCGAAATGTGACGATTTGGCATCACTGCACTCGATATCGAGCACTCGGTATCGAAATTTGAGCTGACAGCATACGTTAACGAGTGTCATTTTATTCGAAAGCAATCTGGCTGTCGAGTGCGAACAAAAAAAAAATTATGTGACTATTCTAGAATTGATTTTTTGTGGTTTTGGAATAAACTAATATGTAATTATTAGGACCAATCTCCACAAAATCAACACAATCCAAAAAATTGTCTGGCTGAATTTAATTTAAGGACGAATAGGGCTGGAGAAAGGTAAGCGTTTTGAATTATTGTTTATCTATATAAACTAATAAATTATTTTTTGGTAGACATTCGCTGATCAGAAATATATCGTCAAAAACAAATTGTCCTTCAACAAATAGTCTAGGATGAAAACCGGTGGTAGCCCCTTTCATAAATCTGCAAAACTAAAGTGTTCTCTACGTTTGAATTACTATTTTTTTATACTTTTTATACTACACAGTATTTCCTTTTAAATATTTATTGGATATCACTAAAATAATATTTTTCAATATTTGAATCAACCGGAGAAACGTCATTTTATTAGTTGTAGTAGAATTTTTCTATTGGGTCTATAACTGCGGTTTGCTAAGAGATGGCGTTACTTGTATTATTTCATTGGAACATGCGTTGGAAAGTTTGTCACTGTACGTCATTTCAGTATACGTCAGTCATTTCAAGCGTAAACAACAATAATTTTTTTTCAAGCAAATATGTCGAACTTTGTGTCTGAAAAAGTGTTTTTGCGGGGAGTTCTTCTTCATTACTTTAGAGAGCAGTAGCCGAAAAACGCCCGGAATATGCGACCAGACACGAGGCAATAACTTTCCATCATGACAACGCTCGGCCCCACGTTGCTATTCTGGTTAAGAACTATTTGGAAAACAGTGGATGGGAAGTTTTACCCCACCCGCCTTATAGCCCAGACCTTGCCCCTTCTGACTACCAATTGTTTAGGTCGATGCAGAACGCCCTCACTGAAATACGGTTCACATCAGAGCAGAATATCAAAAATTGGCTTGATTCATTCTTGGCTGCCAAGCCGGCGCAGTTCTTTTGGGATGGAATCCACAAATTGCCAGAAAGATGGGAAAAAGTCATAGCTTCAAATGGGCAATACTTTGAGTAATACAATTGTACATGTTTCTCTTAAATAAACGTTCAAATTTTGAAAAAAAAAAACCGCACGAATTAAGTTATAGACCCGATAGTACAATTTTATTTTTATTCGATACGTTAGCTATCGAGTGCTGTCATCCCATTGAGGTTACTCGATCATTCGATAACGAGTCCTACTCACTCACTCGTTAACGGATGCGGTAATTTGGCCCAGATTTCAGAAAAAATTTCAGAAAATTTGATTTTCTGCCACTTCCATCTCAAGTTCTCAACTCCTATAAGTAATGGAGTAGTCTGAGTCTGAGTACACCCATAAATTCCGCCAGGAAACGCAGATCAAAATAGTGAAAACCGCATCTAAATCCGTTTAATGGTTCTCGAGATCAGTCACATTTTGGGGATTTCCTTTTATACTATGTGTAGATTTTACTGCCTGTTGAAGTTGGAGAAGGGGAAGTGTTTCACTTTTCGTCTGATTCAGGCAAATTTGCCTACCGCGGCTAAAGAAGTCTCACTTGAAAAATAACAATGATAAATTAATTAATTAATCCAACTAGTACATACATTTCAATAAAATCCATTAAAATTCAAGATATGCTTTAAACTTATGATCACGAGACACTGTCCCTCGGAGCACCCTGTCCCTTTTGGATCGTTCGGTGAGTGTATATAATGTACGACCATGTTGTTGGAAGAGTTGTTCCTGGTCTTGGTATCTGTCCCTTGTTGGTTTTCTTTTTGTTGTATATCGTGGCCGTGCTGTTTCCACCGGACCCTACAAACGAGCAGAGGCCTGGGTCAGGGTAAAACTGTCCTTTGGACTCAGAACCTCTACTGACATTCACTATGTGTTTAGCCTTTGAGTGTAGCTTTGGACAATGTCTTCTCTAACTTCACCCCTTATTTTTACTTGTACTGTACTTCTCATTATTTTACTGCTGACACTTTTATTCTATTTGCACTATATTGCACTTCATACTTTTATGTGTTGAAAAAATAAGTTTTTCCGTTTCATTGTTAACTGTGAATAATTTTCTGAAATCTGATGAACACATTTTGCATTGTTTGTTCAATGTTTGAAGACTGCATACGCATTATTACTTTTAAATGTCTAGAAAGGTGGACGACTCATATTTTGGAGGAATATCATCATATATATTATTTCGATAGTATAGGTACCATTTGCAGCTCTCACACTTAACCAATCTTAACAAATAAGGTGTCAAAAGAAATAGAATTTCCTGGAGCACTGACGAATTCCACTTTCACTTTATAACTTTTAACAAATGAAAAAACCAATCAAAACAAATATTCTACCCAAAATAAACAATTAGCGTATGATTTCTACGGGATTTCCATCAGCTGACAGATGGAAATCATATGGAAAGTTTGGATGGGAAGTTTGGATTTTGGGGGTTGGATTTTCTCTTGCGAGAGTTCTCGTACGGGCACAATAGTGTATATTTATTTGTGTCACTGTAATTACTAAGAGCATGATCACCCCACACGCTTAGACACGCCTTCCGAATGGTAATCGTCTATTTTCGCCCTCTCTGACAATGTCAAACAATTTTTTTTTTACCATTCTTGAAGAAGAAATAAAGCCAATCCTTTCTGGTTGAAAAAAAAATCTTTTCACAAAGAACCATAGTAATTTGACTGCTTCTAATCTGATGAACTAATTTAATTGCATGCGAATCTGACTGATTCAACTAATATGTCTCAAAAATACAGTTGACCTGTTTTCTTAAAATTTTGGAATTCACCGTTGCGTTCAACACAAACCACTCTTTCTTTCACCATCCTTTTTTTTGTTCCCGAACCGCCATACATCGGAAGATAGATCACTTTCATTTCCCAAAATTGCCTGCTTCTAATCTATGGAGCCGCAGTGTACCTAGGTACTTGTAGTATGTATAGAAAAAAAAAACCAAACACATATGGAAAAAAAATTATACATATATTTTATTTTCTTTTGGAAAGAGACTTAGTTTTATGTTAAAAAAAAAACAATTTTTATGTCGAAAAATAAAATAAAAAAGAATTTTTGAAATTTTAAATTAGAATAAAAACATAAAATAATAAATTATAATATTAATGTATTTTGTATAAAAAAAAGGACTATATTTTTTTTTTTCGTTTCGCGTTTCAGGTTCACCAATCACCACCTCGGTGGAGGATATTGCGGTCCGTAGCCGTACTGGGGTGGATATCCTGGCCCATATGGTGGTGGTGGCGGCTGTGCTGGCGTATTAACAACCACAACTTGTGCTGGTGGCGGTGGTGGTGGTGGACGACGGCGGAAAGTTGGAACAATGGCAATTTGAATTCCTGGCCTGTGATGGTGATGATGATGGGGTGGGGGACCACCGCATGGAGGACCGTGTGGAGGCATCCTTGTTCGTATTTTTTTTTTTTTCGTTCTTCGTAAACTAGGTGTTAACAAGTCGATAGGAAGTTTCTAACTGATTCTGAATACGAGTAGCTAGCTAGAGTAGCTGGACTAGAGTTAAAATAGGTAAGCCATTGCAAAAATCATGACCTTATCGGGCTTATCTAATCGCGAAATACGTCCAAAATATACGGGAAACATTTATTACTGATATCGATAGGGGTTCAGGTGTTTCTTATTTAGTTTTCGATAATCCTTTGTTTCTTTTTTTTTTAATCAAAATAAAGCTACGCAGTAAAATGTAATAACGATTCATATCTTTTGTAGATTTTGTACGAGTACCTGTGTCCCGCTTGGTTGAACTCATATTTGTCATCGCCATGTTGAGGGTATTTACCTTTAACTCAATTTAGGGGCTTTGTTTGCATCTATTTAAGTGAATAAGGGCAATGAGGCATGCAGCTTTGTTACCTACAGACATATGGATATGACTCACTTAGCGCAACAATAATGACATTGTTAAAGTGCTGTTTACGGGTTTATTTATCGAGAGTTTAGAATTTAGCCTTCTCGATGAATCGTAGCTTTAAAAATAGAAATAGAGACACAGGCGCTTAAATTTTTTCGGTAGATTTTGCAATGATCACGATGTCAGATATAGACATCATCTTGGAACTTACTACACTCGAGTATTCCAATGTAGTCAAATACGTGGGAGTTAAGTATCTTAGATATTCGCCGCAACTGGAATTCTCTCACGATAATCTACAATAGATCGTGTAACTACTGTAGAGTCTTTTGGGTAAGTCACCGGCTGTATGGTGGAACCTGGGGTCTTCACCCGAAAATGATATACTACTTGCAGGGCTGCCGTTTTGAGAATTCCCATGGGAGTATTTGATACGTTTACAGGGGAGTATTTTGTGTCTCAAAGGAGTACAAAAAGAATCGATACGAACTCAATTATTTTATTTTGACTGTAACCTCTAGAATTTTTTTTTGAAAATACTTATCGTTAGTACAGTGACCGAAATAAGTATAAAGATACGGATGAGACAAATCCAAGAGTGTATTTTAAAAGGTTCTACTGCATACAAATCTTTCTAGCTATGATCCCCCAAATATTTTCGGTTTTTCTTAGATCCGGACGACATGTTGACCACGGCAATACCTATTTGACCTTGACTTCAAACCATTCGCGGACTGTTTTTGTCGTGTCAATAGGGGCATTGTCTTGTTAAAAAATTAAGCTTTCACCCGCCGGAATTTCTCCAAATTCGTCTAGAGCATATTCGAGCATCTCTACATATGTATTTTTCACCATTCATTTTGGGTGGTACTCACATCAAAGTGATTTTTCCATGATACTCAAGGGGACGCCGACTCATCGCACTTCCACCTCCGGAGTGTCGGCTCATTTTCATTCCTTTTTTATCCCGCAAATCCTGCTAATAAAAGCTGAAACTATCGGGACAGTTTGCCTTCAAAACTTACTGCACTCTTCTTACAGTTACTGACAATTCCAACTAACCTAACCAGCATTCAGCATATTTTTCTTGGCTTAGCGTGGAATAGCTTTCGTTACGGACGCTACAAAGGCTTCGTCGACCGGATCATCTAGCAGAACCTTACCTTTTACCCAAATTGAGGAAATTAGACACAACGGAAACAGATCGTCCTACCTTCAACGCAATTGGCCGATTGGATAACCCATGCTCTTTAGTAGTAGTAGTAGTAGTAGTAATTAGACTTTATTTATACAATTCAATTTAACATTGCATTACAATCCAGTTTATAATGCCCTGCCCAGTCGCGAAATTGGTAGGGCCTTACCTAAGTAATGGGTTCTGCAGTACTGAACATAGAATGAAGCTTCATTACAATCAATAAACCCTCTACATTCTTAGTGAAGTTCTTCCATCAGGCATTCTTATTTTATTATTAAGTAATGCCACTGCATTACCCAGTCGATGAAAGGTAATGGAGAAGAGAATGTAATGTATTGAGAATATTTGCTTGCTTCGCCTTGCTATACTATACACTGCATTGCTTTATATGATTTTTAAGAAGTACTTCTTTCCTGGATTCCATTTACATCTATCCGAATACAATATGTAATGAGTTGACATTTTTTTAACTGAATTCGTGGCGTCGCTGTTCTGGGAGTTTAGTTTATTGCATCAGACGATCGTTGTATTATCATTCTGGCTGCGATTTTTGAAGTTAAAAGTTGATTTCTTGTGAACATAAGTGAATAATTATAATTAAAAAGTGAGTTCGAAATATTAAGTATACATTGGTATACATTTAAATAAATAACTTTAAGAATGGCAAGGATGGAAAATAGCAAACGTCAGTTTTAAGAAAACTTTTCGGATTGAGTAGTCAACACCCATAACTTTGGCGGAATTCAGGAAAGCGGCGCTTTAAGAGGTAAATAATGTTGTGGACTTATGTAATTGAGTATTGTCCGAATCTTATTTATTATTGCTAAAATTATACTTTCTTTTTACACAGAAGCTACAGAAAAATACGGGAAGAACGCAACACCAGGAACCCGGGAAAAACTCAAAAAATCGTTATTTTATGTACTTGCACATATTATGTTTAGCAAAAGAAAAAAAAAAACAATAAAAAAAACTTAAAATTAAAATTGAGAAACTTCATTGTTATCTACCCTATTTTTTATTTGATTTTCCAGCGCGTTCTTTTAAGTACATAAAATGGTAGCCATGAATGTTCTTCTTACTGGGTAATGCAGGGTGGAAGTCATGAATGTGCTGCTTACTGAGTAATCGAGGATGGAAGTCATGAATGTGCAATAACTGCCCTTTCTTGGTCAAATGGGTTCCGTCGATTGAACTGTTATCATTTCGAGTTACGAGTAGTGCGAGTCACCTGTGAAATCACCGGAAAAATATGTTCACACACAATAAAATAAAAGAAAACTTATCAATGATCTAAAACATTGTAAACTAAACACAGTGTCTTTATACTTATTTCACTTTTTGTGCATTGCTTCTTTTCAATCTGTTTCTAAACTATTTTCGTGAGTAACGATGTTTTATTTGTTTCTATTTTAGAGAGTATTGATGTACCTTCCTTTTGGCATAACGTGCGTTTTTGGTTATACCAAATTGAATAGTTTGAGAACGCCTGTCTTTATACTTCTCTCGGCAACTGTATTTCGTTATAGCATTTTAGCGAAGTACTATTCAAATTACTACTTGTTTCAAAAAATTAATATATTTTATAGGGGACTACAATCATGACGATGGGAGCACGGGAGTACAGTGTTTGATAGGGTAGTACGAATACTCCCTTAGTACTCACTTCGGCAGCCCTGTCTGCTTGTATACCATGATGGTCAGACCCATTATGTCATGCACGGCTTAAGAAGCTTCAACGGATGGTCTGTCTTGGTTTTACCGGTGTTATGCGCACCTGACTTCCAGCAGCCCTAGAAGCTGAAATTAGCTTTTCGCCATTATACAGATCTTTATAAGAAAGGCAGCCGCTAGAAGTGCTATTAAACTACAACTTATTCATAAGTACAAATCAGGTAATCTATGGTCACATGAATATTATCAACATTTATTCCGATCACAGGATGATGTGCACCGTCGTCGCGTCGATGATAATACCAGGTTGTTTAGTAAGTTTTGTCGTTCGATATGAAACACTAGATTTTACGGTTTCAAATAATGTTATTATTTAATTTAGACTAGGTACACACATGCGATTGCAGTCGCACGACTATTCAGTCGCACGACTATTCAGTCGCACGACTATTCAGTCGCAAAAAATAGAACACATAGCTTTCAATGTAAGTGCGCGCACATAAAACCTATCAATCGCAACGTATCATGTGCGCGCACTTACATTAAAAGCTATGTGTTCTATTTTTTGCGACTGAATAGTCGTGCGACTGCAATCGCATGTGTGCACCTAGCATTAGTCTACCTGAACTTCAATACACTCTTGCCCCAGTAATGTTCTAATTTCTGGATTCCATGTTCCATCCCTGAAGTGAGAATCCGAAAGACTGTCAGAATATGCTTCCACGGCTGTTATCACTTCTTCTTTCGATGAAAATTGTTTTCCACGCTTCCATTTTTTTTGAGATATGAGAACAGCCAGATGTCAGAGGGAGCTAAATCTGGCAAATATGGTCCACGTTGCAACAATTCTTACTTAATTCACTGATTTCCGCGAGTGTGCGTTGTCTTGATGAAAAATGATTTTTTTTTCTCCTGTAAATCAGATATTTTCTAACAAATTTTGACATCCAGCTAGTCCACGGTACAGATCTGATACTGTTAAAAAAAAAAATACACATGCTAAGGATTTGAGCGAGTTGACGCCGCTCGGAATCGGCAAGAACTGTAGGTGCCTTCCATTCGTGCAAAAATATAACACGCACACACAAAATGGCTGCGAGAAGCAGACCCTGGTTCACCCCGAGCTGTAGCGCCGCCCAAAGAAAGAAGATGCCAACACCTTATTGGCCGATTTCTAGACCCTAACTCGATTCGGAGCCGAGGTACTGGGCTTACACCACTTCTTGGCCTCTTGTTTTGATTCACGATCATGGTATTAGACCCAACACCCAAGTCATGAAAGAACGCACTTATCCTTCGTATTGTTTCCGAAACACTCCAAATGTTGCTGAGAAAGTCGAATTCGAATGTTTTTTTGTTCCATTGTTAGCGAATGCGGCACCTATTGTGCACAAAGCTTTCTGAAACCCAAAACTTCAGTCAAACTATTGCTTACACTGCCTAATGAGATGCCCACGGCTTCTTCTAAATATCGGTTAATCGACGATCTTCCAAAACCATATCCTGTATTTTTGCCACGATTTCTGGTGTTGATGCAGTTTTTGGACGTGCTTCACGTGTGTCGTCTTCAAGGCTTGTATAGACCACGTTTAATTTCAGCAACCCATCTTTCAGCTGTTTTTATTGAAGGCAAAGAATCCTTGAAAACTTTTAATAAGCCTTCGTGAATTTGTTTTGGTGCTACACCTCCCAAAAGCGAAAATTTTATTACTCTAAGGATATTCAATTTTTTCCATTGTAAAACAACACTATGACACGTCAACTTCGAACAGCTGTAAATGTGCGAATGAGTTAATAGATCTGCATGAAACTTCACACGTGTTCATGAAAGAGTATTGTACTACCCCTTTTAGAAAAATAAAACAACGAACCTTACAGCGCCATCTCTTATCGCACGACAAAACTTATTGAACAACCCTCGTATAAGTGAATTCTGATTTGCCAGAAAATTCGAAGTTCATATTTTGGACGTACCGTAGCACATGGTCAAGTGGCGGACCTACCCTAAGCCCAAAAGTCTAGTATAAAAAATGGAGGGATCGAAAATGGCTTCTGGAGACTTTGGGCCCGACACCAAAGTCTCTATGTCTCTTGGAACCAGCGTTGCCAGATAAGAGCATAGAGGGCATTTTTAAAAGGTTTTGGGTTTTTTTTTGAAAAATTTGGGGCAACAGACGACAACTTGCCCCAACTTATAAGAATCCTACTTTTAACATGTTTTTTTTATGTTTTAATTATGTTATTTATTAAATTTTAATTATTTAGTATGTAAAATCACAGTTAATTCAACTTTTTTTATTTCATTTCATTTTTATAATTCATTTGAAAAATTGTTAAACTTACAAATACTTAAACTTTTATTTTTTTTTTATAAATTTTGATGATTAAAATGAAGTAAAAACTTATATTTATTATAGTTATTTGTTAAGGTCGGAAACACATTGCAAGTGGCGATGGGAATGGCTTGTATTTATTTTTGTGCAACTTATATTTTTATTTATACATGTTTAAATTTTATATCTTCTAAAATTATGGTTTGAGGGCTTATTTTAAAATACCCGGGCAAGGGGCAAAACTATAAATCAGGGAGCAAATTTGCCCGAGCGGGCACCTTGTGGCAACGCTGCTTGGAACATTTCCCAGCGTGTCTCAATCTAAGCCAGCCGAGCCGTGACATAGCTTATGTCTAAGGTAGGTAAATAACAAAATAATTTCCCTTACCCCAGATGTTCAAAAATTCCTACAGCCTGTTACTTACTATGGCAACGATATTAATGCATCAGATAAAGGAACCCGAAATCAATGCTACCAGTAGCGAAACAAGTGATTCTGATGATACTAGCAGCCTTGCCAATATTTAGATTTGCATATAAATATGTGTGTTATCTTATGTTTTGATTATGTATTTCGCAGTACAGTGAAACTTGTCTAGCTGGACACCCTTGTAAGTTGGACACCTGGCTAAGTTGGCCAATATTTGACTGCACCAAGAAAATTCCATACAAATATTCCTCAAAAAACTATTATATGTTGTCCACCTGCCTACCTTGGAAGTTGGAGACAGATTTTTATACTTTTTCTCATCTCTCATATTAAATACCCTGCGAAAGTTGGACACCTTTATATTTTATCCAGCTGCCTATCTTGGAACTTGTCCGCAAATTTTAACACTTAGGCCTTGTGCCAATTGCGTTCAAATATTATCCTCTGGCTAATTTTTGACGCTAGTGAGGTGAATATAGACTTCAAAAAATTACCCGGCTCTTTAGCTGTATAAAAAATTATCCTGTGGATAAAGTTTGACATTTGTATATACCCATGAAGGAATGAGATCGACGACGAGAGCTTTGTGTTTGTTTCGGTTTTCCAAGTCGATTGTCGGTGGACAAAATGTAGTGCACTATATAGTGTTCACATACGATGGGAAAACTACCCATTGTGAAAATTATGTAAAAACCAGTTCAACATATTTTTTTTATTAAAAAAAGTAATTCATATGTGTAAAAACAAGTAAAATTGATAGTTTGAATAATGTTGATTGGTGAAAGTTTTACCTTTATATTTTCCATTTACAAATGACGAACTTTGTTCAATCATGTAAACAAATTAGATATAATTTACAAACAAAAGCATTAACACGGATAATAATTATTAGTTATGGTTTTTATGTTATTTTTTTATTTAAAACTGGGAAAACAGTTTGGTAATTTTAGTTATAATAAAATCTGATGTGAATGAAATTCAAGGGAAATTTATAAATTCTAGTGGGAAATTAATGAAAATAGCACTAACAAAAATCCCATTCAATCCAATCGACACAGCAAAATGCTAAAATTGTATCCACCTCTGGTAGAAACGTCAAATATTAGCCAGTGGATAAAAATTTAACGCAATTGGCACACGGCCTAAATGTCATCTCTCATATGAAATAACCTGCGAAAGTTGGCCAAGGGTATGTGATGTCTGATGTGTATGTATGTATGTATGATATGGATTTTGTTTTTCTTTGTTCCATATTTTCGGTTGAATAAAAAATAAAAATACACACCCTTATAAGTTGGACACCTGCATAAGTTGGACCAAAATGGTTGCACCGCAGGTGACCAACTTACCAAGGTTTTACTGTAATAAATATACGATTTCCAATACATGGGATAGCTGAGGTGAATTTGCACGTCATCTGCGTACATTTGAATTTTACAGAGTTTTCGTACCTACTTGGGGCAGATCATTGTTGAATACAGTAAAAAAAAACAAAGGCCCCAGGATAGATCCCTGTGGGACACCTGTATTGGTTGCTAAAAACTTTGAGTTGAATCCGCCTGCAGAAATAGCTTGAGTTCTACCACGGACATAACTACGAGTATAAACTAACTTCAAAGCCGTAGCCCCAAAGTGACAATAGTTTCTAAGCTTAAGTAAAAGCAAATTCTGCGGAACAGTGTCGAAAGCTTTTGAAAAGTCTAGTGGCACCAAAGATGGTACCTGATCATTATCCATTTCTATACGCAAATCATCAATTAGATTTCATATTGCTGTCGTACAACTAAGGCGTGCTCTAAAACCTGATTGAAAATTCGTAAACAACTTGCCGTCATTAAGGTGGTTCCAAATTTGTCAGCTAACTAGTTTTTCGAACACTTCTGAAAGCATTTAATCTTTTGTATACATTTAATCTTTTGAGTAAGACTATAAAGTACTTCAAAGATATTTAAGTCTGTGTACATACTTCAGTTAACTGCTAGAGTATGTACACTACACATGTCTATAGCCCATTGTTGTTTTGCCAATTTCAAGTTCAAACTGCGCAACATATTTATTTTCAATAATAGACATATGTCAACCGCTGATTTATGGAGTATTCGATTATTTAACGCCCAGTATCTTATCTAATCTAATTATAGAAAAAAATAATTCGTTTTGCACGTGTAGATACCGAAGTTCTATTTATTCAAAACACACTAACACTCTTTTTGGAACACTATTAGTGTCCAAATATAAAATAAATAAAAAATCGGTTTATTTATTTGTTAGTTAAGTCTATGACTAACGTCTTCGTCATCAATATTGTAGGTAGGGGTACTGATAGCCAGAATGGAGTTCTATGTGAAGGACCTGAAATATCAGGTGGTGCGCCTATCTGCAAATGACTCACTACAAAAAGTACCTTAATAACGGGTGATTCATTTAGAGGTATGTACCGTTTTCAGTAGGCATATTATGACAGATCACGCGTGAGGGATGTCAAATTGTCATGCATTTTTGTTCGACAACTCATCACGGAAAGACTTAATAAAGCGCCTACAATATTATTTAACGGTATAACGAAAATCAGCGTCATACGAGGACTGTATTTCGTGCGGTTCGAGCAACTTATGGTTCACATCCACATAATCGGCACAATTCGATATACCATCGAAAATTTGTAACCGCAATTTTCATTATTGGATAATACGCGACCAAATAGACCACATCCGGCACGTACTGAAGTAAAATATAGCGGTACGGTGCGTTAGCTGAGAGTGTATGACCGTGATGAGTCGATACGGTGCCATTCTCAACAGCTTGACTTGTCGTACGCAACAATTTGGCGATGTTGGCTTAAAAGCACACAAAATTCAACTCGTGCAAGAATTGAAAGCAGGTCGACCTTGCGAAGCGTCACCCTTTCAGTCTTTGGTATCTTGAAATGTTTGAAAAAGATCCACTGTATTCGACAAAAATTATGTTCAGGTTCAGCGATTAGGTCCATTTCTGGCTTAACGGCTACGTCAAAAACCTGAATTGCTGTATTTGAGCTGAAGAGCGATCCGAAGAGGTTCCAGAGCTGCCATTACATCCAGCCAAAATAACGGTTTTGTGTGGTTTTATGGGCTGGTGGGATCATCGGTCAGTATTTCTTCAAAAATGAGGCCGGTCGGGAACGAAACTGTGGATGGAGCCCGTCATAGCGCCATGGTAACGGACTATTTGCTGCTTGATATTCAAGCGCGTGATCTCGACGACATTTTGTCGTGTCGTGTGTGCTACTTGCTACACAGCCCGTAAAACCATGTCTTTATGACGAGAATAATTTCGTGAACAGTTGATTTCACGCTTCGGACGCTTACGGATCAAACAGTATTCGTGAGCCACCTTACCGGCTTTGTTAAACGTTTCGATACTTGGTGGGCGAACTATTAGTAGTTACAAGAAATTGCTTTTTAATGGTATTTTAATGTACATATGTAATGTAAAGTATATTTTTACTAGCCGGCAGTTAATATTAATAACAAAATATAATTCTGATTTTTAGTTCAACTCGTAAACGACAGAATTTAGCAAAAGCACATAAGTAGTAGTAACTAATCAAAAAGTGATGCCAATGGCTTTTACTCTTTTTTTAGGTAGGTAATGTTCTGCCGATTCATACAAAATAAAATCCAAATAATATACATAGTTTCAAAAATATGTATGTGGTAAGTGCGTTGGACTACTACGCACGCTGCTCAGGTTCAATCCCAGCCCGGGTCCAACACCTTAAAAAGTTTTTCATGGTTGCCACCTCTTTCGAATGTCTGACATGCAATCACAGAGTATCAGTTGTCATGAGAAGCTTCTCAACTCGCCGTTCGGAGTCGGCAAAACACTGTAGGTCCCTTCCATTTCGTGGAAAAAATAACACGCACACTCAAATGGTTGCGAGAAGCTAGGCTTGGTTCTTTATAGGACTGCTGACGCCGTATATTTATTTATTTTATTCAAAACCAGCAAGCAATCTGTCAAAATTTTTACTTTTTGGCATTTCATCAATTCGCCATTTCACTGTCAGAGAATCCACAAATTTATGATAAAGTATTCATTCAGATTGACGTATCTAAGTCGAATTTTGTCTAAAATTATGATTTCCATTCGATTGCCTAAAACAGTGGTTCCCAACCACTTGCCCCCCCATGGCAAATTAGAAAATCTCATGCCAGTCGAATAAATATTACTATATTTAATACATCGAAAATTTTGTATATCCGTGTACATATGCACATACAGTCAAACTTCTTTATAACGAACCTACAAGGGACCAATAAGTTTGTTCGTTATAAAGAAGTTTAACACATATTTCGCTATAGAGGAACTTTTAAGCTCTGGCAGGTACTTTTAAGTCTGCCAACAAATTTCGCAATATAGAGAATTTCGTATAAAGAAGTTTGACTGTATTTTGAAAAACGTATTTTTATTTATTACTTATTTATATTCATATTCATATTCATATTCATATTTTATTATGCAACATCATTTATAATAGACTTAAATAATCTTTAGGTTATAAATGAGAAATAAATAACAATTAATTTTATCAAAATAAACAAGGAAAGAACAAAGATAAACATTAAAAAACAAATATTGTACTTATAATAATAATGATTAATTAAATAAGTTATTAACCTGTCATGCCCCTTTAGCAAATTTCATTAAACTATTCAATGATATTATATATTTATTATATTTATGTATACAATCCGTAGGTGAGTTAAAACTAAACTATGTATAATCTTATTCTGTTACCTGCCAATACTGAAAGAGAACTTTATCAAAACAACCTGAATTACAGAGCCTTCTTATGCTGAGAGGAATAGTATTCCAAATGCGAGTGGCACGAACAAAAAATTGACGCTCAGAAATGGAGAAGGAAGCACGTGGTGTGATCAAACTAAAGGATCGGTTAGATTGTGAAAAATTAAGTTTTTGAAAGAGGTAAGGTGGCTGTTTGGTGGTTACAATCCTATGAAGGCACTTGATTATGCAATAGTTGAGGTATTGGTTTAATGTACACCCAAGAATGGTTTTTGCGTACGGAGAGATATGGTCATATCGTTTTAAAGCGTACACATAGCGAATGATATTATTAAATGCCACATTGAGTTTCCTTTTCATGTCTGCACTGATGCTACAGCAGATCTCGCAACCATATGTTATAATGGGAACAAGCAGTGTTTTTACTAATTTAAGTCTGGTAGTAAAAGAGGTGTAGTTACGAGAAGCTGATAAGTTCCTGAGATGAGAGACCCATATATTTTGCCTATAACCGTGCGAATATGATGATCCCAACACAGCCTTGTACTGAACCATACAACGAGATTCTTGGCCTTATCTACGAAGTCAATCGGTTCATTGTTTAGCAGTATGGAAGGAAGACTATCCACGTTGATCACATTCCTGCTGATTACTAGGCATTTAGATTTAGTAGGATTTATCTTCAACGAGTTTTCTTGAGACCAACGTAAAATTCTTGTGAGATCATCATTGAGCTTCGAAGACACATCATCTATAAATTCGGGCTTACAGCTTATGTAGAGTTGCACATCACCTGCATACATATGAATATTTGAATTTTTGATGATAGATGGAAGATCGTTTATATAAATGACGAATAGCAAAGGACCCAATATAGATCCTTGTGGAACGCCGGAAGATAAGTAATGTACATATGCGATCCATATGGTCAATGCGAGTTGTGATGTTGCATCTTCTTCACCAGTTCTGAGATTATAGGTGCAATATTTATCAGTGCAATTCTCATGTTAGCTGAAGCGTCAACTCTGTTTCTCTTTTTGTTTTTATTGCGGAGGAGAGCTGAAAATGTTTGCTCTCATAAATTAGTTGTTGAAAAGAGCACCAAGCACGGATTAGCAATGTTTTGCAGTCTACCCTGATTCTCCTACTGTTCCACATATGGGACACCTGTGCTTTTAATTTTTTGTTGTGTTAGCAGGCCAAATTCGAAAAATGTTTTTGAAATCTATGTGTTTAATTCCTTTGAATCCGTTTCCTAGTAACAAACAGAAAAAAAAGCAGTGATAGTTCACTCATTTTATTTGTATTCATTGTTTGTACGTAAAGTGAAGTGAACTGATGGGACAATGTGTTCAAAAAAGGAGAATGTGGGTTATAATTTCCTGCTTTAACCCTTTACGGTGCAAGATCGTAAAAACATCAAAGTACTAGTTGATTTGATAGCTTTTCGAATTTAATGAAACACGTATTTCTTAGAATTACAAAATTTTATTTACTTTTTGAAAAAATACTTAAAAAAGGGTTTTTGACACTTTCAGTCACAATGTATTATAACGTATCCCTATGATGTATGGAATATTTTGAAGCAATTACTTTGCTTACTGTAGCATAATGCACCAAACTACTGAAATTTTTACGCAAAAATATGCACTGGCTATCACTTTTGAGTATTTTTTCAATTGCATACCCATATTCACACATGTGTTTTTTCACAAGTTTCGCGACAAGTGAACTGCAACTAAGAGACGAGCACCTAACGCAATCTCTTTCAGCTGAAACTTACTAAAAAAAATAATAGAACGGTATATGACAATACTGTAACATTGAGTTATAATAGACTTAAAAACAGTTTTTTGTTTTTTGTGAGCTTTAAACGGTATGTAGCATTACTGCATCATGGCGCTGTAAAGGGTTAAGCAAATAGGAAGAGAGAGTGGAAACTACAAACTATAGTTTTAAAGCTTTAAGGCGTCAACATTTACACTTGTATTCTTTGCATCAAAATTCACAATTTAAATTGTATCCACGCCTCCCCTTTACAGTCTCCATGCCCCACCGGTTGGGAACCACTGGCCTAAAAGATCGGCCATTTTGTTTTTTCATCTTCAGAGGCAGCTTTTCAAATGCAGAGGTGCAAAACCTTTTGGGGACAACATTTTTCAGAAAAGTTTCAATATTATAAAACACTGTTGGATTACTTTTTCGAAAGCACTTAAAAACGTGTACAATCGTATGTTTTATTTCACATATTTATACAAAAAAAAAAAAACCAAAAAATATAACCCATTTTACACATTAAAAAAAAAAAAAAAACCAAACCAATAACTTTACACTATTAACGTATTCAAATAATCCTCTGCAATGTCTACCATCCGTAACGCGGAGGTGGTGGAGGTTGACTATTTACCACGACTACTGTTGTGGCTGGTGGCGGTGGTGGTGGACGAGGACGTCCTCCAAATAATTCCACAGTAATTCCTGGTCGTCGAATCGGCATTGGTGCAATGAAATCGATTTCTACTCCAGGTCTTCCATGATGATGATGATGGTGATGATGATCGTAGGGTCTGTCCCAGCCTGGTGGTGGCATTTCGATTAAGTTGATTTCAAGGTATTCACTGTTCAAAAAAGTCCGCTTTGAACTAAGTAACTTAGTCTAGTGCCTGGTCAAAAATAAAAGTTCTCGTATTTAAAGGTTGCCTTATCTATGGACAGCAATTGATTTTTGCCTTGTGATCCATTTAAGGTGACCTCCTCGTTTTGAATACGTTATCAAATTTTGCACTTCCAGTCAAAAGGATTTACTTCCAGTATATAAATGATAAGGAAAATAAAAAATCACACCCGAAAAAGTGCAAAAAACAGGTGAGCGATTAACCATCATTAGAACATCAATCAAATTGAAAGTCATTACGTATGTGAGTCATTTGATGAACTTCTGGATTTCAAGCGCTAGCTACTTTGATTGAAGTTTTTTTTATACCACAAGCTACAAACTATGGAGCACCTGTTCTCAGGGTACCCTTTTCTAGCAAAAAGAAGAAGAGCCAAAACACTAGGCTAAAACATATTAAAGGAAGAGGACTACGAAAGTTTCCAGTCAAAGGAATTATCAAATTTCTATTCATGCCAGACCGAGTTTTTCTGTTTTGATTTTCGTTGGGTTTTGCATGTACAGTGGCTCACAGTGAAAATGGCCCACCTCGAACCAACCTTATCTTCATCGAAAAATTCCACGAATTCAAGAAAAATAAAAATTGAAAATGTTCAGGTTGAATTGACTTTTATATTCTTCTTTCAAAACACCAAAAAATTTAAACATTCAATTACAAATACATCAAAATAATAGGAAAAAAAAACAAATAAGAAATCAAATTTCATCTCACAGTGAAAATGGCCCAGTTATATTTAAGTTCTAAGACTTGTCAAAAAAACGTAAATATTTCAATATTTAGTACTGTTTTGGGCAAACTATTTCTTTTGTAACTGATTTAAGTCGATTTGGAATTAATTCTACAAGTTTGTTGGTATAGTCGGGACTATTTTTTACCATTCCTCCAATAACACGCTCTTTATGTAATTTTCATTGGAAATTTCATGTTTTCGAATTTCAATTTCCAATTTTTTGCCATAAATGTTCAATTATAATAAAATACGGTGATTGCGGTGGGGTCTTGATTAGAGTTGTGTAACTCCTGAAGGAGCCGTTCAAAAGATCGGCTCACTTTGGTGAACTAAATGAACTAGTTCAGATATGTTTAGTTCAGTAGTTCAACGGCTCACCTCTCATCTGAATCTGTATCTGAACTAGTGAGTTGTGAAACACAAACACAATACAGATGACGGTGACGGCTCAGTAGTTTACTACGTCTACGGCTCACCAGATAAGAAGTATGTCCATACAAAATCGGATTTTTTTACACGAATTCTTTGGGAACGTATCCTTTGCAGGGATGGAAAAGTCGATACAATTGTATCGAATTCGATACAAATGAATTTTTTCGAGTACAAAAGTACAATTTGCCTTAATTCGATACAATTTATCAATCATTGCCAACTGCAATTCAGCAATTGAAAAATTTCCCAATTTTAGATTTTTGGACTGAAATAAATTTAATAAAGAATGTGTGTAATGAGTTTATGTTTAGAAATACAGTAGAATCCTCTTAAGACGCTATCCCGCTTTTAACGCTCTTTTTCTCCGGTCCCTTCATTTTGATAAGAATTCGTATGAAAAAAATTCGGTTAATACGCTCTATTTCCCGCTTAATACACTCACACAGCTAAACAATACACTTCGTAAAATTTGTTTTTTTTTTTTTTTTTTAATTTTTTTTCCAGAAAACTATTCGGTGCATTGGGGTATACGGCGGCGTCGACGGCCACCGCCGTTCTTACAGGGATTTTTTTGTTTTTCGCAAACAAACCATATGAAGCGTATCGTTTTTATGGTCGTTACTTTCGTCAGTTTTGTGTCATTTCTTGTGTGCGTCCGACGTACATACAGGTGGTGTCAGTGCATTAGATTTTGATTGCGTACAATGGTTAGTACAAGGGATGAAAGGAAAACTAGCATAAAACATGTATAATTTCAACTCTTTTTATAAAATAACCATATTTTTAACTGGATGTAATTTTTTAGTTTTCCCGCTGAAGACGATATTTTCTGTCGTTCCCTTGAAGAGCGTCTTAAGCGGATTCTACTGTATTTATAAAATTGCTCAAGGCGTTCTTTCTATTCCACATTCATCATGTCAAAACCGACTTCAAATCGAAACTTGCTCTGCCTTAATCTGAACACAAAACTTAATTAGGAACACATCTTGTAGTCCTGGTATGAATTTAACGTAAGTAGCAATATTTTGAACCCAAATGTGGAAAATGAGAGCAGTAAGCCTGAGGAGCGCATAGACAAAACTATGAACTGAGCATGTGTATAAACTAAAATATTTTTGTTTGTAAGGTTTTGTTATAAAGTTATTAATGTTTATTGATGCTTATGTATTGTTCATTTATTTTTGAAAATAAAATATTTTGAGTTCACTTTATGCTATTTTTTCATGCGTAAAATAGTTTTCAATACAATTGGATTCATTTCAGTACAATCTTTAAACAGTTTTAAGTACATCTCAAAATTGTCATTTTCTATCCCTGATCCTTTGTAGTTATAGTAGTACAGTAGTAGGTATAATACAATTCACTACCGTATGAGAGAGAGATAAAACTCGCAAGCGCAACCCAAAGGATTGTTGCATCGATCCAATTCAAACCATTTTGAGTTGCATGGTCGTGCCAGTCAACTGTACTCCTCCAGTGTGTTGTGTCTTTGGTATACACACATTTTTTTTATATTCCACCCTTAATTTCGTATTTCCTCTCAATCGAACTTGTAAAGGAACATTTACGAACGACTGACTGGTCTATTTCTGGATATAAACTATACCTTATGTATGAGTATGAGAAATGAGATGAACGTATATTGTGTGTGTCTGTGTACTGTGTAAGTGAGAGGTGAATGGTGAAGCTGAGTCTGAACTAAAAGAACTACTGAGCTAAATGAGTTACTGAACTACATTGGTGAACTAGTTCTTTTTAGTGAACGAGAGCTACTGAACTACTTCATTGGAGTGAACTCGTTTGCCCAACTCTAGTCTTGATCACTCTTAGACAATGGTACGACATCTAGTCCCTAATATTTCCAGCCGGGTTGCTTCGGATCATTGTCTTGATTGAGGTGAAAAGTATCTTTAATTCCATCAATCTATCTATAATTTTCAGGATATTGTTTTAAATGGTTTTGCAAATATCTAAATATTGATATTTATCCATATTCGTTTCAATAAAATGTAAGCTACCAGTCCAAGATGCTGATCATCCACCCCAGACCATAGGATGACCACTGTCGACTTAACTGTGGGACGCATACGCTTAGGATTCATCTCTTTATTCGACTTTCTTCAAACGTTTACCCTTCCATCTGATCCAAAATGGTTATGTTTGCTCTCAACCGTAGTTAAAACGCTTTTCCAAAACAAAAAAATCTTTCATTATGTGGTTCTGAGCGAACTCCAATTGAACCCCTTTGTTCGTCTGGCTAATGAATGGCTTCTTCCTGGCAATTCTACCATTTGATCCAGATTTACCTAGATATGTCCGAAGGGAACAGTTTCAGCATTGCAATTAGTTTTCAAATGTTTTTCCTCTTAGTTTTGGTGCGCTCAGCATTGGATTTTCTTCGGATTAGTTGACAATCCAACGTTCATCATGATTAGAAAACATCTTCTTGGGGCTGATTTTGGCTTGTTTATAACTCTATTATCGTTCCTGGACATTCTAATAATATTTTTTATTGTTTCTCAAGCTATTTTTACAATTTAAGAGATTTCTCTCTGACGTTTTCCACTCAAAATAAAATGCTTAATAATTCAATTTCGTAGCTCTATTGGATTTTTGTAACTCTATGAGCTCGCATTTTGCAAAAGTTAACTAAACGAATAAATTACATGGGCGTCAACGACTTCTGGCACTTGCGTTCTAATGTGGAATAGTAATACGGAGATAAAACAAAATTACAGTTCTAAAAGTTTAATAAAAAACAGTTATTTGAGAAGCTTTTGCTGTCCGGGAAATTTTCACTGTGAGATGACTTTCGTTCTCTTCTCCCGCATTTCCTCTTATTTCATTGCTTTTATAATTAAATGTTTAATTTTTTCGTTGCTTTTGAAACAAGAATAGTCCATTAAAGTTGACCATTTTCGCTATTAATTTCGATGGATTTTCTAGAATTTTTCTCAGAAAAAGTATTTAGTTTGGGGTGGGTCATTTTCACTGTAAGCCACTGTATGTACATACATATGTACCCGTTCATATGTATTTCCCCACTCTGCCGTAGATATCACGTGATGAGTAGGATTTTTCGCGTAAATAAGTAAATAAATAAATAAAAAAATAAATAAATGGAGTTTTGAATGGCGTCACTCAGCTTATTATATTTGTCTTGTCAAACGCTTACATTTGATACCCATCCACCATCTTGGTGCGTCCACCATATTAAATGTTTCTGTTCCATATAACTTTAGATGCTCTCCGGGTTAGGACGCATCCAACGACACTCTCTTTGTTAAAATCGGTGGAGTAGCTTAGGCTGTAGGTGCGGAGACGAACTCTTCTCCTCTACAGGATTCCCCACCTAGCTACTAAACTATTCCCCTCTTGCGATCGGAATTTTCGAAACGCTTGAAAATTGTAGCCCCCACAGCAAAAAAGTTTCACTTCGAAAGTTTTCACCAACACGTTATCGATATCGTTATCGAGCTTAACCATTTCCAAAATGATATCGATAGCTCCTGAAAAAAGTAAACAGTTAATTTCGGTGTTAAAGCGACCCCACGACACATACCTCAGATATAAAGTTCAAAGTAAATTCCCCCACTTATGCACATAGGCTACAGTTCAAGATACAATCAGACAGATAGGCAGGGTTGTGGGGAACACTTATTCGAGTCCCCCTACTAGAAAGTACGTATTTTAAAAACCAGCTGATACGAGAATTTAAAATTCCAAAAGATCGATAATCGGTTTTCTCATGGTTTGTTATCGAACATAGATTAACAATCGTCTCAATGCATAGCGAATTATTATGAATCACTTACAATAGCAACTGTTATAGTTGAAAAAAGAAAATAATCACCAAAGCCTCTATAATCAATTTTGTTGTTTCACTTAAAGCTGATTAGATACGCGCATATAGTGTAGTGTAAGCTTAGCGTTGTTAGTTTAATTTCATAACAAAAAAAAAAAAAGATGTGCATTCCATTTCGATGAAGCGAAACATTTTTAATGGAAATAGAATTACATAACTGTCTTATCTCTTTCCATTCATGGTGTAAAAGTAAATGACTATCCAAGTTTTGTATTCGCAAAATAAAAAAAACAATATCAGTCATAATATTTGTTATGTTTACTCTCTTTGGTTATAGAGTCACGATTTTTTTAAGTAATCATGTAATCAATTTTAAGTGGATTTGTATAAATAAATTGATAAGTTATCGAGTTTTAAATTTCGCTTCTCTACCATTCAAAGTTTAAAAAGTGAAAAAACCACACGTATACGCTGCTGGTGCTCTCTGTGTGCAGATTCCCCCCAAAAAACGGTCTTTTGGCATTTTGTGATTTGCCAAAATCTCATAAAACAAAAAAATCTATAAAATATTCAAAATAAAATTATAGCAGATAATTTGTTAAAACATTTTTATTACTCGCATTACTCGTAAAATTAATTAAATAAAATAAATCAATAAAATAAATAAAAATAATTATTTAAATAAAAATTAATTTTTAATATATGCAGTGAACTCTCTCATAACCGGACACTGACGGTACTGAGAAATTTGTCCGGTTATGAGAGGTGTCCAGCTATGGGAAAAAAAAATAAATTGACATTCTTTAAAAAAGAAACACAATAGACATGTGGTAGGCATTAATTTTATTTTATAAAGAAATTAATTTTTATGTGATAAACACAAATTACCGAAAAATACTTATTTTTGCCTATGGCAAGACGGGATACCCCGACAAGAAATACAGTATACTTTCATATTCCGGCATTATTTGTATTACCAAAGACAAATGTTAACTTCACTGTGACCGTCATTATTATCTTTATACAAAATTCGCACAAAATAATATAAAATATTTCTCAAAATGCCGGAGATATGCTTGTGTCATTCTACCGTTCCCCACCGAAAATCATATGTCCGCGAACGTGATAATAAAATAACGCAAAGCCACACTCCACAGTTTCATTTTTGTTTCGTTTCTTTGCAAAGTGTAAAGAAGAGGAAAACAAAATAAAGTACGTATGTAAAAAGTTTGCCATACATACGTAGATGTGTTTTGTCCATTTAGGAGAGAGTTCGGCTATGGGAGAATTTTTTATATGAAAAATCGTGTATTTATTTTCGTTCTCTGAAATCTGTCCGGTTATAAGAGGTATCCGGTTATGAAAGGTGTCCGGAAGGAGAGACTACACTGTACTATGTTTTAAAGTTTAAACGGACAAAAATGTATAAAATAATTTTCCCTGAAAATTTGTGATTGTGAATTTTGAATAACTATGAAAATGTACTTGTAAGATTTCACGTAGTACAGTGAAAATTCTCTTGGGTGGACAGTGACCGTCGGGCAATTTTTGTCCCCTCAAGAGGAGTGTCCGCCTAAAGGAGGGGGAGTGGCCTAGCTTATACTTTTTTTTTTATTAATAAGATTAATTAATGTTTTTGCAATTTTAGTTTCTTTGCATGTAGTTTTACATATTCGCTAACGCATGCACTGATGAATTATGTATCTTTTCCATACGAGTTTACAATCTCCATTTTTTTTCTTTTGAACGAAGTGTTTTTCTCTCCACTTCCCTCCTCCCAAACATCAGAGTGTTTTCACTTCAACGTGTCAAAACTGAAGAAGGCAATGTAGGCAGAAAGAACGAATATCGCAAACACTTTATCCGGGAACTCGTCAACTTTGGGCTTTCTACGACGTACAATTTATGACAATTTCGTGCCTCGCGTCCATTGCTAAGGGGTTCGCTCCGGCTAAGAGAGGAGTTTTTTCACAATTCATAGAAATATATTGTCCGCGTCCAAGAGAGGTAAAATGGTTCCGAAAAATATGAAAAAAAAATCGTTTAAGAGAAAATGTCCGCGTAAGAGGGGTGTTCGCCGAATAGGAGTGTCCATAAGGAGAGTTGGCACCGTAGCGCAAGTGGTTAGTGCGTCGGACTACTGAGCCACCTCTTTCGAATGTCTGACAAGCATCAAAGAGTATCATTTGTCACGATTGAGCTTCTCAACTCGCCGTTCGGAGTCGGCAAAAAACTGTAGGTCCCTTCCATTCGTGCAAAAATATAACACTCACACACAAATGGTTGCGAGAAGCAGTCCCAGGTTCACCTCGAGCTGTAGCGCCACCTAAGTAAGTAAGTTAGTATAAGGAGAGTTTTCACTCTATATTCAAAATCTAATTTTATTTAAATAATTCTTTTACGTCCGTCTTAAAAAATATTAAATAAATAATTTTATTTTAAATAAGCATCTTATTCACTCCTCTCTCGTTAAAACTCAAAAAATAAAATACAAAATCTTAAAAATGACCATAAGTTACGGTAACTATGTGTTTTAGCTCAAAAGTATGCAATCCAATATTTTAAGCATAATCAAAAGTGAACTCTAAATAATTGAATAGCCTAAAAGTATCCATTGCAAAATGTTAAGAATACATTCACAGAAATAAAAATTACAAGAAAAACGTTGCATATCTAGGGGGTTTTTTTTTTGCATTTGGAGTTCCATACGGAATCCTAACGCACAGACAGACAAGAAAGTGAGTTAATATTGAATTGTCATCCAGTTCTGAGCTATGTTTAAAGTTTCAAGTCTCTAGCTCACCGGGAAGTTAGTGTAAAATCAATTGCAAAATTTGTACCGAACAGGGAATAAAGCGACCTTATAAAAACGTAGTAATAAAGAACGATCTCTCTTAGATCGTTACAAAATTTTGACAGTTCTAATAATACAGGTAAGTACTCAGATACCACGAAAACCCAAAAAGTCGAATTTTTTGAAATCAGAAAAAAAAAACAAATCTAAGATAGAACTTGTCTGAATTTTAGAGCCGAGGATTTAAAAAATAATTTAATGTGGTACGAGGATGACAGAATTGCACACTTTGCTGACATAACTTCCGAGTAAATATACGTTACTTGATTTTATAATATTTCCACTCAGTCTCTTAAATGTTAAATAAACATTTGTCACTCTTGCTGCATCTGCTTAATGTAGATACAAACGTCAAATATTGCATTCAAAGCATACCTGCGCGTTGTATTGGTAATTATGTATTTTAACTAAGTCTTATTGTCTACAACAGTTAAATTTACGTACATACATTAAACATCAGCTATTTGCATATGCAATTGTATTAGACGCTGACTACAATGGACAATGGAGCTGTGTTCATTAGGTTGCAACGTTTAGAACTTTAACCATATCCATTTCCGAAATATTCCATTTCTATCAAATTTCTCAGTGGTTGACAATTTTAAATCCAAATCACCGCTCTATCATCAGAGTTCATTGACCTCGTCGACTCATCAAGATCAAGTTCAGAAGTTAAACTCCCATGCAATTGGGCATGCGGTAATAATCGTTTGCGTTACAATCACTGAATACGTCGTTAACACACTCTATGTTCAATTTCAAGCATTCCCCATTGCCAAACAGTTTGTATAATAAACATTTCCCAACTTGGTGAAATTCTTTTTCTCGTCTGCGGAACATTCTCGACACTGACTATGAATTATGGTGAAATGTGATACACTTTCAAAAAGTGATAAATTTGTGAAGTTATAAAGTTTAAACTTAAGTTCGGGGAATCACATTCACAATAGCGAAATTGGCAATTTTTTTTTTTGTTTGTAAACAAACTATGCGTCATGACGCTTAAAATAGACTTTCTGATTTTGCGTAGTGGTGAAATTCAACTCATTCCATGGTTGGTTGTTCCATCAAGATAGCTGGAAATTGTGTTTAAATAGCACGAGAAGAATTTCGTTCGTTCAGTTGAGCAATTGCTTCCAGCAAGTGGGGAAGGTTTACGAAAGAAAAATACATAAAATGGGACCGCACGGACATTGTAGCAGCGTAGTAATCGTCGGCCCAGGTCACCATGGTCCTGGGCATCATGGTCCTGGATATAATGGGCCTGGTCATCACGGTCCTGGGCATCATGGTTCTTGTCATGGTCCTGGACATCATGGACCTGGACATCATGGGCCTGGTCATCATGGCCCTGGTCATCACGGTCCTGGACATCATGGACCTGGTCATTACGGACCTGGACACCACGGTCCTGGTCATCATGGTCCTGGACATTGTGGTCCTGGTCATCATGGTCCTGGTCATCATGGACACCATGGGCCTGGGCATCACGGCCCTGGACATCACGGTCCTGGCCATCATGGACATCACCATCACGGACCACCCCATCATCATCATGGACCGATGCATCACGGTCATGGATCATCTGGCGTCGTTCTTGCCACCACATGGTGAACACTCAAACGTTAATTATTTACAAATAAATAAAACGTTTTAACATACATTATTGTTTATATTTTATGCATTAATTCTAAGTTGTAAATAAAAAGAAATAGGTGAGAAGAAAAATGAATAAAAAAAAATTATATTTAAGACTGAAAAAAAAGATGTTTTATTTTTGTTTACTCTTTTCGTTCAATCATCGTTGGATTTAATGGGAGCTGGTTCGCATTCTCTTATATATATCGTTGTGGTGGTTTTGTGGAAGTGGGTGAGTTCATAGAGGTCATAAAAATAGCAAATTAGCAAAATGGCCGACAAAGTTGCGATTGTGATATTTTTGCACATTTTACTTCACAATATTTATCAATTTGTGGATTTTCTGTTTCAACGCAGTTGATACATTTACACAAGGGGCGACTTAAAATGTTATTCATTGCATCATTGCAGCGCAGTTTGTTGACGTTTTTCAGTACTGTGGGCAAAATAGAAAACTTACTACTTTGGGTGCTCTCACTGCATTTACGAGTGGAAAAATGAAGCTGAACTGACGGAAAATAGCTAAATATGTGTACCTATGTACATATTTTCTTTTGGACGATTGACTTATACGTAAACATAACAGCTTATTAATTTATCCGTAAGAAATTGCGTGTGCCTTAACGTATATTTACATGTGTTTGTAGATAATTGCTTTGGAGGCACGTTGAAACAATTAACTAAGTAGGAACGCATATACACATTTTATTCATAGAAGAATTCATAGATTCTTATATTTGAAAAGCATTTGCAATGGGTGGGTGTACATATAACAAATGTATAAACCCATATCTACGTTAACCGGAAAACAAAAAAAAAACCCAATTTTATGAGACTGAAAGCTGTGACGTAAGTTGGCGGTTGTTTTTGCTGTTAATTGATTGTTTTGGCTTTAAATATTTTCAAGTAATAAATATAATGGGAATATCATTTTTAAGAGCGGATTTTGTTAACCAAAAAAAAAAAAAATGATGCGACTTTATCCAACAGTCCCGAGCTATGTGTAAACATCACGCGGATGGGGTGTAGAGCTCCACTTTATTGGAAAGAAAGTAAATTATAACTAGTCTATGTTCGATAAAATGCAAGCCAATCGCATATGTATGTATAAGGTAGGTGACCCAAATAAGGCCCACCTTATAGTTTTTCGCTAGTAACTTGCAAACGCCTAAGAGAAAATTACTAAATTGACCTTAGCATAAGCCTTAGTTCAGTTATCTATATAAAAACACAACATTTATTTGTTAAAACCCAATTTGAAATATATTTTTTTAACATTTTTAAAAACCTTACCCTGGGCCTTATTACGAACACCTGTTCCAAATAAGGCCCATACATAATTTTGTTCAATTACTTTGGTTATCCTGCTAAAATAAGAAGTATTTTGTCATGAAACAAATACAACAACGTAGTTTATTATTTATATATATATTATGTAGTTATTAATTAATACAAAACAAAAAGCAAACACAGCCTTCTTGACTAGAAAGAAAAATTAAAATTAAAAAAAAAATTGAATAAATTTGACACCAATAAATTAATTTAAAAATAAGGAGATTATTATTAACAATTAAATTTTTTAGTTAGGTTAAAGTTAAATTTAAGTTTGGGTACATCCACCAGGACAATAGAATTCTTCGACACCTTCCGTTAGTCCGACGTAAGGTTCATGGTACCAAACGCCACAATTTTAACACTGTCTCATATCTTTCATTCGGTCTTCTTTACACGAGTGAAAGTACCTTGCTCCAGTCTTTTCGCTTTTTTTTTTTGAGCTGCGCTGATGGCTGATGACGGATTGAATGAGGTTGTGAAGCTAGAAGATGTCGATTGGCGTTTGTCCATAAATAAATCTATGGTCACCTCTTGGTCTTTGGAATTTTTCATATTCCTAATAAGGCCCGTTTATTTTTTTCGGTGGGCCTTTTTAGGAACATGAAAAACTTTTCTTTACAAACATTTTAACGATAATCTACTCAAAGAATTAAAATAATACTTAAACCATACTAAACCTTAGTTTTATATGTAATATATTTATGCCCAGTTTCACAGTGAGAGTTTAAACTGTAGATCAACTAAATGTGAACGAGAGTTTAAACTTTTCGTTTAACTCGTTCGGTTTCACAGTCTGAATTAATCTTCCAGTTAACTAAACGCAGTTTTGGAAGCTATGTTAGACAAAAATTCGGCGCTATTGTTTTGAAATGTCAAACGATTCCCTTCATTCTCTCTATGCTTCCACCAATGAAAACGCATAATCTCAATTTGTGAATGCGTGAACTTCAATATAAGAATGTGTGTACTGACAACAAAACAAAATCGTTGTCAAACGATTGTCAACGCCGTCAACGACGATGACAGTTTCTCAAAATTTTCTCTATGCTTCCACCAATGAAAATGCGTACTCTCAATTTGTGAATGCGTGAACTTCATTATGTGACTGTGTGAACTTAAATGAGTGAATGTGTGAAGTGCCAACCTATACAGGTCATAGGAAAGTTTAAACGGCAGAGTACTGGCGTTTAACTGAAACGACAAGTTAAACTCTATTTTCAGTTTAAACGAGCACTGAAAAAACCGAAAATATTTTAAACGGATGTTTAAACCAAAACGAGAGTTTAAACTCTCACTGTGAAACTGGGCATTAGTGTAAAAAATAGACTTACCCGAATTATTATTTTACAAAAAAATTAATTAAAAAAACCACTTTCTTATAAAAAAGCGCGTGCGTACACATTCACTAACTTGTATTGAATGTAAGAAAAAACAGGATTGCGTCAGATTGAATTTTCCATCGATTTTGGTGTAGACATAGGAGGCCAGAAGCATATTTAAAATATAATTCCTGTAGCTTGTCGGTTATGCCACTTTTTGCACACTGGGCCTTATTAGGTTCTGGGTCTTATTTGGACCACCTACCTTATAATCATCGAATCCACTCCATTCACAGCAGTCGACGCCAGGAAACGAACCTGGGACCCCTAAACTCAGTAGTACTGCGCCAAAAGTAGAAAAACCGACGGGCTACACACTCAACCGCCGCGGTTATAAAAACTTTTCATCCAAGTTCTTACATAAATAATATCAGCTTGTAGGTATGAACTCTGTTCTGTTATCTCATCACGAATAAGAAAAATAGAAAAGAAAAAAAAAAAAACAACAAAACAAAACAAAACCGCACTCTGATTTTATAAATATAAACAACTTGTTTACACTTAATCTTAATATTGATCAGGATCTCTATAACACGAAAAGTATAGCTCTTATTTTTTGGAACAAGGTGCCACTAGGTCTAGGACAATAGAGGTCAGTAAGTAGCCATTTTATTCGTAAATAGGTTGTAGGTTTTGTAAATACATGCGAGATTGTTAATAATATTTATAACCTAAAAATCCAAATCACTGCTCTAGAAAATCCTCTTTCTCTTGACACCTCATTTGTTAAGATTGGTTGAGTGGGAGAGCCGCAAATGGTGATAAGATAATGATTGCAGAACATTATGATCATGTTAGAGCGCGCACATATACTCACACACACACTATTGCAACGATACCCACTGCTGCCCGACTGCTGGCAGTGGTCTCCACTGATAGAAAACTGTGGGCGATGCTTTGAATAACTCTTTTCAACATTGCTCAGCTTCAGGGCAACGCAGGAGGATGTTTTACATCTCAAATGAATCAGGGACAAATTTACTAATTTCACCTATTTTTTTGTTTTTCAATCCGATAAGCCATTATTGAGTTAGGGCTGTATAACTATAATTTTCCCTCCCAATATGCAGTATTTTCACTATTTTCTGAAAACCATGCCATTTTCCGGGATAAAAAGTGTATTTATAAAAGTTGACCAGGAACAGAAGCAATCACTATGTCCATATTTCATCGCGCTGCTATGAAATTTGAGTTAAAAATTTCGTAACCGTTCGGTATTCCGTCCCTAAAATCGCGAAATTTCTCCCCAAAATCGCGGAATTACTCCACTAGACATTTTGCTAACACGCGCTTAGATGTTTACACATCAAAAAGAAGCTAAAAAGGCATTTAATAGTAAACGTTTTTATGCATTATTATTAACATTGTAATAGCACTGTACAGCCAAAAACATTTTGAAGTTCTCTGGTAACAATCGCCTTCGATTATTTCTCAGGAACGCACACAGGCGGATTTTCCAAAAAACATGGTCATACTCATAACTATAAAAAACAAAAATTCAATTTTTTTCATGCCAACTTGTTAACATATTACTTAGGCATATTATCTGATTGAGCCCGCTTAATTCATTGCAACCATTGCGTCAGTTGATGCTTCTAAAGTGGAAGCTTTTGTGAAGCACATGCATTACCACGTTTGATGTTTGATAATAATTGGTTGATTTGGTTTTCTTTTTTTTTTATTTTCTGTGTGAATTTATAAAATAAATTAGATTGGAATCTGTTCATAGTGGTTAGTAGAATTTTTTTTTTTGTATCCGGATCCCGCCCCAAGGCTGATACTGCGACCTAAAAGATCTATTGTATCATAGGATACTAATTAGCCCAGAAGGCAAATCACCTTTCTAATAAAGGCGAGTAAGTCCTTGGTTGACGCATTTTTTAATTCGTAAGGTCTAAGCAGTTCTTTATGTAGGGTACGTCGTCTGACCTCGAAAAGTGCCGGGCAATCACAAAGGATGTGTTCGGCTGTTTCGACCTCTTCCAAACAGAGTCGGCAATCGGTCTCGCAAGACAGGCCTAACTTGTTCAGGTGGTATCGTGATTGACAGTGACCGGAAAGGAAATTCGTTAGATACCTAATATCCTTCTTATTGTGGTTCCCATCACAGGGATGGGTATAAGGCTTAATCAACAGTTTGGCTTGCCTAAGCCTCGGGACGTTTCTCCAATGAGAGAGTCGGAGATTGTGTTCCCAATTGTTAACTAAGGCTGAGATTGTTGCCCAGTTTATGCCACAAAAGGGTTCTGGAATTGAGAATTTAGCAGTAGAGCCCGAACGGGCCAGCTCATCCGCAATCTCATTTCCTTCAATGCCTCTGTGACCAGGCACTCACCAAAGTTTGACCTTATTGTGGGTAGCGAGGGATTGGAGAGCATTGAAGCAGCACTTAACCAGTTTTGAGTCCACAGAATAGGAGCGCAAAGCTTTGAGTGCGGCTTGGCTGCCTGAAAAGACATTGATGTTGGCTCCCTTGATGCCTCTTTGTAGGTTAATCAAGGCGCAGATCTCAATGGCGTGGACCTCAGCTTGAAACACGCTGGGGAATGATCCAAGAGGGACGGTGATTCTAGTGTTGGGCCCGAAAACCCCAGCGCCAACACCAGAGGCCATTTTCGATCCATCAGTGTACCATATTTAGAGGTGTTACGCTGTTATTTTAAAAGAGCAGTGATAGCAATCACTGCTATTCAAAGTGACTGCTGTGTTGCTCTTTTAATTATACAGTGCTTCCTTTATTTTCTGATCATTTCATTCGCTGTACACAATCACATATAGAACAAAAAGTAGGTAGCACTAAATCCCAACTCGACCGCACTCACACACTATCCTTACAATAAAGGCGCATAGTGCGTATGTATACCACGAAATCTTGAAAACGCAGGTCAGAGTATGCACTGATGAGTGTATTTTTTACTTGTTTTTTTTTGTTTGTTTTCTCATTTGCCCCTTTCAAGCGCTATTTGGGTTGTCTTCCATCAAAACAACCACTTCTACCTCTTCTACCTACCTACCTACCTACCCCTTTCATGAAAAGGAAGAATCCAGTATGTGTATGATTAAGGCAAAAGCGCTCGCTCTTTCTCTATACAAATGAAACAACGTTTGTGCTACTGTTTGCGGTATCGATACTAGGTATCTTACACTCTTCTGTATGTGATTGCTCTTCTGTATGTGATTGCACTTCTGTATGTGATTGCTCTTCTGAATGTGATTGCTATTGTAAGTTGCTCTGTTTGCAAGGATTCAAGGAAATGTAATACGCAAAATAGCATGTTCGCATAGCATTCAGTGTGAGTAGTTTGTGGGAGTGCGTGAGTGGATGATCTATTGTTGGTTTTTTTTTTTTGATTTCTTAAGTGCATTGAAAGTAAAAATGGACAGGAAAAAAACGAGTGATATTTGGTTACATTTTAATGACCTTAAAGACAGAACAGCACTTTGCAATATATGCAAAAATATTTTATCTTACAAAACATCCACATCCAATTTAAAGCGACATTTGATTGTAAGACATCCAACGGTTCCAATGAGATCCTGCCGTGAAATATCTGCCAGCAATTCAACCCGAACTTTTATCTTACCAAGTGTTCCATCACGACAGGTGGTAGAGGATCAGCCTCAAAATAACGACGATCAACCAAGCCCACATTCTTCTACCTTTGTGCAACCAGGAAATAGTAGTAATTTAAATATACAAACCAAACCCAGACAGCAAAGTATTACAGCCTTTATCCCCAAAAAAATATCCGTTACACAGAAAGACCGCACCGATAAACTCATAATGGATTTATTCATAAAAGATTATCAGCCTTTTTCTATTGTTGAAGACGAAGGATTCAAAAACTTATTAAAATACTTGGCCCCAAATTACGAAACACCTAGTAGAAAGTATTTGTCGAATACTTTATTAAATAATTTATACGAAAAGTGCCATAATGAGACAGTTGACAAATTTAATAAAGTAAAGAGTGCTTGCATTACTGCAGACCATTGGACATCCCTTAAAAATGAAAGTTTTATTGGCATTACTGCTCATTTTATTGATGATAATTTTGTAATGAATCATCTGCTTTTAGAGTGTGTTAAATTTGAGGGCCATATCAATATCATCCTTAGCACAACAATGCTATTATTAAAGTACCAATGACCGATAATAATCAATAGGTATGTACACAACACACACATATACATTATTACAGAGCTAACAACAGCATTACAAATGAAAGCACTGAGCAGTTAGCCTTAGCAATACCCGAAAACTAACAACCACAGAGAGCAAACATGATTTTCCCTAAACTGTGATCTTAAGAGTGATTAAATCACTGCTATTCTTAGCTGCTATTTCCCTTAACTGCTCACTGTGATCACTGCTATTTGAAAATCACTCTTTAGCATATCTCTAACTATATTAGACTTTTTGGGTCTAGGATGGGTCCTCCGTTTGACCACGTTGAATACGTTCCCCAATATGAACTTCGAATTTTCTGCCAAAGCAGTATTCACTTATCATAAAGTCAGCGACAGTTCAAAGCATGTCCTGCTCGGGAATGTTGTTGATAATATTTAAGTGACCCGTAAGGTTACCTGGTTTGTACTTACGAATAAGTTGGAGTTTAATAGCGCTTCTAGCGGCTGACTTCCTAATGAATATCTGTAATGGCGATATGCCAATTATAGCTTCTAGAGCTGCTGAAGGGCAGGTGCGCATGGCACCGGTTATACCAAGACACGCCATGCGTTGAAGCTTATCAAGCTTCTTGGCTGTAGTCTTTTCGAGAACTTTAGGCCGCCAAACTAAGGCTCCGTACGAGATGATGGGTCTGACCATCGTGGTATACAACCAGTGTATAATTTTTGGATTTAGACCCCAAGCTCTACCATACAGTCGACGACTTGCCCATAAGGCCCTAGTTGCACGGTTAACTATAGAGTTGAGGTGAGAATTCCAAGTGAGGCGCTTATCTAAGATGACTCCTAGGTATTTGACCTCATGTGGTGCCTTTCAGGATGATCGGACCCAAGTTAATGATTCTTCTCTTCGTGAAGGGCACTAGAACGGTTTTACAGGGGTTGACTGAGAGCCTTTCCCTGTTGCACCATTCTGAAACGATTTGTAGTGAACTTTGCATCACACTCGTGATGGTAGAGTCGAATTTACCGCTCACTATGATCGTAAGGTCATCAGCGTAGCCGATGACCACATAGCCCGAGTTGCGTAGTTCAGCAAGCAAATCGTCGATGACGAGCGACCATAGCAAAGGAGAAAGGATGCCCCCTTGTGGGCAGCCATTGATTGCCGTTACTGCCACCGATATGTCTCCCGAAGACGAATTTATAATACGACTTTCCAGCATGGTCCTAATCCAGCTGTTGGTGGTTAGTAGAATAATTGTAATGCAAAATTTTTAAGTAATTTGAAGTTTTGAGTAGATTTAAAAGGTCTAAACATAAGGCCTTTTGAGACAAAAAAAAAAAGTTTACTTTTTTGTTTCATAAAGGAAAAGTTTGGTAGTCCCGTCTTTTCCGGTTATATAAAATAGCTTTAAATTTACCTTAATACTTGATTATCCGGGAATCACCATAAACAGTTGCGAAAGTTTGCGATGTTGCAAGATATCGTCAAGGAAAGTTTGTATTTATCTATGTATACATTATAAGCGATGATAATTTTTTTTTATTTATGATTTATTAAAATCAAATTGAATTTTATTTTTCTTTATTTTTTCTAATCTTTTTCTTATCCTTACTATATCCTTACTATAATAAAAATGTAACTTTTTTTCGACTGCAAAGACTTTGTTCCCATTTGTCTTAAAAACTATTGCAAGAAATTAAATCCAGTTTTTACAGTTGGATTGCAAAATGTCTGGAATACAGGCATAGGATATTTTTTTTCGTTATCTACTATCCAGAAGCTGAAATCTAAGCTGATATCTGAGCAGAGATTATTTTTATGAATACCTTCAAGCTCCTAGCTTTTGAATGCCTTTTTACCCCCCAAAATGATCTGGTTTTAGCAAAATATTGAAAAACACTGCATATCTGTAACGAAAATTATAATTATTCAGCCCTAGCTCAATAGTAGCTTATCGGATTGAAAAACAAAAAAATATGTGAATCTAGTAAATTTTCCACTGATTCATTTGAGGTATAAATCAACCTTCTGCGTTAAACTGGAGCTGAGCTATGCTCAAAATAGTTCATGAAATGTTCGCCAATAATTTTCCATCAGTGGAGACCGCAGACAACAGCCGTGCAGCTGTGGGTGACGTCAATAAGTATGTACCTATATAGGTATGTCGTATGTATATTAAAAGTAATGTTTGTGTGTTCGACTTTTATGCGTTCGCGCATCGCTCATCCGTTTGCGATAAAACTTGGGGGATGTGCAAAAAAAAATATTGTTGTTGGTTCCACTTCGTTGCAATTCCATTTTTTTTATTTTTTTCCAAAAGCAAGCGCATTCATCATGATCTCGAATCTGCACTCGGTGGAGACAATAATATTATGTACAGTCGAATCCCTTTATGTCGAATTTTCACGAGCGATTAAAATTGGTGCAAGTTAGAGGGATTTTTGATAAAACTCGAGCTAGAACGATTATCCCTTTTTGTTGAAAACGCATTTATTCATAGATCATAGTGGAAGTTAACAAAAAAAAAACAGAAAGAAAAAAAACCTTTAAATGAACATTAATTAATAACAGAATAATTTGTGATACAAAGTATGTACCAGTCAGTTTCCGATTTCCTGGTATGTTAGAAAGTTAAAAACATGTTTTTTTTAAGACTTCAGCTTCAAAAAATCATTTGGACTTACCGCAAAAAGCATTTAAATACGAAGAAATATGTAGGCAAAGTTTTGAAAATCAGAAAAAACATGGGAGGCGGGCGAAGCCAGGCGAGTACGGGTCAGCTAGTCTATTATATACAAATTAATGTGTGTATGTTCGTACCATATACGAGGGCGCATCTCTCATCCGATTGTGATGAAACTTTGGTGAGTTAATGTGTGCATATCAGAAAAGATGATAGGATAAAAATCCGCCCGCTAGGTGGCGCTGGAGTCAAGTTATTAGTAACTTCTATATTTATGGACCAAAAATGCTTATATTCCCAATTTATATTGGTTCAGTGCCAGAAGAGAAAACTATAAAATCTGGACCCGATAGGTGGCGCTGGAGTCAAGCTACTTAACCTATAAAAATTAATGTATGTACAATATGTATGTACTGTGAATATGAATCATTTTGGTCAATTAAAATAGACAGACAGAAAGACAGACAGACAGACAGATAGAGAGACAGACCGACATACATATAGACATACAGGCAGACAAACAGACTGATAAGCAGACAGACAGACAGACAGACAGATAGACATACAGACAGACAGACAGACTGACAGACTGATAAACAGGCATACAGACAGACAGACAGACAAACAGACAGACAGATAGACACACAGACAAACAGACAGACAGACAGACAGATCGACCGACACACAGACCGACAGCAGCGGAAGTATAACCGGCCTTTCTGAACGCGCCACGATTGCCATCTTAATACCCGTATGTGACAACTGAAGAGGTCTTTTTCTTTTGGCATCGAACCTCACCATCGACTGGACCACTCTGGGTAAAAGAAATAAATTCAAAGGATAAAAACTAATTTTGTAACCCTATACAGGTGAAATAAATCGCCGAATTAATCTACGTTGTTTTAAACTTGTATTGCGTTTTATTTTGTCGGTTCAACAAAATTCTTCCCAACAAATTTACAAAATTATTTGACGCTCTGGAAAAATAAACAGCCCAATCCAGTATCATCGATGGATTCAAACACGGTTAAAGAATATAATTGCCAATTATGCAGTGAACCTGATTCAGAAGACAATATGGTGGCGTGTGACAGATGTGAAAACTGGTTTCACTTCATGTGTGCGGGAGTCGACAGCTTCATAGCCAACCAGGATTTTTCATGTGGAGCCTGTACTCAACAATTGCCAAAAGGGCACTCCACACCCACATTACTGAACACCGTTACTACGACTTCAATGCAATCACCTACGGGCGATGGTAACGCTCCAATGTCCTCGGCGCGCTCGGGTATAACCCAACCATCAACAAGTGACTTGTACGAAGAAGCAGCAAAGTCAGCGCAAACATCTACGATGTTATGCCAACCCGCTATAATGCCAGCGATATCAGCCGAAATGTTATTCAACGGTGCTTCAGAGTTGTTGTCGAATATGAGAATTGTTCAGCCATCGGGTGCATCAGGTGCGGAGCTGAAAAAATCGGTAGGGAGCGGTAGTCCACTTACTGTAGTGTATCAGAGTGTAACGGGGCCGTTGTCATCGCATACACATGCAGAATCTACGAATAATTTATCAACAGTTGTGAACACAGCACCTACTTTGGTAAGTGTTCCATTACTGTCGGAGCATATGAAAGCTGCTCCAAAGTCATCATCAAATGCATATTCAGCGGTCAAGGGTAATGTACGCTATCCAGCTGTCACTGAGACAAAGCATTCAACGTCGAATGTCAATCAGTCATTGAAGGCACAGGGCGTTACCATAACCTCAAAACGAAGGAGTTCAAAGTCATCTCAAAGCTCTTCATCTGTAAGGCGATTAAACATTGAGCTGCGTAAGTTAGAAGAGGAAAAAGCATTGGAAAAAGAATTTCTCAACCGTAAGTACCAAATTTTAAGTGAAATAGTAGAGGACGATCCTGATACCGAGGTCGATGACGATATTTCCACATCTACCAATAGTAAAGTTCAAAACTGGTTAAAGGACACGCGTTCATCACAAATGTGCAAGCAAGGTGGACAGAAAGTAGTTGATGAGCCGTTTAACCCTAAAGGCCATGGCTCCAATGTGGGCTACACATGGCTGGGTGCAAACGTCAATTCACACATGCCAAAACAACATCAACCACTTCAATTGTCTACCAACCCCTGGTACCAGCCAATAACCACGTCTCAACAGACATTTGTGCACTCATCGGTTCTACCACCAGTAACTTCATCTCTTCCATTCAACCAGCGCCACCGACAGTGCGAAGAATCAGTCAACATCCAGCAGCGTTCGCCAGGCCGACCTCATAATCCAGAAACAACTTTCGATGTCCAGCATACACCATGTCAGCAGCAGCCTGGCTTCATTGAACCACAGACGTCTATGCAAAGAGTAACAAGCAACCAAATTGCTGCGCGCCATTCGATCTTAAAGGATTTGCGTAGTTTTAGTGGTAATCCAGAGGAATGGCCATCATTTATAGCAAACTTTAATAGGACAACGAGATTGTGCGGCTTCACTGACGAGGAGAATCTACTTCGACTTCAGAAGGTGCTCAAGGATAAGGCTTTTGAAGCAGTACAAAGTTTAATGAACAACCCAAATTGTGTGCCACGTATACTTGGCGTGCTGGAGATGCTGTTTGGAAAACCGGACAAGATCTTGAATTCCCTCATACTGAAGATCCAATCCACTCCGACACCAAAAGCTGATAAGTTGGATACCCTCGTACAGTTTGCGGTTGCGGTCCAAAATCATTGCGCCGCCCTGGAAGCCGCTGGACTTTCATCACATCTCAATAATTCTTCATTGTTACAGGAACTAGTTGCGAAGCTGCCAGTTCCCATCCAGCTTAATTGGGCAATTTACATGCAAACACTACCAGTCTGTACTCTTTCAGAGTTTAGCGTTTGGATGTATCGAATTGCAGAGGCTGCCAACTGCATCATACCTGTGCCACCAAAAATGTCAACAATAGCTGGTGGAAATAAGGCCGGAGTACTGGGCAAGAAAGGAGGAAGTTGTTTGCACGCACATTCAGAGGCTACAGCAGGAACAACAAGTCTCAGGTCTCAAGAAGGTAAAGAACATAAGTGTTTAGTGTGTGGTGGCAACTGTGCCTCCGTTGAGAGCTGTGTAAAGTTTAGGGACCTAAGCATCACGTCCAAATGGGAAGTCGTCCGAGAATGCAAGCTGTGCCGATGCTGCTTAAGGAGACACAATGGCTACCGTTGCCGATCAGCTACCCAATGCGGCACAGGTAATTGCACCTTTAAGCATCATAAACTTCTCCACAACGACAAAACTAACACAGGTAAATCACAAAATGTCAGAGACTCTGTTTCGCCCATTATAGCACAGCCTACCAATGCACATATTCAAAACTCGACAACGGTGATGTACCGCATTATTCCTGTCATTCTACATGGCAACAAAGTTCAGATTAGAACGTATGCATTTCTGGATGACGGCTCATCTTTGACGCTAATGGATGAGGATGTTGCTGCTCAACTCAACATCAAAGGAACTCCTGATCCTCTCTGCATCAGGTGGACCGCCAACACTCATAGATACGAAGATGACTCAAGAGTAATGAGCTTTAATATTTCCGGCACAGGTAACGAAGGTAAGAAGTTTCCACTTACTAACGTTCATACAGTGAAAAGTCTCCAGCTGCCACGACAATCGTTGGACGCACTCGCGCTGCAAGGACAGTATAGACACCTAAAACATCTGCCTATCGAGTCCTATTTCAACGCAGCTCCTCGCCTTCTCATCGGCCTTAACAATTGGAAGCTGGGACTTACTCTTAAATGCAAGGAAGGAAATATTGAAGAACCCGTGGCAGCCAAGACCCGTTTGGGATGGACAATCTACGGCTGCTGCCCTCAACCAAAATTTTTACCAGCCCTAAAGAATTCAGATGCTCACATCAATTTCCATGTATGTGAATGTAGCCGTGAAAGTGAATTCGATTTGGAACAACTTGTGAACGAGCTCCTGTGCAACGAGAAATTTGGACCTTCGGATTCTAAGATTCTGCAGTCTACCGATGATCAGCGAGCCTTAGAGCAGCTCCAGAACTATACTCAGCGTAAAGATGGTCGTTTTGAGACCGGACTGCTTTGGAAGTATGAACAGGTTCAACTTCCCGACAGTTATTTGATGGCCAAGAGACGTTTGTCATGCATTCAACAAAGGATGAGTCGCGATCTTCAACTAGTAGCGGAACTTCACAATAAAATCGAAAGCTACATTACCAAAGGGTATGCAAGGAAACTCTCATCAAAGGAAGCTGCCGAAGATCGGTCACATACATGGTACTTGCCGATATTCCCAGTTCACAATCCGAACAAGCCTGGTAAGTTAAGGCTGGTATGGGATGCGGCAGCTAAAGTTGGTGGAGTTTCCCTTAACTCGGTACTTCTTAAGGGCCCTGACCTACTAACATCTTTAATGTCCGTTATTCTAAAATTTCGTGAAAAGCGTTTCGCAATATGTGCAGACATTCAAGAAATGTTTCACCGAATCTGGATACGAAAGGAAGACCAAAACTATCAACGATTTCTGTGGTTCAATCGGGACAGCAACGAAGTGGAGGAGTATATTATGCTGGTCATGACCTTTGGCGCTACGTGCTCCCCTTGTTCGGCGCAGTTTATAAAAAATAAGAATGCTGAAGATTACGAAAGCGAATATCCCAGAGCTGTAAAGTCAATTCGTGAAAACCACTACGTTGACGACCTTATGGACAGTGTGGAATCCGAAGCAGAGGCGGTAAGACTTGCTAAAGAAATATCCTATATTCATCAACAGGGGGGGTTCCACATCCGAAACTGGATCTCCAATTCCAGTGCAATCGGTGAAACATTTCAATCTTGCTCCCCAGTAGAAGTAAGCCTCGACACAAAGATGGAGCTTGCACCAGAGAAGGTTCTCGGGATGTGGTGGTGTACCACTGCAGACTACCTTACATTTAAAATCACGATCACTTCGTCGAATACAGATGTTTTTCAGGGGCGAATGGCTCCAACCAAACGCGAAGTACTGCGTATCCTGATGAAAGTATTTGATCCGCTGGGACTGTTGTCGAATTTCCTCATGTATGGAAAGATACTTCTCCAAGAAATCTGGCGTAGTGGAATCGGCTGGGACGACCAAATTCAAGAAGCTGAACATAGTAAATGGCTTCGCTGGATAAGCTTTTTACCACAGATTGAGAAGGTACGTATCCCTAGATGCTATGTTTCAACAAAATTTGTTTCTTATCCAGACTTTGAGCTCCATGTGTTCGTCGACGCCAGCGAGAATGGTTTCGCAGCGGTAGCATATGTTAGGATGATTTCATCTGATATCGTTGAATGCACTTTGATTGGAGCCAAGACCAAAGTCGCCCCGCTGAAGAGTCTTTCAATCCCCAGGCTCGAGTTGCAAGCTGCCGTTCTCGGAGCTCATCTTGCCAAGAAGATGTTGGAGTCACACTCAATTTCGTTCCAAGGGCAGTTCTTTTGGTCAGACTCAAGGACTGTTCTGAGTTGGTTAAGGTCTGATCATCGTCGATACAGACAATTCGTCGCATTCCGCGTTAGCGAAATACTCGATATCACCAAAATCGACGAATGGAGATGGGTTCCCACTAAACTAAATGTTGCTGACGAGGCGACTAAGTGGCAAAAGGGTCCAAACTTCGACACATCGAGCCCGTGGTTTAAAGGACCTGCCTTTCTTATGTCACCTCCGGAATGCTGGCCAAAAGAGGAAACCACAAAATGCAGCACCGCAGAGGAATTGAAAGCTCAGTTCGTTGGTGTACACAGCTTTCTAGATCGGCACCTTTTCCAACCGGAAGATTTCTCTCACTGGTTTCGGCTTCTTCGCTCCGCTGGATGGGTTATTCGCTGCGCCTTTAATTGGAAGATGATTCAGAAGCCGAGAAGGAGAAAAGCTGGACCACTGACAAGCGAAGAACTACAGCAAGCAGAAAGAATTCTCTTCAGACAGGCTCAATATGAAGTTTTTTCCGACGAAATTGAGGTTTTGTCCTTGAAAGGTATAATTAACAAATCGAGCGCAATTGTTTCTTTATCTCCTTATCTAGATGACTACGGAGTTCTTCGTGCTAACAGCAGAATTCAGAGATATTTGCAAGCGTTCTTGGATGTCAGATGTCCAATCATTCTTCCCACTCAACATCGCATAACAACTCTTATAGTGGAAGAATATCACCGGCATTTTCATCACGCAAATCACGAGACCGTTGTGAATGAGCTACGCCAGAAATTTCATATCGCCAGGTTGCGAGCTGTACTTAACAAGATTCGCAAAAACTGCCAAACCTGTAAAAACGCTGCAGCACAACCGCACCCACCAATGATGGCTCAACTTCCTGTCGCTAGGATATCGACATTCGCGCGTCCATTTTCGTTCACAGGCGTGGACTATTTTGGGCCTATTATAGTCGTCAACTTGAGAAGAAACGAGAAGAGATACGGAGTTTTGCTCACATGCCTCACCACTCGAGCCATTCATATCGAGATTGCTCATTCGCTGACCACCGACTCTTGCATACTTGCTATTCGAAACTTTATAGCACGACGAGGAACTCCTATCGAACTGTTCAGTGATAATGGAACGAACTTCAAAGGTGCTGCGACTGAATTGAAGCAGGCGTATCAAAGTATCGACAGCGACAAGCTTATACGAACGTTCACTTCACCCAACACTAAATGGACCTTTATCCCGCCAGGATCGCCTCACATGGGTGGAAGCTGGGAACGCCTTGTGCGTTCGGTGAAAACTGCGCTGAGCCAAATTACCACCATCCGGAATCCATCAGACGAGTTGCTGAGAAGCATGCTTCTTGAAGTAGAAAATATTGTCAATTCTCGGCCTCTGACGTATATTCCTATCGACAATGAAAATGAAGAAGCTCTTACGCCCAATCATTTTCTTTTGGGCTCATCTAATGGATCCAAACCGTGGGCTCTGTTCGATGACGAGAAGGAAGTTCTAAGGAGAAATTGGTTAGTTTCTCAAAGATACGCTCAGCAGTTTTGGCGCCGCTGGGTCACCGAGTATCTTCCAACAATAACTCGACGCACAAAGTGGTTTGCTCCAGTTAAGCCAATAGAGAAGGATGACATCGTATTGATCGTTGATCCTGGAAGTCCTCGTAATTGCTGGCCAAAAGGACGAGTCATAGAAACGAAACTTTCTAAGGATGGACAAGTAAGAAGTGCTACTATTTTAACTAAGTCAGGTATCTACGTAAGGCCTGCTGTTAAGATAGCCGTTTTGGACGTCAGGAAGGATACGAAGGTAAGCCCATCAGTGGACATACCAGGAGGGGGTGTTGCCCATGCACCTCTCCACTTAACAGCAGCGGAAGTATAACCGGCCTTTCTGAACGCGCCACGATTGCCATCTTAATACCCGTATGTGACAACTGAAGAGGTCTTTTTCTTTTGGCATCGAACCTCACCATCGACTGGACCACTCTGGGTAAAAGAAATAAATTCAAAGGATAAAAACTAATTTTGTAACCCTATACAGGTGAAATAAATCGCCGAATTAATCTACGTTGTTTTAAACTTGTATTGCGTTTTATTTTGTCGGTTCAACAAAATTCTTCCCAACACTATGTGCGCGGACAAATTATAAAAAAAAAGGTCGAGCGAAGCGCACAAGGTTACGTCTAGTTTTTCATACAATTTTTATATTTTTTTTTTGATTCTTTTTTGTATTTTTTTTAATATAATAAAATTTTACAAAATTACATGTAAATTTACTAAAAATATATTTTATACTTATTTTTTGATAAATTTATACAATAATTAACTATGAAAAACAAAAAATAATTTTGGCCATGTTTTTTGGAAAATCCGCCAGTGTGGAACGCCTTGAATGAACTGAAGGATTTCTCAACATAGGCTAAGACTAATAGAGTCAAGATAAATGATTTCACGTCGTTGAATTTAATACTTGAGTCCAATTTCGAGTTTTCAGGTTGCAGCGCCATTTCCTTAATTTGCTGAAAAAACGGCAAAGTACAATTTTTCCATCACCTCTTCAGCTACTGGCCCTTTAGCTTGTTGTATTAATTTCTCCTCGAACCCGTTCAAAGTTTTCAATACATCTTCAATAGGCCCTTCCTACACATTAAGCATTGCGTCATATTAAGGAAGACCTATCCTATGAAATGTTCAAATTAAAATACAAGGAAATTTCCTCTTTCTGGTGAAGGGAACTAGCGTTGCGTTGTCCGAATTTACGTTTAGCCCTGCAGTATTTCCCCATTTTTTTGGTCACTCTTTTATGATATCTCACACATGTTTACCTTATATTTCCGCCGAGCAATCAAGATAATGTCTCCAGCGCAAGCTTGACGGACGGATCTTTCCAGAAGCTGATCAACGATGAGATTCCAGAGCAGCGGATATAATAATCCACCCTATGGACAGCCTTTAGTGGTATTTGTTTGGATGGGTTGCAACATCGTACGGGTTTCCGCTGATCTTGTACTCAGTAACTCGTACTACCATCTTCTCACAGTGTCATCAATACCTTTTGTATTCGGGGAGCGTCTAACAACGTAAAGTGTCATCTCTTTGTCTAAAAAGGCACAGAGTACATCTGCTGAAGAAGAATAAAATTGGTGGCATTTGGCTAAGGTGGTTATAGATGTGGGCGTTCTCCTACACTCCTCTACAACTGGTTTACATAGCTCAGTGCTGCTTACAACGCAACTTTGTGGTGACTGAGACATTGTGCAGTGTGTAACAGATACACTCCTCGACAACTGGTTGAGATTTTGGCATTTCTCGATAAGTTTGTACGGTAGATGCTGCAAATATTGCTGTTAGGTAATGATTACCAAATTTTTAAGAAAATTCTAATCACTATAAATTCTTTGTTGTCCTTAATTTTCATAAAATTTGCAATAATTCGTCCCTAACCCTTCAACCACTGGAATCGAAATACGAAGTATTTTGTTATGAGAATTTTGGTTCTAGAATGATTTTGGGCTGGAAAACACAAATCCGAAGTCCCTTTGCCAGAAAAAACTTACCTGGAAGCACCTGGTGAAAAAGATGAAAGACCGTCTGTAGTGAGTTCGGTGAAAAAAAATCAAAAAATTTGTAAAATTCATGTACAAAAAAATTGTTTTTGTTCAAAGTAAGTGCTCAATAGTTCAATACATTGTCCTAAACAGGTAATTACTAATAGACAATGAATCATTTGCCTACGTGATACTTTGTGAAAAAGTTTTTTGCTTTGGAAAGACACAAATGGAGGTTAAATTTTGTACAAAATATGTGTGTATCGGATTGTTTACACAATTTACGCGACTTTTTCTATCCCCATTCAGGAAAATGATTTTCTTCGTCAAATCTTGCACTTGCCAATCGAAGAACTACCAACACCATTGCTGGTGGTTGACTGTGGGGCAGATGATGGACGAATGATTGGAAAGGTTTAGTGTCAACATACTTAGAGGACATCCTTCGTGTCCTTCCACAAAACTGTGGTGATATCGACACGGATTCTTTTGAGTCAATTTTCCACAACTGTTCCAAACATATTGGCGGAAATGTGGGCAATTTCGTGTTCGATATCGTTCCTAAGCTCCTCTAACTTTGTTAGTATAAGCCAGCGACTAACTGTAACCCCATAAAAATAAATCCAACAGCGTTAAATCGCATAAGCGAGCTAGCCATACGACCGGACCGTTTCTCGAGATTACACGATTACCGAACTTCGCCTTAAATAGATGAATTATTTGACCAGCTGTCTGGCATGTGGCACCAATTTGTTGGAATCACATATTACTGATGCCAAGTCCATTCAATTCTAGCCAAAAAATATTCTTCTAACATGGTACAGTAGCGAGCTCCATTGACCGTAACATGGCGATCATTTTAATCGACAAAAAATTACGGTCCAGCCACACCTCCGACTCCGGCATGAAATCCACACTACACGGTCACCTCTTGTGGATGCAATGTACCTAGTCTCTTGAATCAGATATGGTTTTTTTGCTGGTATTATAACGCATATTTTGCTAATCAACAAAGATCCTAGAAAGAGCTGATGGGGACATTTGTATTAAAACACAAAATTGTTATGTTCCTATTGAAAAACCGTTAACATTTACATATGTACCACCAAAACCATAAACATCGCTATCAACCACAATTTTCCTCCGATCTGGTTGAAATCTGTACCAGATCGTTTTCCAACATTTTAGTAACGGTACCTTAACGTATTTCCAACTATCAGACGGCAGTTTTATTGTGCTAAACCGTTTATTTTGAAGGTTATGATTATATGAAAATCACTAAAGTTTTCTGAATATGCTCCCCCGCCAGCTGTCCCGAAAAGCAAAGCCACTAAGACCGTCTACAGATGATTTCACAAAAAAATTGATTGGAACAAACATTTGTTTTTTTATAAATCAAACTAGCAACAAATAAACAAAAAACAACTTCAAACAACTTGGCAAAACAATTCCTGAGTCGATTGAGCTGTTGGAAAGTATTTTTTTTTTTTAATTCAAACTTGCATCAAAATCGCAAAACAATTTTGACATAAATGGCTGTATCAGTCATACTATTCAACTATGTACGTTCAAACTGGTACCGTTCGATACGTTAATTCAACTGACCAAAAGCGGTTTTGGCAGTTAGAGCGCAAAAAATGTAAGTTGGAAAAGCATTGGATTTTAGTGATGACCTTCTGTAGACGGTCTTAGTGGTTAAAGGGTTAATAACCCCCGAGAGATAGAGAATTAGAAATAGATTGCAATTCAAGAGAAAAAAAAGAGATTTATAGGTAGAATTTTCTTAGAAATTTGGTAATCATTAAACAGCAATATTTGGTGCACCTACCGTACAAAATTATAGAGACACACCGAAACCAGTTGTCAACGAGTGTATCTGTTACACACTGCACAACGTCTCAGTCACCACGTTGTGCGTTGTTGGTAGCACAGAGCGATGCAAATACTTCCAGAAGTACACCTCAGTTACACTCTTGAGGACGCGCACCTTACAACAATGTTATATGTACATGTGTGTTATTTTTTTGTTTACGATTTTTATATGACACCCAACTCGATTTGATTGAGTGTTTTTTTTTAAATTGCCACTTCGCAGATACTTTTTCGGTTTCGGACTGGAAAACGACACATTTTTTTGCCATTTTTTTCCAGAATTAATGTGTGTACAAAGAGTATCACCTATTATTTTTTTTTGCAGAATCGAAGACGCCATGATTGTGCTGGAATGTGAAAATATGGACATTATACGACTTAATGAATCTATATCACGTAATGCCACTTTATTTTGCTTAGGAAACAAACTCTGTGTCATGCATTTACAGCTTAATATAGATTTACTGATTAAACTTGCGCGATAAAAGGAGCTAGTCATGAAACCAGTCGTTCCATCATGATAGCCAAAATTGTGTTTAAATAGGATGGAAAGTACTTCGATTGTCCAGTTAAGCAATTGCTTCGTCACTTAAAGGTAAACTGAAGTATTTGTTGGAATAAACAAAATGGTACTTAACGGAAATAGTCACGGAAAGCGTCCTAGTCATCATGATCCTGGCCATCATGGTCCTGGTCATCATGGTCCTGTTCATCAAGGTCCCCCCCCATCAAGGACCTGGTCATCAAGGTCCCGGTCATCAAGGACCTAGTCATCAAGGTCCTCCCCATCAAGATCCCGGTCATCGTGGCCCTGGACATTAACTGAAAGAATTATTTGCTTTAAATAAATTAAGTTTTTTTATTTTATAATGTTAAAAAAACATGGGCAGACGAGTAAAATAAAAATATATTTAAGACTCACAAAAATGTGTTCGGTTTGACTAATTTTTTCCAATCATAATAAAATTTAAAGACAAGGGACGATGGATGGTTCATGGTTCGGGATATCTGTTCTGATGTGATTCAGTTCGAAGATGTTTACCAGATACCACTTTTTCAGGCTTCTAAAGACCCGCTTCTTCTTCAGTTTCTGTGACCAACGTGGCGAGTCGAAGTAAGAAAACTTGAGCAACATGAGACGAGGTGTTCATACCCAAATCGCGCGAGTCCAAAAGATCTTTAACCGATTGGATAGATATAGATATATATATAGATCTTCTTCCTAAAAACGATATGTACCTTCGCACTAGCTTCGACATAAGATTGTAACAGAATCCCAATCGCAACACACGTAGCTACTGTAAAGGCAAATCAGTGGAAATGGCACAGCATTCTCTAGTACGCACTATCAAAGCCGTACAAATTGTTCAGTAAATAAAATGAACAGTTTTTTATTAAGTTTATTTTTTAATATTTACATATACCTATGTATAATAACTTTGTCTGAGCGAATTAAACGCCTAGCGCATTCGATATATGTACCTACGTGTCTGTCATCAGCGCGATTCTTATCTACCTGCGTATGTATGTATCTGGTGGTGGTGGAATGCTTTTCGACGCAGTGGGAAAGTTGTAACTGCTTCCATTGTAAGTGCATATTTATTTAAAGAAAATATTGAAAATGTAAGATCTTACCGAAACTAGCGAAAGCGAAGTTATAACGCATCGAAAATTTTATTTTAAATATTATTGAAATTTTGCATCGATGCTATTACCTATTCGTTTACCAAACGTTCCATTTGTAAGATGTTTTTCTCTCAAAAGTATTCTTGGAATGAAAATACAGTTATTCAACTCAGACAAAAACAATCATGACCAACCCGTCAGGAATTTTTTCGATGTGGCATCATTTCAAGTTTGTTACTGAGCGGTGCCAGTACTTTTTAGTATTAATAATTAATAATAATAACAATATTTTAAGAATTTAAGTAAGTGCTTACACGCCACGATGTAGTAATTAATGTTTTCAGCAATTATCATTCACCGCGGGAATAATTGATTCCCGGTAAGGCAGTTGGTAAGTGCTTGTCACCCTAGGTAGGGCATCCCCATGTAAATGTAATCGATTCTGTAATAAGGAAAGTAAGTGCTTGCAGCTATCAATCAGCACTTACAGAATCGAATTGGTAAGCAGTAAATTCCTACTGGGGAAAAGATTAAGTCATATATCGCGATAGTCTGGGGAAATTACAAAGATAAGCTTGTCTATACATTAGGTGGAGAAGTACTAGTATTAGTAGTACCCCTCTTTGGGGAACCAATTTCTGATTTCCCTTACAAAATGCGTTCTCATTAGTGATCAAAAAACTCCGGTCCCGTGGCTGTCCACTTAAGAGAGACTTTTCTATTATTTCTATTTTTTTGCATCAATATGTACATACATATATTGTACATAATATACATTGTTATTGATTTTTAATTTTTTTTTTTTAGAAGTAAGAACTTACCATGACACAAAGAGTCATCTGTCTGTTGATTGTAACAACAATGAATTTTACGTAGTAAGTATTTGAATTTTGATTTTAAGACAATAACAGTAAATGCAACCATAAACAGACACTCATGCTCCTCTAATTTTTGTCTGGGTATGAGAACTGTCCGGTTAAGACCTCAGAATTTTGTTTCCAATAGAGTTGGACTTTCGTCGAAATGGACATGTTTAGGAGATCTGCTGGGTGTAGGTGTACGCATAGATTTGGAAAGTCTAAGTGTTGACCAGGAGATCGGCACAAGAACAGAGGAAAGCCGTGTGCTTTTGTCTTGGATAAGTTTACTTTATCCAAATTATTAACCACTTCCATTTTTTCTTTCAAAAGAAGGCATTTTTTTTTTGTGTTGACATCTTGCAGGCTTCTGCTGTTGACATACCATAATGAAATGACTACGAAAATATAAGAGCAGAAGAACAGGTTCAATGCAGAAACAAAGGGAAACCCTTCTACAATGAATCCATTAAACACCTACTTCTCAGTAGGAATTATATCAATTTCTAACTTTGGCATTATATCATTCAGGAAATTGAATGTTGTCTCTGCACTATGTGCCTTAAGCAGACAATGTGTCTTAGGGAAATCCTAACCTCTGGGGGTGATTAAAGTCTCCACCGAGGCACCGAGAGATCCCCAATTTCATCGAACTAATTGAAAATCTTCTGGTTCCCTTAACTGAATTTGCGGTACAAAAGATCTTTTACTTTTACAACTACAGCGCTACAGCTCAGGGTGAACCTGGGCCTGCTGCTCGCAACCACTTGTGTGTGGGTGTTATATTTTTGCACGAACGGAACTGACCTACAGTTTTTTGCCGACTCCGAACGGCGAATTGAGAAGCTCATTGACAAATGAACTCTTTGATTGCTTGTCCAACAGTCGAAAGCGGTGGCAACCGTGGAAAACTTTTTTAAGTGTTGGACCCGGGCTGGGATTGAACTCGAGCAGCATGCGCAGTGATGTTCAAAACTGTGTAAAACACTATTTTCTACCTTTTAATGTAAAAAAGCGTAAATAAGTGAAAATAACGTAAAAAACCCGTAAAAAACGTAAAAAAAACTCGTAAAAAGGTAAAGAAGAGGTTTTTTACGCTTTTTACATAAGCATAGTAAAAATTCAGCATGTAAAAAACTAATGTAGAAAACGTAAAAACACTACGTAAAAAACGTAAAGCAAAAAAGTCGAACAACACTGAGCATGCGTAGTAGCCCAATGGCCACGGCGAGCACGATGGGTCAGTCAATTCAATTCAATTTATTTAACAGTAATTTTCATAAGTACAATAAGACTTGGTCTTTTATAGTACAAAGAGCGTTTAAATCAGATAACAATGTTCTTAAAACTAAACTTAAAACTAACAGTGGTTTTATACCTAAGATTTAAACCTAAGATTTAAAAGAGGGAAAAAAAAACCTAAAAAGAGGAAGAACATCAGAGAGGAAGAAAGAGAGAAAGAAAGAGAGAAAAGATAAAAGGAGAGACCTTATTGCTGTGTTGAGAAAAATTTTATTACTTCAGATTTAAAGTTAGCAAATCTATTTATACGTTTAATATGCAAAGACAAAGAATTCCATAGTCTGATTACTTACTTAGTTGGCGCTACAGCTCGAGGTGAACCTGGGCCTGCTTCTCGCAACCATTTGTGTGTGCGTGTTATATTTTTGCACGAATGGAAGGGACCTACAGTTTTTTGCCGACTCCGAACGGCGAGTTGAGAAGCTCAATCGTGACAAATGATACTCTTTGATGCTTGTCAGACATTCGAAAGAGGTGGGCACTGTGAAAAACTTTTAGGTGTTTGCGGCGGGATTCGAACCCAAGACCGCTTGCACAGTAGTCCGACGCACTAACCACTTGCGCTACGGTGCCCATAGTCTGATTGCGTAGATGTAAAACAGTCTGGAGCAGTTAAGATATTTGTAGGGAGGAATGTTAATGTTCATGGTTCTATGAGAACGAGAAAATTCAAGTTTTTGATAAATGTACGGCGGAGACTTGGTTGTAAGGACCCTGTGCAGAAATATGCAGTTCCTAGCATTAAAGTAAGAGGTGAGAGTACATCCAAGAAAGTTATTGGCGTAAGCAGAGATTCTATCCCACCTACGAAGATCATGGATGCAGCGGATTGCATCATTAAAAGCTACTTGGAGTTTATGCATTGATAGCGAATCAGGATTGGGCTAAACAACTTCAGAGTATGTTATCAATGGTAGAATCAGGGTGCGAACAAGTTTTTGTCTAGTTTCAGGGGGTGTGAAGCTCGCAGTTAGCCAGAGTTTGCGAAGGCAACCGTAGATACGCCCAATTAAAACGTTATTGTGGTTATAACACGAGAGATTGCGATTAATAACGAAACCGAGACAGGTAGTAGATTCAACTACTTTTAGCTTGGTGTTTGAAAGCCAAATGTCAGGAACAACATCGAGTTCAAAGTCAGCGCCTTAAAAAAAAAAATGTCAGCCTTGTACTCGGTTAGAATGTTATTTGTTTCCACTCAAGTATGTAACCTAACATATAGGACTCCCATCATGATGTTTGCTATGCAACCTCAGTAGCTACTTGGGTCGCGAACATCACCCTTTTTGAGTATCGGCGATATTACCTATAGGTTTCGTAAAAGCTTTCTCTTCCCTACATAAATGTAATATTCTGCTATATACCGTTGTTAGTTCTTCCAGAAAATCATCGACTTACAATTCGTTTGTATGTTTCCAAGCATGTGATTAAATTCATCAAAAGAAAACAATCTGCCCAGATTCTCAAAGTGGTGCTTGCTCATTGCTTGGCTTGGGCTGAGAACATCTCTCTCTTAAATTTTAAAGCGCTTGTCTGAGCATAGGTGGACCGATAAAAACAACGCCATCCGCGCTACTAGACAGACTCCTTTATTTTCGATAGTGAGTCAGAAGGATCAACGCCATCTTACAGTGTTCCAGTGTCTTCAATGGCCACACCACTATTTAAGAGCACCAATCTCTACCGAAGTAGAGATAACTTCCAAGCCACCATCACTGACAGATCATACTGGGATGACAGTGCAACTACGAAGGATAGACTAACAGCGGGATAGTGGGGTGCATATCTTATCACCTCGCTGAACCCACTGTCCTGGATTAGGAGAAATATGGAACAGCATTTTCTCAGATAGTCAGGCGGCCTTGAAGTCCCCGGAATCGGTATCTTGCACATCAAAGCCACCTCCAGCTGTCACTCTCTCTAACAGAGATGGCAAAGCATAAACATATTCAATTTATCATAAAAATGGCCAAAATGTCACCAGCACTGTACGTGGAATGCTACATGAATTCAAAGAAGTTATCAATTAATGGATTTATGACAGTTAAGGTGACTTGCCCATGCCCATAGTTCACACAACGCTGAAGCTCGGGAAAACCAAACAGTGAGACCACCGAAATATTTTTTTTTTTTGTTATTTGTGAAAAGAACTATGCGTCACACTTTTAAGGCTTATATTGGGCTTACTGATTAAATGTTCACGATAAAGGGAGCGTGTTATGATAGTGGAACTCGTTCCACCCTGATAGCGGAACTGAAGTTGTGTTTAAATAGAACGGAAAGTTCTTCATTCCTTCAGTTAAGCAATTACTTCGAACAATTGAGGAAGGAATACTGAAGAATTAACAAAATGATGCCACACGGAAATAGTCACGGTACGGGTCCTGGTCATCAAGGTCCAGGTAATCATGGTCCTGGTCATCAAGGTCCTGGCCATCAGGATCCCGGTCATCAGGGTCCCGGTCATCAAGGTCCTGGTCATCAAGGTCCTGGTCATCAAGGTCCCGATCATCATGGTCCCGCCCATCAAGGTCCCGGTCATCATGGCACTGGGCATTAGTTCAAATAATTATTTGCTTTAAAAAATTTAATATTTTATATTTTATAAATAAGTCAACAAAACATGGAGGAAAATAAAAAAATTAAAAATATATTTATAACTGAAAAAAACATGCTTTTGTTTGATCGTCGTTGAATTTAAAAAAATTGGAATATGGTTCGTAGTCTAATACGCTTCCTTTGAGAGGTTGATTGTGGGTCCATCGAGTTGTGGCAGCGCGAAGTCTGTGCTCTTGTTTCTCCTGGTGAACAGTACAAGCTCGGCCTTTTGGGGATTTACCTTGAATTCGTCTAAACAGAAACGGGCCTAGTATCCTAACAGACTTTCTGGCTGAGCGCTGCAAGTTGAAAAAACACAAGAACTGAGACTGGAATAAAATGAGTCCTGCAGATACTGTACCAAGGAGATGCGAGGTCCTTTCAGACAGAGAAGAGACTGTCTTGAAGCCCTTTCTACATACTGAGCTTCGGAGTAACCAGACTAGTGGTGATCCTTCCGAACGGGTTGGGTACGATATCCCGCTTTTTATAATCCCGTTTTTTAAAATCCCGACCTTAGAATCCCGACTTTAAAATCCCGCTTTTTATAATCCCGCTTTTTTAAAATCCAGCTTCTTATAATCTCGTTTAAATAATCTCGTTTTTGCAATCAGAACTATTTGTTTTATTTTAAAAAATGACTTGCAATCAATTGCATGTTAAACAAATTTCGCGCGTCATTTAAAACTCAAGTTTAGCTATTTTTCCTTGACAAAAAATGTAATAATTATATAAATTTAATGTTGAAAAACAACTAAAGTCAAGTTAAGTCTTTATTCCCTATTGTAAATCTTTAAAAAAATATTTTAAGGCAACTTTAGATACCAAATTTTATTTTTCTTCGGTTGTTTTTCCTTAATCTCAACTAAAAGAAGTGACTTAAGCTGTTATGTTTTTTTGAAATTGTTGCCACATTTTTAAAGATAAAAAGCTAAAAAATTTATTATTTAAAAAATTTACAAGATAGATTCGTACGCTGAATCTAATGGTATCAAAATCTCGATTTCGTCTAAAGTCGACTTTAGCGGTTATGACTTGTGGCCACAGAATTATTTCTACATGGGTGCAGTCCAAGGCTCCTATACATGATGAAAAACTGTATTTGAAAAGCCAATCCTATTTAGCAGTTAACAGTTGTTCGTAATTCGAAGGAAACTTAATTCAATGGAAAGATTTCTGGACTATAAGTTTTGATACATAATGTACAGTTCTATAAACAGTACTCTGATGAACCCCTGTGTCTTCGCCAACGCCAACTTGAAATCCTGGATCTCCAACATATCTCAAAAGGATGCGCATCTTTTTTTCAGGGGAAGTTCCTCCTCCTCTTTTTTCAGTTTGAGTACCTAGTGTTTTTATAGTCAGTACGGATATATAAAATTTCTTACCGATAAAATATTCACTTTACCACTTAACGTTTTCTTTTCAAAACGGTAAAGCATTTTAAAACTATTACGTCTTTGCTCCTTGTATACTTTTTCTCAGCTACTTACTTAATTTGCGCTACAGCTCGAGGTGAACCGGGGCCTGCTTCTCGCAACCATTTGTGTGTGCGTGTTATATTTTTGCACGAATGGAAGGGACCTACAGTTTTTTGCCGACTCCGAACGGCGAGTTGAGAAGCTCAATCGTGACAAATGATACTCTTTGATGCTTGTCAGACATTCGAAAAAGGCGGTACCGTGAAAAAACTCTTTAAGGTGTTAGACCCGACCAGGAGTTGCACCCGGGCAGCATTGCGTGGTAGTCCAACGCACTAACCACCACGGCCACGGCGACCAGCTAAGGGGTAAAAAAAGGTCAAGGACCACGCCACGCTGAAAATATCGGTTATTGTAAGATTAGCGTGGTCGTAATATAGTTCGGTTAAAGCCGAAAGGCAATAGTTTTTAATTATAGAGTTAAGCCTAGCCTAGTAATTTTTGTTAGTTTTAAATTAGATTTAAGCATTTTTGTCTAGTATGTAAGTAAATTTTGAAAATTGAACAATAAAAATATTTCTCGTTAGATCACCGAAATCAAGCAGCGTCGGGCGCGGTTAGTAATTAGATGGTTAACCTCCGCGTATTATTGACAAAGGAGTAGGAGTCGGGGAGTTTCGATAAACGGCTCCATCTGGTAACACAATGGACCTTAAGTGTCTAAGAGAATCCAACCAGAGTGATGGGGATAACCACCTCAACCTAACCTAACCTAACCTAATAGGTACAAAACTAAAAATGCTGCCATTAAGAATTAATAAAGTGGACCGATTGCTTTGAAATTAGACTCAAGAATGCAAATATGCTGCTCTTAACCCTTGTGTCTACACTAGTACACCGGGGTGTGCTTGCTGTGTAAGAGTGTATCATAACCTGTACTTCTTCATATTTCTGCCCGCTGCTGTAGAGTACAGTAATTCTTGGCTAGTATATTTGGAAAATATTGCGCATGTATACCTACATTTACCCGGGTGTGCCGAGTGTAGACAAGACGAACTTTTATTAGGTGTAGACACCTATTTGCTACAAAATATTCCAATTGGTTCTTACAAAAAATGTGCAGTAAATACTAGAAAGAAATAGTTTTTATGCATACCATTTTAAGTATTTACTAGAAAAATTCATCCGAAGCTAGTAAATACTATTCCTTATAGTATATATTAGATTTCAAGTATTTACTTTGATTTTATGCATATGGCTTAGTTAGTACTATGGATATTTACCAGTAAAAGCATTTACTATCTGTTTTGCGAAGAATGTTGTTAAGACAATTCTAAATTTAATGATTTTATTTATTTCTGGGGCTGATGTTTCCCGCACTAAAACTTGACAAAGAATGATTCTTATGATAAAACATAATAACTAGTTGACCCCTTGCATTGGGTTTACAATTTTTTACGAGTCATCACTTAATATTAGATTACAAATAAACGCAAGCGTGAGAACAGACGAATTGTGCGAAACCCAGTCGCCGAAACACGAGATGCGTGAATTCGCTAAAACCTGTCTGGTGCCACGCTTGTACAATTACAAGAAAAATTGAACGCTGATAAAGAAAAAACTAAACATGATACAAAACTAAACATACTCCCCCTTCTTGAGGGTTCTTAACTCTCTAAACTTAAAAATATACTAATTAACTATTGTATTAAACATCGTCTACTCTGAAACGTGACGATCTTGGTTGTGGGATTGGCTTTGATCGCCTCTGCTTGTGCCAATACGCGATCATTATCCCTATCATGCCAGCGAGGAGAATATAACTGATCCCATAGTGGTGATAATCGTGGGTGGTATATATTTCCAATGAATTCCTTCTGTTAGGCAAGTCGTTTCCAAAGCGGAGTGTATATTTTCTGACTCAAACGCTCTTCTTAGCTCTAAAATTTCATTCTTTGCACCCACAAAATTTGTCGCGTTGTCACAAAATAACGAATGGCATACCCCTCTTCTTCCTATAAATCTCTTCAATGAATTAATAAATGCCTCAGAAGATAAGTCGCTTACAACTTCAATGTGTACAGCTTTAGTAGAAAAACACCCAAATACAGCCAAATAAGATTTCGTCGGAGTTTTGCCTCTTACCTTGTGATGTGTTTTTACTGGACCACAGAAGTCAACGCCTGAATGATAGAAAGGTCGTGATGAATTAACTCTTTCCTTGGGTAAGTTACCCATTATTTGTTGTATAGCTATTGGCCTTGATCTAAAACACTTGATGCAGTTACCAATTACTTGTCGCGCCATTCTACTAACACTCAAAATCCAGTATTGTTGTCTTGAAATTGCAATCAGTGATCTATGCGATGTATGCAAATATGTGTTATGCAAATGGACTAAAAGCATTTTCGTAATAATGTTATTTTTTGGCAATAAGACCTGATGTTTAGCATCCAACGTAATAGTTGCGTTTTTTAATCGTCCACCTACCCTTATTAGTTTTGATTTATTATCAAAGTATGGAGATAAGGATGCAATACTTGAAGTTTTTTGTACTCTCAGTCCACTTTCTAAGCTACGATAATCCTCTGGAAAAGCACACCTTTGGGTGTGTACCAAGATCAAACGTGTGCCCTGCTGAAGTTCATTTGTTGTCAACTGACCTCCATTTCGAAATCCTTTGGATGTTCTACAGTTGTTATAAAATCTAAAACAATAGGAAAAGATTTTTTGAAGTGTATTGAATGAGTTTTTGTGATTTACACATTCAATTAAAAGCCCATTAAGGAAACTTGAGGTAATTAACACCGATTTTTTCTTCCGTCGTTCTTGCACTGTCGTCGGCAGAGTGTATTCTGTCGTTGTCCAAGTTTTAACATCCTGACTTAGGAATTCCGGGCCTTTAAACCAGGTTGTGGCTTTAAGTAGTGTTGATACATTAAGGCCTCTAGATAAGAAATCAGCTGGATTACTCTCACCCTTAATATAATTCCATTGATGAATATCTGTACTATGTTGAATTTTTGCTACTCTATTTGCGACGTATGTTTCCCATGTATAGGAAGGTGACTTTATCCAAGCCAATACTGTCGTGGAATCTGTATAATAACATACCTTGTTTATTTTCTTGGGCAATATTTTCAAAATCCTGTCTACTAACTCTACCATGATAACCGCGCCTTGTAGCTCCAACCGTGCAATGCTTATAGTTTTAAGAGGTCCAACTCTCGATTTGGAACACAACAGGTGCGAGTTAATGTGATCATCTTCATCTATTGATCTCAAATATACGCAGGCTCCAAATGCACTTAAACTGCTATCAGAAAATGCATGCAATTCACTAGTGGTTGCCGAAGTCGTTGAAACATAGCGTGGGATACTTAATTCGCTCAACAATGAAAACTGCGATAGATAATTTAACCATTTGTTAGCTTCTTCTAAAGGCAAAGTTTCGTCCCAAGATAGTTCTGCCTTCCAGACGTCTTGTAGAAATAGTTTGCCGAGTACTACAACAGGGCCGAGTAAGCCAAGCGGATCAAAGAGCCGGGCTAAGTCTGCTAGAATTGTTCTCTTAGACACAGTTGAATCATCACCTTTATTGACGTCAAGTTTAAAACGAAAGACATCTGAAGATGGATCCCAAATCAATCCTAATGTTTTAATCACCTCCGATTGATAAAATGTTACGAGTTTTTCTTTATGCTCTTCTGGAACCTTCTCCAAAATCTCGGAATCATTAGCACAGAATTTACGTAACTTAAACTTCCCCAGATTCAGCAACTGATTGATTTCCGTTAATAACGTCTTAGCATCTTCTAGTGTTTCTGCTCCGGTGAGAACGTCATCTACGTATGTGTTGTTCTTGACTGCCAATGCCGCCCTATAAAAGATATCCTGGTTGTCTTCCGCCAATTTAACAAGGCATCTCGTTGCCAAGTAAGGAGCTGAAGCAGTTCCATAGGTTACTGTGTTTAATTGATAGATCTGTAGTGGAAGATCGTTGCGTGATCTCCATAAAATAAGTTGCATTGCTCTGTCCTTTGGACTCACTAGAATTTGCCTATACATTTTGTTTATATCTGCGGTAAAGACATATTTATGCATTCGAAAATTCACTATTGTCGAAAAAAGGTCTGGTTGGACTGTTGGACCAACCCTTAAAATATCGTTGAGTGAGCGGCCCGATGAAGTTTTCGCAGAAGCGTCAAATACAACCCGAAGTTTTGTTGATGAACTATCAGGCTTAATAACGCAATGATGAGGAAGTATGTAATGATCAGCTAGTAACTCATCTTTTGTTATTGGACTCATGTGTCCCAGTGATTCGTACTCTTCCATGAAATTAACATAGGATTCTTTGAGTTCCTTGTTCTTATCTAATCTCCTTTCTAATGTCAAAAATCGTTTTTCTGCTAATTTTCGCGAGTCTCCTAGCAGCGATCCAGGATCGCCCTTGAATGGCAATTTTACTATAAACTGGCCTTCTGAGCTTATTTTTGTATTTATTTTAAAATGCTCCTCGCATTCATGTTCCTCTTGGCTCATTGTATTAACGGGTGCTTCATGCCCTTCGGTCTCCCAAAAACTCCTTACGAGTTTTTCTAATGAGGAAAGCGATGGATTTGCCACCACATGACAATGCGCACTTTCTTGTGGTATTGGAGCACTTCCAGCTACAATCCATCCCAACTTAGTGTTGCGTAGTATTGGTAGTTCGTTTGAAACTTTAAGTTCACCGGGCAAGAGTAGATCAAAGAAAATCTCAGCTCCTATTAACATGTCAATACGTTGAGCCGTTGAATACTGAGGGTCGGCTAGTTTGACATCTGTAGGAATACTGAATAAGGATACGTCTAACTGTTGACTAGGTTGGTAATCACTTATTCGAGGAATTATACTTGTTTCAATTGTTGTTTTGTATGTAGAATTTCTAGACTCAAATGTTAGGGTTACGGCGAACTCAGTTTTACTTTCCTGCGCTGCAATACCGCTGATTGGAATGTTCAGTCGATGCTTTTTATGCCCTAATTCATGTGCAAATGATGAAGTTATAAAATGAAGCTGTGATCCAGAGTCCAAAAGTACCCGACACGGAATTCGTGTCCCGTACGAGGTAATGACATTGACCACAGCTGTTGCTAGATAGACATGATGTTTTCTAACTCTTAAACCTATAGCAGCATTGGCGGATGCGCCCAATGGCTGATCTTGTTTTATAATTTTCTTATCTGTATAGCGCTTACCACATTGATTATCTTGATCGTTGACTTTCTGCTGCGGATGGGCATGATGTTGCTGTGGCTGCTGATAGTTTTGTTGCTTTTCAGGGTGTTGTTGCTGCTGCGGATGGTGTTGTTGCTGCTCATGTTGTTGTTGCTGCTCATGTTGTTGTTGCTGCTGCGGATGGTGTTGTTGCTGCTGTGGATGGTGTTGTTGCTGCTGCGAATGGTGTTGTTGCTGACGCTGTTGCTGCTGTTGCTGATGGAGGAGGGTGTTGTGCTTGCCATGGCATTTTTGGCAACCTCTGGACTGGCATGACTGGGAGTAATGACCCGGTTTTAGGCAGTTTCTGCAAAGCTGGAGCCTGCGTGCTGTTTGGTCCCGTTCAATATCTGAAAGACATAAAAATTGTGAGCAATTGTATATTCTGTGTTTACCTGATTGACACATAGTGCAATTGATACTGTTGTCACTATTCGCTGCAACAAGCACCGAAGGCTTTCTCCTCTCGTCTCGATTGTTAATGGCTTCCAGCGTTTGAAATCTTGATTCTACAAACTTGAGGAAGTCCTCAACTGCTGGGCTGCTTCTAGGATCTTCAAGAGATTGCTCAAATAAAATCCTGCTTTCCTTGTCCAACTTCTGCAACATGAGATGGACGACTAATGGATCCCAGTTCTCTGTGTCGTATCCCAGGTTCGTTATAGCCTGCATTCCTTCCTTCGTTGTGTCGTGCAGCTTTCTCAGGCTGGAAGCCGTTCCAACTGTGGAAGCTTGTGACAGCAGACTCGTCAATTGGGCTGTCAGTAAAAGTCTTTTATTGTCGTAGCGGTCAACAAGAGTTTTCCAAGCCACTTCGTAGTTGCTGTCGGTGGCTTGAAAATGTTGTATTAAATTGTGCGCCTCGCCGGTTACATTTGCGCGCAGAAAATATAGCTTTTGTGCTGGTGGAATCGGTTGTTCGTGTATTAGCTGCTTGAAGAGATCGTAAAATTGCCGCCAGTTGAGATAACTACCATCGAATTTTGGCAGTTCTATTTTCGGCAATTTCATCGCTGAATTCATTGGCACCTTTGATGGTTTCGGGGTCTCCAGCTCTTCGTACAGCTCCATCAAGGTACTCTCCACCCGATCCTGCATTTCAAAATATTGTGAAATTTGGTCGATGGAGGCCTGGTCCTCCAATCGTTGGTAGAGTTGTGCGATTTCTGTCCAATTTTGTTCTATCGACCTTGCTTTGATTCTGCAAAAACTTTCACTTCGTCGTTGAGGAAATTCTGCACTGCATTTTTCTAAGGCCTTTTTCAATATGTCCATCAGCAGACGAAGCCTCTCCGACTGAGCCATTGTCCGAGGTTGAAAGGGCAACATGTACTTTTCTGAATGAACTGGTGTTTCAGGGAGTTGACGGGTCACTGGCGTTGGAAGGGTCTTAACCTTTTCCTTGGGAATCGCTCCTGCAAGCCCGCTTAGTTTTGGATCACAAGCGGCAGCTGCATCTGCTAAATCATCTCGTGGTATGCGTTTGGGTGATTCAATGTCCACTCGCTCCATTGCTTGTATGTGTTCTATACGACGGTGAATATCACTTCGCAGGCGCTCTGCAACTCTTCGCACGGCCTCAAAGTAATCCTTCTTGAAGTAAGGATGATCCAACTGGTCGGGAAAGCCTTCTCGGATTTTGCTGTCCGTTTCATCAAACTTCTCCCAGTTTTGATCCAAACTAGCACGACGTGCAGTCAAATAGTCGAGAGTTTTTCTGGTTTCCGGATCCTTTCCGTAATTCCGGCTGATGCGGATGATTTCATCTCCTATCTGCTCTTGTTGAGTCGTGTAGTACTCCAATTTTTTCACTTCACTTGCATTTGCTGAATCTAGTTCCGACATTCTATTATTTAACACACACTCGACACAAATAAATTAAACAAACAAAAAACTAGTCCTGTCACGGTCGCCAAAATGTTTTGCGAAGAATGTTGTTAAGACAATTCTAAATTTAATGATTTTATTTATTTCTGGGGCTGATGTTTCCCGCACTAAAACTTGACAAAGAATGATTCTTATGATAAAACATAATAACTAGTTGACCCCTTGCATTGGGTTTACAATTTTTTACGAGTCATCACTTAATATTAGATTACAAATAAACGCAAGCGTGAGAACAGACGAATTGTGCGAAACCCAGTCGCCGAAACACGAGATGCGTGAATTCGCTAAAACCTGTCTGGTGCCACGCTTGTACAATTACAAGAAAAATTGAACGCTGATAAAGAAAAAACTAAACATGATACAAAACTAAACACTATCGTTTATGCATATGGCCCCATGTCAGAGATGTTGGAAAAAGTAGTTTCGAGAAAAACGCGACTTTCTGAGAATTCATGGTGTATAAGAGACTTTCTGTAGGATAATTCAGGAAACGTTTGGAGGGTACATTTTTGAAGGTCTAATCTTTAAAAAATATGAAATAAAAAGAAAACGAATTTATCAAAATTCTAGACTAGAATACTCCCTTAAAATGTCCAACTGGAGGCCATCGAGTTCAAGGTCAAGCTTTACCTAAAACTATAGCGCCATGTCCAAGTAAGTAAGTAAACGATGATCTTAAAGATAGGCTAGCTTCCGGCTCGATTAGTGTCATACAGATTTAACTGAGTGCGTTAAACATGCCACATTCAACTTGAAAACTGCCAAAAAATGAGTGAATAATACTCCTCCTCGAAGAAGTAATAAATATATGAATTTATTACAGTTTAGGTGAATTTTCCATCCGCAATTCGCTTACGCCTAAAGCTTGGGGAAAACACAAACGTGCGACCGCCAAAGTACTTTTTTTGTGTTTTTTTTTTTTTTGTAAACAAAATATGTCTCATACTACCTAAAATAGAGTTATACTGATTAAACGCTCGCGATACCGATAATAGAAGCCTTATCATGAAACTTACCATTCCATCGAGATAGCTGGAGTTACATATGTTTAAATAGCACGGAATACATTTTGTACCTTTAGTTGAACAAATACCTTCGAACAAGTCAGAAAGTTTTACGAAAGAACTATACATTTAAATAAAAATAAATAAAATGCCACACGGTAATTGCCACGGTTGTGGTCCTAGTTGTTGTCATGGTCACGGTCCCGGTCATCACGGTCCTGGGCATCACGGTCCTGGTCCTGGTCCTCATGGTCCCGGTCATCACGGCCCTGGTCCTGGTCATCATGGTCCCGGTCATCACGGTCCTGGTCCTGGTCCCTATGGTCCCGGTCATCACGGTCCTGGTCCTGGTCCGCATGGTCCCGGTCATCACGGTCCAGGTCCATGGAGATAGTTATTTGCTTGATATAAATAAAAAAAAAAAACACTAATATTTTATACGGTATTTATAAGTATAGTTAAGAAAAAAAAGTGGAAGAAATAAAAACTAATAAACCATATTATTGAGAAAAAAAATGTTTTAATTAAAATAATGAAGCTGGCAACTCTGAGGTGTTTTTCAATAAAAATAGGAGATTATGACGTTATCTAAGAGTGACAAAATCTCTAAAGCACAAAATCTAGAAAACAAATAAAAAAAACTAGAATAATCTCGAAAAATTAAAAGTAAATTCTAGTTTTTACAAGAGTCTCGCTCGCATAGCCAATAAAACTTGTTTTTTACACACTTGTTTTTATCTATTATATAAAAATGAATGTGTGTTTGTCTGTTTGTTTGTTTGTTCGTACCGTATGCGAGGGCGCACCACTCATCCGATTGTGATGAAACTTTGGTAAGTTGTTATGCGCATACAATCGAAGACGATCCGCTCGCTAGGTGGCAATAGAGTCAAGTTATTCACAATATGTGTTCGTTCAGTGCCAAAAGAGAAAATTATAAGATCTAGACCCGATTGATGGCGCTGGAGTCAATTTATTAAATCTATAAGAATGAATGTATATATGTGTATGTTTCTCTTTTATAGACTCGGAAACTGCTCAACCGATTTTGGTAAAATTTTCAGAATACGTTTTTCTTAATATAGAATAGGTACAACAAATACAACAGTGCGGTTACTCAACAACTGGTGGTTTTGGTACCTGTCACACAAAATATCATAATTTCAGGTGAAATGTGAATATGAATAATTTTGGTCAATTAAAATAGACAGGCAGATCGACATACAGACAGACAGACAGACAGACAGACAGACAGACAGACAGACAGACAGAAAGACAGACAGACAGACAGACAGACAGACAGACAGACAGACAGACAGACAGACAGACAGACAGACAGACAGACAGACAGACAGACAGACAGACAGACAGACAGACAGACAAACAGACAGACAGACAGACAGACAGACAGACAAACAAACAGGCAGACAGAAAGACGGATAGGCAGATAGAAAAATAACTATGTGCGTGGGCAAATTTTGAAAAGATAGGAGCGAAGCGCACCAGGTTACGGCTAGTGATAAATAAACATCTAATGTACATGGGTACTGTTGTTCTACCCTAATTGATTCTACTTAAGAGAAATTCGAAATCTTGAATGTAACCATTGTCTCAAAAATGCATATAGATTTTGGTCATTCGAGATTTTACGTTGTGGATTTTTGTTTTCGATATTTTTTTAATTCTAGATTTTTTTTCTAGATATCGTGGTTAACGTGGTAAAAAATAGCTGCGGTGCATTTTATTTTTTGTAAGGACGGTGAAAAAACATCGAAAGTCATAGTGAGGGACTTTATCCCTAACTAAAACCACCTCTGCTTCCAACCCTATTTCCCAGCGATGCTATCAAGGGCATATCGTACCGGGGGGGTTTTTAGCCGTGAATTTCATAGACGACATTGACCTGATCAATAAACTGTGCATTTGGCATCTAAGATGGCTAGGATATGCAGAGCGTATGTACATCAACGCTCAGGCTTGGGGAAAATTTGATTCTAACCCGGAGGGTCCTTTTGCAGCAAAAACTGGGCAACTATCTCAGGCTTAATTAACAAATGGGAACATAATCTCTGACTCTCTCATTGGAGAAATATACCAGGGCTTATGCAAGCCAAACTGTTAATCAAGCCTTATACCCATCACAGAGAACCTCTAATAAATCACAATAAGAAGGATTTTGGGTATAACAACTTTCCTCTCCGGTCGATGTCAATTACGATACCACCTAAACAAGTTAGGCCTGTCTCGACAATCGGTCTATTTGGAAGAGGTCGAGACAGCTGAGCACGTCCTTTGTGATTGTGATTGCCTGCACTTTTCGGGATCAGACGCCGTACCCTACACAAAGAGCTCCTTTATATATTCGCCTTTATTAGAAAGGTGATTTGCCTCTTGGACTAATTACAATCCTTTGATACAATAGATCTTTAAGTTCTTAGTATCAGCCTTGGGGCAGGATCCAGTTGAAAAAAAAAACCCCGAGCGTCAGCGCAGCAGAGGACGACTTCACCCAAGGTGGCGGGCACAAGTAGAACAAGACCTCAACCAACTTGGAGTGCGCAACTAAAGGCAGTTAGCTAATGACCGGGCTAACTAGAAGGGGTTGTTAGTTGAGGCCTTGGTCCAACCCGGACTGAAGCGCCATCTAAGTAAGGTAAGTACGTAAGGAATTCTTTTACTGCATATGGGTAGTTTATATCTACGTTCCTCTTTTTTTGGCAAACAGGGGTGCTTATCCATGCTACTTGCTGGGTATTCGTATTAAGGCGCTCAATTTCTTCTTCTAGTTGGAATGAGTTTTTTTATTGGGACTTTTAGATTTATGCTTTTAGGTTTTAGGGCCCAATGCACACGGAGCAACTGAAAAAAAAAAACCAAACCGGTTGTCAACTCGGGTTACAGACCAGTTACGGACTCAGCGGTGACTTGACTCCACACACGAGGAAACTCATCACTAGGGCAACCGGAAATATGCAAAAGCATGTTTTTTTTGGGAGGTCGTATTGGATTGGAAATTGGATTACACAGAAAAACGTTTTAAACAAAACTAAGCATTTTGAGCCCTATTCGTTAGGGCATATTTGTGCATATTTTGGGTATAAATGCATATTACACTTTTAAGAGCATATTTCGGCATATTTTTGCATTTTTATGACATATTTTAGCATATGTATGTGTGAATTTTTTCAACATTTTGGCTTATTTGTTCTTTTTTCATCAACTGTTTGTGTGAAGAAAAAAAAGAAGACCAAAATGTCAAATGTTTTGGAAAAAAAACGTGGTTTTAAGACTTCAAAAGAAATTTCCAGTTGTCTGTCCGGACAAAATTCTACAGTGAATGAATACACAGTCTCTGAGACAATGGCATTTAAATTTGCGCCTATTACATCCGTTGAGGTAGAAAGAAGGTTTCTACAGTGCTGTGAAAAAGTTTTTGAAATTGAATAAATTCTAACAAAATTTATTTGGTTGTAGAGTGGGCGAAAATACCACGAACAGTTACTGAAAAACCGGTTGCATCCATGCCGCAGCGACTACAAGCCGTGAAAATGCAGAAGGAAAAAAAAACAAATATTAAAACGTTTATTTATACTAATTTTGTACTTTTTTTCAATAATTATAAAAATACTTTCAAAAACTTTTTCACAGGAAAAATATGGTAGTGTTGTTTTGTTTTAGATTTTTCTTTACAATGCAATGTGATTATTTGAGTTTTCTTACGTTATTTTAAAGAACACATTCGTACCTTCTCAGAATTGAGTTTAAACATTATATTGATTTGATAGATTCCATTTTATTTGATCATTTATTGAATATTGAATATCGTGGTCAAAATCGAGCCCATGCGTAGAAATTTAAAAATAATTCCGCAGTGCAAACGTTGCCAAGGATTCAATCATACGCAAACGTATTGCAAAAAAGAACCACAGTGTGTGAAATGCGCCGGAAATCACCTCTCCCAAGACTGTCGAGTAAACAAGCAAGCCTCTGCAATCTGTGCTAATTGTAAGGGAAAGCACCCGGCAAATTATAGAGGCTGTGAAGTAGCCAAGGAGTTGCAAAAACGAAGAGATACACTCCATAAGCCTCAAAATAAAATAATAAAACCGCTAACTAAGGCAAATGGTAAGATCGGTCAGGAGAACGTAAACAAACAAAAACCACCGGGTACAGAGCGGAAGAAGGCGGTGATAGCAGAAAAGCCCTCGACTTCTGGTCTTAAAATAAATGGTAATGAAAAGCCATTAGAAAAGACATCGGGTAATAGCCCTCGGACAGCAGGAGTGCAGACCTACGCCCAGGCTGCAGCATCCGAAAAATCAAAAAACCTCGAAATCCCGACGGACCCTGCTTCTCAAGTTTTCTCAATTATTCTCGCAAAACTTGAAGAGCAAAGCAAAATAAATAAAATTGTTGTCGATAGGTTGGTTAAGCTCGAGAGTTATTCACGGAAAACGCGTACTTCACCTAGAATATGAATGAAAAAAGAATTTTAAAAATATGTACTTGGAATGCAAACGGACTTTTGCAAAAACTTGACGAATTGGAAATATTCATGCGAGAAAAAGATATTGACATTTGCTTGATTTCTGAAACTCACGTGAAAAAGGAATCGCATTTAAAAATAAAAGGCTATACTGATTACCACGCTTGTCACCCTTCGGGCAAAGCGAGAGGCGGATCTTCCTTGTTTATTAAAGACTGCATTGAACAATGCGAAGACCTAAAGATAGAGCTTGAAACTCTGCAACTGTGCACAATTCGAGTTAAAAATAGTCAGCGTACTATTAAAATCTCATCTATCTACTGTCCACCGCGTTCCGCGCTTGAAAAAAGTGATTTTACTAACTTATTTAAATCGCTGAAACCTAATTTCATTATTGGCGGCGATTTTAACGCGAAACATACGTTCTGGGGCTCTAGATACATCTCGCAAAAAGGTAGAATGCTCTATGGGGCAGGTATGGAGTACAGTTGTGATTTCCATTCGACGGGCAAACCGACTTACTGGCCAGCTGATACTTTGAAAATACCTGACCTGATCGATTTCTTCGTGGTGAAAGGAATATCTAACAACCACATAAAAGTTGAAGAAAGCTTTGATCTGTCATCTGATCATTCCCCAATTATTTTGACATTGAGCGAAAAACTATTATATAACCGAGAGCCGGCGAAATTAAGCGGTAGAACAACTAACTGGGAAGGCTTTAGGAACGAAATCGAAGTAAATGTTGAACTGAGCGTACCGCTTACGACACCCTATGAACTTGAGGTTGAAGTCGATCGCTTCGTTGAGATAGTACAGCTCGCCTCTTGGAATAATACGCCCAATCCAAGAAAAACGCCGGACAAATACGGTCTACGATATCCTTCTGAAATAAAAGAATTAATCAGGGAAAAAAGAAAAGCGCGTAAAAGATGGCAACAGAGTCGTGCTCCACAGCATAAAACATATCTGAATCGTCTTTGCAATTTGTTAAAGAATAGCATTAAGGATTTTAAAAATCGTGCGATAGGCTCTTACCTTGAAAGGTTAACAGCAAAAAAAAATTCCAATTATTCCCTTTGGAAAGCCGTAAAAGGCACCAAAAGGCCCAAAATCCCTGCGCCGCCACTTAAAATAAATCAAAATGAATGGGCAAGGGAAGATAAAGAAAAAGCGGATATTTTTGCCGCCCATTTGGAAGAAACCTTTAAACCGAACGTTGGCCAAGTGGTTCATGACAACATCAACATCACAAGGATGGTAGTTCCACCATCTGACGATTTAACGCGCAGATCTGCGACGCTTAGAGAACTCGAACGTGAGATCGCGAAACTAAAACCTAAGAAAGCTCCTGGTTATGATTTGATTACCGGAGAAATTCTCAAAGCCTTACCTAGAAAAGCATTAATTAAGCTTCTCCATATTATAAATGCTGCACTAAGATTAAAACACGTACCGCGCCAATGGAAAGTTGCGGAAGTCATAATGGTTTTAAAACCAGGAAAACCGTCATATGAAGTAAAATCATACAGACCAATATCGCTTCTTCCAGTCATATCCAAAATTTTCGAGAGGATATTACTAAGGCGTCTCCAACCGGTTATAGAAGCAAATAATCTAATACCTGACCACCAGTTTGGGTTCAGAAGTAAGCATTCGACGATTGACCAGGTGCATAGAATTACTAACGTAATCGAAAAAGCACTAGAAGAAAAAAAGATATGCTCAACCGTATTTCTTGACGTCTCGCAAGCCTTTGATAAGGTGTGGCACGATGGCTTGAAATGCAAACTACGACAAGTATTTCCCGCAAATCTATACGAGATTTTGAATTCATATCTCGGGAATAGACTCTTCCGTGTTAGAAATGGAAATGAATACTCCGAGCTCAAAGAAATTTTGGCCGGCGTACCGCAAGGAAGCGTTCTGGGGCCGCTTCTCTATCTGTTATATACTCGTGATATACCGAAAGAAGATGGCACTATCCTTGCTACGTTTGCCGACGACACCGCTATCCTAGCGGTAGGTAAAACAATCGAGGAAACGACTGCCAAACTGCAAAACGCATTAAATAAAGTAAATGAATGGACGAAGGACTGGCGGATCGCCCTTAACGGAACTAAATCTGTTCACGTGAATTTCACTTATAGGAAAATTAATGACTTGCCCATTTTTATAAATTTGGCCCGAATACCCTTTGCAAATGAAGCCAAATACCTGGGAATGACACTCGACGCAAGGTTGAAGTGGAATTCGCACGTGAAAATGAAACGTAAAGAACTAGATATCAAATATAGAGAAATGTCCTGGTTGATCGGAAAACATTCCCACCTCAGTACCGAGAACAAACTGCTTTTATACAAGCAAGTGCTAAAGCCGGTGTGGACCTACGGTATACAACTTTGGGGTTGTACCAAGAAAACAAATGCCAATATTTTACAAACCTTTCAAAATAAAGTGCTAAGAGAAATTGTCCAAGCACCGTGGTATGCTAGAAACGACGATATCCACAGGGATCTCGGAATTCCGACAATCGAAGCTGAAACTAGAAGCTTCGCGCGAAAACATAGAAACCGACTAATCGGACATGTTAATAATACAGTCCTACTTATTTTGGATGAGAGCAATTTATTGCGCCGACTACAAAGAACAAAACCTATCGACTTGGCGAGATAAGGATTAACCGCGTCTAAATTGCGGAACATGCAGGATCTTTCATTGGAAAGTAACCTGCCAAACGTTTATATTTCGTGATAGAAAAATTGCTTGATAAGTAGTATTTATAACTTAGTTGCAGTATCTAACAAATTTATATCGAAGGGTGGTGTTTTTGGTCAGTAAGAATCTGACACTACTATGAGCACGCGCTTGCTATTCTCATAGTGTCTATGGAAGATTTTCACCTACCCTCGGAAAAAAAAAAAAAAAAAAAAAAATTTGATCATTTCCTTAGAATTAATTCAATTTCAAAATTTCAAACAAAAACAGCACTGTTTGTACACAAATGTCTTTAGAGCAAATAGGCAAAGTTTTCTTTTTGACAATTTAAACCTTAAATGCCCAGTGTATCTTTAAAGATTCAACCATTCAAAGCATGATATCTACGTTAATATTAGCATTTAAGGTTCGAAGTTTATATTTTTGGGTTAATAGACTCAAACTCTACCTCCAATAAAATACTCACCCCTATCATTAAATCCGACGGATCTTAGATTCCCTTCACTCATTCGGTTCACATTCACCTATCGTCGTGATCATTAAATCCGCCGGATACGCTACTTTATCTGCATCCCTTCTTATGTTTTCGAAATCAGCTGTTTCATGATTTGACATTTGAAAAGGCGATTGTGGTGTGAATGTGAAAACAAAAATCTGAGGAATAAAAAAATATAAATAAATACTTTTTTGGGTTTTCTTTAAGCTTTTGCTTTGCAATATTCGCTGCATTCCAATGTCGTGTTTCATTTATTTTATTTATAAAGTTAAACGTTTTTAGTATTTACATTTATTTTCATTAAAATTTCCTTGTTTTGGTCGCAGGTTTTGTGTAATGATGCTGTGTATGTGTATTCTACGTATGCCTGAAGTTAGTTCATCATTTGTTTGTTTCTGCACTTTCAACATTCAAAGTTTTTCGCAGCGACCAGGTCAACTATGTGCCAATACCATTCTTTTGAACTTCTGTCGTCTGTTCTAGATTCCTCCATCTTCAAACTACAACTTGATTCCCTTTACATAACTTTGGAGACTTTTGACGATACGCGTTGAGTCCAGACTTGAACATTTACACACACTTAATCCTTCACGATTTGTGACAACACCAGAGAAGATTGGAATTCTGTACCATTTGCATCGCATTCTGTCTTAGTTTTGGCCGAAAATAAGATCGATATAATGGTGGATATTATGCCGCACTGTTTCTGATTCCATTTGTTTGTTTCTGCACTTTCAACGTTCAAAGTTCTTGGCTACTGCCAATGCTAGTCAACCCCACAGCAAAAGCACCAGATCCGCAACGATTTTTTTCGCGGATCTGAAACGTAAAACTTTATATAGAGAGATTCGATCCGTTCGTTTTTAATGATCAAGTGAAAAGATGTTCACATTACCGACATGTGGACGATTCCCTTCGAACGGATTCAATCACCCCTATCATTAAATCCGCCGGGGGGAATGAATCACGAAAATTCGAAAATCGGTATCATTGAATCCGTTCGAAGGAAATCGTCCACTTGTCGGTAATGTGAACAACTTTTCACTTGATCATTGAAAACGAACGGATCGAATCTCTCCATACAAAGTTTGACGTTTCAGATCCGCGAGAAAATCGTTGCGGATCTGGTGCTTTTGCTGTGGGGTTGGCTAGCATTTTTTATACTGCCAAGAACTTTGAACGTTGAAAGTAAAGAATCAAACAAATGGAATCAGAAACAGTGCGGCATAACATCCACCATTAGATCGATCTTATTTTCAGCCAAAACTAAGACAGAATGCAATGCAAATGGGACAGAATTCCAATCTTTTCTGGTGTTGTCACAAATCGGAAGGATAAGTGTGTATAAATGGTCAAGTCTGGACTCGACGCGTATCGTCAAAAGTCTCCAAAGTTATGTAAACGGAATCAAGTTGTCGCATAACTCCGCTTTTCGAGATCAGCCCCAAGAGTAGTTTGAAGATGGAGGATCTAGAACAGGCGACAGAAGTTCAAAAGAATGGTACTGGCACCGAGTTGACCTGGTCACTGCCAAAAACTTTGAATGTTGAAAGTGCAAAAACAAACAAATGATGAACTAACTTCAGGCATACGTAGAATACACAGATCATTACACAAAACATGCGACCAAAACAAGGAAATTTTAATGGAAATAAATGTAAATACTAAAAACGTTTAACTTTATAAATAAAATAAATGGAACACGACATTGGAATGCAAATATTGCAAAGCAAAAGCTTAAAGAAAACCCAAAAAAGTATTTATTTATATTTTTTTATTCCTTTTGTTTTCACACCACAATCGCCTTTTCAAGTATCAAATCAGGAAACAGCTGATTTCGAAAAAATAAGAAGGGATGTAGATAAAGTAGCGTATCCGGCGGATTTAATGATCACGACGATAGGTGAATGTTAACCGAATGAGTAAAGGGAATCTCAGATCCGTCGGATTTAATGATAGGGGTGAATGATACTGATTTTCGAATTTTCGTGAATCATTCCCGCCGGCGGATTTAATGATAGGGGTGACTATTAAATTGCAATTATTATTTAAACAATTGCTGGCTGCAATGTATTTTGACAAAATTTAAAAAAAAATGGATTTTTTTTATCAAATATCTTATGAATTCGTAACACTAAATTGATAACAAAAATTATGCTGATGTAAATATATTATGTGAAATAATGTAAATTATTCATAATAAATTATTTTCAGAACGCGTTTGAGTGGTAGGGTAGGTGTACTAATATCCGGCCACCTAACACTTTTTCTTACTTTGATCCGTGATAACTAATTCACCTAATCAGTGAAACAATTTTTTTTTTTTGCACATAAATGGCAATTTTAAATTAAAAAAAAAAAAATAGCTGAATGTAATTGGATTCATGCATCTGAAATTAAAAATTATTTTTTGAAAAAAGTGAAATTTTACCAGTACCCGGCCACTAAAATTCAGTAGTCGGCCACTTTTGCACCAGTATCCGGCCAGGTTATTTTCGACTGCATCGATTTTTTTTTTGCTTAGCTCACTCTTTTTGCTCGTATATATCACTCCAAGCCTGTGAAGAATTTCCACAAGGATACCTACAAGGCCACTCTGGCCGGACACTTGAACACCTAACTAAAAAAAAGTTCTAGTAACCGGCCACCGTTTAATAATAATGTAAAAATGAAAACTCCCAGTTTTTTCACGTTTTATGACTAATAATTATTATAACTTGACAGAAAAACAAAAGATAAGTTGGTAAATATTTAAAAAAAAACATAGAAATTTACGTTTTTTGTTTACTACCTCCACTAACACTCGCTTACTCTAAAACGCACTTCTCACTTTCTCGACGAACTACACAGACTGCGCATTTTTTTTTTGCGGTTTAGTAATGTTCACAGTTGTCAAATTTTACCAGCATGTTAAATAGGTCAAAAACTAAAGCCATAATTGGTTGCCCATGGAAATAACGATTAAATTTACTTATTCTCAGCTATTTAACGCAGAGTGGCCGGATACCAGTGACTGGCCGGGTATTGGTACATCTACCCTAAATGCCCAGTTTATCTTTAAAGATACGACCAGTTTTTTTATCAATAACTTCATAAATTATTTTTTTATTTTTTTTTTGGCACCGGATTCAATATTTATGTTTCATTTTACATATACAGGCAAAGCTCGATTTGCGCCCAAAGTAAAATTTAGGCCATTTGCGCAAATCGAGAATGTGCACAATTCAAATGCTTACAAAACAAGTACGCAACATAACAGGAATCATGTTTACACACTAAATGATACTTTAAAACGCTTTTACTTACTGTCAATTACATTTATTACACCCAATATTAAAATTATCGTTAAATTTGTGCAGCTTGAATTCTGACGTAAAGTTCATTTTAACGGTTATTACACGTGAATACGAAGAAATCCAAAAAAGAGGTTAGGTTTGTATCAGCGTTCCGTTACCTGAAATAACGGAATATTAAAGGAAAATATTTGAATTTTATGAATGCTCAAAGATGCGTCGCATTTGTACTAAGGGCTCTATTTCCGCACAATTTTGTGCGGAAACCAAGTGGTAGTGCAAATGTTTTAACTTGTGCGGAATTCGAGCATTTGCGCAAAACGAGCATTGCGTAAATCGAGCTTTGCCTGTAATATATTTTTTCCGCGCAAATCGGTGTCGTTGGGATTGATAAATTTAAGTTAAGGCTCCGACCCAAAGAATCCGTCAATGCCGCTGCGTTAAACGTTGACGCTGACTTTGGCGCATGACGGAAAGATCCGTCCCATAGAATGCGTCGCATACCAGCGCTGAAAGGATGACAGCCGATGACATTTTGCTATTGCTGAAAGCAGAGCTGTCGTTTCGTTAATTTTTTGGGTGCTTAATTTTTGATAACATGGTGGTACTTTTCGAATGAAGGAACATAGTATCAATATTCACATATGAGAAAGATTATGAAAATGGTAGATTGTTTGGAATCAGAAACAAAATTATCTGAAGCTCACTAGTTTTGATTTTTTTCTTCTTTGAATTTTTCAGTGTATGTTCCTATCGATTGCCGGCTGGTTTTTCAATCCAAACATAATTTTATCATGGCCTTTGGAGTTTTCTTACCAATGTCTTACCAATAGAGTTCTATTATTTGGTATAAGGACCTGACATTGCAAGCACTTTTTTTTTATCTCGAGCAGTTTTTATCGCTCCAATACATATTATCATTTTCCAACCGACTAAAAAAGCACTTTTTTTTGTTTGAGATCAATTTTTGTGAATTTCGTATTCAACTCGAGATTTACACCTACATGCACTAATACAAAAACATTTTATACGAAATTTAAACGCAGCACATCAAAATGCTATTAATTTACACACATATTATCAGAAAAAACTAGAAAAAAAGTGTATTTACAATTGTATTTATTATTTTTCTTTTTTTATTTATTTCCTTTTTACGAACAAAATGTCAAATGACACACTAATACAATTGCAGAAAAACAGATCAATCTCATTTGTTTTCTATTCAGCACGAAAAATCTGAGATCTGAGAGCAAACTCTGCAAAGCCCAAACGAAAACGACATAAGGCAAGTGTAGTACGGACTGCCTATGGGCAGCGTTGCCGCTATGCGACTTTAGTCGCAATTTGACCCTTTTTTGACGCAAAGAGACTATGAGCCGACTTTTTAAAAAACACCTCCTTTTGACCCTTTTCAGTTTTTTTGGAGACTTTTTGAGACCTTTTCGTACAAAAAATATATTTCCAACAAAAATTCCATTAAGTTGCTCATCAGCAATCAATCAGCACTAATTTCAGTGTACGTATTACACAAAAACTCACTAATTTTTTTTCCAATGTGTTCCTTTTGTACAGATTTAGTTTAATCTATTTTTTTTTTATGCGTGAACATCTTAGCACTCAACAAATTTATGCCGGTAAAAAGTGAACTATCTGTCAAACTCAGTTGTTACATGTATTTTGTATTTTTTTATTTTAATGCAAAAAGTAAAATAATGGAAAGAAAAGGAACATAGATGAAAGTTGAATGTTCTGAATATTGAAATTTGCATGTCGCAATATATTGGATCTGGGATATCATGAAGGGTGGACTGAAGGGTAAAATCCAAAATTGTACATGTATGTTGCAACACCATTTTGTTTACGTCTATTTCACATATGTATATGACATTTCGTTTGTTGCAACTTTTGTGGTTAAACGCGTTCCTTTACTTTTTCGTAATTTTGCTTCTGTCTGAGAGAATTTTACCCCCACTCCATGAAATTTAATAGCATACTATTTTTGGAGCAGACGTAAAGGAACAGACCTATTATTTGTTTTTGTCGCGACTTTTTGTGCTCCATGACCCTTTTTTTGCGACTTTTTCAAATTTTTCAGCGGCAACCCTGCCTATGGGTATACAGAACTACTATTGTAATACCACCGACAACACTGGCTGAAAGTGTTTTCTTTTCAAGCTGATGTCAGCTGATTGTCAACATCGATGACAGTTTCTCTATATTTCTCTATGCTTCCACCAATTAAAATGCATACTCTCAATTTGTAAATGCGTGACCCAACACACAGCGCAGAGAAAAAAGTAAAAAGTAAACCGACTTTCTGCGCTGCGTTTTTATGTGCGTTGGTTATGGGCCACCTTCCATAAGAAAACGTGTATTCTATCGAGCTGTCCGTTAAAAAGGATGAATAAACGCACAACGGATTCTATGGGTTGGGGCCTTTAGTTGTTTCTTATTTAGTTGTGTTTCCTCAAATAAAAATTATTTAAAAATATCTAATATTTTTCGTGTAATTTTTCCTGATTTTTCCAGTTTTCAATAGTTTTTAGAGCATTTTTTAAGAGCATACAACGTATTTTTTAAAGCATATTTAAAGCGCTATAAACGGTTTTTTTAAGAGCATATTTGCGATTGCCCTACTCATCACCGATCAAAATCTTTAGTTCGTTCAGTGTCATCATGGATACCGGGCGTGAAAAACCTCTCCCACCAGCAACAGGTTGGTCTGTTGTTCGCTTATCTTCGAGAAACTAGAAACTGTAATCAATCATTTGATTACACAGGGCATGACTCAAAGCAAACTGGTTGCCAATCCGCATCGCTCATCAAGTTTTTTCCAGTTGCTCCGTGTGCATTGGGCCTAAAGCGTGTCTTTGTAGAGCCCAGTTTGTTTTATGATTTATAAGACGTAGCTGGCTTTCAGTTTTCAGTATGCTAACACTCCTAACACTTTGACTCCAAAGTACAAGGAAACAAAAACCCTTATAAATGTGACCACCGACTATGAGGTAAATAAACAATGAATTTCCCCAGAACTTATCGAACCATTTCCTTTTGCAATTCGCAAGAATATCATCGTCATCTTCACCTATTCATTCTCACCAGCCAGCCAGTCAAACTGATATCCTCGAAAGTAGTTTAGAATCGCATCCGAATCAAGGGATTTGCTCAAATTTACCTTCACTTTGATAACAATTTTCCTGGCCTCTCCTTTTTGCAAATCCCTGCGCTCTTCCAGGAATTGAGTGCGTGTGTGTTCCATTCCTTCACCATAAAGACGTGAAGAAAATATGGAAAACCATTTATTTACATTAAGACTCTCTGTCTTTCTCTTTCACCCTTTTGAATTCCTTCTTCTCCAGAGGTAAAGGATTTATTTGTAATTTAATCCTGAAACAGGAACAAATGCGTCGTCCTACTTCATGCCTCGATGGCTAAAGAAAAGCTTACAGTCACCCCTGTTGGGTGAGTGAAAATAAACACAGGCGACTCGTTGAAATTGATCCCAAAGCTGTCAAGATTGTTTCCACAAATGTCACGAATTTGTGTACACGAAAGTAGTTCACTTCCAATTTTCAAACAAAAAAAGGAAGAAAAAAAACAATCACCACACTGACTCTTCGCGTCGGACTCCTCCTCTACAGAAGGATAAAACAGACAAATTATAATTTACAGCATATTCACGTAATCGTTTCCTTTGTGCGAGACAACAGTTGCTGCTGTTATACTACTCACCCCATGAGCTCGTTTGTAAACGAGTTTCCTGCCTCTAATCGGATTATACTGACGAGAGAAAGAGATACGCACCGTGTTCCATCAGGACAAAAGATTTACAATTTTTGGACACACAATAGCCCCGACACAGTCCTCCGGATGCATTGTTCAACGAGAAGAACGTTTTCACACATGCATCACAAAGATTTACAGGCCCATTCATTGTGCGTTGCGTGCGTGTCCCTTTCAAAGGAAACGCGATACAATTTGATGCGCTTTTCACTAGATTTGTGTGTTTCTTGGTCTCCCAAAGAGTGTGTGTTCGCTGATACTCATAAACATCAAAAGGTCCCAGTAGCTACATATACGACAAATTGACAATTATGCAAATTCACGACTCCAAGCGACATCCGTTCTAACCTTGGAATGGAATTATTATTCTTCATCTACAAAGCGGCAACAAGCGAGAGTACAACGACGATGACGATGACGACGGCGACGACTGTATATGGAATAAGGCACTCGAAAGGATTCGCGACCAACCAACATTACATACAACACGACATCTTCTCGGCACTGCTGTCGTAATTAATTCACATGCAGAAGAAATGTGACATCGAATGTGATAACAGCCTGTTCCCACACACACTTCGAGCAGCAGCCCACCTAAACTAACATTCCGCACCGCACTAGGACCGAACACGAGCGTCTATTGCCATTTATCAAGCCGGAGTACTGCAGTTACGGCCGAGTACAGAAGCAGGATCTGAAGCGACGCGACGCTGCTACTCTGATGAATGGCCACCAAATGCAGAGGCAACCTTGCCTTGCCACTAGGTAACTCCACAATTTTTCATCACATTACTTCTGCTGAATGCATTCGCCCGCTCCATCCTTACAAAATCGACAAAAGGAATAACAAACAAAGTTTCGGTCGTGGAAGCCATCACTCCGGCCGGCGGCGCAGTGGCCAGAGTCAAATTACCACCACTACGAGAATGCCTACATCTTATCTGGCACACAAGCTGAGAGACAGACAATGCATTTCCTGGTTCGTTACCAAGAGACCACGAGCTGACCCTTGATTTCTGTAGAAATAGTAACAGCAGCAGTCATAGGTCATCAGAGATCGCACTCGTACCTCTAAACACATCTCGGATAGTTGTAAGCCTCAATGTATGTATAAGGATGTGTTCCATCCACCACCACCACCACCAGACTGGAGACCGACCACAGCTTAGAAGCAGTTAATCCGCTTCGCACAGAAGCAAGCATTCGTTTCTTTGTCGCTATATGGTTGGGACTTGGGGCTCTGTGGGAAAAGATTTATTAGTGCCTAAAATGGAACTCGTACTACTCGCCCCCCCTAAGAAATCATGGCTTCCGGTTTAAATTTGCTGCCTCTTATATCGTGCAGAGTGTCACAAACTATTTGGTATTTTCTAAGGACCTCGCTGGCTAACTGCTAAGTGACATGCAATGTGCCACCTTAAATCTTTGGGGCGACTTTTGTTGTGCCAGTGCCAGTGCCAGTGCCACTGTGTCACACACAAGAAAAGATGCCAGAAAATTAAATTTCAGTCGCACCTCTCTCATTGTACCTATGCCTGTGCCTATGTTCAACCAGGTTGTGTTGTCAAAGCGCCACCTTCTGCGTGGTGGTGGCGTATGAGCTCCTTCGGGTTCCATCAAGGAATTTCCACATCAATCACATATGCAAATTAGTTAATGAAATTACTTTGACGCATTTCTCGAGTGAATGAAATGTGAAGACGCCTTGCACGTGTGTGTGTGTGTGCGCGTGTATGTACACATGTGTTAAATGATGAAAAGTAACTCATCCAGGAGTTTTGCAGTTGCGGTGGTAGAAGATAGGTTTCGCAATTAATGAGGCACAGATATCAACCGCCTCACTATCTCTGTCTGTCTGTCTGTGCCCGTTGCATGTGTAGGAGCTTCTTCTTCGCCGATATGTATATTTGTGTGTGTGTGTGCTGCTAAAGGGAAACTAAGAGACTCTACTAATGGATTGTGTGCTTAATTAAATTTACCGTTACGTTACACATGTTTTTATTCCTGATTAAATTAAACGATGACTTACGGTAAGGCGGGACCATGTTCTCCGCATTTGAACTTTGTGGATAGTTCCTGCAAAAAAAAAAAAATCGGAGGTTGAAATAATTATGAGTACATTCAAAAACACTCACAGCCAAAATGGCGTCTCTGTGAAATGCTAAAGATAATCGAAGTTCAAATCAACGAAATGGTTGCTTTCGACTTTTAGAGTGTTTTGGTTTTTACAACTCGTACTAAGTAGTGATGCCATTAACTATTATGCCATAATTTACATTTACACACACTTAACAGGTTATGAGAGCAGTAGCACCTGACGGAGAAGAGAGACGAGAGTGGTAGGAAACCACTAACCCGTGGGTGGTGTCCAGGATAACTGGAGAGAGTTATTTTTATTTTTATTTGGTTGCTTGTGATTCACAGTAATTTTTTCCAGTTGTTTTTTTTTTTATTATTCGATGATTTTCTTTAGCCAAATGACCGTTCATATGACCAGTGTTATGGCTTAAGCTTCTAAGATCTAACGATTTACGAAGTTTGTTTCGACAGCAATATGTAGATATGTATATGTATGTACATGGGTTATAAAGGCTTATTCCAGCTTAGAACAAACCAGACGCCGAGGAAGGATTAAATATATAATACAGAGCGGAATAGATAACGGCAATTGGCATTGGGATAGGAAATTAAAGGGAATTTGATCAGGACTAGGACTTTGACAAAAATGCATAGACTGAATACCCTAGAAAGGTATTTGAAATAGTCGGCATATTTTCAAAGAACTAGTAAGACTTGAGTGCTTAACATGTTTAATATATTTAACATTCGTATTCTCTCATTCTTGTCCTTCATGTGCTCGCGCTGTGTGTCAACATTATAAGGGTATTTATATCCCCTTTAGCGTGTGTATTATTTATCGGCAAATCACAGGTAAATTGGTGGCAGAATTTACTAACTGTGTCAATCAGAGCTTAAACAAACGTCACCAAGTTTTAGTACTATTTATGGACTTCGGTAAAGCCTTCGACCACTTCAATCACAAAACAGTTCTAGATGCGCTTCAACGTATTGGTGTGCGACGGCTAATAGCGGACTGGTTTACTCAGTACCTATTTAACAGACATTTCTGCGTGAAGATAAAAAATGTGCACAGAGAAAAAACTATGGTGGACTATGGAGTCTTACAGGGATCATCAAGCCTTGGCCTCACAATACGTAATACGCATACCTTCATTCCTAGATGCATTACAATTTAAAACGTCTAGCTTGTGGGGAGAGTCAACATGGAAATATCGTATACAAGTGAATACCCTGCGTGCGTTGCTACGCTTTGTAAAAAATACATATTAATAACATTGCCGTCACCAAAAGTGTCCCTGCCCTGCGATCACTGGTCTATATACATATGTATGTATGTATGTATGTTTGTACATACCCAGTAGGAAATTACTGCTTACCGAATCGATTCTGTAAGTGCTGATTGGTAGCTACCAGCGCTGACTTTCCTTATTACAGAATCGATTACATTTACATGGGGATGTCCTAGGGAGGTAAGAACTTGCCAACTGGCTTACCGGTAATCACTTATTTCCGCGGTGAATGGTAATTGCTGAAAACATTGATTACTACGTCCTAGGGTGGTAAGCACCCACTATTTGCTTTATAGGGAATCAGTTAAATTAGCAGTTAAAGTTAGTTATTGAAAACATTAGCTACTACATCCTGGCGAGTAATCATTAACTTACATTCTTAAATTATTGTTATTATTATTAATTATTAATACATACTTAAAAGTACTGGCACAGCTCAGTAACAAACTTCAAATAATGCCACATTGAAAAAATTCCTGACGGAGTTGGTCATGATTGGATTTGTCTGAGTCGAATAACTGTATTTTCATTCCAAGAATGCTTTGGAGAGAAAAACATCTTACAAATGTAACGCCTGGTAAGCGAATAAGTAATGGCGTCGGTGTAAGATTTCAATAATATTTAAAATAAGATTTTCGATGCGTTACACATTCGCTTACTAGGCATTACTTTTGGTAAGATCTTACATTTTCAATATTTTCTTTAAAGAAATATGCACTTACCATGGAAGCAGTTACAACTTTTCCCACTGGGTATCTACCAGCTTTGGTTTGAAAATTTTTATTGATTGTGTGCAGTCATAAATACAGTGGACCCTCCCTAAGTCGAACTCTCTCTAAGTCGAATGTCTCTCTAACTCGAATTTGTTCGCCATATTTTATCATTCCCTTCAATTTTCTATACAAAAACCATTCTCTAAGTCAAACTCCCTCTAAGTCGAAACACTCTCTAACTCGAACACATTCTCTGGATTATTGGCATCTTTTTTCACCCCTTAAGTCGAGTTTTGTTTCGCACGAAACTAAATAAAAATACATTATCCCTCCGGAATTCGTATTTGATCATAAGCTAAACAACTAATCATCAAGTACCTACACACTTCAATACCCTAAATATGTATAGCATTGCATGTGCCTATATCATCAGCTCGTCGTATTTCTTCCTATTCATATTCATAGGTCCATAAAAAGATACAGTTTTCAAAAAGTTGCAACGCAAAGACAAGAAAAAAAACATTGTTATCCTTTTCTTTGTGTTTTTGACTCGTTGGTTGCATTTAAAACAGGTTTTTCAATGCGAATCTATCTGCGAATGTATATAAAGGGTGATTTTTTAGCTGGTTTGGTTTTGGCAACACTGGTTTTGACAGCTGACGTATGTTTAGTACCTTGTGTCACTGTCAAACAGCTTCAGTTTGGTTTGCAATTTAACCATGGATCGTCTTACAAATGAACAACGCTTGCAAATTATTGAATTTTACTATCAAAATTCGTGCTCGGTTCGAAATGTTCATCGCGCGCTGCTTCCATTTTATGATCGGCATTCTCGACCTTCTGAACAGTCTATTCGGAAGATTGTGACCAAATTTCGCACCAAATTTACTTTGTTGGACATTAAACCACCAACACGTTTATGTACTGTGCGTAGTGAAGAAAATATTGCGGCCGTATCAGCTAGTGTGACAGATGATGCGAATCGCAGCGTTACTGTCAATGGTGAACGCTACCGAGCGATGATAACAAACTTTTTTTTTGCCCGAAATGGAAGTTCTTGACTTGCATGATATGTGGTTTCAACAAGACGGTGCCACATGCCACACAGCACGCGAAACAATGGCGCAATTGCGAGGCGAGTTTGGTGAACAGTTAATTTCACGTTTCGGGCCGGTCAATTGGCCGCCTAGATCGTGCGATTTGACACCATTAGATTATTTTTTGTGGGGGTATGTCAAGGCAAATGTCTATAGGGACAAGCCCGCTTCGATTGACGCACTGGAAGCCAACATCCATGCATTCATTCGTGAGATACCGGCCGATATGTGTGAAAGAGTATGCCAAAATTGGACTCAGCGGATGGGCTACCTGAGACGCAGCCGCGGTCAACATTTGCATGAAATTATCTTTAAACATTAAATTGCAAGGTTCAAACTATCGATTCAAATAAATATTTCATTCATTTTTTCGAATTTTTTGTGTTTTTTTTTTAAAAAAAAGTTCTCAACCTCTTAAAAAATCACCCTTTATAAAGGGACTTGTTTAAGTAAGATTCCAGCTAGAATTTCAAAATCAGTTGATTCCAGGCAATTCAACAGTCTTTATGTGCATGTTTGTAGCTAAATCAATTAAAAAAAATGTAAGTTACATGAATTATTACGAAGTAAACTGTGTGGTTGAAAGTTTTGTTTATTGTTTATAAGTACATTAACCTTCTCTAACTTGAACAAATCTTGGTATCCCGTGAAAATTCGACTTAGGGAGAGACGACTGTATGTATGTATGTATGTACTATGTTGGGCGGTAGAACGAGTATTTGGTAAGTCAAAATTTGGTCAAAATGAGATAAATATGTATATATTCGATTGCAAATTTTATATATCATGTTCGGTAAAAGCTGTATCGGCCTATTGCACACAAAAATGGTAAAAAAGGGCAGTGCAAAGTAGCCTTACTGTAGGTACGTGAGATAGTAGAAGGTTAATTTAGTTTTTTCCCTCCACTGAAAAATTGAGATTTTTGACTTATGCTCGTTCTACCGACCACCATAGAAATTGAAAAATATTTTCCAGAAAGCACCATCAAACATTGATGCCAATAATGTTGAAAGCTTTAAATGGGCTCTACTCCTTTCTCTTTTATTTTGCCCTTCACAATACGAGTACAATATTTAACTGTCAAATTGCATAGATAAGACAGAGTTAACTTGGTTCTGGTTTGGGGGCCGGCTGGTTGAAAATCGATGAGCGAGAGGTATGGATGTTTTTAATTTATTTTGGATACAGTTTCACAGTGATATCAATATCCACCGAAGTCCAAACTTTTATAGACTTTACTCTTCTATGCCATTACTGCGGGGGACTTTTGTGGTGTTTCAAAATCATCTGCAAGCAGAATTTGTATCGTTGTCTCCCATCACCTTGCCCTTTTCGTTCCAAAATAGCTTCCAAAAGTGCGTTTAAATAACTAAAACCTTCAGCTTTCGTTCAAGTTTAGTTGAACTTCAATTTAAACTCTCACTGTGAAACAGCCCATTAGAGTTTAAAAAAGCTAGAACAAACTTTTCAATACTGGAATATAGTATTATCCTAAGATGTGAATTAGTCGCGTCAATCCGGCACCTAGAAATGGGTGAACATCCATTTTATACATAGTTAGGGACGCATGACGCTAATGAAAGCATTTTGAAATAGTTTTGCCACCAGTCACTGTCACTATCACTCTGGCAACTCTGTTTACATTATACGATTGGGTAAAAGTAAAAGTAGTTCCTGATGCCCCTAGTCATAGCACAAAGGATTTCATTACATTCTCTTTGCATTTATATTGGAAAACTTTTGATTTGACAAAAGCGAAAGCTAACTTCAAACCTTCAAGGGGGTGGGGGGATGTTTTTTTCATCGTTTTACTACCTAAAACAATAGAGAAACAGAAATGGAGAAACAAAGTCCATCTGAAATTATGAGAAAAAAAAAAACCTTATCAAATTAATCTTCCAGTCGAGGAAATATGAAACAAAGATAATGCGAAATTTATTAGCCGAGTTCCGATTCCGACCGAGCGTTAAATACTCAACGAGTTTCACGGATTCGTTGGCAGCTGATAAATCATTTGAGCGGGAAAAAAAACTCGGCAAAGCAGTTTAATATTTTTTTTCTTTCTTCTTAATTAATGTCCAATCGTGCAACACCGTCGTAAACATTCTCCTGGAATGTTGAAATCCAAGATTTAACGAAGCAGTAAATTACGAATCGCACCTTGGAGTGTTTTTTTTCTTACCTCCACATTGGGTCAAAAAATAAACAACAACAAAAATTAAATAAACCAGATTATGCAGTCGAATCAACTGAATTCAGGTGTAGGGTGATGATAAATCGTAAGTCTGATGGAAGCTGCAGTTTGTCATACGTCATTCGTCTTTTGAAAAAAAAAAAAAAACAACCCCCTTGTCGATTGTTTTCTTTCGGCAGCACCTTTGGGAATACATATACCCATTCCCATATGGGTAAAAGTAATTGCAATCAGCAAATTGCAGAAGACACTAGACAGACGCACAACTTCTGCAAGGAAATATTCAATTAATCAAGAACAAGTGAGGTTAAGATAAGAGAGAGAGAGAGAGAGGGGAAGTAAAATATTTACAGTTTAGCCTCATTAATTACCTTTGATGGATACCCATACCATCAGCAGATGGTTATACTCTACTAAACCTTAAAAAAGACTCCACACAGAGGCTCTCTAGTTTGAAATGGTTCTGCGGCGAAATTCCCCACCGCCACCGTTATTTCCAAAACAGAGGATACCACCATCCAGCCAAAATGATTACGACATGACATGCCGAGGCCGCATTCAACTGTTGTCACGTGACGCTGGTGGTGCTGATGATGCTGCAGTTGAAACGTAGCTCCCCTGGGATACCGAAAAACAACCCGAAATTAGAGAGGAGCAACAACATGTCCACGAATTGGTTACATTTCCAGAACACATTCCACGTTTCTCTGCACTCGTATGAGAGTTCTTTTTTTTTGTGGCTCTGGTTGTTTCCTTTTTTTTTTATGTAGAAACACGCCCAGACCCAGAGAGCAGAGACCACCCAAAGAGCATTGGCGATGGGTACTCAGAATCGGAATCGGAATTGGTATTGTGGAATGGTCACCGGGATGAGATAGTGGCTCTTCTGATTGGATTATAAATAGAAAACAAAAGTTAGTAACGATAAACCGAACAGATAGATCGGTATCGCGCGCAACTCGCATCAGGTGGAGTGCTGAAAGCCAACAGACATGGTTTTCCATTCTCGAAACACGTTATCTTGATGGAAGATTTAAATCTCTGGCTCGTTTAGTTGGGGAGGCGATTTATCGTGAGACGAGACGATGGAAACCCCTCTGGCTAATTAAGAACATTGATGAAATATTTACAGCGCACATACACACACATACAAGGAGGAGTGTGCATCTATCATGGCTGAGGCTGACATGTACGAGTAGCTCCGTGTCCAACTACTGGCAGAGCATCATTTGCCCGATCTTATCGGCGATGGTTTCTGTTTTTTTTTTGTCATTAAACTTTTATCGGACCACGTATCTGTGACAGATGCTGCTTGCCTCGTTTTAAATGGGAAATTATTTTTTTTATTATAATTCGAAATACAGTTTCGAATCATACATGGGATCAATATTCACCAAACGAATGCAATTATGTCTCTGTTGCGATAATTTAACATCAATTCGCAGTTCAATGGGCGGACGCGTCAGAAATTATCCCAATCGTTATGACTAGTGACCGTATCGCACTGGACGCGTCCATTCCAATTCCAAGTGAAGTTCAAAATTATTTATTACTCCGTAGGGGTGCGCGGTGGTGGCGGTTATAAGGGAAAAGTAAAAAAAGGAAGTGTACTCGTATATGTATGTGTGGCGTCGCGTTACTCCCTCCCTTAGTAAAGAACTCAAAAGAAAGTCTTTAGTTCTGGGCCAGTGACTTCATTAATAATGAAAATGTATAGCGACAATGGCTGCAAGGAAGCGTAGCTAGCCATATGTGGAGGCTATATCTCAATTTCCTAAGTGACCGGCGATGTTTTATTTAGGGATCAGATTGTTTGGTCTGTGTCTGTCCATAGCTGGTTTCTGTCGCGCGATGGTTCGGGCCGGACTGACACCTCTGACACGACAACATTCGGCAATTTATTATGTGGAACACGTTTCAGCAGTTACTACCGTTTATTTGTACCATGTACATTGGCTAACAATTTGTTTCTACCGGCATACGCACCTTGTAGCAATCCATTTGGCATTTCCTATCCTGGCATTCTTTTAGGATCTCTCTGCGTTGCATTTGATTCCCCCGCGGACCTTCGCTGCCCATATTTTCAAAACACACGCCATATATACAGATGAAAAGGACGTGCCAAAAATATTGAATAAATCGACAGACAGGAATATAGTCCCTTAATCATTCGGTGAGCCAGACAAGTGCGTTTGTTCGTGCGACAAATATCCTTTTTCGGATAAAGGGAGCACATCACATGAATTTGCGAGGAAATGGATGATCTCTTGAATTTTTATTTTTTTTTTTGAAGTGACACGCGAATAAAGATTGAGTGAAGTGCAGACGACTGCATTTGACGTTAATGCATTTTAATAGACTGGCGATGGAAGACTTTATCGGGTAAAGGATTTAAGGACAATTTTGGATCGCATACATTCCCATTTTTGAACAAGTTTCTAAAGGGACGGCTCAGCACTTGGAAGTATATGTATGTACAGCATTTTAGGTCTGATAAGCGTTTTAAATAAATACAAACATACTTTGCTATTGTGGGGACGTTTTGTCGCAGCTCCAGCTATGCCACAAATGATACTTTAGTGGAGATTCGACAAAGACTTACCCTAGGAAACTGCTGCTACTTCGGTTTGGCAAAACAAATGGGTTCAAAACTCCTAACTCGAAGGACGAAATGCATGCTCTATAAAACATTGGTTCTTCCAGTTCTGCTGTATGGAGCCGAGTGTTGGACGATAAGCAGGAATTTGAATACTTTCGAGAGAAAAATTCTTCGTGGGATATTCGGTCCCGTATGTGAGGAGGGCAAATTGAGGAACAGCTATTACCGCGAACTCTATGAACTGTACCAAGATGTGGATGTAGTCCGAAAAGTCAAAACACGTCGACTACACTAGCTCGGCCACATCGAGCGAATGGACAACAATGCTAAAGCAAAGAGGATCTACGAATCACAGCCCCCAGGTTCGAGATGACAAGGAAGACCGAACCTTCGGTTTAAGGACCAAGCTACCGCGGATGCCAGTGCGCTTGGTCTAGACAACTGGAAGCAGCGTGCCCGGGATCGAAAAGAGTGGAAGGCTGCCGTGTCTCAGGTAGAGACTCTTCAAGGGTCGGGAGCCCGTTAAATATGTAAGTAGCAGCTATGCCAGCCACGCTGAATTCTAAAGGAGACTCCCCTCTCAAGTGACCCATCCCATCTCCGCTGAGCTATTAGATTTCGTGATGATTTTGTTCCCTGCTTCTAGTTGAATCTCTTTGTCATAGTCTTCGCTAAAACTGAATACAACCATTTTGGTTTTCGTGCGGCTTGCGATAGGACTCGGTATTATCGGCCCATAAGGACAGTCTTTCTTGCAGGATCGTGTTATCGTCTGCTAGAAGAGCTACGTCGTCAGCATATAGTAGCGTCAATCTTTGGATTTCACAGGTTCGCAGGTCTATTAAGAGACTGAATAAAGCTGAACCTTGATGGACATCCACTTAAATTTTAAATTTACAACGAAGTCCCAAAATGCACCTAACTTGGGTGGTGTCACTGTCTTTGCTTAAACCAACCCGATCACCTAGCAAATTCAAGCAGTTCTGATGGTGATCCATCGGTGATAGCCCATCGATGTGATCAAAGAACAATTTGCCCAGGGTTCTATTTCCCAGTTTACAAAGGAGGGAATGGGCTGTGTCCTCATGTGCCTCATCATCACCGCATCCCCTGCATATGTCATCATCATTCAGTCGTAATTCCTTCATGTGGTATCGTGCCCAGTTAGCACTTCTATTAGCATTGACAACGATTTCCTGTCTTTTTGTAGGAGTTTCCTTATTCTTTTGTCGTACTCTGGCCACAGTCTTCTAGTCTTCTTGATACCTCACAGTTGGTTAGTAATCTCCACCTGTTATTGGCTTCAATTACTGATCTCTGTTCAATGTTGGCCCGAGGGTGACAGAGTGGAGGTTTAACCGTGTCATCTGCTTGTTCTCTATCTAGCGCTGAGCCCTTTCTGGCCAGTTCATCTGCGGGTTTGATGCCTGATATCCCGCTGTGACCAGGGATCCAGCAGCGACTTTTACATACATTGTGCTGCGTGCCAAAAACCTTCAGATCTTCGCGGCAACACTTTACAAGTTTAGATGTTATTTGCGTAGCAGCTATTGATTCATGGCCTCCGGGCTGTCAATGTAAATCGTGATCTCCCATCGGGATATTGTCATCACTGACACCAATTGTGCGACCTTTGTCGCTGCTGTGATCTGGGAGTCGTATGGAGCTGTTTATACCTGGGTTCCTCCGAGAAGTAACCCGCTCCTATACCTATGTCCATCTTTGTCCCAGTGGTGTAGATGGACTTAACGTCCTGCGGTATCCCGTTACTCTCCCATTGCTCTCTGCTTGGGAAGGCCCACGAGAAGGGATTATCAAAATCCAAGTATGGGAGACTGTAGTCTGAGTTGATGTCACCGTTAAGGTAATTGCCAAGTATCTTGGTGTGTCCATATGCATTCGACCTCCAGTGCTTTGACTGGCTTAACCTGAGAGCACTCTTTGCTGCGGTCTCCTACATAAAACGATCCAGAGGCAGAAGGTTAAGAATTGCTTCCAATCCCTTCTCTGTGCCTTGGTCAAATCCTTGAGGTTGCTGGTTTTGGCGGCGCCATACCACCAGGCCAATCCCCCCTAAGTAAGTACATCCATAGTGTTATTTGCGGTCTACATTCCCAGGTTTTCCCGAAGCTACTGCAGGTTTAGATAGCAACTGATGCCTTTTTTACCTTTTCTTTAATGCTGTTCAGCTTCCATTTAAGCTTTCTATCGAATATGAGTCCTAAGTATTTCGCACTCTAGGACAGCTCAACAGTCGGTAGCGTGAATGCTGGTATTGCTCTTTTGTTAGTGAAAAGCACTAGCTCAGTTTTCTGAGGGTTGACCCCAAATCGTTTATTGCGTTCAAGGCTCTCTGAACTACAGCGCGGGCAAGCTAAGATTTGAGAATAAATATGGGAAAAAGGGTTCAATGTAGTCAGAAAGAAGTCAGATTCCGAATTTGCACCAAAAAGAGCAGAACATATCCGGAATTGCAAGATATATCGGCTTTTCACCAAAAAAAAGTACAGACTGTACTTAAGCATTACCATTAACGTGCGATTTTTGCAAATCAGAAACAATCCAGGTCAAAAAAGACTTAATACGTGAGAATTGTCCGATAGTTAGACATACCCTTAGGCACCCCTTCGCCACTTCAATGGAAATAAGAGCTCTAATGCACCAAAATTGCTCTGTGAATATATCAGCTAGGACTGCTAGAGCTCGGCTTTTGCAAAATAATCTTCGAGAATGTCAGAGTCTCAAAAAACCGAAGGTTTCATAGTCTAATCGAAGACAACGGCTGGATTTCGGAAAATGCCATATTTCCAAAAGTCAGTTTTTCTGGAAATCTGTCATCTGGAGTGATGAATCCAAATTTAATCTGTATGGAACCGATATCAGAACCTGCGTCCCAACAAGGATTTAGAACCAAAGTACACTACGAAGTCGGTTAAGTATGAAGGTGGCAGCGAATACTGTTGGGCCAATAGTCCAAATTAAACGAAAAATGGATGGACTTATGTACCAGAGCATATTGGCCAACAATTTGGTACATTTTTATGATGATTTTCGACTTGCAACACATCGGCAAACTGTGTTTCAGCAAGCCCCCCCCCCCCCCCCCCCATGCCATACGTCCCGCACAGTTAAGGAGTGGTTTGATGCAAACGATATTAGCGTTCTGACTTGGCCCCACAAAGCCCGGATATCAATCCAATAGAAAATGTATGGGTCATCGTCAAACGACGTGTAATGGCATTAAAACCAACAACGGCAAACCCGTTATGGACCACTTTTCGGGAAGACTGGTACGAAATTCCTCCTGAAGTCTGTGCTGACCTAATGGCGTCATTAAGTAGGAGATATGCTGCCGTTGTTGTTCACAAAGTATACCTAACCAAATATTAAGTAAATCTGAATAACCAAAATAACATTTAAATTATCAATTTGCCCGTAGCAAGTTAGCACCACATCGTCTGCATATGCTGTTGCTTTTATTCCGCTGTATCTAAGTATCACCAGTTATCAATGACCATGATCCAAAGAAGGGGAGATATACAGTTAGTCCCAAAAGTGAGTATACACCGTCCTTCTGAAATGATTTGCTCAAAACTTTACAATATTAATTAAAACCTAGTAACAATTTTATTATTTTTAAACTATAAATACTTCAGTTAATTAAAAAAGCAACAGATACGGAAAAACAAGTCAACAATTAATACAAAAAAAAATATCTGAATACAAGTAGTCGAAAAACTACATCCCAAAAGTAAGTATACACTGTATAAAATACTTATATTTGCCTATGCTTTTATACCTTTTTTTATGCTTTGTAGAGTAACCTTAAGCCTTAATAATGGCCTTTAGTCTTGATGGCATTTAACCTACCAAGTTTATCCAGACGCTTGCACCGAATTTGGACAATTCTTCTTTAAGAACTGTCTTGAGATCGTCCTTAGCCTTTATTTCCCGCTTTCGTATATAGCGCTCTAGAAGATCTCAAAGGTGTTCTATAACATTCAAGTCCGGTGATTGTGGTGGGGTTTTCAGTTCATTTCGGAAATTGTACAATAGCCATTCTCGAACTACAAGTGACGTTTGCTTAGGGTCATTGTCTTGCTGAACGACGAATGAACCACATCTGGTTCTTAACTAACTGGTGCTATCATGTAAATTATTTTTTAAAATATTAAGGTAATCATACCGGCTCAAAACTCCTCCTTGCGGCGCACAGTGGTCTATATCTCTTAAAGTGCTGAACCGATTTTGATGATTTTTTCACCAAAGTGTTTGTATTTTTTTACTACTATTTACTACTATTTAAAATTTTATATAATAAATATATAATAAAATTTTAAATAAAAAAATACATGAAAAATCGGCTAAAAACTAATAATTGACGAATAAATATTACTGATTTTTAATAAAAATAAATTCAAATGTATTTACCTATATTTGTATTTTCATAATTTTTTAAGGTTCCGTACCCAATGGTAACACGGAACCATTATAAATTCGCTCTAAATCTAAAATATCTGTCACGATAAAAACATCAAGAAACGTTCTACCTAGAAACTTGAAATTTAAGTCACTCATACATCACGGTGGTCCACATATTTGAGACGACTAACCACTGAAAAATATTGCGAATCAACTATACAGGGTGGCTAAAATTTGAGCTCAACAAAAAAAAAAAAAACTGAAAAATATAACATGTTGGATATCATTCGAAAGGACTCAAAGCACAGATTTCAAAAATATTTTCTTTATTTTTTTCTGTAAGAAACTTTGGGAGTTATTGCCGAAAGTGTGTGAAAAACTCCATTCCCCGCGCTTATCTCCGAAACTACATACTTAGATGAAAAAATCACGGTCACAGCCTAAAATTATTTCTACTATGAAGTAATTAGCACACATACGAGTTGAAACAATAGCAATCAAATGAGGAACATATTAAATTGCTTTGAGGGGAGGTATAGTGAAATTCCCATCTCAATATAATGTCAGACTGAAAATGAGCTGACATTTCAACGGTATTTTTGAACTTAGTGGAGTGAGGCACGTTTGTTCTGCTCTACTGAACTTTCCCACATATTGATTTTTAGACCATTTATTTTAAAAATTCATAGCTGCTTGAAGAATAAGAAAATTTCTTCTTTAGACATATTGTAAAACGTATTTAAAATTTTAAAATTAATATCAACTTGTCGCGGAACATATATTGACAAGAGTACAAGGCACTTCGCTATATGCACAAAAAATGGTTTCATAATGGAGCGACTTTAAAGCTATCGCAACTGTTACCATAAGTGTATATTTTTCTCCATTCCATCGAAATGTGTTATCCAACTTATATACTTTAAGAATGCATAGCCACTAAGTGTTTCAAACAATTTAAAAATTTTGATTTTTTTCGCCTCTCAAACCACTGTGCGGCGTACCTCTATAATTGATAATTAATTTGTTTCATATTGTTTCAGCAATTCAAGACACGTTTGTCCTAAAAAAACTTATTTTGACAGATAAGCTGTGTTCTGTCATACTTTCTACATCTTGGGACGAACTCTTAAGTAGTGAATATCATTACTTTCGGCTCAAAGACCGTTGTAAAATGTTCCAATCGAAGATAATAGCAATTGTCTTTGCACCGCTATACGCCCACTCCACAGACAGATGTCATTACCCAATATACTCGATCTCGTAATTCTTAAAAATAAACTCAAAAACGCACATAAGTGCCCAATAAAACTGCAAGTCCGCTCCCGTTTATTGCTATGCTCCTTTCGAAAATCATTAAATAAGCAAATTAATTTCCCAGAAAAAGTGCTACCAATTAATGCCAAAACACGCGCCATGAGAGCTCCCTGAATGTGTATACACAAAACATCATCATGTAAACAGCATTTCGATAGCGTAAAGTTCCACTCTCCTGTTGGCATCTGATAAACATTCGAAAACACTACAAATCGGGGGTCGGTCGTTCGCTCATGAAAATTAATGCTCTAAAGAATGTAAAATTTGAACTCCCCGCCAACGCCATACTCATACACCATGTGTCGCCACTTTTATGGAGTACCATTCCCCATATTCCAATTCCAACATTGCCCAATACCGTTTTAGAGAAGTGAATCATCCTTTCCCCCCCCCCCCCCACCCCCCATCGAACATTGAGTAAACACTCGCGCGCCGGGTATTCGACAACGACCGACGAGTACTCGTACCGCGCTCACTCTATGACTGTTATTATTAAGTATGACGGTAAATATTTATACGTTTCAGCATTCAAAATTTCATTTAAATTAGGAGCTAAATAAACATAAACTAGCAGTGTACGAGTATGTATGTATGTGTGTTGTAAAAACAACGGTAATTGTACTCATTGGAGCACTTAACCCTTAAGTATGTAGGTGTTAAAATTATCGAGTTAATGAAATCATTATTATTACTATTCCTCGTGTGAGTGTGTGTGTGTGCTGGAGTTTTTGAAAAATACTGAATCCATTTTTATTATTCCTAGCATCTAACGGTAAATATGTTCCTTTTTCTGTTTGTATGCTGGCACTAGTCACGTGTAGTTGCAATGGCAACTTGACAGGCACGTTTTGTACGGTTGGAATGAAGAGGACCTACCAAGTGGGACAACAAAGAATTGGAATATCTGCAGAATTCCAAATGCAGATTCTTTTTCCATGTATGCAGATGTAAACTGACGTCGCGACGTGCAATAAATCAACTAACTTCGGGGATTACATAATTACGGGAAAGTCTAATCACTTTGGACGCACCACCTAAGGGTTAGAAAGTCGGGACACACCAGCTATAAACGGAGCACGAGCCTGACCCTAATTAGATTCCAGGGAAATTGGGCATTTTTTTGCTTTTAAGTTATTCCACTCGCCCCCCCACACTAGGATGACAAAAGGTTGCTGGGTTATAAAAACAGCCGAGCAAATTATGCGCAGAACCTTTGATGTCTTCGATATAATACAGCTGGAGGAGGAGGGCTTTTGTGGGAATCCCATGAACAATGCAAATTAGTTGCTGGAATTGTAAATCAATTAACTTTCGCGTCCCTAATCACAGAGCAAAAGCGAACTGCTCCAGCGAATAAATGGAACAAATCATTTCGCCAGAACATAAGGCCATGTCGAGTGGTTGGGGGATTTATTTATGCAAATCAGGAATTAAAATGACACGTTGAAATTGTTTTGTCTGCCTCCTGTCAGTGTTTGCTTTGGTAGCGCAATGCTGCTTGCTATACGGCTGGCTGTGGAACTCCTTAGCTCCGGGCGTAGGACACCATCCGGTAGTTCATTTTTGTTGATATAAATGTACCTCTACCTACGTATTTTTTTCCTCTTTTGCTTCTACTGTGTTTGCGATTGTGATAAAAGCCCAAGCACGACAGAGACACACACACACACTATGGCAGTGAACTCGAGACTTACTGGAATGATTTGGTAGGCAGCTGCTTTCATTCTTCTCTCACTTATAGCTTAGCCTCCTCTTTGGCAATATGTTTTCTAGGATGTTTTAAATTCCACATCTTTGCCTTGCCTCTGCAACCCAACCGAAAGTATACAAATATGTGTATGTACAGAAATGTCCTTCCTGGTTACGTGTTGTGCCTGGAATCCGCAATGAAGCAAAAACGGATATTCCTGATTTTTCTGAAGTATCTCTCTCTCTCTCTTGCCTAAGGGGTGGCAACTGGCAACTACTCGCAATGGCAACTGTGCAATATTAAATGGTGAAAAAATTATGTGCATTAGGGAGGGCAATGTCGAATTATTATATTTTCCCCCAGTTCCCACATTTCCACGTCCGTCTATTTATGACGTGCCTAGGCTTTTACCGATCCATTTTGATATGAAGTTGCAGTTTCATTTCTGTCGATTTTGCCAATATCCTTTGAAAGGATCCCAATGGATTGCAAATAAGTTAACACGAGAGTACTTTTGCACAAGACGTTACGTGCCCTAAATAACGTTTATCTTGTAATTAAAATAATTATACAACATTCCGAGCGCATCCATAAAACATAAGTTCGCCACGGAAAGCCTTTCTTTGTGTACGTATTATGGATACCCTTCCCGCCGCGACGGTACTATATAATAACTCCATAATGTCGGGATTATGTCGGCTTAAATGTATATAAAGAAGGAAAATTGTTTGTTTCATTTTTGTCAGAGCCCTTTCACTTTTCGTGTGGGTGGGCGGGGGCGGAGAAGGAGACTGACTTGTATACAAATTTAGAGGATTACACTGAAAGATGATGTTTTTTTTTTGTTTTTTTTTTTGGACTAATGTCGGCAGCCGCAAGTGTGCTGAGCAATCGCTTGAAGTTTCGAAAGACGAAATGCCTTTGAGAATGCGGTCATAGAAAAGTGATTTTTTGTTGCAGGGACGTGTGGGAGGGAGAGATTATCTTTAACGGTGTAGATTAAATTTACTAGGAGATTACATAAGAGAGAAAACTATTAAATCACTATTTGCGGGGGGTTTGTTGTTTTAGATTACTTAGCGTTGTAGATGGAGTACTTTTCGCTACTCGTTTTCAAGTCCTTTCAGGAAGTGGATGCCAGAATGTCACAAGGACTTGCTGGCGATAGTTGGATGTCGTCCTTTTCTTTTCTAAGTCCATACTCTGGATCTGATTCATTTAAGATTGATACAATGAGTTTACTGGACGATAATATTTCAAAGATTTGCGTTACGTTACGTTTGAATTTCAACGCGTTACGCGTTTTCTTTTCTTAGTCCATACTCTGAATCTGAGTTTACGCGGACGATAAGATTTCAACGATTAATGTTACGTTTCGTTTGAATTACAACACGTTACCTTACGTTTAGAGTTAAACGCTATCCAAGGCCTAGAGTTATATGCACTACTTCTCTGTTGTAATAGTCTTAGTTACGAGCTGCGATAAGAGTTTTACGTTTCACGTTACGTTCAAGAATTTTGAGGGCCTAGAATTTTCCCTAGAATGTGGTATCAATATAAACTGCTGAGGATAGTTGAATGTAATCCCCTTCTTTTTTTAATCCACGCTCTCGATCTGATTTATTAAAGATTGATACAACGATTTGAAGGGACGACAAGATTTCAACGAATTTTATTTGAATTTCAAAGCGTTATGTTAGAGTTAAACGCTATCCAAGGCTTAGAGTAAAATGCACTGCTTGTCTTTTGTAATAGCCCAAGCTACAAATTGCGATAATAGTTAAACGTTTTATGTTACGTGTTGCGTTATGTGTGAAGTTGAAATGTTTAGGAATTTTGACGGCCTACTCATTTTATTTCATAGAACGCGATTTTCCCTGGAATAAATATACTACTCACGTTACGTTACGTTTAGAGTTAAAATGCTGACGTTAGTTTCTTCTTATCTCAGTTCATTCTCTGGATCTAATTACCAAAGATTTAAACAATGAGTTTGCGGGAGGGTAAGATTTCAACGGCTTACTTTAGGTTTGAATTTCAACGCTTTACGTTACGTTGCGTTTAGAGTTAAGTTAAGGTGTTCACGAATTTTGAGGCCCTACTCATTTTATTTCATAGAATGCATTTTTCCTTAAAATGTGGTATCAATATATGTACTACTCACATTACGTTACGGTGACAATTAAACTGCTGGCGATAGTTAAATGTCATTCCTTTCTTTTTTCAGTCTATCCTCTGGATCTGATTGCTTAAGATCGACACAATGCGTTTACGGTACGATTTGATATGATAAAACTGGGATACGGTAGAGGTGTCCGCTAGCACTGGACCAGAGTTGGTCTATTGTACCCCCTTTTATGTCTAGCAATCAAACAGAATTTTTAGAAATTTGATGATCCCTTTAACTGGAATACTTTTTAGTCTTCTTCCGTTCATATGTATTTGCCTAGTGTTTTGGCACTTCTTTTTGCTAGAGACGTGCACTCTGAGATCAGGTGCTCCAAAGTTTCTTTCGTTCTGCACACTATAGGTGTCTGTGTTGCTGATTTTCATTTCATAGAGGTGGCTGTTGCAGATTGAATGTCCCGTCAGACACTTAGACTTGCGCAAAGAATTTTTAAATTTCCTCTGTTTAGTTTTAGGGTTTCATTTGTTCTTTTGTTGTTGTGATTGAGGATCTTTTTTGAATGCTTCAGGCCTTCTAAGTTGTTCCAGTTACTTTTTCGTTGGGTTTTTGTCCGTTCTGCGATGACTTTGTCAAAGTGAGGCCCTGGCCCAATAATTGGACTGTTGGTTCCTTTTTTGGCCTAGATATCAGCATTTTCGTTGCCCTCATATCCTTCATATCCTGGAACCCATATAAGTTTAACTATATTTTTCTTTGCCAGCAGGTTTATGTTTGAGTAACATTCGAATTTTGATTTGTATTAAGTTGTGGCTTCTTAGAGCCTTTAGTACAGCTTGGCTGTCAGACATTATGTTTATCTTTATTTTGTTTAAGTTTCTCTCCAGTAACATTTGCGCGGCTGTGTTGATGGTAGATAGTTCCGCTTGAAAAAGTGTGGCATATTTATGGAGGGATATGAGTGTGTGACATCTTGGTGCCACTATGCCCGCTCCGATGTCATTCTCTGTTTTCGACCCATCTGGACTGCATTGTTGGGCATCGCTCTTGGTCCACTTTGGGTTGTCCTTCCATTCATCTCTGTTCGAGAACAATGTTTCGTAGTTTTTGACAAGGCCTTTTCTTAGGGACATGTGATAGCTGGCACTGGTCTTTTCTTTAGCTAGATAGACCTTGTTCAGTATACTCAGATGACCCTTTAAATTACCGTCTTTAAATTTATAGATCCTATGAAGAGCAAGAGCTTGTTAAACTGCTTCTTCCTGTATTGCTGGATGAAGTGGGGTGATGTTCAGTAGAGCTCCCAGACCTGCAGTTGGTGTGGTTCTCATTGCTCCTGTTACGCTCAAACATGCTACGGTACGATAGGATTTCCACGACTTACGTTACGTTACTTTACTTGCTTACTTAGGTGGCGCTACGGTCCGTGGTGGACCAAGGGCTCAACCAACAACCACTTCCAGTTAGCCCGGTCCTTAGCTAACTGCCTCCAGTTGCGCACTTCAAGTTGGTTGGGTCCTTTTCCACTTGTGCGTGCCACCTTAGGCGAGGCCGTCCTCTGCTGCGCTGACCATCCGGGTTGGATTCAAATACTATCCGGGCCGTAACGTTGATATCCAATCGCTCTACATGTCCTAGCCATCTTAAACTCCCAATGCGCAGTTTTTCGACGAGGTCAATGTACTGCTCGTATACGTCGTGGCTGAATATTCGCATCGAAAACCCGTCAACGCGTTACGTTACGTTTAGAGTTAATCGCTTTCCAAGGCTTAGAGTTATATATACCTACTACTTCTCTGTTATAATAGTCTTAGTTAGGAGTAACGAGTTAAGAGTTTAACCTTTTACGTTACGTTACGTTTACAAATTTTGAAGACCTACTCATAGAAAAGGATTTTCTCTACTAAGTATTTGGTGTCAATATATTTCGAGTACTTTTTTTTTTGTTAAAGTCTCTGTTAGAGATATCGCCAATTGTCGGTAAATCTTGCTACGGAACTCTATTCTCCAGAGCTCTGCATACGTAAGTTATAGCACCGGTCCATGAAGATTGAAAACTCCAGTGTCTATCGCATTCGCATTCCGAAAGCGTTCCACTGCTAATGGATTTATTTCACATGCATATTTCTTCTAATTTTATTATGCCTACCTACAAAACACAAACACTCTGTGCTAACACACACTCCCTTGGGACTTCTGCTTCTGCTTTTGCCCTACGCTACTACTTTATTCGTACAAAAGACATTACTCATCATGTTTTCATTAAAAAGGACTTTCAGTACAAAAATCCTTATGCGAATATGGGCACAGACTACAAGAGTATGTCTGTATCTGTGCCTGTGTAGGTTGGGAAAAAAAAAATAAAGAAAAAGATCGCCCTCATCGCAAACGGTTCATCCCCTGTTCAAGGGGGTGGATTCACTTTTGCCATAATAATCGTCTCGGTTTTTATTACCGAAGGGAGCAATGATTTTCAATGAAACACAACTCTGACAACGAAATCCTTTTAAATTTAATTTAACCATGCCACGAGTACCTCTATACATGCTTTTGGGTTCCTTTTTGGTCTCAGGAATTCCTAATCAGTTGCAGCGGGCCGGGCACCCTATTCGCAGACTAAAACCGAAAGGCTTATGATGCTCAATTAATCCCTGTATTTGTTTAAAGTAATCTCCCTCGAATACGGTTGTCGCACGAACCTCTAACTGGATTTAATCCCGTCAAGTGGCAGTAGCATGACATTCCAAATTATTACGAATAGATCCAAAAGTAAACAACACAAATTGATGCTATACCCATCTCCTAACCGTCGCGTCGTCCGTCGTTAATAGCGTTTGCATATCACTCGTAGGTATTTGTATGGAAAATGAAAACATAAAAAAATAGAGTCTTGCACGTTTCAAGACAAAATCGTTTCTCTGAACCGTGAACTGGTAAACAATGAAGCATGCGACTCCCAGTTCCAGTTGCTTATGGATTCCGTTCACAGGTTTATCTGCGTTTCTTGGTCATGTTCGTATCGTAAATCATCGCAAGTTGCTTCTTTGTCCGAAATTTCATCCAAACAAACACGGTACGAGTATCTGAAAGCACATATGTATGTATGTGTATGACGATACTTCACTTCACATCTGAGGTAGGTACGAGCTTGAGTAGGAGTTCTAGGGGAGGAATTATTATACAGAACGGTAACGATGTAAGCATAACCACCAACCAACACAAGGTCAAGGCAAGCTCTTCTTTTGTGTGTGTGTGTGCGTTTTTGGCATGTAGGAAGCCGTTAACGGCAACCACACGGTACGAGGCTTACGATGACCATTAACCCACCTAAGACATCAGCGCATTTCAGCTGAACTTGAAGTTATTACTCGATGAGTCGTGCATTGCAGTTTGCAGGAAGCTATCTGCACAACGAAGCCTCTTATTTATTGGACATTTGCATCAGGGATAAATAAACTCATAAGGCCAATTGAAATTAATGGAACGTACGTGTGGAACTTAAAACCACAGAGGGCGACACCGTCGGTAAATAATATACGCACTTATAATAGGATTACGGATCAGGTGACGTGAGGCCGTAACTTTCAATCAATCGTAATCGTGTGTGAAAGCGGGTAGCAGTGATTCGTTTGGACTTTGAGCTATCCGCAAATGGTTATCTGACACCTTCCCGCAGAGCACAGAGATGTTTTACGTTCTCTTGAGAAGGGGACATCCGCACCGCAGTGGTAATCAGTTTTGGGGGACTTAATCCATTTTCTGTCAACTTGGTTTGGAGTTATATTCCATCGGCTCGGCCGGTGTTATGAGGAAGTTTACTTTCCTCAGATTGGGGGGACTTTGTGATGTGTTTTTGGATTAGTCTTGGTGGAGGAAAATGAAGAAGATTGAGTGTATGGGGAATATGAGTAGAAAAGGTTACGATGGGGACGAAGGTACTTATCTCTAAAAAAATTAGTCGCAAATAGTTTGGTTTAGTTCTGTTGGCAGATTTACCAAACATGCTTCAATTCATGATTAGCAGACCAGAAGAGTGCTACTATCTCCAATGAATTCTTCTTGTCAACACCAGCAAGTCAAAAGTAATGATATTCCGTTATATTATTATAGTTGAAAAGAGTTGAGAGGCTAAGCCATCCCAAAACCCTAGGCTAGGTAGCAGAGCGGGCCCATCGCGATCCCCTAAGAATCCATCCAAGGATGGCATTTAAACCATCACAATTTCCTCAAAGCATTTTATTACCCTGCAGAATTTAAGAAAGAGTCTAGATTCGGCCTACCTCCTCCAGGCCTAAAATGTTCCTGCGACTACGTGCTATGCACTGAAATTCACACAAAATATGTGTGATATTCTCTGCTACACCTAGATCATTACAGTATCTGCAAATATCCGTGCCTATGAGTCCGAGCCTCTTGCCGTATTTGCCCAGAAGGCAATGCCCGGATAATATTCCTATAACTATACTCATTTGTACCCTGCTTAGTTTAAGGATTTCTCTGGTCCTTTTACGGTCCGGCGCTGGCCAAACTGCCTTGGAAACCTTGTGTCCCACAATGTTAGACCAACTATGGTTAGCCCTTCTCGCAATTATATCCCTTACCTTTGATTTAATGCAGCAAAGTGGTGGAGCTACTTCCACTGCGCATTGTGCAGCAGCTCCTGACTAGTTCCGATTCAATAGTGCACGATTCTAGTGCAGCCTGGCTGTCGATGTGCATATGTAAATATGAATATCCTTATAAGAAATCAAAGAAATTTTTAGGCTGCTCATGGAAAAATGGTAAGGATGTCCCAGTGATTTGAAGATATTCGAAGCAACTGCAAGATCCACGAAGAGTACGAAGAAGTTCGAATGTTCCAAAGATTCTTTCTCAAGCACCTGCTTAGGCTACCAACAAACACACCAACATACATGCTCTATGTAGATAGAAACCAGCCTGCCTCTACTACGACTATTCACCCTAAGGCTCCATTTCAACTATATGTTTTAAGAATTATTAAGCTTTCTAATCGTCGGCTTCCAAAAGTGGTCCTTTCGATACCTATCACCAGGAGAGCGAACATTTTCCGAAAGTGGCAGCAAATGAACGAGGAACTAGGAGTTGAGGTGTCCTCAAGGGAAAGATAGATCCAGTTGGACTGTGGCCCTAGATAACATTTTACGGAAGCTACATAGATGAACAAATTCACCAAAGATATGTAGCAGCGTGTTCATCAAGTCGCTTAATCTACAAGCAATCAAGGCATAATTTAATGAATTTTAACTGCTTCATCGAATCTATCACAGTAGGTACATCAAATAAGCTTTATCTTCAAGGCTCGAAGGGAATTGTTGCCTGTGGACTTTAGGCCGTAGAGGGATGATCTTCCAGCACTATACCTACACTTTGTGTAACTTGCATGAAAAGGAAGATACCTATCACTGACTGGGAAAATGCCCACTACAGCCAATTGGTTTTCTCAATGGAGGAGGTAAAGGAGACTAGCATGACGGATGCAATGAGAACCTGTCCAACGGGCAACGGCAGCACTGGGGTTGCTATTAGAGCTTACTTCACTGCACCGGTGGCGAGTAACTGGCCGAACACAATGGTGACGCTGTAGTGGAAGTATGACGCGCTGTCAAAGTTAAAACACACGTAAACCCTATAGCGCGAACACAATGCGAAGCTGATGCTGTAGTATGAATTATATGGTGAAGCGCAAAGTTCAGCCAACTTCAACATTCTACTACCACTACAGCGTCACCATTGTGTTCGGCCAGTAAAACTGCAAATCGGACGTTTCTAAGAATGGCCAAAGAAGGAATTGAAAGGGAAAAATGCATTATCCATAAGGGCTACGCTAATAAGACCAATAAGCTTCCCCTTCTGGCATACCCTAGCTAGGGACTATGGCATCAGGACATTTAGCTAGTCAAAGAACTTCGGCATTGAACTCAGTAGCAAAAGGACTGGAGCAACGAATCTAGAATCTACAGGCTGAGTCCTCAAACCATTAAATGGTACAGTATGGTTCAAAAACTAAGGAACGAAGGGGAGCAGGAGTGTTTGGTCCCAAAGCTTAACTATTCGAACCCATGGGCTATTTTGCAAGCTGAAATCTGTGCTATCGACAGATGTGCCCAACTCGATCTTGATAAACACTACAGCAGACGCGACATAGCAATAATGCACAGACAGCCAAGCAGCTATTAAAGCAATCGGGGCTCAGATCATCAAATCTAGAATCGTCTGGGAATGACTAGAAAAACTAAATAGACCAAGCAACGTCACCATTTACTGGGTACCAGGACACCTGGGGGTAGAAGGTAATGAAGTGGCGGTCACACTTGCCAGGAAAGGGACTGCCACACCCTTCGTGGGCTCTGAACCCTTCTGCGGAATAGGGGAACACACTATAAAAGAGGAACTCCGATCAGTGGAGAAGACTAACAGGACTTAATCCTGTACAAAAACTCAGGGTCTAAGACAGGCGAATAAACTTTTGCGTAGTTACAACTTGAAGTGATTCAAAAGTTGCATCAGCCGGGACAGTACCAAACTCCGAACTTTGACTGTGTTCCTTATGGAACATTGTAAATTCAAAGGACATCTTAGGAAGCCAAGTCTATCAGATGAGGACTCATGCAGATTTTGCAATGGGTCCATTGAAACTCCAGAACACATACTGGTGGAATAAGGGGCATTAACCCAGAAAAGATTCAAGTGCTTGGAAAAATACCAAAATACAGCAGAGGATCTACCACTCATAGCACCCATTTGCCTACTGCGATTTCTCTGGGAAATTGGTCTGAATCGGAATTCTCACCCGGGCTAGGTGTGAGCAAAGCTCTCTCAAACCAGGTCCAATAGGAATAATAACGAGAGGGATGTTCGTTCGTCTAGGGCTTGTATGACTTGTGGACTTAATAGATCTTAAGGTGGCTGTGCATCTCACCCTTCAATAATAATAATAATAATAATCATTAAAATTTCCAAAGTATATACGACACGTACAACGTACATCCCTGCAAAAAGCAAAAAAAAATTCTGAAGGTTATATCTTGCAAAACACTTAAATATCCGTATTACAGTCAAACCCGCTTATTTGAAACCCGGTTAATTGATGACCCAGTATTTTGCTTCCGAACTCTGAGAAACTTTATTTAACAGTTGTAAGACGTACGTACGTTACATTGACTAGGTTATGTTAGGTATGCGGGCTGCCGAGAATGGTCACATCCTCACCACACATAGGTTAATGTGAACCCATTGTGGTACTCATTATGTATTCCCACCCGTGGTATTAGTGTTTTAGTTCCTAGCAAACTTAAGCAGACCCGATGGTGATCGGTCTGATAGCTCGTCGATGTTTTCTAAGAAAAAATTTCCCAGGGTTTTATTTCTTAGTTGGCAGAGGTTTGGGCAGCGACATAGGAAATGGGCCGTGCATCCCCTGCATGTGTCACCACCGTTAAGGCGTAATTTTTTCGTGTGGCATTTAATTTTTTTTTTGTAGAAGTTTTCTGGTTTTTGCTCTATCGTATTCTCTTGATCTCTTTCTAGGGCTGAGCCTTTTCTGGCCAGTTAATCTGCGGCTTCATTATGAGTGATGGACCTGAAAGGTGGGAGAGTGAGCATTCTATGTCTAGTGGAGAGACAAATGAAGAGTTTAATAGTACACGTACAATGTTGGATATTTTTTGTAAAATGTACTCAGGACTATCAGTTTGCCACATAAATGCTCAAAGTTTGTCAAAACATTTAGATGAATTTAGGGGTATCTTTAATGAGACAAGAGTCGATATTGTGTGTGTTTCGGAGACATGGCTGTCTTGTAGCATAAGCAACATCTCAATTAATATTGACGGTTTTAGATTATACAGAGCTGATCGTGTTGGTAGGCGCGGGGGAGATGTAGCTATTTTCATTAAAGAATGTATTCCATCTAAAGTTATAATAACATCAAATGAAAATGACAACACTGAGTTTATTTTCATTGAAGCTCTGGTGCGGCTTTAGTAAATGTTTGTTAGGGGTGATATACAAGCCACCCAATATTCTCGATACAAGTATTGTTACAAGACTTATTGAAAATATTGGACTTAATTATAACCACATTATTGTCGCCAGTGACCTAAACATAAATCTGTTAAATGATAGGGATACATATGTTCTCAATTTTTCGAATACACTAAAATCTTTACACATCTCCTCCGTTAATACCTTATATCCGACTCATTTCAGTGCAACAACCTCAACGCTCCTTGATGTATTTTTAGTTAATAGAGTGGACTGTATTAATTTTTATAATCAACTAAGCATCCCTGGATTTTCTAAACATGATCTCATATTTTTAATTTACAATTAACCTCACGAAAAAAGAGAAAATAGGAAAATGTTACAGTTTCGCGATTTTAAAGCAATTGATTCAGATGCTTTAAAATATGATGTAGAGTATACTGACTGGCAGAGCATCTACTTTATGCCTTCTGTTGACGAACAAGTGCATTTTTTTATTGAGTCAATAAATAATCTTTTTGAGACGCATGTTCCTCTAAAACAAATAGTAATCCGTAATCGAGAATGCGAATGGCTTAATAACAGAATCCACTCTCTCATATTAAATAGAAATACTGCGTATAAGAGGTGGAAAAGATTCAGATTGCCCGTCCTTCGCGCAGAATTTAAAAGATTGCGGAACTTAGTAACTGCGGAAATCAGAAAATCCAAGGAGAAGTTTTTTGCTACCAAGTTTAAGCCTAATATGTCAACCAAAAAAACTTGGAGCAATATAAAGAGCATCGGTATCAGCAAAGAAAAATGCTCTGCTCCTGTTGAATCTGATTTAGATGAATTAAACGAACTGTTCGCCAGTGCTTCTATTACGTCTGAAACAGTCCCCGATATTAGTGAAGAATTATTTTCTAGTCGGATGCAAATAGAATATAATAATAGTTTTCGATTCAATAGAGTAATTGAGCTGGATGTTTTGAAAGCTGTTCATGGAATTAAATCGGATGCGATTGGTCTAGATCTCATGCATCCTAGGTTTCTGAGAATTATTATTCAACAAATATTGCCTTATATCACATATATATACAATAGCATTCTCACTTCCTCCATATATCCCCTAGACTGGAAAAGATCGAAAATTGTCCCATTGCTGAAAACATCAACTAGTCGCACAAAAGAGTATCGGTCTATTTCTATTTTGCCATTTCTTTCGAAAGTCTTCGAAAAACTAGTTAGCTGGCAGATTTGGAAACACCTTAATGACGACAACTTGCTTACGAATGTTCAATCAGGTTTTGGAGCACGCCATAGTTGTACAACAGCAATATTAAATCTAGTTGATGACTTGCGTATAGAAATGGATAAAGATCAGGTATCATCTATGGTGCAACTAGATTTATTTTTCAAAGGCTTTCGACACTGTTCCGCACAATTTGCTATTACTTAAGCTCAGAAATAACTTTCACTTTGAAGCTACGGCTTTAAAGTTAGTCTATAATTACCTTTGTGGTAGAACTCAAGCTGTTTCTGCAGGCGGATTTAACTCGAAGTTTATAGCAACTAATGCAGGTGTCCCACAGGGATCTATTCTGGGACCTTTGTTTTTTACTCTGTTCAACAATGATCTGCCCCAAGTACTAAAACATTGTAAAATTCAAATGTACGCAGATGACGTGCAAATTCACCTAAGCTATCCCTTGGGATTAGTTGAAGATGCAACAGCACGAATTAATGAAGATCTATGGCTTGTTGCTCAGTGGTCAGAAAAAAACAAACTAAGGTTGAATTCCAAAAAAAGTCAAGCTAAAGTTATTTCTCGTAAGGCTATTGACACATCATATTTTCCTAAAATTGTGATAAATGGCGCAGAAATAATATACTGCCGATCCGTAAAAAATCTTGGAGTAATTTTTAACCAAACGCTTAGTTGGAATGATCACGTTGCATACTCGGTAGGAAAAGTTTATGGCGGACTGCGTTCTCTCTATCTGCTAGGGAAGTGCCTTCCAGTTCAGACTAAAATGATGTTGATAAAATCACTTTTGTTACCGATTCTCTTTTATGCGCATCCTGTTTTTTGTGAGTTTAAGCCAGCGTAAATTTGAGGTTGCATTCAACAATACTGTGCGGTTTGTTTACAATCTACGACGATTTGATCATGTCTCCGAATATACGCACAATGTCTTCAACATGTCTTTGAAGAATTATTTAAAATTTAAGATTCTAATGTTTTTATTCGACCTTAAGTTAAACCAAAGTCCTCAGTACCTTTTCCAAAGGTTGCAGTTTGCTAATTCGGGCAGAAGTATGGCTCTGATTTTACCAAGATTTAGATACAACATAACTAAAAAGCAATTTTTTGTCTATTCCATCAGACTGTGGAACTCACTTCCCTCCAAAATAAGGAAAGTGAACGGCAGGGGCGGCTTCGAGAGGTACCTAATTCAATATTTTAATAGACAGTAATTAACTTAACTTTTTTTTTTTATTTTTTATTCTTTTTTCTTCTGAAATTGTAATTGACTTCATGTACATAATACATATAAACATATAACAAATTTAATATCAGTAGGGATTTAGGGCTTAGCGATTAGACACTAGTAAATTAAAGCTTAATATTAAATGTTTTTGTACTGTAGTGTTACTCAAAAAGACGAATAGTCTTAAAATGCTATATTGATGTTTAAATAAATAAATTTGAAATTTGAAATTACCTAGTTTCCCGCTGTGACCAGTGACCTAGCAGAGTTTTTCGTTTTGCTGCGTGAGTTATAGTTCCATTTAGGAAGTGAAATAATGAATAAATGAATGTATATTTCATTATAGCTTTCTTTAATGTTGCTTATTAATACACTTACCACTACACTTAAACACATTATAATAAACGAACAAATAAAACAATACATTACAAAGACACCCTTTTGACAACACGTTACAAACTGCACTGGCCTAATTACATGGAACATAAATCAAAACAACAAACAAAACAAACATAACGCAAGTCAAGTACAAAGCACCTGAACTTTTTGAGGTCGTCACATCGATCTGCTAATGTTGTTGATGTTCCTGATGAAAGCTTCGTGACGTATATGCATACGTAACTCGTGCCAAGAAACTTAAGTTCTTCGCGGCAACACTTTTATGGGCTCCTGGTTGTAAATCAACAATGTAAATTGTGATATCCTCTCGGGATATTATTATTGACAAAAGTTGGGTGGCCATTGTCACAGCTAGAACCTCAGCTTGGAGAAAACTGCTGTGGTCTGGCAGTTATATGGAGCTGTTTATTCTTAGTTCCTCCGAGAAGCAACCCGCTCCTATACCCATTTTCCTTTTTGACCCATCGATCGGTGTAGATGGATTTACATAGATTCAATTGGTACTTCGTTTTTATCCCATTGTTATCTGCTTGGAAAGCCCCACAAGAAACGTCTTTCAAAATCCAAGTATGGGACAGTGTAGTCTGAGTTGACATTACCGCTAAGATATTTACTGAGTATGTTGGTGCGTCCATATATATTCGGTCTCCAGTGATTTGACTGGCCTGGCTTATTCTGAGAGCGCTCTTTGCTGTGGCCTCCTGCATGTAGAGATCTAGAGGCAGGAGGTTAAGAATTGCTTCCAATCCCGCTGTTCGCACTGTTCTCATTGCGCTGGTTGTTCCAGTTCATGCTATTCTCTGTACTGTACCTTGGTTGCTAGTTTTTGCGGCAGCATGCCACCACGCCAATCCTCCATATGTAAGTATGGGTCTAACTATCGCCGAGTACATTCACAGTGTTATTCGTGGCCTGGATCCCCAATTTTTCCCGAAGTATTTCTGCTGCAGGTATAGAAGGCAACTGATGCCTTTTTACGTTAAGTAACTTTCAAAGGTTCTAGAGTTTATACCAAATGTTGCGTGTTATATTTTTCGCATGAATGGAAGAAGCCTCTACAGCTTTACTAAGTTGCTAAATATCAACTTGCTATCGGTTCAAGGCGTTCCCATGTCCTCGACGTCATCGGCTTTTACCCCAAAAAGTGCCACCTATACTCCCATTCTCCCATCATAATGGCAATCGAGAAACGTTTTGTTCAGTCGCATAAAACACTTTTACAAAACGAGGTAACACATCCATGTACAATACTTTTGGTTGGAAAAGTAGGAACGAGTACTCGTACTCCGTACATGGAAATTGATTACAGCACACATAGTACTCGTTTTCGTACACTCACTCAATAACCAGCACTTCACTCGATCCCTAGGGATCTTTCTTTCAACGTTTTATGTCAAGAGTTCGTGACGATGAATTATGCGCTACGCTTTAGGGCGCGACACGACTTACAACAAGGATAACCCTTTTATTTTTCCTAACCCAGAAAGTCTTTCAACAAAGGTTCCGTTCCTTTCAATTGATATAAAGAGGTTGATTAATAACAAACCACCCTTGATGCATAATTGTGCACAATGGGCGGCGTGTGTGCATGTAACCAAATGCGCTCTTGAATGGCTCCACCACAAAGCGTAAAAGGTTTTCTTGTGTTTTCTTTTTTTTGTTATTATTCCAAAACCCAGAAGGACTTCTGAACCTTGAATCCATTACGACCGGTATTTGTTTTGTTTTAAATTTCTTAATTGTCTTTCAAGAAACATCCAGATTTGGCATCCGTTGTTCACGCTCCAAGGAGCTCAAAAAATCAACAGATCCTTGGCGCAATGTAAATCCATTTTATTTCTCGAACAAGTAAAATATTTAACTTTCGATTTTTCCAACTTCTGCTTGTTTTTCAGTTCAGTTCAGTCTTCGAATCCGATGAACAAACACAGGAGGAAATTCGAACTCCTGAACTTCTTGGGTATGAGGGTGCATCTCGTGCTACGGTAGTAGCCTCTGTCTCTCATTCCCTTGGCCAGTCAGTACACTCTCTCGTCAGGAACTGAATTTATGAAAGTTGAAATTAATATTGTTTCGCAATTTCCATTCTGTATAGCAGGAGCAGCACCCTCGCCGTCGCGTCGTTCATTTGGTAAACATACTCTTCTCGAGGGTTGTGTTTACATTTCGTGGATCATTTGTCAAGTTGTTTGAAATTTAATTTTCCCCGGACGAACCCGGCGGAGATTGGAGACTAGAGACACAATGACAAACAGATTCGTATTGAAAAGTACCATGTTTCGGCGGTTTCTTTATTGTTCCTTTTTTTGAAACTCGCGTCTAATTAAAAACTTTTTCAATTTAAATGCAAACAGGCTCTTGTGGTCGCTGGTCTTGCCACGTTCGTGGTGGCTAATCTACGCATGGAGTATGGATGGCCAGCGGTCGGCCGGCGTGATAAGTCGGCGAAAACCGCATGTGATAAAAGTCATGGATACGGTGTTTATGGAACCGCTGCCACATCCATTTAAAATACCCATATACTGTTGGGGTTATAGGAAAAGGACCTCATGCATGTGCCGCAGCTAAAATAGGTTTGTTTTTGTAATATCTAGGGAATTCGGTCTGAAACCACATTTAATGGATTGTTTTCGCTTTTTCCAGTGGAGTGTTTGTCCCCGCGTCGATAAATGTCTTTGTCCTCGTAATGAATTCATCGGCGCTCTAAGGACGACGATAAATTTCATTCGAAAAAAAAAAACAGAGGAAAGCAAATTAAAGTTGATTTATGAAATTTGTTTCAATCCGGAGAGGTATCCGTATCAGTATTTTTCTTTCTTGTTGTTTTGTGACTCTAAGGAGAAGGATATTTATTACTTGTGCGCGTCCTTGAGGGAACCCTTTTCGAAGAATTAAGTTATTCGCGTAAATAGTCCACCGGAGGAAGCAATTAAATTATGAAAAGGTCAAGTAATTAATTGAAGGGATGGATGTCCTTTTTTGTCGCTTTAAATTTGGAAAATTAACTTTTTTTTTTTGTTATTTTATTTACATGAATGAATAAAATATAACGGTGGCACGTTTTTTTGTTTTGGAATGGTACGTGGTGGTGATTAGAGTATTTTATTGCAGCCGTTGTAAATCTCAGAAAGTCAGCAGTTCCGGTAAAAGGTTTTTTTTTTAAAGAAAATGCTGCCTTCACTTGAATATCATGTTTGTCAGCTAAGGCCCGTAAGCTGAAATCTTCCGAGGATGTCTTGACATATTTAGGCCCTTATCTGCTTCAAAATTTCAATATACGAGAGTATTTCCTACTTTACTTTTGCTCTTGGTCTATGGGGTGTCCCATTAGGGATTTCAGAGCTTTATTTTTGAATCACTAATTTGGAATAATGTACAGAACAAAATTCCCCTCAAATGTTCACCACGGTTCGCTTGTCTCCGTTAAGGATGAATTGAATTTAATTGAATAGTCGCTCGTTGGCGACGCTTCAAATAATCTGTGGGCATCAGTTCCTGAGTCAATTGAACCTTGAAAGCTTGCAAACTGAATTCCTCTGTAAAAACTCGCCGCAAGGAGTTCCGTGAAATGTGCAGCTCTTGAACGCGATGAGAAATAGAGCTGGACGGAGTCTCGGCTACTCATCGGTTATGCTGATGACATCGCAGGCGGTGACGGACAACTGGAACCTAGCGATCAGGAACGTAAAGCTATTGCTACAAACATCCGGTCTGGAACTAGCGGACCATAAAACAGAAGCCGTCTTCATAACCAAGAAGGTTGAACGCCTCACCTAACAGGTTGGCGAGCACATCGTCGAATCGAAACTATACATAAAGTATCTGGGATTGCTGATCGACCACAGACTCAACATCCGAGAGCATGTAAGATATGTAGGCGAGAAGGTCTCACGGGCAATAGCAGCATCGTATAGACTAATGCCAAATATCAGGATCAAGGCCGCCTATAAGAATGCTCGCATATGCGGCCCCGAGATGGGTATCAGCAATGAACCATAAGTCGTATATTAGAAAGATGAGAACGACCATGAAGATAGAAGAGCAGTGACGGAAGCTGTGATGGAGAATGGCAGCATAGGTGGAACACCACAACCAAAGGACGATGGACATATCAAATTATTCCCAATATCAAGGAATAGACCAGCAAAAAACACGAGACGTAAATTATTACCTAACGTAGCTCCTGCCAGGACATGGATGCTTTCGGGAGTGTCTTTATAGATACAAACATGTGGATGACCCGTATTGCCAGCACTGTGAACGTAAGCCATAGAACGCGGAGCATGTCCTTAAGGAATGCGGAAACTATGAGGCAGCGAGAACCATATTGGAAAGAGCCAGGAACTGCCAGAACCCTTATTACGTTTATGCTAACAACGAACGAAGCCTGGGAGACTGGGGAAGAGAAACTACGGCTGGAGTCACCCACTGTATGAAGACGCACTGACTACCGATCCGGTTGTCTGGAATTTATGCACATGATATCAACGATTGTGGCCGATTAAGCGGACCAAAAACTCACGTAGTTAAAAATTCCCCATTTTTGTAAAAGACTTGGGTAACCTTTGTTCAACTGTATACATGTTCATGGTAATGAACTGACGATGAGAAATGTCAAAAACTTGAAGTTCAGACGTATTTCCCTATCGTAATGGAGAAATCCTTAATGGGAAACCCTATAGTACCTACTATAGTACATAGTCTTAAATAATGTAACAGCACTGCACTATGCACAGCGTATACGCATATATGCAATGGCATACTGCATGCTCTGTGTCTTCTTCCTGATTTGGGTAATTTGGGCAAAAGTGGGTGAGCTATCGTGCCCAAAACGGTGTAGGTATTTCCGTAACCCACCGTGACCAGATAAGAACTGCTTAAGGTTGAGATGAATCTGTAGATCCATCTGCCCTTCTTCGTAGTGGTGTCCCACCGAGCTTGCCACCTGATCATTGAAGATACCCTTTCTTCTTCCATGAACATTTTGATGACCGTTGCTTCTTGGTTACTAGAGGTTTTTCTGTTATAGACACTCTTTGCATCTCGTCCGCAAGGATACCGACGGGGACCACTCCTGCAACTGAAGCAACTGATTACCCTGAGAGCGATTAGTCAATATATTTACGATATTGTATTGTTTATCCCATAGAGACAACAAGCACGTAGACTTATAGGCTTATTGTACTTTGGTGAAATACCACCCCATTCGCTGAATTAGCGATTTGCTGCTGAGCAAATCCGCAAAGCGGAACAATGGTGCAAGATTGAGCTCCAGTATATCAATGTCCCGTAGGACGTAGAGTGGCCTCTCTGATCCGAGCAAAGGCCGGACACTTAAGGGAGTGAACCCAGTGACCAGTCCTGTGAGGATTTTAAGGTGTAACAGAAACTTAGTTCTGTTTGCCCTTGGCGCGTCTACTAACATTTTGGCCTGTCGGCATGACCTAAGTTCGTGCCAATGGTTGTAGTGTTGTAGTTGCAGCAGCTCAAAAAAGCTTATTTTTAGCATACGCCGAACTGCAGCCAATAACAGGCTGAGGGCCTATAAACGAGGCCGCTGATCCAGCTCTAGCTAGAGCATCAGCTTCATCGTTTCCCGGGATATCAAAATTTCCCGGGACCCAGACTAGTGTGATCTTATTACATCGCCCAAGCTGGTTCAGTTTTTTGACAGCTTCCGCAACAATTTTGGAGCTGAACAACTCTGCTGAACGGGCTTTAATAGCTGCTTGGCTATCAGAGCAGATGTAGATGGACTTGCCTTTCCATCTCTTGTTAAGTGCAATGTGCGCTGTGCTAGCGATAGCATACACCTCTGCCTGAAAGACAGTTGTAAATCTGCCCAGTGGAATAGATTGCTCAACTTGGCATTCTTCTGAGTAGATACGTGCTCCGGAGAGCTCACCCATTAAAGACCCGTCCGTATAGCAGACTATACTTTCTGATGGGAAAATGTTGACAATAACTTTCTACTTGTTTCCTTTGTCGCTAGGGCCCCCACACAAACGGGGGCAGCCTATAACAGTACGGGGCTTCCTTCGATGTTTGGCAGTATTTCGGAAAGTGCTGCCTGAAGTTTTGATGCCCTTTTGCCCGAATATTCCGGAGCACTAAGATCAACACCCTCCGCAGCATTAGACATCCTACTATATCCAAACCCAATTTTGACAAAAACTTTAAGGTCACTATTCCAGATAGGTCTTTCTGGGATGACTTAGGTGCTATAACAGACAAGTCGATACACTTCTATACTGATGGCTCTAAAACCAATGATGGTGTAGGAGGAGGTGTTTTCTCAGACAGATTAAAACTAAATCTCTCCTTTCGCCTCCCTGATCACTGTAGCGTGTTTCAAGCGGAGATAATGGCGATTTCGGAAGCACTGTCCTGGATCAAGAGGAATGTAATATCCACTAACGATATTAGCATTTTCTCGGATAGTCAGGCGGCCTTGAAATCTCTGGAATCAGTCTCATCCACTTCTAAGACCACCTCAAATTGCCGTTCATCTCTTTTAGAGATGGATAAGCAATTTAATATTCACCTTTGCTGCGTGCCGGGGCACAGAGACATTCCAGGAAATTGCAAAGCTGACGAGCTCGGTAAAATAGGAACAACAATACCTATTCTACCCGATAAGAAAAAAAAATATAGGTATGCCACTCGCTACTTATAAACTAGCACTCGAACTTGACACAGTCAATAAAACCAACGCTAGATGGGAATCTGTAACTACCTGCCTTGCTACAAAGCGAATCTGACCTAGATTAGATCCAAACCGCTCTAGATACCTTTTGTCACTAAAAAGACTACATATTAGTACGATTATCGGTGTCATCACAGGACACTGCCTTATAGGCAAACACGCTACTAGACTTGGCGTCATTTCGAATGACTTCTGCAGAAGCTGTAGAGACGAAGAGGAGGAGGAAAGTCCAACACATCTCCTCTGCTCGTGTCCGGCTCTTTCTCGTAGGAAACTTCACCTAGGAGAATACTTCTTCGATGATCTAAGTGATCTAACACAAAAAGACGTAGGAAGCCTTCTTCGCTTTGTACAAAGCTCCAAATGGTTCTCCTGAGTAGCGGGGTAATTATCCCCAAGATCCTTGGTATCACAGTGGGCCTCTATAGGCCTAAGTGTGCTGGTACTTGTTACCGGCAGCCACTGCTACCTAACCTAACTTGGAGTGCGCAACTGGAAGCAGCTAGCTAAGGAATGGGTTAACTGGAAGTGGTTATTGGTTGAGGCCTTGGTCCACCCCTAACTTACTGACAATTTTGTTGCGGTTTTTGCTTTGGTTTCCGTCCCTCCATGGAGAGATGATTGATCTAACGCGGAACCATTTGACAGTTATAAGCTACGTTACGTAACGTGAGACAAATTTATTGTGTTGCAACGTTGCTTTTGCTCAGATGCCATTCCAAACGGACCAATTTTTCGCTCAATGATCCCACTTTTTATGAGGTGGTTTAAAAAAAAAGTAGTTTCTAGAAATATTCCAATACCTTCTGGAGCCATGAGTTCCCCCTTCATTCTGATGCGTCTTTTCGGTTCATCATAAGTCAAAGCAAATGAAAATATAAACATTTCAGTGTGTATCCCCTCGCTGTGCATTCGGTTATTGTGCTGAATTGAAATTTCCTTCTATTTTTTGCAACAATAAAAAAAAACCGTCATTTCCCAGAGCTATATTTTTTTATAACCTAATACCGCAATAACTCCTTCCATCTTTTTTGTTGGATTAGCTTAAAGAAAAAATCATCCACTAAACAGCGGGAAAGCAAGTCATGATTGTTTTTTTTTTGTATTTGTATTTTGCTGTCCAAACACACACAGTAGCAACGAGCTCACGAGCTCCGTCACATAACTTATGCAAAACTCAATTATTCGTTATATGCATCCGCGGATGCTCGTTACGTTTGGCTGTTTAAAGGAATTTCCGGCGCGGAGCTAATCGGATTAAAGGTATTAATTTTCTTAACACTCCTCAACACGAAGTTTGCCCAATCAAGATGATGTTCACCATCGGTAGATACGTAGATACAAATCTCCTCTCTCGATGGAGTTATAACTTCGAAGGCAAAACTGAAAAATACAAGTTCGTCTCGTGCATCATTTATGCCCTCAAACTTTGCATGGTCCACACAGTCGAAGATCGTGAAACTGGTTAACATGACGATGACGACATGGAGGAGTCTTGTTCGAAGGATGATTTAATGTTCCAACCCCAGCAACAACAACAAATCGTGTAACCAGAAACCCGCACAACACTTGTGTTTTATTTGGTAAGCAATTATAAGGAATTGCTTTCAACTTTTCTTCTCTCTTCTTTGCTCTCTGTTTTCATTATCATGGGTTGCTGAAACTTGCTATGTAAATACGACGAGTACGCTGAAGGCACACTGACATAATGTCAAAGAACAAAACAAAAAAGAGAAGAAGAATGCGTATGGCAAGGCAAGCACCCGGAGGACATGGAATTTGGTTCTCCATTCTCCAAGGAACGGACTCATTTGAAATATGATTCTTTTCAAGTATTATTTGCAATTGGAGGTGTGCGTGCAAGCAATCGGAGTGGTTTGCGGTTACGCAACAAAGTTGAGCGAATCAGGGGATTGCTATGTGTCCGCAAGTCTTCAAAAGTAAATCTCTCTGGAGAGGTATGGTGACAGCATTCTCGGTCTTAGAAGCCATAAGTAATGAGAATTCACATGCTCTACATTAAAGACTTGAAGGAGGTCTTGAATGTGATTGCCAAGGTGTTTATCACTTTGTTCCCTTCGCGTAGCTACGCTACTACGGTCGGCAACTACAGAAATTCACACCCCTTGTTCCCTTCGCGTAGCTACGCTTCTTCGTCAGTTGTTCCTGTTTCCACAACAAACAGTCTGCAACATGAATACCGAAGTCTTTGAAATAAAAAAGCACTAGTTTTTCGTAGAATCTGTCCAGGAACCCTTCCCGAATTAGGGCTGGTCCCCTTGTACCCTAGGCGTAGCTAAGTCAATTTACTAGGTTAAGTTAGGCTGAGAGGGGTAGAGAGGCTGAGCCATCCCAAAACACCAGGCATCAGAGTGAGCCCATCGCGATCCCCTAGAGTCCATCCAAGGATAACACCTAAACTGCCACAATTTCCTCGAAGCATTTTATTACCCTGCAACATTTTAGGACGAGTCTATGGTTTATTCGGCCTACCTCCTCTAGGTTAGTAAAGAAGTAGGAGCCAAAATGTTCCTGCGACTACGTGCTATGCTCTGACTTTCACACAGAATATGTGCGATATCCTCCGCTACACCTATATCATTACAAAGCCTCTTGACGTGTTTATCCAGAGTCTGCTAAGTCTTACGATTTCACTGGTCCTTTTACAGTCCAGTCCCGGACAAAGTGCCTTGGAAACCCTATGTCCTACTATGTTAGATCATCTAGGGTCAGCCCCTCTCGTAATCGAATCCTTTACCTTTGATTTAATGCCGCATAGTGGTGCAGCAACTACCACTGCCTCGGGTAGTGGCAGCTCCCCCTCCCCCGACCCCTTCCATGCCAACTCATCGGCTAACTCTTTGCCTTCTATCCCCGAGTGACCAAGGGTACCCGAAATGGTTTTTCCCGGTTCTGATTGCATAATGCCCTGAGCATTATGTTATGTACGGCAGCTCTCCTGACTAGTGCCGATTTAATAGTCTTAAGGACACACTTAGATCTTATTCCACATATAAATACCAGACCCCGTGCCGCTTGCAGTTTTTGACCAGTCCGTGAAGTTACTGTATTGTCTATCCACTCTTCACGCACAGGGTACAAGGTTCTGTACGATGTGCTAAAATCAAGTGTGAAGAGGGTATCATTCGTTCTTATTGGACTATCCATTTGGATTTCTGTAAGAATAGTACAGTGTCCTTTGCAGCTTTTCTTAAAAAGACCTTAAAGTTGGTGAGTCTCAGTACTCTATTACTTGCCAGTTGCCTCAAAGTCAAATCGAGAGACAGCTGGTACAGGAACATGTCCAGTGCCGCCGTGGGTGTCGTGCGAAGGGCACCTGTGATGGCAACACCAGCTGTTCTCTGTACCGCCGCTAATCTTACCAGTGTCGTTTTCTTGCTAGCAGAGTTACAACAGACTAGTGCTCCATACGTGAGTATGGGTCTGACTATCATACATCATTGCCGGTTTGAGGCCTTATGTTTTAAGCCCCATTTAGATGATCAGTTTCAGTTTCAGTTGTCAGTTTAGTTGACATTTCAGTTAAAAAAGGTACTGCATTTAGACTTCAGTTCGGTATTCAGTTGAGCTTTTATTTCACTTCTGAGCAGTTTAACTGACAACTGAACTGAAACCTGATGGGAATTCCATAAGTTTCAGTCTCAGTTTCAGTTTAAGTCTCTGTCTTAAGACAGTTTGTGGGTGGCCGTGGCGTAGTGGTAGTCGCCGTCGCTTGTCATGCGAAAGGTTCACGGTTCAAATCCAGATTTCTTCGAAGCATTTATTTCTCACGAAATAAAAATAAATTGATCAGTATCAGAAGTTAATATCGAAACCTACTGCGAAGGCATAACACTGGCAGTAGGATGTTGGATATGGCTGAAGAAATTGATCGCACAAACTATAATAAGAAACATCTGGAAAAAACTCCTGTGAATCATAAGCAAGTACAAAAATAATACACAACTCTCCAGTTATCCTGGACACCACCCATAGAGTTAGTTGAAATTGAAACCTATCATCTGAGTTTCCTACCACTACGTCGATCTGTCTGTCTCTCGTTCTCGTCCTTCATGTGCTCGCGCTGTGTGTAAACATTAAAAGGGTATTCATATCCCCTTTAGCGTGTGTAAATTATAAAAAAAAAAAAAAAAAAAAAAAGTTAAACGTTGCAGTTTTTGCATTTACATACACAGCAGTTTAACTTAAAGCTCAACTGTTAGCTCAACTGAAACTGAAACTGAACTGATAATCTAAATGGGGCTTTACCCGCCAATCTTTTGCTAATAAAGAGCACACTAAAAGCACCACCTCCATAAATTCGCTCGGTGTATTAAGAAACTTGCCTTTAACTATGATGATTACGTCATCTGCATAAGCAGTGACGATATTACCTTTGGAGCGTAGCTCAGAGAGGATGTCACTTATGACCAGAACCCATAGCAGTGGGGAGATAACACCTCCCTGTGGAGTTGCTCTGTTGGCCGATTTCCTTATCGAGATATGTCCCAGAGTAGAGTTTATGTTTCTGGTGCTAGTTTGCTAGATTGCTAGTTCTACTTATATCTTATCTAGTGTGCATTTCATTGCGCTATAGATATGACATTATTGAAAGTCACTTCTACATCAAGGAATGCAACTAAGGCATATGTTGGCTTACTTCTATTTGCGCGACTACTTCGTGTAGAGCGGTTTCTATACTAACCATATTTCACCAATCGGCTGAAAACGTTCGTATCGTTTTAAAGAAAAATAATTTTTTTTTTTTGAAAAATTCGATTTTATTATTCAATATAGTGGCCATCGGGGGCGAAACACCGATTATAGCGATCTTTCAACTATTCGATACCATTTTTGTAGTACGATTTGTCTTTTACTTCGAAATAGGCCTCAGACTCGGCGCTAAATTTCTTTCCAGCAAAAATGCTCTTAAGATCTGAGAACAGAGAAAAGTCGCTGGAGGCCAGGTCTGGAGAATACGGTGGATCCGGAAGCAATTCGAAGCCCAATTCATACAATTTTGCCATCGTTTTGTGACATGGTGCATTGTCTTGATGAAATAGCACTTTCTTCTTCTTCAAATGGGGCAGTTTTCCGCGATTTCGTCCTTCATATGCTCCAACAATGCTGTGTAATAGTTGCTGTTGATAGTTTTTCCCTTTCCAAGTAAGTCGATGAAAATTATTCCACGCGCATCCCAAAATACAGACGCCATAACTTTGCCAGCTGACTGTTGAGTCTTTCCATGCTTTGGCTTCGGTTCACCGCGTGCAGTCCACTCGGCGGACTATCGATTGGATTCCGTGATCCGAGTGAAATGATGGAGCCATGTTTCATCCATTCTCACATATCGATGCAAAAATTCGGGCTAATTACGATTGGACAGCTTCAAACTCTGCTCAGAATCATCAATTCGTTGTTGTTTTTGGTCGATTATGAGCTCCCGCGGCACCCACTTTGCACTGAGCTTCCGCATACCGAAATATTTATTAATGTATCTAATATCTAGATCATTTTCATTTTACAGTCATCCAAAATTATTTTGTTGATTTTTTTGATGTTTTCGTCCTTAACAGCCTTTGGACGTCCACTGCGTTCATCGTCTTCGGTGCCCATATGACCTGTAAGGAATTTAACAACCCACTTACGAGTGGTTGCTTCGCCTGGCACAGAGTCCGGATAACACTCAAAAACAGTATTTCATTAATATGCGAAATTCCTTTTTATCCATTTTTTTTTCAAAATAACAAAAGGTGCTTCACTCAAAATGCTATATCTCTGCTATATCAAAATAATATCCCGGCAGCTGTCAAATTTATACATGTCTCTTTTGTAGGTTGGTACTAACTAAAAATGATATGGACTTAATTCTAGTGGCCCTCTTATAGGAACGATACGAACTTTTCAGCCGAACTGTTAGACACCAATGTCTATGAATTTGACGTTTTATTATGCAGCTTTTTCCCACGTAGTTAAGCTGTTTTTCCAACTGTCTGAATTTCTATGAGAAAAATTGGAGAGTTTAATAAAAACAAACCATACAGAAACCTTTTCCAGGTTCAGGTCAGTCTCTTGTTGCTTTCGCGTAGACCAGAGTATTTAAGCTACTTGGTTAATTTCCTGTTTTCCAGGGACGTTTTTCATTCCCATCCCCTAACTCCAGTTGCCAGTATTTCTATAAAAAGAAATACTAAGTCCACAGGGTAAACACTCAATTGTATGACTAAAGAATCCATTCCGAAATCAATAAATCAGAAGCAGAATAAGAATTTTCCAGTCGACTTGGCCGCACTTTAGCTTTTATCTCAAATTTCCTCCTGCAATCTTCAATTGTGTGACGGATTTTGCAGCCATCAGCAGATAGTATTATAAGCTCCGTTGCACTCGAGTGCATCTCTGTCGACGAATTGATTTAAGTCAAACTTGGAACTGCCTATCGGCAAAGGTAATTGGCGTTAGACTACTCGTATCCGGTTCCGGTGATAATTAATTGCTGGCAACCACGTACATATCAGTGACACTGGCTTATCGCTCTCAGTCAGACATATCAGTCTATGTGTAACTCTTACTTGGCCATTAATCGTTTAATTTTAATTAACTTGTGGTACAGCACTCCTCCCTCCCTCCAGCCACTCGTAATCGTAGAAGAGATATGATTGTGCTATCTATATTATCCGTAGATTACAGACTATTACTCCACCTGAGATTGACAATTTGTCATATATCCTTTGTTCCGGGATTCAATATACCATCAAATTAGGTGGATCATTGGCACTGGCTGCCGTAAAACATTTTTCGCATCCATTTCTCTATATTACAGACACCACCGCAAACAATCGACACAAATGGAGTTAGAAATTCCTGAGCCCATTCACTGGTTGCTGCTGCCTCAGAACGACGGCGTTGCTACTCCTTCTATTAAATAAAATCGATGAATTCGACACACGTTCCAACCATAGACGACGACGAGGACGACGATACCGCCACCTCATACCACCCCCATTCTGTGCTGTAGTACGCACAGAATATCCATTTTGTCTACCCCTGTGTGTTCGACTGACTGTCATTCTCTATACACAGAACGACACACGTATATTTATGCTTATAAAGTGAACTCAGGTTTATCATTGAGTGAAAAGTGTGCACGGGCTCGTGTGTGTGTGTGTGTGTGTGAGGGCTGAGGGGCCCTAGGGCTCAATACAATAAACATGAACAAATACGACACTATCTCCACCTATGAATGTCATTTTATGATTTACGATTCGATAAAATGAAATTTATTTCATCTGACAGTTTTCACAGCAAAATGGAGTATGTGTGTGTGTGTACGCCTTGTGCCTGTGCACGTTCAAAAAATGCCTGCCATGCAGAGCAGCAGCTAGCAGGACTCAGGTTCGAATTGGAAATTTAAAATAAAAAATAAAAAAATAATATCGATTTCAACGCGAAAGCCTACAACCAGGGGCGTATCAATCGGAAATGGTGCCTAGGGCACGCATCAAGGTTGCGCGCCCCTTCGTAATTTTTTTTAAATCAGAGGTTGCCAACATTTCCAGGAGACAGACGGGCCAAATTTCAGAAATAATATTTCTTGCCGGGCCATGCACCTATTTTTTTTTTTTTGTTAACCCTAGATAGATAACCTACGTCGAATCGACGTAGTCAATTTTTAAAATTTAATGTAATTCGCGCATACATGGCGTCACTGCACTCGTTGTTTCTGTGAACTCAGTCGACCAAAAGAGCTTAGTTTTCATTATTCCATAGCACAATGATATGTAAAGTAATACATTACCATTTTAAACAACATATTATATACACAATTCAAAATATGTGCTTCCAAACATACGCACGTCGAATTGACGTATGGTTATCTTTAGTGTGATTTGAAATATGGTTATCTTTCTAGGGTTAATCGATATAAAAATAGGCGAAGGCAAAAATGTTCAACCCCTTTTTAACTGCCTTAAACACAACATATTCGCTTAGTTTGTTTGTTGTTGGAAAGGTTGTAAAAAGGGAGCCAGGTTAAAACCAGGTAAAATAATAAATATTAATACGTGCGTTTCTCTCGCACAATTTAAAAATATTTAAAAGTGAGACATCCGACTTTGTTTTGCAAAACTAAGTGCATACAAATTGATTTCGACTGATGTTGTCGCTATTGCTTCGCTACACGTAAACCCCTTTCCAAATGAGCATCGGTAATTCAAATTCTCACTTGTGATTTAACGTGCTTCATGTGACTAAAAAGCCGTTCACACCCATAAGCGTTTCCAAATAGCGAAATCATTAACAGAGCATGTTTGTAAAATGCAGGATATTTTTCCTTGTCCAAATATGGTTCATAGAACTCTTCCAAACTCTTCCAAAATATGTTTTTTAATATTGATCGCGAAATTTCTCCAGACGCAGTGACGATAATAGCACGCACCTACAGAATAACACGGAACTTTGACAAGCTGAACTGAAAGTAGTTATGATAATGAGCGCGATAGCGGTACGAGCTTCCCGAAGATACCGATTTTATTAACGCATAGCGTCGGACAAAAAACGCAACCTTGAATATTAAATAGCGAGATATTTGAAGTAGGCAAAATCTATGAATGTTCGCGAAAATTGGTGGCGTGGAATAGTGGTATTCGTCGTCGCTTATCACGCTGAAGGTTCACGGTTCGAATCCAGATGTCTTCGAAGCATTTATTTCTCACGAAATAAAAATAAGTCGATCAGTTTCGGAAGTCAATGTCAAAACCTACTGCGAAGGCATAACACTGGCAGTAGGATGGTGATATGCGTCTGACCGCACAAACAATAAGAAACATCTGGAAAAAAAAAAACTTCTGTATATCACAAGCAATAATACACAACTCCTCAGTTATCCTGGACACTGCCCATAGAGTCAGTTTAAATGAAACCTAACATCCCAGTTTTCTATCGGGAATCCCGCTTTTTAAAATCCCGTTTTTTAAAAATCCCGAAAAAAAAGTTTTAAAATACCGTCTTCTAAAATCCCTTTTTCTTAAAATACCGCATCTTAAAATTCCGCTTTTTAAAATCCCGCTTTTTAAAATCTCGTTTAATAACGCTTTGCTCATTTCTCAGCATCCCAATTTTGTATTTCAACAAGTTCATCTTTCAAAATTTAATATTGCTTGTTCCATTTTCTAGGAAAGAAATAAGAAAAGTTCCTTTAAACGAAAAAATAAACGGAAAATTATGAAAAATATGTCCAAATCAGGTTTTATGAGTCGTATCGCCCACAATTACATAAAAAAAATTTGGTTGTTCCATTAATATTTAAATGAATGTAAATATTTAATATAAAACTCCTGAGTTTTATTTCATTTATTGTTTTATTTTTAAATGAATATTATTAGTTTATTTGCATATTCGCTGAATTGTTATACATATTTGTTATTATATTGCATTTATTGTTCGTTGCAAATAATACGAGTTATTAATAAAAGGTTAGTGCATATTATTACCGCTTTTTTTATTTCACTTATTTCTATTTATTTTTTAAATATAAGAAGCAGGATTATGGAAAAGCGGGATTATAAAAAGCGGGATTATAAAAAGCGGGATTTTAAAGTCGGGATTTAAAATGGGGATATCGTACCCAACGCGTCGTACCCTACGCGTCGATCTGTCTGACCATCGTTCTTGTCCGCTTGTGTGTACGCATTATAAGGGTATTCATATCCCCTTTAGCGTGTGAAAATAATAAAAAAATGCGTTGGTTTAAAATAGCTCAAAACCAATGAATTTTTCCAAGAATGCGAGATATTTCAAAATATCTCTTAACACATGTAATGTATGTAATTTAAAAATATATGATATACGACTTCTGATGTAATGTTATTTTGGTGATATGTACATATGTAGACAATGAAGTTAACATTATATTCATTTGATCTAGCTCCGCAGGCCGCAACACAACTCCCGGCGGGCCGTATGCAGCTCCCGGGCCTCGTGGCCTCGTGTTCGCAACCCATGCTCTAAATAAAACAATCATAAATTTTACTTACAAAACACATTTACTTTCTGTTTTATAACGAAAGTAAGTGCGTAAAACCGTTACACTACAATTGCACCTTCTTGGCCTTCTGCGAGGCTTTCATATCGATGATGTTTTCGAAATCACTTCTCTCCGTTTCTTCTCGCTCTACACTTAGCAAAGCTGGGTCGCATAACCTTTGAAGACCCATTGTAGCCCTCAAGTGTTGTATTGTTTAAGGCTTTTATTGTTCACAAATTTGTACAAAATCATTCGATTTACCCACAAAACCATTTGGTTTGTCTGCAGGCGGTTATATGTATCAATATTCATTTTGATGTGACTTTTCTATAGAAAATTATTATTTAATTAAAATCTTGGGCGAGCCATGCATTTCTTTGAGTTTTTACAAAAGATTTTATGTGCCAAAGGAATGATTTCAGAAGAATTCATTTTGGTTCTGGACGCTCCCGAACGTCCAATGGAAAATGACATTAGTATTGCATCAGTTCCAGTTGTGTCTAGTGAACAGATAAGTTCGTAGAACTGTTATATTGGTCTGGTTTATTTTGATTTTTAAATTTGATAATTGGCGGTTTTGCGCGGCCCCCTTGCAAAGGCGCCCAGGGAGCGTGCCCTACTTGCCCCACCCAAGATATGCCTCTGCTGCCTACAATGTATAGGAACTCGCTTAAGGGTTGAACGTTGTGCTAATACCAAATCGATTCACTGACACGTTTGATTAAGACCTCCGTTCAGTACACTCGACTCTGGTATCTAAACATCATTTGCTCGTGTTGTTTAGATAAATGTACGAGTACTCTCGTACACGATAAATCGAAATTAATGTCTATGTGTCAAAAGTCAAACCGTAGTCGATTTATTTCCACTAAAACGCGTGTGTGTGTTGACTGGAGGCGAAACCAAATTAGCCACCACATCCTATAGTGCATGGTCTTCGGCTAATACACACGCTGACAAACAGTTCAAAGGCAAATCTCACCTGAATGCACAAATTTAAAGTTTCTCCTCATCCGGAGTTTGCATTCTTCAACTTTCTCCTTAAGCACGTTCGTAGTTCACTGGTCTATCAAAAAAAAAATCTCCTCTTTCCGATCGTGTATCTCTACGCACACACACACACACACACACAAACATGAAGAACATTTAATTTTAAACCAAAAGTGCCTCTCTCTAGTGATTGCTAATTGGCTCCTATTATTTTGTAATTTGGTTGCCTTCAATCGAAGGTGAAATTCAATTAACAGGCACTGCTCAAACTACCAGAAGCTTCCTCCTTCTCTTTCTCTCTCTCTCTTCGCCGCCACCCCCAATAAAACTTCCTCATTGCCATGCACATGGAAAACGTGGTGGCTGGTGGATGCGGTGAAGGTCGAAATTGAGTTTGTTACAGTCTTCCGGAGTATCCGCAACTACCTTCCGTCTTGTCGTTTTCATAGTGGGTACGTGAAATTGAAATAATAAAACACTTAGCAAGGATATAAAATAAAAAAAAAAAAAAAATAGATGAAAAAATCAAACAACAAACAGCAAACGGTGGAGTAAACGTGGTGGAAGAACTTTTTTTCCTCAACGGTCGAGTCTCGCCTCGCGCTCTTCAAGACTCGTCTACATTCGCCATCGCCACTTTGCCACAGTACCTAACCTGTACCCATAATGGAAGTAACTTTTAGCATGCAATCAATTTTTATTATTCAACCACGGCAAATAGAAAAAGTTTCAACGGTTCAACGCATTTCGGTGTGTTTATGCTGCAAAAGCATACTTAGGTTAGGTTTACACTCGTCGACGTGATATTGTTTCACCTCCTTTTAAGTGTTCCGTCCGTACCAAAACGGTTCGGTATCAGTTCGATGTCTGTCTGTCTGTCTGTCTGTCTGGCTGGCTGTCTGTCTGTCTGTCTATCTGTCTGTCTGTCCGTCTGCCACAGACCTTTTTTCAGTGACCATTTGACGTAGACTATTGAAATTTGGAACAGTTGCAGCAATTTTTGGCCCAAACACTGACCTGAACTTAAAAAGTTGAATTTCGACTTTAGGGGGCTTGCTTTGGGGGGATAAATGAGATGTTAAAGAAAAACTTTTTAAATTTAATTTTGAGGTTATCGTGTGGGATGTCAAATGAAAGCTCGTTAAAGCACGAATTCAAAAATGTATGAATAATTTTTTTCTGTTACTTTTTTCTTAACGCTTTTCAAAAAAAAAAAAAAACCATAAAAAAGTCATGTCCCGAAGCTCTATCTCCAAAAATATCGATCAGAAGAATCTGAATAAAATCACAAACATTGAGAATAAAGTGTAGATGGAAAAATAGATATCAGGACTGCATTACGTTCGACAGTTTTTTTTAGTTAATTTTTTTGTAATTTCACCTTCCCAACTGTTTACATATACTTAAGACGTTCGCGCACACATATAATTTTCGTTGGAAACGCTGATATTTTTTTTTTTCACAATTTCTCGTATTTCTCGTGTGGGACAAGACGGGATTGTCCTAGCAAACAAAAAATTTTTTGACGGGATATGCCGTCATGACCCGCTACTTTCCCCAACCATTGACGGCATATGCCGTGTTGTCCGAGAACGTGTTAAGTAACGTAACCATATTACAATCATATAAAAGTGAATACATGAAGGGAAATTTGTATATGTGAGAGTAAACATTTCCAAAAAATCACCTTCCGGTATAACCATTGAGCTTAGACTTAAACCACATAAAGGAATCTTGATGGTTTCGTATACATTATAATGTAGGTGTCTCTACTTTTGCTATAATACATTTGGAAAAAATTAAAATTTGTGTACAGACACGAGAGGCAGACAGATCGCAAAAATTCCACGCAATTAAGATGATGATAGCCAAAACTCCCATTCACCTGATCAATACGAAGTGCGGATAGCAATATCCAAGCTTAAGTCAAACAAGGCTGCTGGACCTGACGGTCTACCCGCAGAGCTATTTAAAGCAGCTGGAGATGACCTGGTAGTGAGCATACATCAACTCATCTCCAAGGTTTGGTCAGATGAAAGTATGCCAGATGAATGGAATCTTATCATCGTCTGCCCGGTTCACAAGAAAGGAGACCCCCTCAACTGCTCCAATTACAGAGGCATCAGTCTCCTCAACATCGCCTACAAGATCCTATCTGCTATATTGTGTGAACGCCTGAAGCCTTTCGTCAACAACCTGATTGGCCCCTATCTGTGCGGTTTAAACCAAATGTTCACACTCAGGCAGATCCTGAAACAAACCCAAGAAGTCCAAATCGATACCCACCACCTGTTCATCGATTTCAAGGCCGCCTATGACAGCATATGGAGGGATGAACTGTATAGAGCCATGTCTAGTTTTGACATCCCTGCCAAACTTATCCGTCTGTGCAGGAGGGTCGGTAATGACCTAACTGAGACCTTCGATGTCAAAAAAGGATTCGGATAAGATGACGCGCTGTCATGCGACGAGGGCTAACGCAAACAGGATCGAATATCTTACGAAGAATTTTTCTCTCGAAGACACCAAGGATATCTTCATCCGCTTTCGATAAAGTCCATGCTTCAGCTCCATATAGCAAGACTGGGATGATAAGGGTCTTATATAGAGTCTCGTTAGTCGATCGGGAAAGGACTTTACTGCTCAATTGCCTTCTTAGCCCAAAGAAACAGCGTTTGGCAAGAGTAATCCTTCGTTTGATTTCCGACGAGATGTCATTTTTTGAAGTTATGGCAGAGCCGAGGTAGACAAAATCCTTTACTACCTCGAAGTTGTAGCTGTCTATTGTGACGTTCTGTCCAATTCGTCGATGTTGGGTGTCCCTTTTTGTTGACAGCATATATTTTGTTTTGCCGTCGTTTACCGCTAAACCCATTTTAGCCGCTTCCATTTCTATACTCGCGAACGCACCAGTGACAGCTCGCTGTGTTCTACCAATGATGTCAATATCGTCGGCGTATGCAAGTAGTTGAACGGACTTTTGAAAGATCGTTCCTTTAGTAATTAATCGAAGGTTTTTTCTCACCGATAAATATTTTTTTTTTTTATTAACAATTTAATGCCGAAATTTTGGCCAAAAATCGTTTTTTTTTTCTTGAGAGGACGCCATTTTTGCAAAAAAAAATTATTTTGCTTATTCCTTCGATTAATACCTAGATTATACATTTCTTTAACGATATCCGTTTGGTTTTTTTCATTTTCTATGATCCAGTCCAGAGATATCGTGGTCACCGCAAAACGCCTTTTTTTGGGAGGAGCTCTGGGAGATCAGCTATAGCAGCCTTCAAAATCATTATTTTTTCAAATAAAAAAAATTGAAATGCTGTTAAAAGTTACCTGAATATGTGTAAAAAAATTTTACATTAATAACTTTAAAAGTTTTCTCAGGAAAAATGTTTAGCTTTTTTTTAGCCCTCCTGACTGTATATATCTTTAGATCATCTGCATATACACATTAAGCATTGGCAGAAAGTTATGCGTTAAATAATATCGTTAGTAAAAATAATGAAGAGCAGCGGTCCTAAATGGCAGCCTTGCAGAACACCAGAATACCAGGAGATAATTCTAGAACAGCAGTTATTTAAAGAATCCTTGTGGACTCTACCGACTAAAAACAATGAAATCCACTTCAGCGCCGAAAAATTCCAATTTCTTCAGTAAAATCATATGATTCACTGAAAGGCTTTACTGGGAGCTGTATATCAACTTGGCATCCCCTTTCAACAGCATACATATAACTTATATTTTTAAACACATGTTTCATACTGGAGTCGATATCAAACGGAAGAATTGGGTTGAAACCACAAATGAAAAAAAAAAAACACCACTTGACTTAATATTTTCGACTCATGGTGTACCGTGGCGGCGAGGCGGTGCGGTGGTGTTGTTATTTTTGAACCCAGCACAACAGTAAGTGAAACCCAGTGAACTTATGGTCATTTAATAAGGAGTTATATCACCGTTTATAAGGGACTCCTCGGATTTAAGTCCCGTCAAAACCAAGGGTATGAGTTGAGCGAAAGAAACAAAAACAACAAAAAAATAAAAGGTCCTTCCTTAATAACAGAGTTTATGGTTTTTGGGGTCATTAAGAAATTTTAGCAACAACGTGCACGTGATTCATCCTCTATTACTCGGACAGGTATCAGAAAAGCTGGAATTTTATCCCATATACGAGTGATATATATATTTTCTTTATAGTCTTTCACTCACCCCTTGTAGGTGGACGGACGACCGATACGACGGGCGGGGGGTCGTCTTTGTGCGATGATAAAGTGCTCCCCTAGCTAAGGATGAATTGTTGCGTAAATAAAATTGAGAGCAGAAAGCGTCTTATCTCATATTGACTCTCCATGTGGTTTGTTTTGCGCTTCGTAATCGAGTCCCAAAGGAACTGTGCAAAGAAAAAAAAACTGATGAAGGATATTGCTCCCTCGTATGGTTTTATTGACTCTTTCTTGGGATCGACAATCGGCATAAACTGTACGTCGTGATTTTCTACTGGAATATTTTCCCAAACGATTATGTATCTCTGACAAACAGAGAGCTTGTTGCTGCGTTTTCAACTCTTTTTCATTAGCATCCACTTGTCAATTGGGCGTTTTATCTGCTGTTTATCATCTGCTGAATCACCGCCATCAGTCGCACCTGAAAGTGGGACAAACTTGTTAGGAACCTCTCGTGTGTGCTGTAATCCATTTTAGAATATTGTGTGAAGCTCATTTCGAAGTGGCGAACTTGTAGTTATGTACATATATACGAAGAGGTGCTAATCACTTTAGCAAAGCATGTACGAGTTGTATCTACTCCGCTCCGGAAGCCACATTCTTAACGTAGAACAAATACTGGAGATTAGTCTTCTCTGTCGGTGGCTAAAGTGAAGTTGAAGTTGAATACTGTGTTCGCGGGGCGATAAGCAATTTTTCGTTGGAAAATTGGCAAGATGTCGGAATAGCTGAAGAAGATGATGTTTTTGTATGCGGCTATGCCTCATCTAGTCAATTTATGCCACGGAAATTTCAACGCCTACCCCCGCGCGCCGCGAAACCTAACCTAAACTTTGAGTGACAAAAAGTGAAGTGTTTTACTGTGCTGTGCTGCGCTGATGTAGCTGTAGCTGTTTTGCTGGATAGCTAAAAATTAGATGGAAAAGTTTGCAGTTCCTCGGAAGGATGGAAACTTTCCCACCAACTGCATTCATTGCCTAATAAAGGACACGTACATACATAGGTACTTATATACGAGTAGATGGAGGTATGTGGTATTAAAGTTGGTCAAACTACGATTCTAGGATTGAATTTTTTATTCCTTTCCTTTAGTCCAGGCACAGCTCTCAACAGGCGGCGAGAGCCTGTATTTAACGTATTGAAGACTGCAGCCGGATTGTGAGTGGATACGAGTATCCACCGGAAAGTTTTCTCTATGAAATTCGTCAAAAGTTTCCTGGGAGCGAACGAAAACGATAAACTAAAAAAAAAGAGAAGATTTTTCTTTCGCAAAGTTTCCTGAGATTCACGCGGCATTCTTAATTGTTGAAGAGAGTTTGGATGGGTTGTTCGTCGCTCGTTGTTCCTTGTTCTTGTTCTCGTTGTTCGTATTTCTGAAGAAATAAAAAGTTGGCATTTCTTTTGATTGTGAATTTGTTTAATGCGATTTAAGGGGCAGTCCACTTCTTTTTTTTTGCTTTCCTCTTTAAAGGTATGTGTACGCGAATAGATTCATAAATACGAGTATGCTAACGATTTGTCAATAACATAGAAAAGAATATAGTTTATTTGTTTACTATTTTTGCAGGACGGTGAGACTTTCTCGAATGCCGGAGACAGAGCTATAATTGGTGAGTGCTTTTATTTATTCGTCGAGGACATCTTCAACTAGGTATAAAGTTTTGAAGTTATCCGCAGCTATAAATTTCCTTTTTTTCAATAGCATAAGAGCCAATTCTTATTCTGTAGAAATCAAGACAAACTGGATATATTGAATTTTTTCCCCTTCAAAATTACGTATAAGGTTTATTAACATGCCAAATGTCTAAATGTCATCCAATTGTTTGTAATCTCTACCCAGCCAGCTCTTCACCAATTTTGGGCGCTTCGTCTAAGTTTTCCGCCTATTTTTGGTGTAGGTAATCCAATCACATCTGACTTTAATTCCGGTAGTTATGAACCCCTCAGAAATCGCTTTTAAAGTTAAGAGGATCTTAAGGATTTCCGAATGCACTCTTTTTTGATCAATTTGATCAATGGCGCTCTTTTCGAACATGTTTAGTGACAAATGGCAATGTAAATATGGGGATGATGCGACACAGCTGTAGATGGTGAAATTTATGTTGGTGGATACAATTTTTTTCGTCAAATTCAATTCAATTAAATAGTGAAATAAGGAACATGTTCACTTAATTCATTATAATTTTCCTTTCCTTGTCGAAAATCCAACCCCCAAAATCAAAAATTATAAAGTGAAAGTACAATTCGTCAGTGCTCCAGGAAATTCTCTTTCTTTTGATACCTCATTTGTTAAGATTGGTTAAATGTGAGAGCCGCAAATCGTACCTATACTACGGAAGAAATAATTTAAATTTGAAATCACAGCTGATATCGAATTACAGTAGACGCTCGATATAGTGAACATCGATATAGTGAACAATCCAATATAGTGAACACACAATATTTTATACACGCTATTCTAAACAGTAAATAGTGAAGATTGTTAACTATTTAGAATATTTGCTTGTTTCACAGGTTGTGGTTGATTTAACTGCAAAAACAAAGTGCGTGTTGCTTATTTTGTTATTTCTTGAACGATATTCTTTGTGACCATGTCACTAAAGCACAGCTTAGGTTTGTTGTATTTTTGTTTTTTTAAGTACATGGAATGTATTATGCTTTTTACGGAAGAGTTGTTTTTGTTAAAAATAAGATATTCTTTCTTATAAATATTGGCTTGTTTTTTAGTAATCGCAAAGAAAAATTGTAATTATATTCTATTTTCGATGAATTGTACGTAAAAACATACACATTTTGATAAAATTTGCTTCAAGGAGTCCACGCTCGTTACAATGAACAATCTCGCTTCAGTGAACAGGCCTAGTTTTTATTAGTTCACTATATCGAGCGTCTACTGTATTTCGAAGTTGTCTAAGATTCAGACACTCAACAATTCAATAGGCTGATCAAAATTCAGCTTCACTGGAAAATATTTTAACTAGAAAAATTTAAGATTTAATTTCAAGTCTTAGAAAAGAAGTGTATTATGTACAAGTACATACAGTATTGTGCAAAACATTTGCAAGTTTTTTTTAAATACAGTCATTTTTATTTCTAATACATACATAACTATAAAGGCAGACTCCGAATGAAATACTGAGTCGGAAGTATTACTTTGAGTTTAATATTTAAATGGAAGCTAATAAATCGCTAACATTTACCGTTAATGTCTTATAATAAATAAAAGAACGAATTTATTCAATTTGGAGCTGTGCAAGACATATACAAGTTTTTATTTTTTAAGATTTGGTCTGAAGTCTATTGTTTCTCATTATTATGTTTCTTCACACCTTTTTGGCATGGAAGTACTAAGGCAGTCTGTGAGCTTACATGGAATGTTTATTCTTTCATCTTTTAAAGGTCTATAAACAGCCTTTTGCGAGGTTAACCGTTGCCCCTTTATCCGCTATTTTCAGATATGCCATAGGTTCTCTATGGGCTTTTAGTCGGGTGATTGTGGAGGCCAATCCAAAACATTAAGAAAAGAATCCCTAAACTATACCTAAACTGCATCTACATATGCTTCAGAGTGGTCCGTATATCGTATACTCCCAATTCAACCGAGTACCTGACTCTTAATGAACGAAGCCAATTCCATCTGAAGATAAAATATTGAAATTGCTCTTATCACTAAATAAAACTGTTTTCTATTGTCTCAGGGGCCAATCTGAATATTTATAAGCCAATTCAAGTCAAAATAATATAAAATTACAAGCAACTTTTAATCAAACAGAGAGGCTATCTTTTTGACGGGGTTTTAATAGAGGCTTCAACTGTTCTGTATGCTTTAAAATTGCTTTCTATTGCAGGCCTACGCAGTGTACTCTCATCGATCGATAAGTTTATGTCCTCAAGAATTGAAACTTAAAAACTTGAACTTGAAACTTTTATTGTCTGTCTGTCTGTCTGTTTTTCCGTGACGACCACAAGAATGAAGCGTTGCAATGGATGAATTTGGTCGAAAGCTTACAATTATTTTCGGGACACTTGATAACTGATTTTTGAATAATTCGGCAATCTCTCTTTGCTTCGATCCGTTTTAAAAAGCATCGATTACCAGCTCCTTTTTTCGGGTATCATCTTTATTGCCAGCCATTTTTTAAACACACTTTCAATGACAACTGAATGACAAAAACCGCCTATTAACATAATATTTTTGAATAAAAATATCTCCTTCATTTTAAGAACTTACTCTCTTAAAAATTTTATAATTCTATTCTTTTTTTGTAAAGTTAATCAAATAAAACTTGAGAGAATAAAAACTTGCAAATGTTTTGCACAATACTGTACATTACATACATATATGTACATAATCTTATCATACTAATATATAAATCTCAATGTGACGCTCTTACCTGTAAATCTTACGGTTCGACAAACACAATATCTAATACACACAATGAAATAAATCTTCGTATTTCAGTTCACCGTGGCCGTGGTGGTTAGTGCGTTGAACTAGTACGCAATGCTGCCCGGGTTCAATTCCAGACCGGGTCTAACACCTAATGAGTTTTTTCACGGTACCACCTCTTTCGAATGTCTGACAAGCATCAAAGAGTATCATTTGTCACGATTGAGCTTCTTAACTCGCCGTTCGGAGTCGGCAAAAAATTGTATGTCCCTTCCATTCGTGCAAAAATAACACGCACACACAAATGGTTGCGAGAAGCAGGCCCAGGTTCACCTCGAGCTGTAGCGCCCACTAACTATTCCAGTTCATTAACATCCTGTGCCGATTATAGACCGATTTTTAAATTAATTTATTCGCAATATTATTTAAATTAATGCAAAAACAAAAACACTCTAACGTCTAACAAATGCCACTTTCTTGCGAAATGTCACTTATTCAAATTACAAGTACTTATGTACATACATTTTTGTCTTCTTTAATATTCTTATGTATTTAACTTTTTACTCCATTCTGCAACAACCTCAATAAACGCAACTGCTCGAATTTCTATTAGTTGTTTTAATTGAGGTCGTACTGTAATTGTAAAATCGAAAAAAGATTTTTGAAAGCTATAGAATTATTTTGTAAGAAACTTTGGGAGCTACTGCCGAAAACGTGTTAAAAAGTATCACACCTTATCACCGACAATACTATAATCAGGAATAAGAAAATTTGTAGATTTTAAGCTAATATATATGAATAAACTATAGCGGGATAGAGGGGAAGTTAAAAAGAAATTAATATTGAGGTCATTATGTGGGGTTTCAAATGAAAGCTCGCTAAAGCACAAATTCAAAATGTATGAAATATTTTTTGTGATACTTTTTCCTTAACTCTTTTTTAGAAAAAACCTTTTAAAATTGCTGTCCCCCTACCTTATCTCCAAAAATATCGCTCAGAAAAATCTGAATAAAATCACAAACATTGACAATAAAATCTAGATTGAACCAAAATTATCAGGACTTTATTATTATGTTGTAAAGAAAGTTCTAGCGGTTTTTGTTATTTATATTTTAAATGATGTATTTTACAATAAAATTTAATACTTTGACTTTATATATAATTTTAAAGCGCGTTTTCGCTCTATCTATTCGTTTTAAAATAATTTGGTCACTTTTTTCAAGACTTCAAATATAATATAGATAAGAGGCAAATTCGCACGATTTTCTTGTTCCCGTTCAAGCTAGGCCGAAAAGGTGCCGACACAGTTCGTGATATCAACGATGCATTTGGCCCAGGAACCACTAACGAACGTACGGCACAATGGTGCTTCAAGAAATTCCCCAACCTTGAAGATGACGAGCGCAGTGATCGGCCATCCGATGTTGACAACGACTAATTGAGAGCCTTAGTCGAAGCCGAAGCTGAAGAATTGGATGTTACGCCTATCACAATTTCCAACCACCTGCAAGAGATTGGTAAGTCAAAAAAAAACTCGATAAATGGCTGCCGCGCGAATTGAACGAAAATAAAAAAAATCGCCGTTTTGAATTGTCGTCTGCTCTTCTTTTACACAACCAAAAACGACTCGTTTCTTGACAGGATTGTGACGTGAAGTTGATTCTATACCACAACCGGCGACACGTTTGGCTCAGTGGTTGGACAGCGACGAGGCTCCACAACACTTCTCGAAGCCGAAACTCCACCAAAAGAAGGTTATGTTGACTGTTTGGTGGTCTGTAGCCGGTCTCATCCACCACAGCTTCCTAAATCCAGGCGACACGATTACGGCGCAGAAGTACTGTCAGCAAATCGACGAAATGCATCAGAAGCTCCGCCGTATGTATGTGCCCTAGATTGGTCAATATGAAGGGACCAATTTTCCTCCACGACAACGCCCGGTCACACGTCGCACAACCGACACTACAAAAGCTGAACGAATTGGGCTACGAGACTCTGCCTCATCCATCATACTCGCCAGACCTCTCGTCCACTGGTTACCACTTATTCAAGCACCTCGACAACTTCTTCCGCGAAAAATGCTTCAAAAACCAAGATGACGCCAAAAACGCCTTCAACGACTTCACCGCCTCCAGAACTCCGGACTGCTACGCTACCGGCATAAATAAACTTGTTTCTCGTTGGCAAAATTGTATTTATTATAATGGTTTTTATTTCGATTAATAAAATTATGTTTGAATTCAGATAAATGCTAAAAATAAATGGGTAAAAATTGAATGGTTGATCCTAGAAATATGCCCCAAAAATTAGCATTGAGCTTATACTTTAACCATTGATTTTAATCAACATAAAAGAACCTTGATGGTTTCTTATACTTATAATATCACACTAGCGTCGAAATGAGATAATTTCGAGTTTCAAATAAAAAGTGTTCATACCTACGCTTACTAATTTCGTGAATGGATGCATTCAGTTCCGATAGTAAATCTATGACGGTGCCATGTTATAAAATTGTTTAATGTTAAATTATTTTTTTATATACATAAGTATAGGTATAACGTATAGTAATAATAATAGTTAAATATTATTGTTAAACAGTTGAGTAGATAAAGTCGACTATTATTGGATAGATGCGGCGCTGCCTCGGGTTAATATGTTAAAATATCACTTTTCGGGTGGGTTTTGCCCCAACAATTGTTGGGCACTGGCGTGGATATCAAGTCGAGTATAGAGCCAACTGTAGAAAGTGCCCCAATGGGCGCGGAGCTCAAATAAATGGACAGATATTGTGTATGTACGAATCCTATGGCCGACGCTCTTTGGCTCCACATGCAGTTGATCACAGTGCCTCTACAACCTCAATTTCTTTTTTTCAGATAACATCCCATATTTATTAAACCATTCCATGAGATATTTGTGTTTTCTATGTTATTCCATTATATTTTTCGTTTTTATATCACTTTAATTGTGCTGAACGCGGCCAGTAGCTTTGACAATTGTAATCTCAACCACATAGTTTATTTACGGAAATAACTGCTAAACACTAAATATCTCCGAAATTAGCGATATATTTTTTTTTAGTACTGAATAATTTTTATTTTGTGTTTAGATCCCCGAGATCAATAAGAATCCGTTGTTTAATCTTTGCGCAACGAAAACTTTAGTATTCCCTTATTAATTTGTTCTGTCATTGTCATTCAGAATCATTCAACTGCAATCAAATTAAGTTTGTTCGATTTTATTTTCACATAATTTTGAACGAATTTCAACGAAATTATGTTGAAATGAGATAATTTCGATTATGTCAATTCGTATGGGAAATTATCTCATTTCGAGCTTAATTTGGAAATTCGCAACGAAATTAGCTGTTTGCCCAGGTGTGAATACCGTATTAGGTTTCATTTTTATTAAACATCTATTCTCAAAAAATGACCGTCGGCGATAGCTATTTTCTATCGGGTGCAAAGTTTCGTTTCAAACGTAATTTTTAAGTTTGTGTGCTGCGAACTATGACGATACAATCGACGGCAGTCGATTGAACCAAAATAGGTGCTACCAATGCTCGACTGTATCGATTAAACTCGATTGTATCAAGTTACGTGCTGGCACCCCAGTATTATATTTTGAACTTTTCAAACTTAAAGCAAAATGTCAAAATATCCTTTCCCTGTTTATGATTTTTTCTGCATCGCAACTCTGTTTTCTGTTCTCTGTTCATCGATTGCAAACGATTTTAATCGAATTGCTCATTCGATTACGAAAATCATGATCACAGGTATTCATCCACTCATCGTGTAATCATTATCCCCGGAGTCGGCCTCCAGTCAGCTGTAAATGACTGGAGACTTTTCAGACACAAACATCAAACGCTCAGCACCGCAGCACCGACTACGAACGATCCAATAATCGAAGCAATCATATGTTGCTTAAGTGGGGGAAATAGGTGGCTGCTGATGTTTTCAGTTTTCACTGTATGGTGGTGGATGGTACGAGTACATAATCGTGCCGTGATACTGACCTGCCATCCTTCGACACGTTCGAACACAAACAAAATTATTAATACCCGACTTATGGGTGTATTATGTTTATTCATTAGCTTAATGCATGAAAGATCAAAGGATTAAATTATTATTTCACCTCGATGTGATTTACATGCATGCACAATACAGACATACAGATTTTCACCCATATTTCGAGAGCCGCAACAGGAAAGCTCCGGCGTTGATGGTGATGGCCATCATGGCCAGAAATGCTAGCATTAATTACAAATCTGTCACTTCAATCAACAGCAGTCGGGCGCGGTTATTCAAACAAATTAATTTATTTTCCACAACACACACACCGACACGGCACGGCACAATTTCGACGGGCTCCAGTGCAGGATGCCACAAAATTGTTGTTCAAAAAAAAAAAAAAAAAAAAAATTACTCGAAAAGTGTCCGCGTACGCGTCCATGTCTCCTGGTTCCGGTGTACTCGTCCATAATACGAAAACCAACATATCGCGCGGTTTTATTAAGTATTTTCGACTTTTGTAGCATTTTCGATGGGCTTTTCGAGTTGCAATTGGGGCTCAGTCTCCGCGTTGTTTATTAAATGGGATCCTTTGTGCCGAGAGTGCGGTTTTCTCGTTGACGTGATGATTTTTTTTTGGTTAAAACTTTCAATTGTTCCCATTAAGTTGGTTTATTTTTTTTAAATTGAGTGTGCTGGTGGTAATGATGATGCTTCTGCCTGGCCTGCCCCTGACGATGATGCACTGCATTGCTATTCAAATCACATGCATCCACTGCATCCACCGGGACAAAGGCGCAAAAAATTAATCAAGCAACGAGCACAGTAGCAACAGCAGCGATACGATACGATGGTGGGGATGTGCATGCTTCATACCTGTAGCAGTGGGTCTAGGACACACTTTGCTCTGTGCATTGAATTACTTGCCCCAATTAATGGCGCTGGAATGGTCTGCAGTCGCAGTGTTGTCCTCTTTAATGGGTCGGAGACGCCACCGCAACTCGGAATTTTTTCGCCTTCTGAGTTACGTGTCGGAAACTGTATTTTTTTTTCTTGCTTTTGATAGCACTTTTCCTTCATCGACCATGTACTCGTACTCGCACGTATGGCGATGGCGACTACCAACTGGGGTTTTGGGACTTTAGAGACTTGAGAGGTGGGGAGCTGTGCAGGCCAAAGGCATGTTCTACAAATATTAATCCTCCGTTGTGCACTGTTGCAGATGTTCTCGGTTGTAGACGGTCTTAGGCACTAGCTGTTGTATCCATTATAAGCATTAAGAGCAGCCATTCGCCACGTTGTCCACCACGGTGGGTGCGACGCGACGTGACGGAGGGAAGAAGACCGACCACATTTAAATTGACCAACAGCAGTAATAAAAGCAGGGTTTTCTCTTCTTTTTTTTTCCACTTTAAGTACTTGTGTTGGGTCGCAATCGCAGTGGTTCCTTTTTTTTTTTTTTGCTCAGGCGAAGGCGATAGTTTGTGCTGTTCGACTGGGTGTCGCTCGGCGTGTCCCCGTCTACGCGCTGTCGTCTTTGTCGTACAGCTGGCACCATGTATGTACGGAGTATATGGTAAACTGTAGTTGACCATAGAGTTGACTCTAGGAGGATTGTGGAATATCCCTGCACTCGAACTGGTACTTCCACCGCAAAAGGGCTGCTGCTTGGTCGAAAGTGAAAATACCGAGTCACATATGAATGGAAATGTCTTAGCCACAAACGAGAACAGACATGAGATAAGATCTTTTTCTCTTTCACTTGATAAAATAGGTTTTTTGTATTTTCTTTGGGTAAATTTAATTTTGTTCTCAACCAGAATTGTTATCAGATGGCTGGGGTACGGATTGCATTGCTGTTGCAATTGGTGTAAAATTGCGATGTCATTTGATGACGAAGCAGTGTGGACTTTTTCATTTAAATACATTTAAAGTCACAGTTGAAGAAAAACCCTTAAAATATTCAATCCATGTTTTTGTGAGTACAAAATACAAAAAAATCGCGAAATCACAACGATCGTATTCTTTTTTTGCTATGCTTTTTATTTTATAACGTGTTCTTGTTTTAGTAGTAGTCCAGTGCACTAATCACTACACTACGGTACCACATTGACTTAGTTTGGCTTGCAATATATATGTGAGCACATATTGGTTTACTTATGTATGTATGTATGTAGGTATAGGTAGGTACCCAAAAACGTGTTCTTGTTTTCGACAAATGGGACACACAGTTTTGTGCCAACTTAGAATGGCGAGTTGAGAAGCTCATCCTGACAAATGATGCTCTTGAATGCTTGTCAGACATTCGGAAGAGGTGGGACCGTGAAAAAACCTTTAGGTGTTTGCTGCGATTGAACCCGGACAGCATTAGTAGTAGTCCAGTGCACTAATCACTACACTACGGTACCACATTGACTTAGTTTGGCTTGCAATATATATGTGAGCACATATTGGTTTACTTATGTAGGTATGTATGTAGGTATAGGTAGGTACCCAAAACCAAGCAGTTAAAATTAAATCGATACGTTCTATTTTTATAATTTCGATTTTTAACAAAATTTAGCTGAATTTCGACCATCCTGACAGTTGTAGATACATATATGAGCTGCTTAACTATGTATGTCCCGCCGCAAACACCTAAAAGTTTTTCACAGTGCCCACCTCTTTCGAATGTCTGACAAGCATCAAAGAGTATCATTTGTCACGATTGAGCTTCTCAACTCGCCGTTCGGAGTCGGCAAAAAACTGTAGGTCCTTTCCATTCGTGCAAAAATATAACACGCACACACAAATGGTTGCGAGAAGCAGGCCCAGGTTCACCTAGAGCTGTAGCGCCAACTAAGTAAGTAAGTAAGTAACTATGTATGTATGAGATCGATCTCAGAAAAGTGAGTAAACAGCTTGAACTGAGGAACATGGAGCCTCCTATGCAAACTCGGATGAAGCACCAGCTCCAACACAACAAGTTCTCGCATGGACCCGACAAGGAACACGTAGTCACTATAAAATGCGCGATGAGGAACATCAAGAGCAGTACACCACAGACATCACCATTCTCGGGCAGTGTTACACTATACGAGACTAGCACCGCTATTTCGGCAGTAAAAATAGGAAAGGCGGCGGGCTTCGATGGCATCCAGGGTAACCTCTGAAAATTGCCGGAAAGGGTCCAAAAAGGGGTCCCTGGCGAAAAAAAGGGGTTCCATATAAAATTAAAGAATAAGACGGGGGTAGGATAAGTATTATTCTATTAGATTTTTTTATTTGTATTTTTGTCTAGTTGCTTAAAAATATATAAAGCTTATGCATAAAATCTCTTAAACAAAACAAAAAAATCAGTTCATTTAAAAATAAAGTAACATAAACAAAAGAAACAGGAAAAGAATTTGGACAAAAAGTTATGGTTTGGAAAACCTAATTGTTAGGAATGCAAGCCCTAAAATTCTGAATTAAATTCGAGTTAGGGACCCACTGTTCTAACTCTTCATCTTCCAAAATATTTAATGCGGAATTGCGGATAGGTCTTTTTTTATATTAACAATAGTAGAATTATGGCAAACGCAACCACTATTTTAATGTGTCTGTTTACAGGGGAAATTTATATTTCGGCGTTGGCAAACACATACATAGATAGAATACGGGTTAATGCAAAAGTGTGATTGCTGTCGATGACGATGACTGCTAAAAGAAGTGAAAAAATGTCGGTTGAGTGTGTCAATGGTTTCCCAATTTACAGAGAGGGTCCGAAAAAGGTCCGTGCCATCAAAAAAGGGTCGATTGGACCCCAAAGGTTCCCAAAGGTAACCCTGATGGCATCTACCCGGATTTTATTGCAGATAGCAAAAAAAATATTACAAGGCGATGGCTAGCGGTGTTCTTTAGTAACATACTAGAATCAGGAATATACGTTCAGATGAACGAAAGTGATAGCCATTCTTAAACCTGGTAGAACCAGCGACTCATCGGAAAGCTACCACCCGGACGCCTTAATCGGATAAACCATCATTATCAACGAGATCGTCCCTGTCGAACAAGCGAGTAGAAATTGCGCTGAAAAAGTGCCATCATTGACGACACACACCGAGGCAGGACTCGAAGAAGGGCTAAGAACATCAATTGCTTTTGTTAACCTCAGCGCAGCGTCCGATGCCGTCTATTCGTTTATTCCAAGTCTTCATCAACGATAACATAAGCAGAGTAAGGAAACTCAACAACGGCTTGCCCCAGGGCTCCGTCCTCGCTGCTTTGCTTTTCAATCTTCTCATCAGTGATATGCCTGTGACCACATCGCAGAAATTTGGATATGATCTGGCCATTGCCACTCAGGTACAAGTACATTGCGAACACAGAAAGAACCCTTACCATTGACCTTGAACGATTCAGTGCATATTTTAGATTTAGACAATGGAGACTGTGCCCAAGCATGGCTAAAACAAAAGTCTGCTGTTTCCACCTCACTAACCAACCAGCTAATCAAAGATTGAATTAACAACACCTCGCTTAAGCATTGCCGAAACCCGAAGCACATAGGCGTAACGTAAGACAGATCGCTCACACATAAGCAACATTCAACATAATGTCGCCGAAAAACTTACAACTCGCAACAACATTATCGAAGAAACTCACTGGATTAAACTGGATGCATTCAAGTGCATCAACTTTTCGTTCTGCTGCGCTTGCGCTCGTGTACTCCACTGCGGAATATTATGCTCCAGTGTGGTTAAACAGTGTCCATACGTGTAATATGGATAGCCAACTCATCGATACCATGAGGCTCATATCCGTACCATAACGCCAATACGATGGCTTCCTGTATTGAGTAACATTACCCCACCCCACCTGCGCCGATTAAACACACTTTTGAGAGAATATTTTAAAGTGCTGGCTAACATTGAATTGCCTATCTTGGACGACATTGCTACGCTCCTGTCACGTCTTAAATCTCGGAACCCAACCATAAGCCTCACCCAGAGCTAGCACACATTGATTTCAACCTAAGCTTTACTTAGTCAGCAAGCATCAATGCAAGCGAATTATATTATCATCCAGAAACCAGCATACCGACTCTTTGGGTTTGACTTACCGCGAAACCTCTGAACGACGCTCCGAACTAGCCACGGAAGATACGCAGATTTGCTTTTCCGATGGGGAAGCTCTAACTCTCCCGCCTGGGACTGCGGAGCTCAACGACAGACTATCTTGTTGCGAATTGCAACAAGCGATCCTCCTACCCAGAGGATATCCAAGACTTCGCGGATGCCAACAACAACTCAACTGTGATAGAGTGGCTACAAAACTTAGATGCTATACTATAGCTTTGGCTCACTTTTTTTGGTTTCTCAAATAACTTCAACACGAAAAGTTTTTTTTACTAAAAAACAAAAACATTTATAAAATATAGGAAAAATCAGAACAAAAACAAGTTAAATAAAACTAACAATTCAAAGATTTAAACAAAGAAAAAGTCAAGTTAACATTTTTTTGTAAAAAACCATAATGCCGATAATGCAACATGGCGTATGGCTATTGGGCAACATGGCGAGATGTTGTACTTGCGGTTTGATTTGCAACAGCTATCGCAAGTGTTTTTGAATTGAGTACACGAGTCGTTGGACTACTTGCGACTTATTTAAATTATGATTTGGCCTGTATATGTCTACCAGTTCAAAGGCCATATGGAAAATTCTTTGCTTTTAGGAGCGAATCCATGCGCGTGTAATTTCCTTATGTGAGCCACAATTTTCTGCTCATTTTCTAGACAGATGGATGGATTCCTGTCGTCATCGTTCTGGAGTCTCTATGGAACACTCTCGCCATATTACAAAAAGACACGTTTGCATGTGCGCATTCTGCACAATATGTAGGTACTTAAAATACTTTTCTCATCATTTAGTTTTCTACAAGCAAATTGGGAATGTGGTATTTACAACGTGCGCCATAATGCCCGAAGTTACCCTATATGAACGCTGTTAATATAACACAGCATACATTTTTCAGTTGACCGAGGATCCGAATTTATCTTCACAACTGCTATACGAAAGATCGCGCTCCTTTGCAACTGAAATTGCAACGGAATTTGCAAACTGTCATCGTGAAATTTCCACCACCACATAGCAATAGTGACAACTGAATTCAAAAGTTGTCACTATTGCTATGCATTGCTCAACCGAATACAATCAAGAACCACCCTCTTAAGTGCAAAACCCGCATAGCATATTCTTTTTTTCTAAACTAAGTTCATAAAGTATATAATGTTATTGTTAAAATCCCCTTCTATGTACATATACTACATATCGCTCAACTACATTCAGCGTTTCCCTTTCTTTCGTCATAATTTACATGAAAAATTTACCTTTTGAATACCCTCTTAAATATAGCACTAGAATCGAAACAAAACAAAAGGTAATCTAGTACATAATGTTGAGAGTTCTAGTACTCTAGTAAGACTTTGACATTTTCACTGGGCTCTCAATTTTCGATTGTTGGTTGCTAAGATCTTTTGTCTTTTCGTGGACTTGTCTCGTTTGTGAATAAGTACCTCTGAGCAGATGAGCGGGGCTTCATAACTACATATCCCGGGTAAGTGCCCCCATGACATTGGGCAGTTCTGCTAATGCACTTATCCGGGGTTTACTGTACCGATTTAGTGTTTCATTAGTTGTCAAATGTGACAGCTCAATTTTCTGACACGTAAAACAAATACCGTGGAATTTAAAATCAAACATAAAATGTTTTTCTCATTATATTTTTGTGCTCTTCCATTCTTTTCCAGCTACTATGTTTCCTTAATTACCTTACATTAAAAAAAGAGGAATTCTTTCATATTTCAGTTCCTCTCGTATTTTAATTAAAATGACCCCCCCTCCCCTCCAGGCGCACCGCACCGTATATCCGGTACAAGAAAACAATCCCCGGGCAATCCTGCCACCTTTGCAAACGTAATTAAAATACCACAGTGAAAACCTCAAAAAAGTAACTTGCCGTCATAATTAAATCCAGATTTAATAAGAATCAAAGAGGCGTTAATAATTAGATAAGATGCACAAGAAAATGCTTCCTCTTCCCCATTCCGCTTCCCGTTCTGGATGCGGTTTTGCATGAGGATTTTACACTTTTCCAACGGTCACGGGCGAAAGGGAACGTGAATCCTGCATCTGGGCCTTAGAAAACTCGTATATTTAGTGCAACCGAAGACAAGAACTCCGCACATGTGTGTGGGGGAAATATAAGAACCATGGGGGGGGGGGGGGTGGTGGGGGTTGATTGATGATTCACAAAATAAATTAAACAAAATGACAAATTGCCTTTGTCGTCTTTGGAGAACGACAACGACGCTGACTACAAGGTAGCTAATTAAAATCTGCGCAGTGATACTCGTACATATAAGAAGATACTCTACCAACCTCCCCCACCCCCCCTCCACCCCCTTTTTGGTTCTTTCTTAAGTCGAATTATTGCTGAAAATCCTATTAACACCCTGATGTGGTGCTCGACGGAGATAAGCTCCCTAATTGCTTCTTGAAGGAAAATTGAAATATGCTCCGAAGACATATTGTGACTTCGTATGAATGCGGGAGGAGTTCCCCAAAAGGAAAAAAAAATGAAATACAAATCTGACCGCATGCGATAAGGAAACCGCAGTTGGATTGCTTTTGTTGTGCGTGTTTTGTTTGTCCAGGCTTAACAATTGAGTTGTATAGCCACAGTGAGTGGGGGTGGGGGTGGGGGTGTAGCTTGTTAAAATCTTTCGCCAGGTTGATTATTTTTTTTCTCTCAGTCTCTCAGTCTAATGAACAGTCCTTGAGTGGGGTGGGGGGTCATAAATATCCTTGGTAATAATTGTTTTCCATTGTTACGTCTGCTTCTGAGACACAAAAAGAGAAAAAAAAAAGAAAATTTCCACTTTGAAGTCAAACGAAACCTTTGTTGGGGGGAAATTAAATTTTCATAAAATAAATTCAACACTGCACCGTTGTATAGTGTGTTCCACAAGACATTCCATCTCATGACTTTGAAGCAAAACGTGTCGGAATTCTACCAACTGATAAGCTCGGGTTGACTATTACCGCACTTAAGAAGGGTCCCCTTCGTTTCTGAAATTCTAAGCAGCAAGAGTGTAAAACCACAAAAATAAAAACAGGACAATGCACACACAGTGTAAACTCATCTCGTCTATACTCGTAGATCCGTAGATCCGTATAGATAACAACTACGAGTGTACAAAACGATGGCAGCGACGAAGGCGACACAAATAACTTCAGTTTCATTAATAGGAGATTATCAACTGCAAACATCGACCCTTATACATTCACCCTGTGTGCGTGTGAATGTGATGAAGGGTAGGACTGGCTGTTCTATGCCATGCCAACCCTCTTGGCAACAATTTCACTATTCACTATTCAGTATTCAGCTTCTAATCTACTACTGAGGACCATTATTGCGATTGAGTTCAACTGATATAGCCGTTCGTCGCCGCTTCGCCACCCCCCCCCCCCCCCCCGCATTTAAACCGCGCGCTGCGCCTGCCGCTCGCCTCTTTATTCCTGGTGATGGCATTTGGATTGAGTAAACACTCGACGGTGGGTTTTTATCTCGGTTTTGTTGGCAACGCTCCGCCAGGAATTCCAATGTGAAATTGCAGCTCAAAAAAAAAAAAGAAACCCGTCCGATACACATTCCCAAATTTTGCTGTTTTCGTTTTTATTGTTCAACCACCTTTTCAGTTTTCAGTTTGCAAGGTGACAGGGCGGGGGCACCCTCCTCCACTACGGTGCTTGTGCATAAAAGATTTGCCATTCCATTTATTTTATTTGAATTTCATTGAAATTTGAAACCTTTTGCTGGGATGTTTTTCTTATTTTTCGTTTTTAATAAGGGGGATCTTTTTATTCATCCCTTGAGGAGATGTACACGCATCAAATTATCCAATTCGGGCGGTGGGGTGGGAAGGGGGATAATACATGTCTTACATGTCAGGAGTTTTTGCACGTACGTATTCCCCAATGTAGGGGTCACAGTCACAGCATGAGTCTGTCTGTTGTCTACCACATCGGCTGGTGCACTAATGCAACACGAATTCGATTACAGTTGACGTCGAAAAAGCTAGTACACTTCTTTTTAAAAGCAGCGACTCAAGGCATATGGAAACGTTCAGCCATTTCCAAGCAGCCTTACGACTAAGACACTTTCTATTTTGAAAGGAAATAGTTTAAGAATACTCGCGATCTATCGCGAGCAGCAATGCTGCGATTTTTTCGATTGACAGATCTTGGAAATTTTTGAACTTTTTTTTTCTCTAGCAAACACCGATTTTTTAGGAAATAAGTAATTTTTTCACCATTTTAGTGTTCATACCCAAAACGGAAAACTAATGGAATCAGTTCGGTGTCTGTCTGTCTGTCTGTCTATCTATCTATCTATCTATCTATCTGTCTGTCTATCTGTCTCTCTGTCTGTCTGTCTGCCCGTATGTCACAGCCATCTCAGAGACTATTTGACGTAGACTATTGCAATTTTAAACAGTTGCAAAAATTAGTTACTTTAATTAATTACTTAAAAATCAGAGTTTCGACTCTGGGTTGGGGCGCTAGTTTTAAATTCGGAGGTCATCGTGTGGGATGTCAAATGAAAGTCGGTTAAAGCGCGAATTTAAAAATGTATGAATTATTTTTTTCTGCTGTTTGTTTCATAACACTTTTTCAGAAAAACGTTAAAAAACTGCTGTCCCTCTATCTTATCTCCACAAATATAGCTCAGAAAAATCTAAATAAAATCACAAACATTGAGAGTAAAGTGTAGGCTGAACCAAAATTATCAGGACTCCACTGCGTTCAACAGTTTTTTTAATTTCAACTAGCCCAACTGTTTACATATCCTGAACTGACGTAACCCTATCACAATCACATAAAAGCGGCCACGTTTAGTAACTTTTGTATGCGTAGAGTAAAAATTGAATAGATGATTCTAGAAATATGCTCCAAAAATTAGCATTGAGCTTATACTTTAACCTAATTGATTTTATTAATATTAATATTTATATTTTATGAAATGTGGCTGTCCTACATTAGGAAAAATTTAATTTTTATAGAGAGAGAGACAAATTCAAAAATTCCACGCATTTAATACGATTCATTGTTTTGTGTGGATGAATAATTATTCTTCTGAGCAAATGAGAAAGGCCATCAAGTAAGTAGTTTTATCAATTTGCTTACATTTGCGTCCATAAATCTATCAATAACGAGACCTCGTATTGTTCGCTGACCAACCTCTTCGTCGTTGCATTGAAGAACTCCTCACATGCCTTGGATTCACAGGTCTGGTGGGCCTTGAATGGTGTCTCTTCCATTTCACAAAACTTTTGCAGTTGTCAGTTGGCATCAATCACTTGAAGAAAGATCCTAATGCTTCGATTTGGTTGATACACTTGACCCATCAAGATCCACCCAAGTGTGGTCTTTTGTGCAATCGGTGTCATCGTTTTGTCGCCGCGAATGACCTCAGAGAGCAGTATTCATTGCCTTACAATAGATCGACCTCTGCAGGCTTATGATATTTTGGGTCAGCCAGGGACAAGCCATTGATATGGTCCCATTGCTTTGCTATCAGTTCGTTGGCCGGAAGAAGTCCAGTCAGCGAATTAAATATTGAAGCTTGGATGTTGGTCTCAAAATACGACTGTAACGGCCCAAGAGTCAGGTCAACGTAGCCGTGACACGCTCCGCTGATGACCTTCCCTAGCTCTGACACCTCGACGAAAGTGCGTTTTCCTTTCAAACCCGATTATTTGTTCCTTAGTTCTTTAGGAAATATTTTCATTTTTTGTTTGTGTCTTTTCTAAGGAGGAAAAGTTTACACAACTTTAATACAGTAAAACCTCCTGATTGGCGCACTCCAGGGGACCGAGAATTGGAGGTGCCCCAATTTGAGAGGACCTCCAAATTGGGCCAAATATCATTTTGTGCCAATTATACTGCTGCCTATATTCCAAACACTTCAAAAATGAATGAGTGCTTTGTGACAACAACAGAATGAGAGAGACCAAGGAATTTTTCTTTCGAGCGCATTTCCGATATTCCGGGGATTCCCCTATTTATATGCAATATAGCATGAACATATCTACTGTTCGCAAATATGTTACACATACACCCAATCAGCTCTGATATTTACCTCTCTTTCCATTTTATCCCAATTTTGAGGTCTTCAAGCACATCTAACAAAATTTGCAAGTAATTCTTTGGCCCAGATCAGAGGTGCCCCGATTTGAGAGGTTCATTTATACAGTCCGATTCACTTGATTAGGCACACACAATTTATTTCCTTAAATCTTGATTTGTTTTCCCCAATTTGAATTAATAAGCAAACAATTGCATTCAGCAGAAAGGTTAGCAATTTCCCCGTAAAATGACATAAAAAAAATTTTGGTGAGAGACACCTAACGGTTCTTTTGCACTCTTTTTCCTCAATCATGTCAAAACTGCAGCATTTTTTCGGTTCACTTGATTAGAAGCACGCGGAAATTTAGTTAATAGACAGAGTAATCGAGCAAACTGCGGTGAAATATTAATTTGTGATTAAAGGAAGTTTTTGTCCGAGTGTATGCATGAAATACGGTTCATTTTCGAGGAGCCCCAATTACAGAGAATCCTAATTAGGAGGTTTAACTGTATTTGGTATTACCAACTGCCATTTCTAGTAAAGCCGGTTTTAAGGAAGCCGGTTTTAAAGAAATGAAATTGAATAGGTGTTGCCAATTACGCTTTGCTGGTTTTTTTTACGAATTTTTGTTAAACTTTTTAAGGAATTTTTTAATTTCGACATATTAGGCGTTTTTTTTTTTTACCTAAAAAAGCTTTCAATGTAAAATACAATAACAACTGAACCTATATAGAATTTCTTTAGCCTGGATAGCTAGTGAGTATCAAGAGTTAAGCTGCGATAAAAACTGTGCTTCCAAATCACTTTTCTTGAAAAGTGTTTTACAAAATGTCAAAAATGACAAGACGTCATGTTACTTACGAAAAAAAAAAATTGGGCAGAGAAGGATGTCTTCAAAGGAGAAATGGTAATAATCGTATTAATATATAAATCTCAATGTGACGCTCTTACCTGTCAATCTTACGATTAGATGAACACAAAAACTAATGCACACAATGAAGTGAAACTTCGTATTCCAGTTCATTAAGATCCTGTGCCTATTAGTGACCGATTTTTAAATTAATTTATTCGCATTATTATTTAAATTAAGCAAAAATAATAACACCCTAACAAATGCCACTTTCTTGCGAAATGTAACTTATTCAAACTACAAATACTTAGAATCAACACTTGTGGATTGTATATATTGATAGACTGCAAACCTTAGGGTGCGTTCGCACTGTCTTTGATTCTTCGAACAAAATGACAGTGTATATATTATAAGTAACACTATCTTTTTTAAGACACGGGCGAAGCTGGCGGGACAGGTAGTAAAAAATAAAAGCAAATTAAAAAGTTTCTGAATACAAATATCCTTTTTTTTTTAATTATCCAAAGCAAAATAAATACAACTGAATTGTAATTTATGTCACTACGCGCAGTGCTGCCAGATATACATTATGAGAACTTTTAGCGTTGTTTTATGCCAACTTTTTCTTAGCCTATATAGGTTACAAAAAACACGTTTATTATTGTTTTGTGCTGCTCGTTGTTTAAAATTTAGTTTTTTATCCATTTAGTTTATCATTTTTAATTCCACTGTTATGTTTTAAAATGTAGGCTATTGTGGCACCATTTTGTTTCAACTGCACTCATTTTCTAGTCGGCCATTGTCGTCACATTCTCATACATAAACCCACATACTCGTACACAATTTTACTATTATCAGCAGCATCAGTTTATCGCCGATGGTAATGGTGATGGTATACCTATACATATATGGTATCAACGACGACGAACGACGATGGCATGTCAGTGATAAAGGCAACGGCAACCCCATCGTAGTCAGCTGAATTTAGCCACCAATTGATGAGTAGCTATCAATAAAATTACACACATAGCCCATCAGCACTATAAAATTCCAACCCTCTGCCGGCGCCGCCGCTTGAAATTGTCCCCAAGGGTACACTAGCAGGTTTATGTGGTGAAAATCGAGCAACACCGTAATGGAGTCGTAACGTATAGTATTCTCGTATACTCGTATAAAGAGAAAAGCAGCGAGTGTTGTTTGAGATCAGAGTAATAGTAGTAGCGCTAGCGCTCCCATAGACCAGCATATTACTTCGTTTAAATCTACTTTGTGGCATGTCGTGTCATTATAGACAATTTCATTTATTTAAATTGCGCATTTCTCTGCGCCTCACTCTTTTGATTGTGAGTGAAAAAGGGCCAAAAGGATGGCATGGCGGTTTGTCGACACCACCACCACCACCACCACTAACACCACAAACATGTGACTGGATAAATCCTTTCGTTTTACACTCGCAATGCATTAATGGAACAAGCAAATTGAATTAGTACCATAGGTGTCGCGTTCCCAATTTAATTTTCGACACTGCTTTACCTTCCCCAGTTCCCGCGCAGCCAGTCCTTTTTTTGTCTCCCAATGGGAGGAGAACTTTTTGAATGTGGATTTGATTAAATTAACGTGGGATAGACTTAGGCATAGAAGATACTCCTCGTACGTCATATCTGGCTTGGGAATATCTGCACTTGACAAAAATTACAAATGTGTACTCGGTACTTATAAATTTTGCAATGAACCAAATTCCCGATCCGATCGTCTTTCGGGTTGGCTCCCAGCCAAATTCGTAGTGCGAATTGAATTCCACAGTTGAAATATTTACAGCCTCTGTGCTGCTGCTCTGCTCATGAAGTCATACATAATTTTGGGAACATTTAACATGAGATTTATTGTACTTCCGCAACTCAGTCCAGATCCAGATCCAGACAATTTTGTCAAGCGTCGAGCGTCGAGGTAGTACCTAGTGTTGAGTATAATTTGTGGCTTCCCTCCAACAAGTAGTCCTTTGGTATACACGATACCGGTGCGGTGATGTCACTTTATTGTTTCCAGCAATTAGTTTCCATCCAATTGCATTCGAATGGCATAGTTATATGGACACCTACACCTACATGTACGTAGGTACTTTTATTTTAAGGTTTCACTATCCGATGGATAAATTTAGCATCCAATGGCCATGACAAGACAACAATCGCATGTAAATTGCTCTTCCATTGACAATGATTGAAATCATAATAACGTGAAGAGCTTTTGAATGGGATTCATCAGGACATCGTTCAGCACCCACAAAGCTACAAGCACCACCCACTTTATTCGATACCGCCCGCGTCTAAAAATATACTCATAGCTCCGAATGTGTGTGTGCGTGTACGTTTTGAAGTATAAAAAAGGGTCCTGATGAGTTGCAAATTCTCAACTGAAATAACAAATGATCTGTCTTTTATAACCGGACAAGCAAAAACCAAATAATCCATACATACACTGATAGTGTAAGGACATGAAGGACGAACCGAAAAAAAAAGAAAATCGGCATACAAAATTGAACCCACATCCAGGATATACACTTAACGGAACAATGCTAGCACAACATTTCTAGCGGAGGATGAGATTAAGGTGGCGGGGGACCGGACGGTGACTGAGTATGGGCAATTGCCAGTGGGGGTAGCAAAAGTGTAAGTGCCGAAATAAAAACGGAATCGATTGTTCATATAATAATACGGCGAGAGTATCCTTTGATAAGGGTATCCTTTTTGCAGCATTACCCCTGGCCCGCTCTGTGTCTGTTGACACAGTGTCAATTTGTTTTGTACTCAAACATGTGTGTGTGTGTGTATCGTGTGTGCGTATGTAGCTAAGGGTCAACGAGGGGACACGTATTGTTGGTGTGTAATTTTGAGCATTTTCGGGATTGGAATTGGGATGTTGGATGGACTCGAAACGGAACGTGTGCGAATGGCGTGTATCCCGCTTTTGTTTGTTGGATTAGATTAGATAGCTTTCGCTCAGAGGTACAAATACAAACATACATACATATACATTTATGTATGTACGTAAAGATTCGTATAATGCCGAGCGCCGGCCGGTAGGAAGGGATGATTTAATTGGATTTCGTAATTCTTTTGTTATTTATCTAGGCGTGGGTAGTGCGTCAGTAAGTAAACAGAGTATTAATGAAATCATTGGGAAATGATGAGCAGTGGAACGTATTTTTTTTATTTTATTTTTAAATTAAAGTTTGAGATGAATGGAGGGGTTAATTAATGCCCACACAGAAGCAACAAAAAAATAACTTAATTTTAAAAAAACTGGTTCGAGTCTTCGAGTGAACACCGTGGTGTAGTGGTAAATGTGTTGGACTACTACGCAATGCTGCCCGGGCTCAATCCCAGCCCGTGTCCAACACCTGAAAGTTTTTTCACAGTGCCACCTCTTTCGAATGTCTGACAAGCAATTAAAGAGTATCATTTGTCTCAACTCGCCGTTCGGAGTCGGTAAAAAAAAACTGTAGGTCCCTTCCATTCGCGCAAAAATGTAACACGCACACACAAATGGTTGCGAGAAGCAAGCCCAGGTTCACCCCGACCTGTAACGCCACCTAAAGCAAAGTAAGGTTCGAGTCTTCGATAGTTAAATTTATTTGACATTTGTCAATTATGTCAATGTTATAGAGGCCCATTGTGATACCAGGATTTTGGGGATTTTGGGCCTTCCACGTCTCTTTGTGATAGGTCACTGAGATCGTCGAAGAAATATTCTCCTAGATGTAGTTTCCTGCTACGGGGAGGAGCTGGCCATGTGCTCTCTTCATCTTCTTCGTCTCTGCAACTTCTACAGAAGTCATTTGAAATCATGCCCGGCCTAGTTGAATACTTGCCTTTAAAGGCAGTGTCCTGTAATGACACCGAGAGCGGTACTTATAGGGATAGAAGGTATTTGGAGCGGTTAAGATCTAGCATAGGCCAGATCTGTCTGGTGGCAAGGCAGCTGGTTCCACCTTCCTAACTAGTATTGGTGTTATTGTAAGTAGCGAGGGGCATACCTACACATATTTTTCTTGTCGGGTAGAATAGGTATTGCTGTTCCTAGTTTAGCGAGCTCGTCAGCTTTACAATTTCCTGGAATGTCTCTGTGCCATTGGACCCAGTAAAGGTGAATATTAAACTTCTTTGGAACCTTGTAGTAAACGAACTTCTGCTACTCCAGGAAGGTCTGTTATACAAGGTAATCGCCTATGCTGATGACGTCGCTATAGTTATCTCCGGCAAGCATGAACTCATGCAAAATGCGTTAAACAACTTCTCGAAAAGGACCGATAAATGTAGACTAGGGATTAACCCTCAGAAAAGGGAACTGATTGACATTGACCCTCCTTCTCTAAACGGTACCAGACTAGTCTTCGCTGACAAAGTAAATTTTCATCTTAGATAAAAAAAAAAAACTCAGCTGGAGGCTCAATATCCATCAGGAAAGAGTAAAGAAAGGTACCATAGCCCTCTACTCTTGCAAGAAAGCCAGTGGCAATAAAGGGCGGCTTCAACCCCGCATAACCCATTGGCTCTTAGTGTCCGTAATCAGACCGATTCTGATGCATGGTATAGTTGTCTGGTGGACCGCCCTGGACAAAGCTATACATCGCGACACCCTGGGAAAGCACAAAGATTAGCCTGTCTGTGTATTAGTGGAGCTCAAAAAAAAAACACCATCCGCAGCACTAGACATCCTACTTTATCTCCCGTCCCTTAATATAACCGGTAAGCAAATGGCAACCAGTGCTGTCACTCCACAATACTAGATCACCTAACTCTCCACGAAAACATAGACTATACTCTGCCGAAACCCAATTTTATTAAAAGCTTTATGGTTACTATTCCCGAAAGGTCCTTCTGGGATGACATAGGAGCTATAACAGACAAGTCGATACACTTCTACACTAAACCAATGAGGGTGTAGGAGGAGGTGTTTTCTGAGACAGATCTCAGACTCAATCTCTCTCTCCGCCTCCCTGACCACTGCACCCTGTTTCAAGCGGAGATTATGGCGATATCGGAACAAGAGGAATCAATCAAGAGGAATGTAATATCTTTTAATGATATTAGCATTCTCTCTGATAGTTAGGCGGCCTTGAAGTTGCTGGAATCAGTCTCATCCATTTCTAAGACAACCTCCAAATGCAACCATCGTTAAATTGAAACGTTTCTTGCTTGGTTTATGTTCTAACTAAAGGGGTTTAGATATCACCTCTTATAGACAAAGTTGTCAAATGTGTAGACATCTATTTATAGCATCTGCTTAAGTCTTTGTATACTCAAGCACGGAAAGCAAGATTCGAAGTAAGTCAGGAGAAAAGCAAACTTATGTAGAGCAAGTATTGCCCAGAGGCCAAAAAAGTTGTGATTACCATTAATGTCAGTCGAAAAACGTGCACCAGTACATGAAAGGCGCCGTTCTTGGAGTGCTGGACAATGACACTATTTCGTCCTCATCCATGAAGATACCGAATATTCTGGCCATGTTTCCCATAATGCAGTGTCCGGTTGTAACCTCGACGAGTACACGGATTTGGTTTCTTTCCAATTGAATGTAGGGTTAATGATCTATTCTGGTCGACTGAGGGTCCAATGCTGCGTGCTATGGTACAATGACTTGTTTTCCTCCATCTTGGTAGTGACGCTGTTCATTAAGTTGAAGGCCTCCTCTTCGACTACTTTGACGTACCTTGACGATTTTGGGGAGGCTCAGTAGGTCCTAATGACCACCTATTGCAGCAGGATTACCTAAGCTGTGAGGCCTCTGGATGAGGGCCCGAAACTAAAAAGTAGTCAATCTGAGGCTGAGGGTTAAATCAGTTTCTAATGAGCTCCTTTAGGCGCCCTAGCAGGGGCCTGTCGTATCCATTGGCCCACCACAGTAGAACCGGCTATGCTGTGGTGGCACTTTTTCCCACCGGCCTACTCGTGGGAAGAAACAATAAACAACCAAGCAAACAAAATACACAACCTTCGGGTGAAACAACACCAATACTTTGAACGAAGAAGAGGAACTACTTCAGGACAACATAGAAATACAGCTACTTCGGATGTAAAAAGCGGTGGAGCGATTGATATCGCATTTGAGAACCTTCTTCTGAATTTCTAGCTCATCCAACCTCTCCTTGCTATCTTGAGAGACACAGTGCCTGCAACAGGCTTGGACACAGGGGCTTGACTATGGCTGTGACATCTGGAAAAGTTCTAGTTCAATTTCAAATAAGATACAGGTGCTAATATCCCTGAGCCTATGTCGAATATTGAAGATTTGTTGGCTGGAACGCGCTGGAACGCGTTTCTAAGGAGAATATTTGGAGCAAAACAAAGCTGTTGATGAGACACAAACGGGGAAGTGGAGTTGGATCGACCATACTAACGGCTTCGTTGCAAGCCCCTGACCCGTTGTTCCCAGGCGCAGAACTATACACGACGAGGTTGTACTTATGTATATAAGTCGGAATATTCATGGAACGAACGGTCCAGTAGCTTCGCTCAGGCGCTATGCTCCAAACTTGCTTTTCACTTTTATTCATTTTGTGATTTGTTGTCAATATTGTGAACAGAAAAAGCTACCTGGTGTCCTTTTAAAAGGACAGAGCTAGGGGGAACATTGGATTAGGGTTCCCAGAAGCATAATTTTCCATCGTTCTAAAGCCTAAGCCATGACAGGACCTGCAAATGATGAAAAGGAGAAAAATGGAGAATACGTCCTATAACATGCGAATTTTATTAAGTTTGTTTGAGATTAAAAGAAAAGCTAACAATTCCTTTTTCTCTGGATCTGTTTTAGTGTTAGAACTTCCATAAAAAAGAGAATTTTCAAATCATCCTTCGACTATTGTGATTTCAGTTAATTGTCAAATGAATAGACAACGAAAAGTACAATAGACTTACTTACTTACTTATTTACCTGCTTAGGTAGTGCTACAGTCCGGGGTGAAAAAAGGCCTCAACCAACAACCCTGCAGTTGTGCACTCCAAGTTGGTTGAGGTCTTGTTCTACTTGTGCGCGCCACCTTAGGCGAGGTCGTCCTCTGCTGCGCTGACCATCCGGGTTGGAATCGAACACTCCGCGGTCCGGAGCGTTAATGTCCATTCGCTCTGCATGTCCTAGCCATAGCTTGATGTCGCTGTACAGCTCGTTCGTGGTTGAATTTTCTCCTCCAGAACCCGTCAACGCAAACGGGACCGAATATCTTACGAAGGATTTTTCTCTCGAAGCGACCAAGGATATCTTCGTTCGCTTTCGATAAAGTCCATGCTTCAGCTCCGTATAGTAAGACTGGGATGATAAGGGTCTTATATGGAATCTCGTTAGTCGATTGAGAAAGGACTTTACTACTCAATTGACTTCTTAGCCCAAAGAAACAGCGGTTGGCAAGATCAATCCTTCGTTTGTTGTTATGGCAGAGCCGAGATAGACAAAGTCCTTTACTACCTCAAAGTTGTAGCTGTCTATTTTGACGTTCTGTCCGATTTGTCGATGTGTTCTACCAATGATGTCAATATCGTCGGCGTATGCAAGTAGTTAAACGGACTTTTGAAAGATCGTTCCTTGTGTGTTGGCTTGTGAGTTTCGAACAATTCTTTCAAGAATGATGTTGAAGAAGTCGCATGACAGCGCGTCAGCTTGTCTGAATCCTTTTTTGACATCGAAGGTCTCGGTGAGGTCATTACCGACCTTGATGGAGCAGCGAGCTTTCTCCATCGTCATCCTGCATAGACGGATGAGTTTGGCAGGGATGTCAAAACTAGACATGGCTCTATACAGTTCATCCCTCCATATGCTGTCATAGGCGGCCTTGAAATCGATGAACAGGTGGTGGGTATCGACTTGGACTTCTTGGGTTCTTTCCAGGATCTACCGGAGTGTGAAAATTTGGTCTATGGTGGACTTTCCTGGCCTGAAATCGCACTGATAGGGGCCAATCAGGTTGTTGACGAAAGGCTTCAGGCGTTCACACAGTATGGCAGACAGGATCTTGTAGGCGATATTGAGGAGACTGATGCCTCTGTAATTGGAGCAGTTGAGGGGGTCTCCTTTCTTATGGACCGGGCAGACGATGCTGAGATTCCATTCATCTGGCATACTTTCATCTGACCAAACCTTGGAGATGAGTTGATGTATGCTCACCACCAGGTCATCTCCAGCTGCTTTAAATAGCTCTGCGAGTAGACCGTCAGGTCCAGCAGCCTTGTTGGACTTAAGCTTGGATATTCCTGGAGTAGCATCTCTCAATATCCTCGAATGCACGCTTCTCGTGCTCTTTCTTTTTCCTTCTTAGAAGCCGATGTTCTTCCCGTCTCTTTTGCCCTGTAGAGCATGCGAATAGATCTAGTCTTTCTTTGCAGCGCCTCTTGATACGCTTGTTGTTTTTTCCGCGTTAGCTAGTCTGCACTCTTCATCAAACCAGGGGTTTCGTGGTGGTGGTCGTGTGAAACCCAGCACATCATTCGCGGCACTTATGATGGCTTGCTGGCAGTGTTGCCACTGATCTTCTGTACTAGCTAGCTGTGGTAGGACTCGTAGCGAGAGATCGGGATATGCGTTCTCTGTAGGCTCTGGTGGTGTCTTGCGATTGTAGCTTTTCAACATTATACTTTCTCACAGTATTTCGTTGTTGTGGCGCTGTGGATATCGCATTCGTACCTTGGCTACAACAAGGTAGTCGCCCGAGCCAATGTTGGCCGTCCGAAAGGTTCGGACATCCAGGATACTTATTGCGTGACATTCCCCGGGTCTTACCCAGTCATGCACCTACACCTACAACTATGTACTTAATCTACAAGTAATGACGACTTAAAACCTCCCGATCAAGTGAAAGGAAATGAGAAAAATATGACTTTTCCAAATTAATGTCGAAAATCACTTACTTACTCGTAGTTCCTTCCTAACTAAGGAACCCGAGTCTGCCCGAATAACAAAAGGTGCACATTTGCATTCGCATCTTCGTTCAACACTTTTCGCTTTTCTTCCATTCAAAATCTTGTTAACACAGTTCTATAGAAAATCATATCTACTGCTGGCTGTTTCTTCCGGCAGGTAGCCCACTTCAACTTTCTCCTAACTCCAGGAATTACCATAATTAATTGCCACAGAGTATTCGGAGCACAACTCGACGACGACGACGACGACGACTGTCTTCCTATTGCCCGCTCTACGGCGCGCGTGTTCAACACCAGCCCACAACAACAATTGATTTGCGTACTTCTGTGAAACAAAAGACATAGTTCTCCCCTGTCAGCCTGCTGTGTATACCCAATCCCAACGACAGAGTTTCTGCGTCCGATGAGCCAGATGGCCTGGCATCGATAATAACAGCAACACTCCTACTGCCCTCACTCCTCCTTTTCCCCTGATAAGCGTTTTGTGAAATCGTCTATGATTTTAATTACGGATTTCTTCAGACAAATGAATCGGAACTAATTTTCGGGGTGGGCTGATGGACATGCAGAGAGGGGCCTGATTCCGATCACATATAGTGCACAGCGGAGGAATTATGAAACCATGTGTGTTCTAATTATCAGATGTGTTGCTGCTGGTCACCAGAGCTGCTGGTTCAGACACCAACGCAACGTCGCCATACGCATACACACATGAAATTGCAATTTAATTCTTGTTTAATTAAAACCGCAAACAAATAAACAAAAGTAAATTCACCAGCACCCCGATTGACCTCCGACACATTGGTTAATGTACAATAATTTTTTTGTATTCAGGATCAGGATGCACCATCCATGCAGGTTACGTGGCGTGTCATTCCGGGCACGTATACGCACTCTGGCATTTTAATTTAAATTAAACAATGCCCGGCATACCGTTGCAATCTCGTGTCACATTTGATTTTGGAAATCTCTGTGGTGGGTGGGGGGACTCGTTTTGTGTCCTCCAAGTTTCACCCTCAAAATCGAAATCCGCATTCAATCGACTTTCTGAAGCGAATTCGATTTATTTGGCATCGAGAAGCTTTATTCCTCCCAACGAAAGTTGTTTTTGATCTGACAGACAAAATACATACGACAGCTTGTTACGTAATCTTCTTGGTTAAACAAGAGAGTACGTTCTCGCGGTGGAATTTAGTTTCTATGTTTTTTTTTACAGTTTACACATGCTAAAGGTGATACGAATGCCGTTATAATGTCTAAACACCAACAACGAGAGACAGGAAGATCGGCGTAGAGAAAGGAAGCTCGGATGTTAAGTTTCAACTAACTCTATGGGTGGTGTCTAGGATAACTGGAGTGTTGTGTATTATTGAAATGTTCATACTTGCTTATGATTCACAGAAGTTTTTTCCAAATGTTTCTTATCATTGTTTGTGCAATCAATTTCTTTAATGCTTCAAATTTCACATCCTACTGCCTTCGCAGTGGGTTTTGACATTAACTTCTGAAACTGATAAACTTAGTTCTATTTCGTGAGAAATAAATGTTTCGGAGACATCTGACGTTGCGTGACAAGCGACGACGACTACCACTACGCTACAGCCACAAGCGAATTTAGTAGCAATGTGAAATTTGAAGTCTACTCACCAATTTATGTCGGTGCTTCGTTGCTTTTCTGGTTTTTCTATGTAAAGTCATGAATTAGTAATAGATGGCGACAAATCAAAGGTGTCACTTCCGCTAGCGTCAAACTATTTATTTCGACCACCGCCCATTTCTGAAAAAGGAAAATTACTAATACGTGATACTTATCGATCGTACGTTATCTTATCGGTGCTATGCTATCTCAATATCACAATCTCTGCGATACATTAATTTATTGTTTAGAAAAAAATATGTACAGTGGTGGCCATATAATTAGAACGAACAATTAAGAAATGTTGTACCATCCCGTAATTTTTCTGATGCCTAATATAGTTCTTGCTTTAGTACCGCAATAAATCTACATTAGTTGACGAATTAAAATAAAAAAGCAAAACAAGGAAAAGTTCATGTTAGTGTCAGTATTCACTCAAAATCTGTAAGGTGTGAAGTAAACGAGTGGACACATAATTAGAAACGATCAAAGAAAATTACAAAACTTTCAATTTTTATAGGAAATTTGTGGCGTAAATATTGAACTGATTCTATCTGTAAAATATATTATGAAAACGGGCATGAAAAAAGGGAAAAATAAGAGTTGTATTCCGTAATTATGGAAAATTATTGTCCAAAGCTAGCAGAGCGGCAATGTGCCAATGGCCTCGGTTGACAACAAATTGTCCTGCTCAAAAAAATAGTTTACGGTGCTATTCAACTTTTCAAAGAATCTGGCGCGAAAAAGAGAGGCCGAAAAACTACGGTAAAGGAAGATAGATTGATTTGCAACCTCAGCTAAAATTATCCTTTTTTAACATCTAGCAAAATTGAAAACATTATTGTGCCTCAAATAGGTATAAATATATCGACAAGAACCGTTAGACGTCGGTTATGCAAAAGCGGACAACGTAGATGCATGGCATTGAAAAAACCACTTGTTTTAAAAAAAAATTAAATAGAAATTTACAAGGTATGTAAAACTGCTTTTAAATAACAATCTTAATATTTGGAAAAACCTCTTTTTTGAGCGATGAAAAGACATCTGCGAACTTTATTAAATGTACCAAAAAAGTGTATTGTAATATTGTACCCATTTGGAACGATCGTTTCTAATTATATGACCACCACTGTAAATACATACATACGTGTACATCATAAATAAATTGAATCACGATAAATGAGACTGAACTAGACAAATCGCCTTTTTGACAGCGGAAGACATTGACAATGAAGACATTTTCGATTTCGAACTGCAAAACAAAAACATCGCTATTTAATTTAAGTTTTTTTTTTTGTGACCACTTCTTAGACCTTACTTTCTCTGCAACAAGCCCGTTTCCTTGGTCACTTCATTACGAGATCTGGGTATTATCTGTGCTGTGTTAAAGAACTCAACTGCCAGCCCCATATTGATAGCATTCTTTTCAGAGCCAATTCTATGCTTGGTTTTGTGAAACGTTGGTCTAAGGAGATTTAGAACCCATATATCACGAAATTCCTCGCTAGGGTCCCTGCTTGAATATGCCAGACAAGTATGGTGCCTTTATTACGAAATCCATACACAGAGAATCAAAGCCGTCCAGCGCAAGTTCAGCCGGTTTGTCCTTCGCGGTCTTCTTTGGGTTGACACCTACAACTTTCCGCTTTATAGACACCGTTTGAAACTGATCAATCTACAGTCTCTCTGTGATGTTGCCGATATATCTCCTCGCACTTTCTATTAAACAGCGTACAGCCCTTAGCAGATAACATCGACTATCCCGCGCTCCTTTCATCTTGTCTTTCATCGTACCAATTATGGGTTCCACGAATGCTGCAAAAGGCCAACAGCATTCCTAATCTTATAACAAGCTCACACAAAAACTCCGAACTGTAGTGCTATCTTAAGAAAAGAAAGAAAGCCATTGGCTTGCGTTTTAGGGTTGGTAGGTAGGTAGAAGTTGTGGTTTCGATGAAAACCCAAATAGTGCGCCGCTGTGTTGAGATATTTATATCTGCCCTGTGGAGTTTATTATTATTATTATTGAAGGGTGAGATGCACCGCGACCTTAAGATCTATTGTGCCCCCTACAAGTCCTAGACGAAGGAACATCCCTCTCGTCATTATTCCTATTTCAATCGGTTAGAGAGAACTTTGCTCACACCTAGCCCAGGTGAGAATTCCATAGGTGGCAGCACTTCATCAAGACCAATTTCTGTGGAGTTTAACTCTTACAGCAATCTGAACATTAGAAAACCCTTTTGTGGCAACAACTTTTGCTATTTCACACCAACACATCGTCGCCCTAGAATTGGTTTGACGTAAACGCCAAAATGCACTCTTTTTAGCTGTGAATGCAGTCTTATGCTTTTGCGTGTGCTCTTTTCGAATATGTCATCCATTTTGTCCTATCTGTAGCCAATCCTGAGATACCGAGTATCATTTTTGACGTATATCCACCAAAATTAGCAATTTGTAGTATTGGTTTGACGTAAACGCCATTTTTGTGGATATACGTCAAATTTCCCATACAATTCACATTATTTTTTTGTTTAGTATTGTTTTGCCGTATATCCATGGGCTTCAATCATACGTCATAAAAATTAAAAATTATATTCAATATTGTTTTAACGTACGTGCATGTACATTACTAAGAAAATAAATGTATTTAGTCGTATTCGGCAAAAAAAAAAATATAATTAGTTTTGGTTTGCTGTATGTGCATATGAGCTTTAACGGGCGAGAAATGAAAATATAATGAAAAAGTCGGTTCAGTCAGAGGAAAACTTTGAATTTTTAAAAAAAAAACTAAAAGAGACTGAGCTTTTCTTAAACTCTGATTTGAAAGTAGATATTTTGAACAATAATTAGTAAAAAAATGTATCGACTTGTTTTATTTTTATTGAACCGCGAACTTAAAATACGACTCGATCCAGATCTTCGCTTTTTATTGGAATGACGTACGTGCATTTTTTTTTTGACGTACATGTATGAGAGCACAAAAAATAAGTAGTTTTTGTGGCGTATACGGCAAAGCCATTCTGAGGAAAACTTTGAATTTTTTTAAAAACTAAGAGAGACTTAACTCTGATTTGAAAGTAGATATTCTGAATAATATTTGGTAAAAAAATAAAAAAATCTTATCGACTAGTTTTGCTTTTATTGAACCGTGAACTTTAAAATGCGATTTCCCAAAAAAGTGCAAATGGCGTATACGGCAAACGAATTCTGGGGCGACGATATGTAGCTGCAATTTACTAACAGAACTATGTTGTTCACAAGAATAGTTATTTTTGCCTACAGAATGAACGGTACTAGGGACAAAATAATATCTAAGTGGTTCAGAATTTGTACCACACTCGCGAATTAGAAAAAAAAACCGTGGTTAAAATTTTGAACCAGCTGCGCTGTAAGAGTTAAGACGACGATCAGTTCTCCAATCAATTTCTCGCATATCTCTGTAAAGTAGGCTACACACACTATCATTTTTGAAATGACATTTTTGCTGGAGTGATGTCAAAATGACAGTGTGTAGCTTGGAATGAAAATTTCGATTGAAGTGATGGCGAGAATGATGAGGGTTGAACTTTTTCGTGGATTTTGCTAGAACGACGGAAACTGACGCATTTAAATGATAATGTGTAGGCTAATTTCATCATTCAGCATATTTCAGTAGAGTTTGCGCGTGTTGCGGAAGCAATATTTTAAAAATAATGGCTCCCACTGATCTAAAATAACTTTTGGATGAATGTATTGATTGTTATAGAAGTCACAGCAATTTCTTTATCATTAATATTTTTAAAAAAAATCAAACGTCCGCCCCCAAAAACGATATACTCAACAATGAATAAGCAAATTGACAATATTTTTGAAGAAATGTCATTCCTGGAATTATATTGTACTAGCTGTCCCGCCCGGCTTCGCCCGTGTCTAAAAACTATAGTGTTACTTGCAATGCATACATTGTCATTTTGTTCGAAGAATCAACCCCAAGGTTTGCAGTCTATCAATATATACAAGCCACAAGTGTGGATTCTAAGTATTTGTAGTTTGAATAAATGACATTTCGCAAGAAAGTGGCATTTGTTAGAGTGTTTTTATTTTTGCATTAATTTAAATAATATTGCGAATAAATTAATTTAAAAATCGGCCAATAATAGGCACAGGATGTTAATGAACTGGAATACGAAGTTTTACTTCATTGTGTGCATTAGTTTTTGTGTTTGTCTAACCGTAAGATTGACAGGTAAGAGCGTCACACTGAGATTTATATATTAATAAGATAGCCTAGAATGAAATGATGAGAAATGGCAGTATAGAAATGCAATTTCAAAAATGATGGTGTGTAGCCTACTTAAGGTCGTCGAAGAAAATTTTGCCCAGTGCGACTCTTTTTCATTTTCATCACTGCAGCTTCGGCAGATATTGTTGTGAGGGATGCATGGTCCCCTATTGACCCGGGGCCTGTTCTAACTGCTACTATTATTGCGATGTCTACGTCAGTTCTTTGTAGCAGCTCATTTGTTTTTGACATATTGTAACTTGGCCATATCTTTCTGGATATGACACAATTTGTCAGACTGGCCACCTGAGACCAGCTAGTTCTAAGAAACGTGAGAGTATATTGCCTTTAACAGCACCTATAGTAATATAAACGTTTTCCGCTAAGTGAGCTGTTAAGGGCTGACCCTCGCCTGACTAGTTCATCAGCTATGGCACTATGTACTGGAACCCAAAGAGATGTCAAAATGCGTTCAGTTTAAATCACCTGCGTAGCTACGCGAATGCGAATGGGTTTTCCAATTTTTGATGAATTCTAAGCCTTCTGACTTTTCTACGAGTACGCACCTGGAATCTATTTTCGAACAATGAATTGTGAAATGTCAAAATGCGTAGCTACGCATATATGTACAATTTTTGACAAATACGTTCGAAATTTTCTGACATTCTTTCAAGAACGAGACTAGTATCGAAAATATAACCGAAAATCCTTAAATATTTAAGTGGCAATAAGAACCGCCTGCCGAAAGAAATGTTTACATCTGTTGAACCGTTATACAATTATTGTTTATGCATTAACTATTAAAATTAAAATAGCTTCAAGATAACAAATCGAATTTTGTTTGATTTTCCTGGAAATGCTTTTTAGACTGTTTGTGCCAATTTGCACAACGCTACCAGATCCATTTTCCCTTCGTAATTAGATAAGCGAATGTATGTAGACATTGGGTAATGTGGGACTGAAATAAAGATTCTGCGTCTGCTTCACGTTTTCATTTTAATTTCATTTTCCATCTTCCTTTCATTTTTTTTTTTTGTACTCGTTGATGAAGCGGCGCGGCGAGGGGGGGACAACGGTAACATATAAAAACTAAGTGAAATCGATTTTCGATTTCATTTTCCTTCAAACTGATGATGGCATACAGGCGACGAGAAGAGTACCTCGTACCTTACCTACTCATATCGCAGGGGAGGTAAAAGAATATGTAAGAAGATGTGCTTCGCCCTGGGTGTGTTATGTCGTGGCAGAAACAAATTTAATTTCCTTTTGCGCCTTTGAAGATGCAAAAGACGAAGGGGGGGGCGCTGTGCTACTCCTTCATCACTCAGAGCGGAAATTAAACCAAAAAAAAAAAAACCTCTTGGGACCTGACGTTGCAAGGTCAAAGGCCTTGATTTCTCGATTCCAAGAATCAGTTACTCAGTTTTATAGTGTGTGTCTTCGTCTTGTCTATACAAACCACATTATCTCGGCAGATAAGGGACTTCTTCCGTAAGCTACGTTTGATGTGTATTTAGGTTCTACCTTCCGACTAGATAACGTCGTCCCTCGTATCAGTTTCAACAAAATTTAGTCGTCTCCAAAACGAAGTTAATTAATTCAATAAAAATCGATCAACAATCTCTGCAGCCCAGCGTGCGTGGCGGCGTTTCTGAACAAAAAAAAAAATGGAGTACAAAAACGGGCACTTTTGGCGGTTTAATTAAATTTTCGAATTTACATTCGTTTACCTACTGCCACGTGGTGGAAAAAAAATATAAAAAAATAATTGAAAGGAAGTACATAGCAGCCGAGCATCCCGATCCTGAAACTGCCGGAAGTTGTTTGCACATCCACGCATTCATCGGGGAGTTTGGTCACGTGTCGCGTTATCATACTTCGGTTTGAGAGTGCACAGGTTTCAAGAGCCATCCCACATGTGTTGTGTAGCGTCGGTCGCGTCACGTCACGTCAGTGTGAGTGATGGAAGCTCCTCTCAGTGGAATTTAAGAAACGTTTGCATGGAAATTAAAAGCACCGCGCTTTCAACACAGTCATCCCGTTGAAGTGGTTGTTGCTACTATCATTTGCATCCCTTTTTGTGTTTGCCAACCCCCATTCCACGTATAGGGTAGCGAGCCCAGGGTTATACATTACTATTTGGACTGTTTTTTTTCTCCATTTTCTTTTTGCTTCATCATCTGATTTGATGTACTCGTACCTACTCGTACGTGCAGCGCAGGCCACCCGAGGCAAAAAGTTCACACATAAATCAAATTAGTGTCACAGAATGGCTCACTTTGCTCTCAGGAGATGGCAATGGCAGCCGTGAGGGAATCCTGCTCCTGTATGTAGACAGCGACGACGAGGACAACGACGACGACGACATCATCTAATCGAAAGTTATTGTGAAAATTTGAATGAGAATTAATTGAGTTTGGCCGCAAGGAAAATGCTTCTAAAGTGCACAACCATCTTAGGGGTAGGGGGCTGTGGTGGTGAGGTCGACAGCGTGAGTACCTTAAGTGTGTTAAGAGCACCTGTTAAAAGGACTAAAGGAAATAATCTTAATCAAACCCATCTTCAGGGAGTATGTTCTGTTTACAACTGTCATGTCGATTCGAATAGAGAGAAGTATGGTTCATTGAATTGTCTCTAGCAATTTAAGGCAGAACTCGGAACATCGTTATGGGGAAGGAAAGTTGGTCCTTTCACGTCCTTTTTTCGCCTTCTTTTTTGTTGCCTTGTTAAGTGCATCATCCCCTGTGGCCTCATTTTATCATATGTGTCGCCGTCACCGTCGCCGTCGTTGTTCTGTCATGATTGTTTCCTATTTTTAGATTTACCCATGTTTGTATGTGTGTGTACCTTTGGGCCCTTTCAGTCCAGTTCATTGAAATGGATGTTATTAAAAGAGATTTCATTCGTGCCCTCACCTCTTATGTGAGTGTACGCTTCTCAGATACCACGTCAAGCGAAAAATAATGTCACCTCAAAGGAACATTTGATTTTGCTTTTTCTTCATCTCCTTTTTTTTATATCGACGCACGGTAGATAGATGCTCGCACCCTATAAGTTTCTCCCCTCCGCTCCACCCCCAAAGGTGGGTGTCTTTTGTGTGTGAGAGATTCTTTCTAGGATTGGCTCTTTGATATATGAGTGGCGAGAAAAGATTTAATTAAATCGATGGTGGCTTGCAATCCCGCCCGTTGAAGCGATGTCTTAGCGGCGGCATACATATAATAAGATTGGCTAACTTGATTGTCCACAAAGACTGTGATTTTAGTATTAATTAATTGATGAAGAAGAAAAAGATACATCCAACTGTTTGTGTGTCGTGCTCTCTGCAGGTGGTTGGAATGCCTATCCGCAGCGGTGTAGACACGACACTATGTTGTACGTATAATTGACAGCCCTATCCTCATCTCTAATCTTGAGCCGAGTGTTAGATGCAATTCCACGACAAGAATAAATTGCTTTATCTACGATGATGGGAAAGTATTTTTATTTAGACACTCCTGGGGTTTTTGTTTGTGGAACTAATGACACAAAGACTTGAGTCGAAACCCGTTTCGTTTTTCAAAACAACACTTCCTTTACGCCAAAGTGAAAAAGTTGCGAGTTTATGGCGCATCTATGACGCTGATATAGCACCCGCAATTTCTACAGATACCTGGTGACTATGCTCAGAAATTGCAGCAGACTGAGGTTCGGTAAATATGTCTCATGGAGGTGAATTCTAGACAAAATCCATTTTAGTATGTAGATGCAAAAGAAATGAGAGACAGCCGCTTGATCCTGGCGAAAATATATTTTCTAATGAGAATTCAGTAATTTGGAGTAGAAAAGGGGAAAATTGATATTCACCTGGATCCAGAGGAAAATTCACATTTCGATTAACAAACTGTGACCATCTATCAGTTCATTGAAAAACGAAAAGGTTTGATAAAGAAGATTTAAAAGTTTGAACTGTTTATCTGACAGGGAACTTATCAATTATTTCGACATCGCTGCGCGGAAGCGAATCAGATATTCGCTGAATTTCATCAACAAAAAGGTCACTTGACCTCCAAGGAAGTGTGGAACAAAGGACTCAGAAAGATATTGAGTTGTATAAAGAACTGCGGATCAAGAAAGCATAGATAGCTTTCTACGCCTGCAACAAAACCTTTGGGCAAAGATGACACTATGGATGTATACAGTTGTAGTACGCCCAATTCTCACCTACGGGTCCATAGTGGCATAGTGTGGCGGCCCGCCCTAAGCAAAACATTTAACATCAGAATCAGAAGAGTCCAAAGAACAGCAAGCATAGGCATCACAGCCCAGCAGGAAAAGGTAATCTATTGGAATCGAACAGGGAATCAATCGCTTGTATACAATATTGATTCCAGAATGCATTATACTTAACACAGACTATGTCCTAGGAAAGTAATCGATTACCTGAAAGTGTTTTAAGAATTCATTAAAGAATTCATTCTTTATGTATTATATAATTCATGCATTTATGATTAGTAACATAATGCATTTCTCCGACACAAATTAACGAATGTATTCAGCTTTTAATGAAAAGTATACACTGTTTCGTTTTAAAAATTTTATCACAAAAAACTCCAGGATACTAATTGTAAAAGGAATTTAAATACAAAAAAAAATATTATTAATAAAATAAAGCACATACAAAACAAAGTTTTTTTTTGTTAATTTTTTTTCGCCAATCCGTTTAGAATACATTTCTAACTTTTTCACTCCTCGCTGTCACGCGTTGCAACACAAAATAAGTTTTTCATGCGTTTTTAAATATAAAACGCGAAATTTGAAGATGACATGAAGACGCCGACAGACAAAATCGTTAAATTCAAAAACACTACATTACATTTTCTGCAGATGTGGGAATCTACGTGGTAAACAATGTGCTTTGTTATTATATGATGTTACCACGTCGATTCTTTTGGAATGCATTATATTTTTCATCTATAATATGTATTAGCACCAACATTATATACATAATTTATTTACATCTGACTTTCCAAATCTCAGAAATTGCGAAGTTGCTATGTATGCAGATGACATTGCTGTATACTCATCCAATCAGTATTGCTCCACCATAGAATATAATCTCCAGGCCGCACTTAATATAATATTTGAGTATTACAAACACTGGAAAATAAAAGTCAATGCTGAGAAGAGTCAAGCTATCTTTTTCACCAGGAAAAGAAAAAGTTGTCACTTACCCAGTTGTAATTTAAAAATGAATAACTGTAGGTCTGTTTGGTGTGCAGTAAATTTACGTAAATTTACTGAACCTGTCAAAAATCAAGAGAATAGAGAGCCAAATGAGAGTGTCAAAAAATTTCCCCTTCTACGAAATCGTGCTACATCACATCCATGTAGTAGTCCCGGGACATCTATCAAACAGCCATCTGACAATTCGTGAAATGTCAATCTTCATTTTTGTTTGTGTAATTAGAAGTTTCTGAGAGGATTTTCCCCCACTTTTCAAATTATTTACTATTTGACAGATGTCCCATTTGGATCACGAACAGCACACCAAACAGACCTTGTGATATCCCTTGGGTTGATTCTGTCAAGTATCTAGGCATATACTTGGACCAGAAATTGACATTTGGAGAACACATCAAATTGATCCTACATAAAGTAAATGTCGCAATTAAAATCCTATATCCGCTTATAAATCGTCGATCATTGCTTAGCAAGAAAAATAAAATAACAGTTTTCAAAGTAGTTTTTCAAGCGTTAATCCTATATGGAGCCCCAGTTTGGGGAAAGTGTGCACCCACCCACATCAAAAAGCTCCAAATTTCACAAAATTTCTTATTTCACTACCTTGGCACTTTTCAACCATGGTTTTGCATGAAAGAGCCGGAGTTCTTCCAGTTGCAAGGAAAATTGAATTATTGAATGAAAAATTCTTTAGAAAATGTATAGATATTGAAAATCCGCTGATCAACGAACTCGTATCCTAAAAATAAATGTTTTCCAGCTTATTTATCATTTTATTTCTGTTAATTTATTTCTTATTTATTTATTTATTTATCTGTATTATTTATTTATTTATTAATTTATCTATTTAATTATTTGTTTATTCATTTATTTATTTATTTATTTATTTATTAATTTATTAATTTTTTAATTTATTTATTTATTAATTTATATATTTATTTATTTATTTATTTTTTATTTATTTATTTATTTATTTATTTAATTATTTATTTATTTATTTATTTATTCATTATTTACTAACTGTTTAGTTACTATTTATTATTATTTATTATTCATTATTTGTTATTTGCTATTTGTTATCTGCTGTTTGTTATTTATTAATTATTCAATATTACTAACTAGCTTCTGGCTTATTTATGTATTTATATATATTTATCCATTCTATTTTTTATAAAACTATATAATAATATAATTATCATTAGATATCCACTTTCTGTGATATAACATATACAAGACACCATATTTCATTGAAGGTTTTTAGTCATAGTTTTTCCTTCCATTACTGTTCAATCATAACTTTAAGAATATAAAAGATTTTTTACCAAACATATTTTTTCAGTAGTAAGACAACCATATTGTCATATCTCTGTGCTGTGCAATAACTTAAGCAAATATGTAATAATTCTTTATACTATGAATAAAATATTTATCTATCTATCTATCTATTAATTACGTATTCGATTCTCCAAGTAATACATTCCGTACCTGCCTGCTGGAAGGTGCAATGTGGTCATGCTCAACTGATGCTCTCACTGTATTAGTGTACCTTCTGCCACTTGATCTCCATATCAAAAGTACAGCGCTGTGCAGTGCAGTCTGACTCAAGGAATCTGGATGCTGGACTGCTAAACCATACGGTCACAGTGAAATCCTGGGCACACTATCAAATGTTCTGGTTATATCTCCAACGGATTACAATATCCCCAAGCTTAACTTCAAGAAACTCTTCGCTGCAAGCTTTCCAAGCAGAGAGGAATGGAAGCGAGGGAAAGCGGTGACAGATTTCGATACAACGATATTAACCGATGGCTCGATGATGGACTGCGGGGTAGGCGTGGGCATTTTCTCGACAAAACTCCTCATGTCGAAATCCTATCGCCTACCAAACTTCGCTAGCGTCTTCCAAGCCGAGCTACTAGCGATCCTCGAGGCCTGTCACAACTTAACAAACGACCCAAACACACAATCGCTATTATTACAGATAGCCCAGCCGCAATTAAAGCCGTCACCTAAGGTGGCGTGCACAAGTGAAAAAGATACTCAACCACCTTGAAGTGCGCAACTGGAGTTAGCTAAGAACAGGACTAATTGGAAGGAGTTCCTGGAGACCTCAGTCCACCCCAGACTGTAGCGCCACCTATGTAACTATTTCTTCTAAACGAAGTCTCTTCTAATGAGTGTAAGCAGGAATTCCATGGGGATCATATCTAGCGTCCAGTGTCCTCAGTGGACAATGCAAATGGCGGCGAATTATTTGACACAACAATCTTTATCGGCGGTCACTATGGAGCTAAAGATATTCTCCAGAAGCCCATAATACCAAGAGCCATTAGACTACTTTCCGTTTTCTAAACAAATCTAACCAAATCCCTTCTATTGGATCGGTCCGTTGTATATTTTACCACTTACTCCTTACCCTATCATTTCTAGACGTGATGACTTTGCGTGCTTAGTGCTTAGTCATACTTATGACTGAATGCCACTTAAGATGCGCAGCGTACACCGGCCAGAGCATTAAACTCACCTTAGCATTATCAGCAATATTTCCGGTCAGGACATGCTCTGCACCGTCGCTGATACTATGATAAGTGAACACTGCGTTGGCAGATAATTCGAAGTTCATATTGGTGAGCGTACCACATGGTCAAACGGCGTACCCACCCTGAACCCAAAATGTCTGGCAGGGTACACTGATGGAACGAAAATAGCCTCTCGTGTTGGAGCTGGGATCTTTGAGCTCAATACTAGAATCTCCCTGCCTCTTCGAACATTTCCCAGCGTGTTTCAAGCTGAGGTCCATGCCATTGAGATCTGCGTCTGCGCCTTGATTAATATACAGAGATGAAATGTCTTCTCAGACAGCCAAGCCGCACTCAAAGCTCTGAACTCCTATTCTTTGGACTCAAGACTGGTAAAGTGCTGCTTTAATGCTCTCCAATCCCTAGCCACTCACAATGAAGTCAAACTTTGGTGGGTGTCTGCTCATAGTGGCATTGAAGGAAATGAGTTTGCGGATGAGCTGGCCCGTTCAGGTTCAACTGTCAAATTCGCAGGCCCGGAACCCTTCTGTGGTATAAACTGGGATGGGCAACAATCTCAGCCTTAATTAACAAATGGGAACATAACCTTTGACTCTCCCATTGGAGAAATGTCCCAGGGCTCGGACAAGCCAAACTGTTAACTAAGCCTTACGCTTACACCCATCACAAGGAACTTCTGAACTACAATAAGAAAGGTATCTAACAAGCTTCCCCTCCGGTCACTGCCAGTTACGATACCACTTAAACAAGTTAGGCCTGTCTAGCGAGACCGATTGTCTGTCGACTCCGTTTAGAGGAGGTCGTGTCTGCCGAGCACATCCTTTGTGATTGCCCGGCATTTTTCGGGGTCAGACGGCGTATTCACACAAAGAACTCCTCAGACCTTATGAGACTTAAAAAACATGTCATCCAAGGACATACCACTAGCCTTTATTAGAAAGATAGTTTGTCTCTTGGACTAATTAGTAATCCTATGATATAATAGATCCTTTAGGTCGCAGTATCATCCTTGGGGCAGGATTCAATCATTTAAAAAAAAAGCTTTTTAATACCGATATTCGAATCCAACTACGATTTTGTATTCAGACAACCGTTAAACATCTCAATAGTCACTTAAATGTCCAAGTAAACTTCATCGATAGAATTCCTTGCAAATTCCCCCTCCTCCCCCCTTCACGAACTGGAAAACAAATCTAATTAATTTATGTTTTCCTGTTGATTTCCGTAAGTAATTTCAAAAACAATCGTCGTAAAACTGCACCTATTTGCCGCAAAATCTTACAGCTAATGTATCTGTCTCTAGTTTGTGGCCAATCCCAACATAAATTCCATCCACTCTCTGACATCCACATCACTCTGATTCACAGATACGAAGTTGAGGTGGTGGCGCGGCGGCTAAGTCCAGACCCCGAACCCGAACCTTTAAACCGGATTCAAGTGTATCCAAGACTAACCATGCAAAAGTTTCTCGTATTCTGCATAAATCAAAAATTTCGCTTGCAGTCGCATTTGCACAATTCAATTCGCAATGATATACTCGACTTCGTATCTATATAACTGTACTTTGCCCAAACCGCGATATCCAATAAATTAAAGATTTGTCTTGTGGTTCGGGCCGTACTCCATTGGGCGTGTGTGTCTCAAAAAGGAGCGAGCGGTGGTCCTCAACATCTGCGGCGCGTGGTTCTCTAAACTGAGGTTTTGGATAATTACCTACGACGAGTACGAGCAAGAGTATCTGCGCATGTAACACGTGTTGAAATTTTTTTTTTGTGCCAACACCACCAGTGTGACTGGATCGTAATTTATAGCTACTGTGAAACTGAAGCACAGCTTGATGCAGTCTGCTGCAGCAGTCCGCATCATAAAAGCGCTAAGAGTAAGTAATCCATCTGTTTAGCACGTAATCCGTGTTTCGCAACGCATGACACGTTTCGTTCGTCTCTCTCAGTATTCACTTCCCGGATGTGCGTTGCTGCTAATACCTTGTCGCATTACGCAGGGATTCCAACGCAGTTCCTAGATTTATTCGAAAGCCGAACAAAGATATTTGAATTAGCTACTGACACGATTTATTTAATTAAAACCTCAGTGCCTTATGCAAATATCCGTACGAGTACGAGTGTATCTGCCATTTTACAGTGAGAAGATGGAATGGATGAAATCCAATATGGATCATCGGATAACCATTGGAAACGGTGCGGCGCGGCGCCTGGTGCAACAACGATAATGTGCTTTTGTTCTGTTTGAATTTTTTTTCTTTATGATATTTCTTCACTTTCCGGGGTGCAGCAGCAAACAGCTCTTTTGGACATAAAGCCTTTTCCGATTTTTTTTCTATTCCGTCTTTCAATATCGCCCTGCCAATATCTAGGTGTAGTGAAACTGATGCAGCGCTCTGTGTAAGCTGCCGGAAAATTGCGTCTTGTGAATGGGGTTTCAATATCCCCCGACACACATCCAGAGCATATGCTGTGCGCCATCACCATGTTATGAAATTGCATTTATAATAAAAAGGAAAAATTCATTTCTTTCGAATGTCTGCTTTGAGTATCGGAATCGACGCAATTTGCTACTTCATCGCCCACATATCTCACGCTGCAGCCGGTCTGCAGTCACGATGTTTTGTTGTTTTTTTATTCAGAGGAATTTTCATTAAATTTTTTACAATAGCTACACTCGTACATGCACTCGTCGTAGTGTGGCATTTTATATTCTTGTCCCGCATTGGAATTAATTTATATCAATTTGACACATTTTTTTTTTTTGTTTTTTGTTATTAATCGTGATTTCGCCACTAGATATGCAATTAAATTTGTCTGCACAAGTGCATGCCATTAATTAAAGACACAAGTATAATATGAGCCGTGCATATTCATGCATCATGCCAATATCACTTATTTACTATTGGCAGCCAAACGTTTCCATTGTTTCGGTCACACGAGTAATAAATGTATAATTATTCTTAACACTTAACCGGTATATAATGAAATTGGCTGGATTGTGGTTACTATGGCGAGTAAGTGTTTTTTTTTTTTTGCGGATGTGATTGGAATACATTTTTTCCATTGTGTCTTTTAACACGTGTCAAATATGATACACATACATACCCATATATGTATATTATCTGTAAGCCATAACATGAAGGGAAAAGGCCTTAAAACAAAAGATACAGTAGAATTCGCTTAAGATGGAAAAATAAAGTTTTATGAGAAGGGCTGACCATAGATGGTCTAAAAAGGTAGGACATCCCTAAAATTAGTAATGCTGTAGGGCAAAAAGCACCGTGGTGTAGTGGTAAATACGTTGGACTACTACGCAATGCTGCTCGGGTTCAATCCCAGCCCGGATCCAACACCTACAAGTTTTTTTCACGGTGCCAGCCTCTTTCGAATGTGTGACAAGCAATCAAAGAGTATCATTTGTCAATGAGCTTCTCAACTCGCCGTTCGGAGTCGGCAAAAAACTGTAGGTCCCTTCCATTCGTGCAAAAATATAACAAACGCACCCAAATAGTTGCGAGAAGCAGGCCCAGGTTCATCCCGAGCTGTAGCGCCGCCTAAAGTAAAGTAAAAGGGCATACATAGGAATATCATCCGGGCATTTTCTGCTGGGTAAACACGCCAAAAGCGCCAAAAGACTCGGATTCACGGACACGGATATTTGCAGATACTGCTATGACATATGTAGGTGTAGTAGCAGAACATATCGAATATAATCTATGTGAATATCAGGACCTAGCACGTAGTCGCAGGAACATTTTGAGTTGCTACTTCTTCAATAACCTGGAGGAGGTAGCCCAAATCAACCATAAGCTCGTCTTACAATTTTTGAGGGTACACTGAACCAAAAAGGTACATGATATAAATGAAAAATTTCATATTCTAAATGAAAAAGTTCATTAAAATTGAGCTAAACATCAAATTCTTACAGAACATGTATCCCCGTTCATACGTTCATGAATATATTCATACAACTATGAATCGTTCATAAAAAGTAAGAATCTATGCATAAAATTAATGAATGACATTCATAAATTAGCACGAGCACATGAAGGAGAAGAGAGACAGACAGATGAAGAAGGAATCGCTTCAGCATGCATGATTGTATGCTTCCATTTCCCGCTGGGTATTTACACATTCGAAACCTTTGAGTATGTATCTATATTTACAGTTTATGAACAAAATACATACCCCTTATGAATCGGTATACTGCTTATGACTTGATACATACTTTTTGAGAATAGATACATAATGCGTATGAATCTATGCATTCATTTACTTTTTTTCTTTAATTTAAAGATTATTTTCATTAATCCAATGTATTTATTCTTAAAACTCGTGATGGACAGTGACAGTGACATCGCTTACAATGGTTAAATGAGAAGACGAAAGTTATGAACAAGAACCAGCACCGATACCTTAAGTGGCCAATGGTGTACATCTACACTCTACAGTCTGTCAAAATTCTAAGAACGTTGATTTCAAGCATTTCAAATGGAAAACAAAGTCTATATACTTACTTACTTACTTAACGGGCTCCCGACCCGTTATATTATGGTGAAAGTAAGAGTAGTTTGTATTTAATTCATAATCAAGTTTTAAAAAATGTTTAGAACGATATAGCGGTACCTTGAAGACCTTTTTGCCCAATAAATCAGAAACGATTGCATTTTAATCGGTTTATAATACTAGAAGGACTCCAAATGAATCAAACAAATAATAATTTTTGTTTTCTTTTTATGAAAATTTAATTTTTATTTTGAATTAATTTTCCAGGTATAGTTTTTAATAACGAGTAGAACCACCTTTTTTCAAAATAACCTCAAAAATTCGATCTTTGAAGGAGTTGTACAATGAGGTGAAATAGTCTCATTCCAGACAAGTTTAATGGCTTCGATGCTCTCCATTGCTTTCCACCTTCGTATACTTTTCGTGTGAGCCAGCCCCAGACATTTTCTATAATGTTAAGATCTGGCGAATATTGTGGCCATGGAAGAAGTTCAACATTTTAACTGGCAACAAACGATGTAACAATGCGAGCTGTGTGTATAGGAGCGTTATCGTGTTGAAATATCCATGAAAGTGGATCTTCGGAAATGCTGATTTCAGAAAAAATTTCAGAAAATTTGATTTTCTGCCACTTCGATCTGAAATGCTCAACTCCTATAAGTAATGGAGTAGCCTGAGTCTGAGTTACTTACTTAACGGGCTCCCGACCCGTGAAAGGTCTCTGCCTGAGACACGGCAGCCTTCCACTCTCTTCGATCCCGGGCACGTTGCTTCCAGTTGTCTAGACCAAGCGCACTGGCATCCGCGGCAGCTTAATCCTTAAACCGGAGATTCGGTCTTCCTTGCCGTCTCGAATCTGGGGGCTGTGATTCGTAGATCCTCTTTGCTGGAGTATTGTTGTCCATTCGCTCGATGTGGCCGAGCTAGTGTAGTCGACGTGCTTTCGCTTTTCGGACTGCATCCATATCTTGGTACAGCTCATAGAGTTCGCGGTTGTATCTTCTCCTCCATTCGTCGAAGCCACACTGGTACGTGCCGATTAATGTGCCGCAGAAAGGTTTCAGACGTCCACACAGTACGCTGGATAGGATCTTATATGCGACATTAGGCAGGGATATGCCTCGGTAGTTCTTACAAGACATAGGATTGCCTTTCTTGAAGATAGGGCATATAGAGCTGATATTCCAGTCATCGGGCCTGACTTCATCCACCCATACTTGTTTGATGACTTGGTGTATGCACCCTACCAAAGCATCACCACCATGTTTGAAAAGATCCGCTGGTAGACCATCAGTTCCTGGAGACTCGACCGACTTTACCTCCAACACTTTAACTAGTTTTTCAAATTGGCAAATATTGTTTTTTTCCAAGATTGATATACATACATATTTACTGTTAATAATATATTTAATAATAATTTTATGAGTTTTACATTTTTCTTCCACTCATTACACTATTGCGCTACGTAGTCACCAGAAAATTTCGTTCGAGTGATTTTGACAGAAGAAATTGATTTCTGGTCGAACGTTCATTAACCGTAATAGAGTGGAGTCACAGTTCGCATAAACTCTGACGTTTGAGGCGAATGAAATTTCGCTAATCGAAATACGAAGTATGTAGTCACATTCGACAAATTTTTCGTTCGACTCACTAACCGTAATAGTGGTGTTAATCCGTAATAGTGGTAGCAAATGTCGTTAATCCACGCTCTCTGACCAACCCTTTGACAATGAAGCTGTTACCACTACTATAATCACTTTCCTCTAGGTTCGTCTGAAGGATTAAAACTATTGGCCGATAATCTACGAATCTCAGCCCGCAGGTTCTAGGCGATAAGGAAGACCGAACCTCCGTTTTAAGGACCATGCTATTGCGTCCCCAGTACCGAAGAGGATGGAGGGCTGCCGTGTTTCAAGCAGGAATCCTCCACGAGTTTTGGGAGCCCGTTAAGTAAATATGGTATGTAAGATAATTATAAAACTTTGTTGTTATGATCATTATGTCATTATGACGTTTAATGCGACCATTATACATTTATATACATTTCGTTATATTTTTATACATTTCTATTACTAAAAGCAACAATTTTTAAAGCGCACAATAATCCCCTAAAGTTCCAATATTTCCCTATTCCGCAGCCAAACCGAAATACATTGCTGTTCCTGTATACGACCCATTCCCGTTTCTATTTACCAACGCAAAGCAATCAACGTCTCCATCGAGAATTTTGCCAATTCGAAACGAATACATTACTGTGGCAGGCCACAGGTGAGACCAACTACATTGGCGGCGGTGCCTACAAAATACCATGATGATTAATGGACGTTCTCTTACGCTTCCAGTCTTCCCGTCCTCTTCGTCTTATTGCGGCTCTGGTGGGTCGGGGACCCGAACAAAATGTTCAATTTGTTACCACAAACTTTCCATTAATTTAGAATGATTGATTGGTATTCTTCTTTTTTTTTGTGTGTGTCCACCCGACCGGCTGCTGATTGAGTTATTAGGCGATTGATTGAAAAGGTTAAAAGGTATCTCGAAAGAGAAGCTCAAGGCAACGTGTGATAATAATTATTGACCAAAAGAAACAACGAAAAAAAACACACGAAATCGATTCACATTAAAGTCAAATTTCCATAAAATTTAATATTTATATGGGGGCCGGGCGCCGGGCGCCAATTAAATTCATGTGTGGCCAGGGCCATGCCCACCACGTAATTAAGGACTGTAGTAATTTATGTAATCACTCCAAGTGACATCGGATAATTATTATCCTTCATCTTTATTTATATAAAACAAGTTTTCCATATCTATGAGATGATCTAATGGATTCGGTTACACCATAAATCCCACGCACGCATGTACGTATGTAGCTCCCCCTATTCGGGGATTCATAGGAACTTAATGACAACTTTGACATTATCTCGATTTCAGCATTTCTAAGGGGACGAAATCATGTGTAGATGGGGTGTTTTTTTTTTTGTAGGGCAAACGGGGGTGTAGACTGACAATCTAATTAACATTTTACGCCCCTCCTTGCCTCACTCCTTCTGATCTGGTTTCTGTATTATTTCGGTTCTATTTGATTGCCTTCTTCTTCTTCGTTTTTTTGTTGCGAACATCAAAAGGACAATGTGTGCCAAGATTACTGGCACTTTTCCACACTTGTGAGCCTTATCTTGTGCCATTAGAAGCGCGGTCAACGTCTATCCAATTTTATGTTCATGCGTTATGATATATAATATTCCATTGGAATTTTATCACCGTCGAAAATGTCCTTTTGTGAGATTGTAATAACGTCTCCCCCGGGTGTGCCGTAAAACGAACGAAACGACCGATGACAGGACGACATATTGCATTCATTAGATGCGATGCGCAAAAGAAAAGTACACGAGTATCTACGAGTACCTATAGTAGCACTGCAACTTGGATTTAATATGACCCGACCCGTTGGCGCGTTTATTAAAATCTCCTGCTGACCATAAAAACTCAGGGACACACTACCTATCGGGTCAGTGTCTGGGGAAGCAATTTCGACCTTCGCATACATATATATAGAGGTGCCCATTAAACCCACTCGTCACCTCGGCGAATTAAATTAAGCTCATTGGGTAATTGTAACAAACTAATTTCTCTGTTACAACCACAGGCGGTAACGGTAGTTACAACCCAGCCATGGATGCTGCTGCTCTTTGTTTCTTGTTTTTTTTTTTTTTTTTTTTCTGTTCGTCCTTTTTATTACGCTTACACTGACTGTGATGATTTCGCCCTCCCAGTTCGTTTTACTGTGACACAAGCAGTTTATTACAGGCAGGTCACTAGCACTATACTCTCGTAGTATCTCCGCCTGTGAGCCCGGCTAATTGTTAAAGGAAGCAACCCGGAAATTTGTATTGTTTCAGACTTAAAAGTTGCAAAATTTATGGATGGACGGATGCAATAAGCTTCGCCTTCTCAGTTAGCTGCAAAAACGGACAAAAAAGGCGAGCGAATTTGCGAAAAATGGTTGTTGGAACTTAGCAGGACATTCAACACAGATACGAGTAACCCATACAGAGGCAGAGCTTCCCGGTTGTTGGTTAAGGATGTACATGAGATGACTACCACGCCGTGTGGTTGTGGAGCATCACATCCTGGTCCTGGCAGAATGAGAGGCGTGAATTTCGATTGCTGGAATAGTTGAGGCAATTTTTCCATTTTTTTTTTTTTTTTGTGTGTGATCCTATCACCCGCGCCGCCACCGAAAGGGAAAATGAAAAAGTTTTTCAATTAAGTTTGCAGTTCATTTTCGAAGGGCAAGCAGTAGGTTGTATGTTCGTCCTTTATCCCAGCGATGATGCTTTTTTGAATTCCTAGTGTTGACAGGGTCTAGACTCGGCGAGATGAACTGCCCCCGTATACGAGTCGAGTACTTTGTTGGCGACGAAGATACATCTCTAAATAGGCACCGGACAGAGAAACAGGACAAAAGTGCGGGATAGAGATACTATATTGAAATTTCCATTATTTTCTATATGGACTTTTGGGTCCTGATGCGAATGAAGTCAGCTAAAATTATGCTAAAAGTTTTCACCAGTCGTTTGTCTCTTGTCTTTCACATTGACCCAGGCAGGAATTGGTTGTTGTTGTGTTTTTTTTCTTTTTTTGAAGCAAAGGCAGTGGATGCTTTGAAAATATAATTTATTCCTGTGTGTCCCTAATGGCAGATGTTTGTTTTTTTTTTTTTTGTTTTTGATGGAGATCTCATCACACAGAATTTAATTTAAGTTAAACGTTTTAGAAACCGGCAATGAATTTACGTGGAGGTGTTTTCATACGAGTTGAAGTGTTAGTTTTACAGGTACGCTCTGTTCGTATTGAGAAAAACACGCAGTTCCATGTCGAGCAATCAAAATAAATTCCTCTTGCCAAATCGAACAGTCCGTAACCAAAATCTCAAAATTATTACTACAGCCATGTACGGTGACAGCTAACAGCTAACTTTTGATTTACGTGCACTTCTCGCTTCATAACAAATATATTGTCTATATTGTCTAAGTTTCAGCTCAATCGGATGGTAAGTTTTTAAGCTTTTGGGATATTATTGTTTGGACAGGTTTCTTAAATCCAAATAGAGTTGTCGGCATTTAATTCTCCAACAGAGTCATTACTATTCACAAAAAGTCACTCGAAAAAATTTCATTACATTTATGACATAAACACTGTTTTCAGTGGGTGTAGCGAAGTGCACCGGGTAACCACTAGTAATAAATATATTTTCAACAAAAATTCAATTTAGTTGCTCAGAACAAAAAAAAAAAACATATCACTAATTTCAGTATACACTGGACGTCCAGTATAACGAAAGATATACAGCCTTATTTTGAGATTCGAATGAATAATCAATTTGTTCGATTGTGTCTATTCCTATGAATGATTTTTTCGTATTTTGACATTCGAAGGAATAAAGTTCATTAACGAAGGATATCATGAAATAAACTTAAATTCAAAATTGCAACCGTATGAATAATGACAGTTATTTCGAAAGAATATAATTTCAAAATAGAAATGATGAATGAACTTTCGTTTCGTAAAATAAACTATCTATTCCTTCGAATATCAAAACACCCATCGTTCGACTTATTCTCACTTTCGAATGAAAACGAATCTCAGAATAAGGCGGATAATGTTCAGCCAATTCGTTGTATCGAAACCAGTTTTTTCGACCAAAAAAAAAACATAATCAGTCTTATTTTGAGATTCGTTTTCATTCGAAACTTTTTCATTATAAACTTTTTAACGCACAAATTGAATCAATTTTGAGAGTAAAAAAAAGTCATTTATGTACCGTTTTGTTGTGTAGACAAGAGCATTCATTATTACCAGTGCCCGGATTTCTATGCAAATGCATTATTTTTTTGGACATCCTTAGAAGCAAATGAATCAGATAGTTTTTCGAATTTAGACATTTGCTTTAAAATGGCATTCAATCGTTAGCGCATATTTTTGCATATTTTGGTATAAATGCATATTTTGGCATATTTCAACAATAAATGCATATTTTTCGTGCATATTTCAAAAAAATTAACTTTAAACACTTAAAAAATTGATTTCACCGAAATACAAACGAACCTTAAAAATTCTATCTTTCATCTAGCAGCACTAAATTCTAAACTAAATTCCAGCTGTCATGTTATTCAATGCCATTCCCGTTCTGATTGCTATTTCTACCTGATCAAAACAAATTGAAACTTGGAATGAGAAACATTAAAATTTTGTATATCCTAACGGTACGAATTTATTTCAATAAATATTTTGTTTACAATTCTCTTCAAGTAAGTTATTTTTTTAGATAAAAAATTTGTGCAAATATGTTTCACATAATGCAGATGTATTCTCTTTTTGAAAATTTAAAAAAAAACTTTATGGTACATACATGTTAACAAGGCATATTCAATGAATTTGGACAACTAGTACCTTATTTAATTGAGATTGAAATGCAATATTTTTTATTTTCTATTCAATTAAATGAAGTTTAGTTTGTTTATTTATTTTTGAAGTTTTTTTTCTTATTGTTGTTAAATAAAAGACAGCATTTTTTTAAATTCTCAACGTCTTTTTATTATTTTTCAAATTTTTCAAAGCATATTTTCACTTTTTAGGCGCATATTTTCTCATTTTATGCGCATATTTTGTATTTTTTAGCGCATAAAAATCCGAGCCCTGATTATTACTATTAATTGACTTCAAATGGCGATTCGTTATACTGGACATTCGTTATATTGGCATTCGTTATAATACTGAACTTCCAGTGTATTACACAAAAATTTACCAATTTATTTTTTTTAATGTGTTCCTTTTCTACAGATTTAATTTAATTTATTTTTTTGTATAATCTAATGCGTTCTTGATTTTTTTAATTAACAATAATAATGGATAATGGATAATAATGGTCCATTGTTTACATTACATATTTGCTTTTGTTGCTACTTTTTTTTGCTCAATGACCCTTTTTTGCGACTTTTTCAATTTTTTTCAGCGACTATCAGCATGGTAAAATGGATGAGCCTGCGTTGAATCGCTTGAAGTCTGGACGAATGGCTAACGTGGTAGGGAGACCATATTTGGCTATAGCATATTCAAGAATAAGCCTAACGAAAGTAACATAAAGAGATTTCGTGACGTAAGGGTTGCAGAATTTCTTAGACCACCGTTTTATGAAGCCAAGGATAGAGTTGGCTCTGCTAATAATTTGGTCGATATGGCAGTGAACATTAAGTAGTTTGTCACATAGGGCACCCAAGTTGCGCATTTGCAGCGTAAATAATACTTTAGAAGAGCTGGGGAACACAGGAGAGCTTAGCTATGGGGCGGTTGTTAAGGGATTTCGGTCTTGGGTTGGGTTACCATACGTCAGGATTTGGCCTGACGCGTCAGGCTTTTAAGGTCTCTGTCAGGCTCAGGTCAGGCTTCATGCTTTGTCAGGCTTTTTAATTTTTTTTAACTTATTATCTTCAATACAATTTTAAAAATGTCATAAAAATCAAATTGTTGCTGAATGCATGATTGAAGGGAGAACGAATAGTGAAGTTTTATGTCGTTTTCGATTGGGCTTTTCAGATTTTGCTCTCAGATTTCAGATTTTTCGTGGTGAATGGAAAACAAACGAGATTGATCTATTATTCTGCAATAGTATTAGTGTCATTTGACATCTTGTTGGTAAAAGGAAATAAATAAAAAAAAGAAAAATAATAAATACAATTTTAAATATACTTTCTTTATATTTTCTAATTTTGAACGGAGTTCTGATAATATTTTTGTTGATTGAAAATATATTTTGTTTTGTTTTTAGTGCAAGTAGTTGAATCCGAGATCCACGAAAATGGATCTAGAGCAAAAAAGTGCTTTTTTTGGTCGGTTGGAAAATGAAAATTGTACTAGGTCTGTGCTGTAGGGCGTCCAGCTTAGCACATCAACATTGATTTCTTCGAAGTTAAAGAAATTAAAAAATACAAATGTAGTTTTTAATCATAAAAATTGTAGCTTATTTTAAAGGCTAAGCACGGTGCTTGCGCTAAACTAAATTCCTGCCGGTCTCCAAAATTCACATGGAAACCGAAGATAATGACAGTCTTCTTCTCAGTAAGCCTGCTGAAATTATTTTTTGTGTAGCTCGAAATAGATCACAGTTATTATCCACTAAAGTCTTGATTCGATTCCGACGATTTTGGAGCACAAAAAAACTATTTTCCACTGGGGTTGTCACTTTTTTGGCGTCGTGGAGCCTTTCCTTCTGCTGCTAGTCCTGCTCACGATATTTTTTCAAATTCCATACCACAGTTCGTTTGGCAACATTAAATCTTTCAGAAATTTGACGTGAAAGACACAACATATTAGATTTGCACTCCAACCTGTTTTCCCTTTTTCTTTTGTTTTTTAATTAGTTTGGTTCATCTTGGACGGTTATCATGAGCTAAATTCACCTCTCGTTCAGAACTACATCGAAATTTGTGCACTAATTGAACGACATTTTGCTACATAGTGCAGAAAAACATCGTAGCACAAACAACACTCTATGTAAACTTTGCCTATTATTCACATACCTCAGACGTCAACATCAATATATGGAAATAAAGTTTATGGCTGTTAATTTGTTTTTAATAAAATGTTTTGTTAAAAAAATGTAATTTGTTTTTGTCAGGCTTTTTGCTCCAAAATCAGGCTTTTCTCTCTTAACTGTCCGGCTTTTCGAATTTTTTTGATGGTAACCCTAGTCTTGCGGCCCTTTTTGTGTAGGGGGATAATATAAGCAATCTTCCAGAGCATTGGAAAGAACCCAGCGGAGATAGAAAGTTGGAAAAGTGTAGTGGCCAAATGTTCGATGCATATTTTTAGAATAGTGGAAGTTTATTTAATTTTCAACAACTGTTCAACGTGTATATCAACTGATGCGAGCAAAGTCTAAGGGCAGTTTCTCATCTAAGAGAAGTATTGAGACATGGTTGATAAACGATTGACTAAAGAAACTAGCAAACGTATTAGCGATTGTTTCGGGATTATTCGATGATGAGTCAGATAGTCTCAGATTTATTTTTTTTTTTGTTTGTATTAATGAAGCGAAAAAAGCGCTTTGGGTCAGAGATTAGGTTAGATTCCATACGAAGTAGGTAATCGTGATACAGAGTTCGGAGAACATTGCATATGCGTTAAGGTAGTTGATATAGTCCAAGTTAGAGCGAGATGTAAGATATGTTCGCCAGAGCTTATTTCTTCTATTACGAAGCGGTCGTAGCTCGTTGGTAAATCATGGTGGGGAAGAGAATGGATTTTTCTGTGGAACAAAATGAACGGATTGTGTAAAACAGTTGAAAATTTCGGTATAAAACGTGTGGACCGCGTTCTCAACATTTGTCTGTGCGTTAAGATTGAAATTAGAGTTCCATAAAAGGGTGTTTAGTTTCACAAAATCCGCTTTCCGGAAGTTGAAGCTGTAGGAGTTCTCAGGGTATAGAGTTTAATTGTTTTATTATTAACGCTCTCCTTGCATCGCACATAGGTCGATTTTTATGTATTAGGCGGCCAAAATTCAATTTTTCAAAGTTAACTTACAATAAAACAAATGTATTATTTGATAAGCAGGTACCCCAACAGATAATATCCGCCCCTCGATGGCTCCCTCTGCGGCGCGGGCACCTCACAGGGCGGAACTTAATCGTCTCGCAAACTGTACATTTTTTGTTATCGGTGGCGCTGGTCGACGCTCATAGCGAAATAAAGTGAATATTTTATGTTATACAGTGCAGTGCATAAGTTTAAGTGATGAATATGAATAAACCAGGTAAGTTTCTTATAATATGATATAAATTTCAATTAGAAATGTTAAAATTTAGTACAGTAATAGTGTTATAAAGACTACCCTTTGCAAAGGGTAATTTCTCACCATTTTTTGTTTTCAATAGCAAAAATGTTATACTTCCGGGTCCGTCCGAGTAAAATTTCTTATTTTGTTCTATAATATATAATTCCTTGGCTTGATAACCAGAAATTATCAGCCACTACTTTGCACAACTTTGCCAAATAAATACATTTTTAGTCAGAAAGTGATAAAATGCCCTTTTCTTTTGTGTCAAAATAAATTTGTTTTGTGGTAGGTTCATCAGGCTGCTCGCAATTGAAAGTAGTAACTCGAAAATATCTATTTGGTAAGATGAATGAGCAAAATTTTCCATCACTAAACGAAAGATTGGAATGCTTGGAAAACTATTTGTGAGCGTGTTACGAGGACTCAGATGAAGACAAAAAATACCTGAAACACAAATTTTCACATTTTAAAACAAGAGCAAAAAACAGATTATTTGGGGTCTAAAATACCCGATTATTCATTGCAGTGCTGTTTATTACTGAAATAAAACATAAAATAATTTTGGCCGTCTAATTCCTAGAAACCGACCATGTGCATCGTTTCATAGCATGAATATATGACACTAGTGGGCCCATGCGAGAACTCTCGCAAGAAAAAATCCAACCCCTTCTTTTTTAATTTATTAAAATTTATAAATTGAAAATGCAATTCGTCGGTGCTCCAGGAAATTCTCTTTTTTTTGACACCTCATTTGTTAAGATTGGTTAAGTGTGAGAGCCGCAAATGGTACCTATACTACAGAAATAATATATATGATTATCACAATTTCACATAGAACTTATTTTAAAGGCCCCGACCCATAGATTCTATGGGTTTATTCCTCCGTTTTAACGGACAGCTCGATAGAATACACGCATTCTTATGGAAGGTGGCCCATAACCAACGTCCAACGCACATAAAAACGCAGACGCAGAAAGTAGGTTTACTTTCTAGTTTTTTCTCTGCGCTGTGCGTTGGATGTTCACATATTCACGCATTGAAGTGCACACCTTCACATATTATAGTTCACGCATTCACAAATTGAGAGTATGTATTTTAATTGGTGGAAGCATAGAGAAATATAGAGAAACTGTCATCGATGTTGACAATCAGCTGACATCAGCTTGAAAAGAAAACACTTTCAGCCAGTGCTGTCGGGTGTACTACAATAGTAGTTTTGTATACCCATATGCAGTCCGTACTACACTTGCCTTATGTCGTTTTCGTTTGGGCTTTGCAGAGTTTGCTCTCAGATCTCAGCTTTTTCGTGCTGAATAGAAAACAAATGAGATTGATCTGTTTTTCTGCAATTGTATTGGAGCGATAAAAACTGCTCGAGATAAAAAAAAGTGCTTGCAATGTCAGGTCCTTATACCAAATAATAGAACTCTATTGGTAAGACATTGGTAAGAAAACTCCAAAGGCCATGATAAAATTATGTTTGGATTGAAAAACCAGCCGGCAATCGATAGGAACATTCACTGAAAAATTCAAAGAAGAAAAAAATCAAAACTAGTGAGCTTCAGATAATTTTGTTTCTGATTCCAAACAATTTACCATTTTCATAATTTTTCTCATATGTGAATATTGATACTATGTTCCTTCATTCGAAAAGTACCACCATGTTATCAAAAATTAAGCACCCAAAAAATTAACGAAACGACAGCTCTGCTTTCAGCAATAGCAAAATGTCATCGGCTGTCATCCTCTCAGCGCTGGTATGCGACGGATTCTATAGGGCGGATCTTTCCGTAATGCGCCAACGTCAGCGTCAACGTTAAACGCAGCGGCATTGACGGATTCTATGGGTCGGAGCCTTAAGACTTAAAATTCTTCGCAAACAGAACTCATTTTCTCCCAATCGATGACACAAACTAACCTCGCTCATTTCTTTGACATGACGAATTCTCGGGTTGTAGCTCTCTTCCCATACCGCAGACGTCCACATCGACTTTTTAACTGGTAATCATCGTTTATGGCAACACTCTTGTGTTATATCCAATAACCAAAACTATAGGCAGTAAATATTGTCATCGTCCCTATAAAAACAGGCTTCGAAAGGCAAACAAGAGAAGAGAAAAACTCTCCAGCTACATGGCGGTCGTTGTGCGTCGCGGCGTCGGTCGTCGCTGGAAAACCAATGCCATTATCCAGGAAAGTTATGGTCTTGTGCCGCCCGCAACGTTTTTATGACTCTGCCATGAAAATTCTTAATTTCTGCAATATTTATTTTTATTGAGGAAGAAAACTAAGTAAACGGGTTACGACAACTCCCAGCGACCATAACCATAGATATTCCCTGGCCATGAACTGAAATGGGGAAAATGGGAGGAAAAACACGAGCGTCATTATACTCACTAGAGCCACGAATAAGTCCTCAATCATTGTGTGTAATTTGCCCTAGTTAAATAAATTCTCCAGAAGATTCTGATCAAATAAATTTCCTTCAGCTCTCCACCAGCAGCAGCAACAGGTTGGCATGAAAACTGCCACCGCATGAAGGGCAAGAGCGCACTTGTACATTTACATTTGGCTTGCGGAACATAAAAGTTATGCAAATGATTGTACAAATTTACATTCGCCCTTCAAAATGAACTCTCCTCATCAGCGTCTTTTAGGAGAGCGCTCAAATTCGAAGGACCAAAATTACGAATGCAAGACATTTGCCCGTCACTAGAGACTCCCTGAATGTATATTTTACTCCTTTTTAGAATGGCTCTATGCATGTTTCATTAAAATTTAATTGTTTCCCCCATCTCATCACGATTTTCATCATTCATCATCTTCGCAGGAAGAGCGCCTATCCACACACTAGTATGTGTGTGAGGGGCCAGCATGCGTCATCAATCACTTGCGGCATATGCTGCAGTGGTAGACTTTTCGCAGACAAGCCTTGTTGCACTGCGCTTGCAGAACTTACAGCAGCAGCAGCAGCAGATTTGATTAATTCAGATTCAAATTCAAATTTCGCCACGCCAGACATACAGCTCGTCCTCATATCCGAATACAATCGAACAAAGGTCTGCGCAACATCTTGAGGTGATGGACTAATAATGTTGGTTGGTTGGTTTCGTCGCAACAGCAAGTCCTCAGCTCGGGGAAAACAGTGTCAACAGCGTGTCAGGATGGCAAACAAGTCTTCTTCAAGTTGTATTTGTAAATGACGAAGGCATGAAGTCGTTGTACGGTTGTACCTTCCCTCGTGTGGGAGAGGGGGGTTGAGTATCCTGAGAAAATAAACACATTTTCAATGCAAATATCAAAGAGGGTTTTCCAAACACACACACACACGTAGATACTGTCAAAGTTTTCATCTTAGAAAAAAAGGACGAAATTCAGAAAAAAAGGACCAAAAAAACAAACTGCGTAAGTTTAAGTGTGTCCTCCCGCGCGTCGCGCCAGTCAGTGGTATAGTAACAGTTAGAATGACACAATCGCACGACTCACGGAATTGTTTAATTCAAAAGAATACGTTTTGCGGGTCGCCCTGTCGCCTTTGTTGCGTTTATTCGCCTGCCACCGATGCACAGTGGTTCAAAATGCCATTCTACCAGGACAAAATTTTCTTATGATGCCAAACTGTTCGTTGGCATTTGTATGTTACAGTAAATATATTTGTAATTTTTTTTTATTATATTTGGAGTTTTTAGTAAAAAACTAAAAAAATTCTAGAAAAAAAATTGTTTGAAAATTGTTGGTTATTATATTTTTTTTTAATTATTAATTCAATAATTCTTATCAATAATAATAAACTCACTAGTTTAACGAATTAATAAAAATATATTTTAAATCAAAAAAAAAAAGTGCGTCTTCTATACTCTTGTCCATAAAAGTTGTCAGTACAGCGCAGATAGGATATTTTCCTCTCAGTATTGTTACAATAACTTGCATAAATCTATCCCTCTTATAAACACTCACTGGATTACCGTAGTAGCATGACGGAGAGCAATCCCCGTAGGGTAACCATCTGCTGATTTGAGAACAACGCAATTCGTCGAACGAAATAAAGATAATTATGTACAAAGTGGTCACCAATTTTGGCATCGATGCAAAAAGATACTCGAAAAAATACCCTCTAGGTCTACATCATACCAACATTTCATCAAAATCGAGGTGTTATCCATTTTGTACACAATTACCGAAATACAGTAGAACCTCGATTATCCGTGTTCCGATAATCCGTGTCTCTCGATAATCCGTGCGTACCAGGCATTTCGCTAATCCGTGTCAAATCCTCTGACTGTAACTCGATTATCCGGACTGAGTATGTATTTTGCATGCAAAAGTCGGGGATGGATGCGAAACTTAGAAGAATTGTTTTGACCATTGAAAATAAACTTAAATTAACTTAAAAACACATTTTTATTAACTATCCGATTTTCATTGTACCGGATAATCGAGGTTCTACTGTAGATCTTGTATTGCAATGTGCATTGCACAAGAAAGAAGTCTTATCTGCCAACAAATACAATCGAAATATTCAAAAGGGTATTGCAAGCTGAATTTTAAGGTTTGAATTAAAAACGACGTTATTTATTCTTCATATTATATTTAGGAATAAAACCAAAGAATATACAAACCCAAAATAAATCGCATCTCATATAAAATTTTTGTATGAAAACATTTTTATCCACAGAAGAACCCCTTTTAACTGTGGTAGTATTTTTTCGGAGCAAACTCCGTAGTAGATTTTCAGTCGTTTCTTACCGCAGACCTTTGTCCCTTCGCCAGCAAAGCCGATTTTCTGTCCGCAAAAATCATCTCGTGTGCGATGGCCCAATGTTTGCATGGTGGGGTTGAAAAGAAGAATTTTATTTTCTTCGCTTGTTTTGTTGTTGTTTTAACCCGGCTATGGCAAAGCCAATAAAATCCTGCACGGGAAGAGTGGACGAATAACAGTAACTCGGCATAAAAAAAAAACTGTTAAAGAAACGGGACTGGTATATTTTGCATGAACACAGGGCTAAAAGTATCCTTAGAGCTTTTTTTTACACATACTTTTTTAAGGCTGTATAGATTACCAAAAAAAAACGCCTATTATTGTACTTTGTTTGTCACCCTTAGTACATTTTTTCTATTCTTCAAACAATAATTCTCTACCGAAAATTCGGCTAAGCTCTTAAACAACATGTCATAACTTTGATTATTTAATTAGTCAGGCTTACCAAAAATATACAATTTGACTGTACGATACTGGACGATAACACTGTAGGCCTAACTAAATTTAGTTTTTTTTTTTCGTGTTTATCAAATGTTAGGGTGTTATCTATCTACCTATCTATCTATATAATTAAATCGCTTGCGCAGGAGCTTGTGATTCCCCCTGACAGTCTATTTCTGCACGATTTCAATGATTCTAACACTGATCGAAAGCTTATTAGCTGAACTTGGTTCATCAGTATAAACAATTTTGAAAAAGTGCATATGAGTAGAGTTATTACGAAAAAACTTTATTACCTATACATACGGGCTTAGGGTTTCTACATACGAGATTCCTCGCATTGGTACACTAGTTTAAAATATTTCACAATAATTGTTTAACAATTAATTTTTTTCCATTGAATTACGTTTTTAGATAGCACTTACCTTTAATAAAAAATGCCATAATCAAATTTAACTCAAAACACTTCAGAAAACTTAGCACATGTACTTACTTCTGACAGTTTAATATTGCTTAAATAATTTCTTGTGACCATGTCATTCAAAGCGCGCACTTTGGGCTCGCCTAGTGCTGTTAATTTGGCAAGGCGGCTCGAAATACTTTGTCCCATTTTGAATTGACTATTTCTAAACATATAAGTAACATTTTCTTTCTAATTCTGAAACAACAAAAAATTTAAGTTATGTCCGGCTAGATTGGCATTTTAAACCACTGTGCGATGTTGGCTGAGAATTGTTTTCCTCTTTTTCGGTGGAAATAAATTTCTTTGCCGTTACCACACCATCCCTTGTTAAATGGGGGGCGGTGTGCGTGTGTAGTAACAAACGATGCTGACGCTTCTCCTTCTTGATTTACATTCCCTTCTTCTTTTCATGTTCGTTTCCTTCCCGCGCTTCTTGTAAAGAAAACGAAAAGAAAATAACACCCGAGGGAAATGAACGGATTCCATTCCTATGCAAATATGATTTTCCAAGAAGATTGCGAACAAATTCACTTGGCATTGGCAACGAAATATGCGAAAGGAGCAAGGCGCCACCCGCCGGCCGTCGTCGCACCGTGTTAAGTACTCTGCTTCTCTGCACAGTATATGATGATGATGATGAGAATGATGATGATGATGATGAAATTGTAAGCACAAATGCGAGTTGATATGGTCTCCTTTGTTATTCCATTCAATAGCGAATATCCGAATATGTATCTTTTCTTCATTTAAAATCATTCGGTCGGCGGCGGCGGAAGCCGAGTTCTTTGAAAGAAACTTTGTTTGCCCTTTTTTTTCCATTTCTCTCCCTCTTTTTTTCCTTTTTTTTTTGTTAAGGATAAAAGAGTGCGTGACTTGGGTGTTGATGCGGAAAGCCATCGCGTATATCCACTTGTACTTGTACATTTGTTTTGGAAAATTAGCCGATGCTAATTGGAAACGGCGTTGACATTTAATTATTTCTGATATAAATCCCTTAAAAGCACCGTTATATAGAAGAGATATGTATACGGGCAAAATGTTGGTAGGCTATATAATAATCCACTTTATTAGCGCGAATCATTCTGAACACGTTCAGCGCTATAACTTGGAAGGTTGATTTGACTTGACTTTTACCTTTTTTGACATTTGGGATTTTTTTTGTCTCGTTTTTTGTATGCTAAATATTTTTTAAAGTTTAAAATGAAAATAGACGAAATAGTGAAATAGAAAACCGGCTCCCGAAAATAGCAATGAACCTCATAAGAAACTCATATTTATTGCCGTACTAAAACTAAAGCCATGTGAGCACCGTGGTGTAGTGGTTTGTGCGTTGGACTAATATGCAATGCTGCCCGGGTTCAATCCCAGCCCGGGTCCAACACCTAAAAGTTTTTTCACTGTTACACTTCTTTCGAATGTCCGCCATGGTATCGATACTTTTACTCATTACTCATTACTCGTATCGAATCAAAGTATCGAAACTACTCATTTATTTGTATAAAAGTATCGAGTATATACTCGTATCGAATCAATTGTTAGTACTTATCTTGTACCTAACTTATGGATTATGGAAAGGTTGGTGGTGGTGGATACATAGAAATAAAAGCTTTTGCGACAACGAAATGACAGATGAAACGGCAAAAGAGTACGCAAACGTTTGCACTGACGCTATGAAGACATTCGGTGTCCTTTTCTTTTTTCTTTGTTGCCTTGTTTTTTACATGGTTTGAGTATGTATGTTGAAAAGAGGAGTCTATAAAAACTTAAAAATTATACAATTTGTAACATAACGGAATTTAAGTGTTCCTGTCCCTTTTAAATGAAAATATTTATACTCAGAATTGGAAATACTTGTTACTTGGAGTCTGGCTCCGATACCAAGTAACTACTCAAATCAAAGTATCGAGTAATTGGATCGAAACAAAAGTATCGAGTATATACTCATATTTACTTGTATCGTCCCTAGTTACAATTGAGCTTCTCAACTCACCGCGCCGTTCGGAGTCGGAGTCGGCAAACAATCGTGCAAAAGCAACACGCACACACAAATGGTAGCGAGAAGCCGGCCCAGGTTCACCCGAGCTGTAGCGCCACCTAAGTAAAAGTAAGGTACTTTCCAAAAGTATGGAAAGTACGTGGGCGTTAATGCTAAGTACTTTTCGGACCGCCCTCGTAACACAGGTTATCGCCATCCCCAAACCAGGAAAGGATCCCTACTCTTACAAACCGATCAACTTATTGCCATCAATGTCCAAAATCTTCGAACAATTATTTCTCACACACTCTCACTCACAACTCAACAGAGCCCAATAATTAAGTAATTCAGAAAATATCTGACGACTTTGATGAAAAAAAATTTTGCATAGGCGTCTTCTTGGATATCAACTTTGGCCTACTATATAAATTTGTGAACGTTCCTTTTATGTCAGATATAATGATGAATGCTCTCCCTTGATGAACCTGCATCCAAATCTGGGAAAACCTAGCGCTAGCATCGCACTGTGGCCTCAATCTCTTAAGGCCCCGACCCATAGAATCCGTCAGTGCCGCTGCGTTTAACGTGGATTCTGACGTTGGCGCATGACGAAAAGATCCGTCACATAGAATCCGTCGCATACCAGCGCTAAGAGGATGCTATTGCTGAAAGCAGAGCTGTCGTTTCGTTAATTTTTTGCGTGCTTAATTCTTGATAACATGGTGGTACTTTTCGAGTGAAGGTACATAGTACCAATATTCACATATGAGAAAAATTATGAAAATAGTAAATTGTTTGGAATCAGAAACAAAATTATCTGAAGCTCACTAGTTTCGATTTATTCTTTTTTGAATTGTTCAGTGTATGTTCCTATCGATTGCCGGTTGGTTTTTCAATCCAAAGATAATTTTAACATGGCCTTTGCAGTTTTCTTACCAATGTCTTACCAATAGAGTTCTATTATTTGGTATAAGGACCTGACATTGCAATCACTTTTTTTTTATCTCGAGCAGTTTTTATCGGTCCAGTGCAATTTTCATTTTCCAACCGACCAAAAAAGCACTTTTTTTTGCTCGAGATCAATTTCTGTGAATTTCGGATTCAACTAGAGATTTACACCTACTTGCACTTATGCCAACACATTTTATACACAATTTAAATGCAGCACATCAAAATGCTATTGATTAACACAAATATTATCAGAAAAAAACTAGAAAATACAAAGAAAGAAAGTGTATTTAAAATTGTATTTATTATTTTTCTTTTTTTTTATTTATTTCCTTTTACGAACAAAATGTTAAATGACACACTAATACAATTGCAGAAAAACAGATCAATCTCGTTTGTTTTATATTCGGCACGAATAATCTGAGATCTGAGAGCAAAATCTGAAAATCCCAAACAAAAACGACATAAACACAAGTGTAGTACGGACTGCAGATGGGTATACAAAACTACTATTGTATTACGAACGACAGCACTGGCTGAAAGTGTTTTCTTTTCAAGCTGATGTCATCTGATACTGATTGTCAACATCGATGAGAGTTTCTCTATATTTCTCTATGCTCCCACCAATTAAAATGCATACTCTCAATTTTTGAATGCGTGAACTATAATATGTAAATGTGTGAACTTCAATGCGTGAATGTGTGAGCACCCAACGCACTGCGCACAGAAAAAATTTAAAGTAAACCTACTTTCTGCGTCGGCGTTTTTATATGCGTTGGTTATGGCTTCCACCTTCCATAAGAATGTGTGTATTCTATCGAGCTATCAGTTAAAACAGATGAATAAACGCACAACGGATTCTATGGGTCGGGGTCTTTAGTTACACCAGATGTTCAGCTGATCAGCCCAACAAAGCGATGTAGACTGCCAAATTCACAAAAAAATTCCGTTGATCGGATCTCATATAAAGAGACCCTCGCAGAATTCAAAATCACTCTTACTTAGGTAAGCCAAGCGTAAATCTTGGAGACTTTTTGTGATAACATTGCGATTTTCTCGGAAGCATGTAGTAGGATCCAGTCCAAATATCCCTAGACCTTCTAAATGGATTCTCATGGTAACCTCTCTTCTCCACACATTAGTTTGTCTTATAGTATACAACCTACTAGTCTGATCACATGGGACAAATTGATTCGGGCACTACGTAGCTGCAAACCATATAAATCTGCAGGACCTGACGGCATAATACATGCTGAATTCCAGTCTGCCACTGACATCATTTTGAATGGCTGGAAATTATACTTATAACTTGTATGTATAAGCAATACATACATTCGCAAATTATGGTTGGAAGTCAAAGGAGTCTTCATTCCCAAAGCGGGTAAGACCTCTCACCTAACGAAAGATCTCAGACCTATTACCTACCCCATTGTCATTCTTCCTAAAAACTCTAGAAAGACTGATCGATGCCCACCTTCGTAGCCGCACGGAATGAAGACTGCTATCAGAAACCCAACATGCATACTGTAAGGGTAAATCAGTGGAAACTGCACGATATGCTGCAAAGAATACACAATTCTTGTCTCCCTAGACATTGAAGGTATATTCAATGGGTGCAGGGAAATAATTGCACGGGCAATAACTTCACATCAAAAATGTGCATTTATTTCCCACTCGAAGTGAAGCTATTTCCCATGTGAAGTTATTGCCGGTGAAATTATTTCCCTGCACCCATTCAATGATGTCAAATCGGAGGTACTATAGCCTCCCTTTCATACTTCTCAAAGCCAGTGCTGCCATAAGACTCAAATCTCAATCTCACAGTGACAGTGACAGTGACTACACTGGTCACTCCACAATAGTAGATCAAGTAACTCTCCCGGAAAACATAGACTATACTGTGCCGGAGCCCAATTTTGATAAAAACTTTAATGTCACTATTCCCGATAGGTCCTTCTGGAATGACTTAGGTGCTATAACACAAATCGATACACTTCTACACTGATGGCTCTAAAACCAATGATGGTGTAGGTAGTAGGAGGTGTTTTCTCAGACGGATTAAAAATAAATCACTCATTTGACCGCCCTGATCAATGAAGCATGTTTCAAGCGGAGATTATTGCGTTTGCGGAAGCACTGTTGTCTTGTATCAAGAGGAGTGTTATACCCACTAACGGCCTTAAAATCTCTGGAATCAGTCTCATCCACCTCTAAGACCACCCCCAACTGCCGATCATCTCTTACAGAGATGGCTAAGCAGTTTAATATTTACCTTTGCTGGGTGCTGGGGCACAAAAACATTCCAGAGAATATTGTAAAGCTGACAAGCTCGCTAAACTAGGAACAATACATATTCTACCCGACAAGAAGAATATAGATATGCCCCTCGCTACTTACACGCTAACACTCAAACTTGACACAGTCAACAAAACCAACGCTAGATGGGAAGGTGGAACTATGTACCTGTCTTGCTACCAAACAGATCTGGCCTAGACTAGATCTAAACCGCTCCAAACACCTTCTGTCCCTAAAAAGACTACATATTAGCACCACTATCGGTGTCATTACAGGACACTGCCTTATAGGCAAGCATGCAAATAGGCTTGACATCATTCCTAATGACTTCTGTAGAATTTGCAGAGCCGAAGAAGAGGAAGAGAAGCCAACACATCTCCTCTGCTCATGCCCAGCTGTTTCTCTTAGTAAAAAACTACACTTAGGAGAATAGTTGAAGACTTCTTCGGCGACTTCAGTGACCTAGCACGGTAAGGTGAGGGAACCCTTTTTCGCTTTACGCAAAGCTCCAAATGGTTCTCATAAGTAGCGAGGTTCAATATCCCCAAAATCCTGGTATCACAGTTGGCCTCTATAGGGCTCCCTGAAATTACGCCAAAAAAAATAAATGGAAAAAAAGCCCGAAAATCTCCATACAAAGTTGTGGTGTTTTTTCCTAGGAAAAATCACCCAAATAGTTTGGTGTAAATGCTGAGAATTTTGGCATTTTTTCCATAATTTTTTAGACATTTTTTCCATTAATGAAATATGAAAAAACACCAAAAAATTTTTTTTTTTAAAAAACGCCAGAACATTTTTTGGGCTTTTTTCCAAATTGAAAAAGGAAAAACTTTTTTTTTTATTCATTGTGCATGTTGTTTTGACGCAAAATAGAGAGAACATAGAGCATTGTTGTAGCAAAATTACTGTAATTCACATACTTTTACCTATACTAACTGTAGTTCACGCGTGATCAGTATGATATAATATAAAGGTGTCCAAATTCTAAAGTACAAATTTGCAGCGCGACGGCACGCGGCGGCACCCGTCAGAGCGCGCGAGGAGCGGCGCGACACCCCCTACCCCCGCGGCCTAGCATATTCAGTACTACTCATAAACCAAAATAACTTAACTATGAAATGCTGTTTTTTTTCTGGCCTTATTTCCAAACCAAATTTGGAAATTAAACCGAAAAGGTAAACTTTTTCTGGCGTAATTTCCATTTTACTTTTTGGCTTTTTTCCAAAAATTTGGCGTGATTTCCTTGCATTCTGGCGAATTTTCCTTTTTGGTTTTTGGCGTATTTTCCAAAAACTTTACGCCACAATTATTTTGGCTCTTTTTCCAAAACACTTTTTGGCGTAATTTCAGGGAGCCCTCTATAGGCCTAAGTGTGCTGGTACTCGTCACTGGCAGCCACTGCTACCTAGCCTAACCTAAGTGCACTGGATACCCACAATACCGGCGCAGCCACTGCTACCTAACCTAGCCTGTGGCCATTTTGTTTTCTTACATGATGAGCTGGCTGACAGAAGGTTTGAACAATCAAACAGTTTTCTTTGTTTCACGGTGAACATGAGATAAACCGCAGTACAACGGTAGGTAATACGAAAAGTTGTGTCAATCTCACCTTTGGGCTCCACTGCTCCGCTAGTCCATTTGGCTTCAGGTACTTTACAAAAAATAGGTAATTTTCATTCCACTATTCCACTTTAAATGACTTCAAACTTCTTGTTAATGTCAATATAATTAACCTGCATCAGAAGCCATATTCAGCATAACTTTTTACCACCCCAAGGGCTGCACAAAAGAAGCAGACTCTCTCTGTCTCTTTAAACACCCAACGGCCGGCTTTCGCACTTTGAATACAAATAAGTGTTAAGAAACAGCCCATGGCACAGAATTATATTATTTTTTGTTTGTTTACATGTACTTTGCCCGAGTTGTGTGCTCAGGCATTTGTGAATGTCAATTGGGTGTCGTGATTGTGTTTGGAGTATTTTTTATTTTTTTATTTTTTTATTTTCTGTGGGAAAACGACTGCCGGAAATGATACATAGGTTGCGTTATAAATTCTAGGCCATGTATTACAATAAAATTGTAATTTAAATACCGTAAGAACATGGCAGTACATTAAACTATCCATTTCAGCCATCCCCTCCCCACCCGCCAACGTCGCCGAAGACAAATGCGAAAGGGAGGATTGTGTGTTGTCCTTTATTCAAATTAATATCGAGTGGGGTCGCTAGATGAATGGCTGTCAACATTTATCACTGGAGTCCTTCACTCCGGTTTCATTGGGATTGGGTTAAATTCCTTGAGACAGGGCGCATCTGTTACTCAGACCCAAGGTGGCATTCTTTTGGAATTTTAAATTTATTTCTACAACAGAGGTTGGACGGTTCGATATTTAAATTATGAAACAGTCCCACAAAATAAACGAACATATACTTATGTACGAGTCTGTGTGTCAGAGGGTGCAAAAGTCTATTAGGAAAGAAGATTATTTTGACATCGGAGACGAGGAAAATTTATTCCTTCATGTCCGGAAACTGTCAAATGTGTCAAAAACTATTCATCAAAAACAATGTAGAAATAAAGGAGCCGACCGAACCACACATAAATTACACCACGTATGAGCCTAACAACAACGTCTGTTGTGAGTGGTCCGCTTAACTATTCAGAGAATGTCCCATGGAATAATGTGGGTTAAATCGAAATTTAGGTATTTTCTTTAAGCTACAGTGATTCATTTGTACTTTAAAAAAGTCATATTTTCATCGTCTTTCAACAAACCTAAGCACACACTACAGTTTGCATTCAAAAAAAAATCAACAGTGACTGCCAAATACAAAATTACAGAAGATATAGAAAAGGCATTCGACACTGCCAACTTCAACTCAGTGATAAGAGCACTAGTCAAACTAGATGCAAATCCCTGCGTAATCAGGTGGATACGGAGTATGCTCGAGCACAGAAGCATCGAAGCCATCCTAGGAGGCATAACAGTCAACATCAAATCCATTAAAGGATGCCCACAAGGACGAGTTCTATCTCCCCTACTATGGTCGATCCTAGTGGACGAACTGCTAGTTACTCTTAATAGGAAAGGCTATAAAACGATAGGTTATGCAGACGACGGTATCTTTGGAGACCATATGCAAGCTGCACAAAAGTTAACATGGGAATGGTGTGACAAGGAAGGACTGTATACGTAGGGACTAATAAAAGTGCAAAGTTGGTGTAAATTTAGTAGTCTTAAAAAAAAGATGCGTTTCTGTAGCTTATAGTCTAACAATATTTATTTCCAAATTTCGGAACAATAGGTGAAAATGGAGACGTAACAGTTCGGCTGAAAAGTTCGTATCGTTTCTATGAGAGGGCGCCACTAGAATTGAATCCATATCATTTTTACATAGTTAGTGCCTACCTACAAAAGACACGTGTATAAATTTGACCGCTGCCGGACTATTAGTTTGTGAGAATTAGCATTTTGAGTGAAGCTACTTTTGTTATTTTGAAAAAAAAAAATGGATAAAAATTTCGCGTGTTAATGAAACACTATTTTTTTTTATGAAAAAAATGCTGCTGATACCAAAAAGTGGCTTGATGGGTATTATCCGGACCCTGCGCCAGGCGAAGCAACCATTCGTAAGTGGTTTGCTAAATTCTGTACATGCCATATGGGCAACGAAGACGATGAACGCAGTGGACGTCCAAAAGAGGCTGTTAAGGACGAAAACATCAACAAAATCAACAAAATAATTTTGGATGACCGTAAAATGGAGTTGATCGAGATAGCTGACACTCTAAAGATATCAAAGGAATGTATTGTACATATCGTTAATGAATATTTGGATATGCGGAAGCTCTGTGCAAAGTGGGTGCCGCGAGAGCTCACAATCGACCAAAAACAACAACGAATTGATGATTCTGAGCAGTGTTCGAAGCTGTTCAATCGTAAAAAAACCCGAATTTCTGCATCGATATGTGACAATGGATGAAACATGGCTCCATCATTTCACTCTGGAATCCAATCGACAGTCAGCCGAGTGGACTGCACGCGGTGAACCGAAGCCAAAGCGTGGGAAGACTCAACAGTCAGCTGGCAAAATATTTTGGGATGCGCGTGGAATAATTTTCATCGACTATCTTGAAAAGGGGAAAGCCATCAATAGCGACTATTACACAGCGACTATTAATCGCGGAAAAACCGCCCTAATTTGAAGAAGAAGAAAGTGCTGTTTCATCAAGACAATGCACCATGTTACAAATCAATGAAAACGATGGCAAAATTGTATGAATTGGGCTTCGAATTGCTTCCGCATCCACCGTATTCTCCAGATCTGGCCCCCAGCGACTTTTTCCTGTTCTCAGACCTTAAGAGAATGCTCGCTGGAAAGAAATTTAGCGCCGATGAAGAGGTAATCGCCGAGACTGAGGCCTATTTGGAAGCAAGAGACAAATCGTACTACAAAAAAAGTATCGAAAAGTTAAAAGATCGCTATAATCGGTGTATCGCCCTCGATAGCCACTATATTGAAAAATAAAATCGAATTTTTCAAAAAAAAAGTTTTTTTCTTTAAAACGATACGAACACTTTGGCCGAACTGTTATGCTCGGTTGAAGGAAGAAATTCATTTTGTCATTCTCTTCGGATTTCGACGTCAATTCACGCCAGTGAAAATTCTGCACGAATGCCAAAATACATACGGAATAAATGCACCATCTCTAGTTATTATTGCAAAGTAATTTCAAAGATTCCAGACTGGCCATTTTTCTATGGACGACGAATCTCGTGAAGGTCGGCCCAAATCCTCGCCCGACGATATAGATATGGCCCTGATGAAGGCTTAAATTGACGAAGATGCCAGGATGACACAGGAGATGATAGCGGATGAACTGGGCTTGAATGTCATCGCTGTGTCACGAATTTTAAATCATGGCCTGAAATATTCGAAGAAGTCAGCTCGATCGGTTCCAAACGCTTTGAATGGAGAGCAAAAAGAGGCTCGTGTTCGTTTTGCTCAATATTTCCTGAATAAGTTTGAAAATGGAGAGTCAAGTTGCTTTTATAAGATCGTTACAGGTGATGAATCTTGGTGTTACAAGAATGACCCGGAAACCAAAGAGCAGTCCATGATATGGAGCCCCGAAGGTGCAAATCCTCCTGTAAAGGCCAAACAATAAAAGTCAGTGACAAAAGTTATGATGTCGATGTACTTCACTAATTGGTGTACTGAAATTTGCTTACCGCAAGTTGTACAAAATTTACTAAGACACCGAAAAAAAGAGTAGCTGCGCCGCTATTTTTTGCACCACGAGAATGCGTCTGCGTGGGTACACTGCTGAAAAAACCAAAAACTTTCTTCGACTCTCGGGCATCAATGAAATTCGCCCAGCACCTTATTCTCCGGATCTAGCGCCGTGTGACTTTTGGCTGTTTCCGAAAATAAAATAAGATTTGAGGGGAAAAATCTTTAAATCTAATGAAGAGATTTTCAATGCAGTCAATGTCGAAATCGAAAAGCTCTAATAAAAGAATTTTGAAAGCTGTTTTGAAAGATGGATCTATCGGCTGAAGAAATGTATTGAAATATGTAAATGGGAATTGTGTGGGGAAAATAAAAAAAGGTGAAGATTAAATATCATATAAAGTTAAAATTATTTTTGTGTTTTGTTATTTAATCAACTAAAAGAACTTTTGTTCACTCACCCTACGTATTTATCTATCTACGCTGATGATATGAACATCTATAGGTTCATTAGATCCCCCGCGTACTCTCGCGCACTCTAAGATGACCTGAACAGGATTTCAACTTGGTGCAAACACAACTTTTTGGAGCTAAATTAATGCCAAGCTATCACCTATCCCGTAAACGCCTCCCACCCAAATCCCAAATACTGATACAAAGAAAAACTTATGCAAAATGAAAACGCGCTGATATTTTTAAATAAACAAATTTATACTTTTTATTTGTCAAACACTAGCTACAAGTTATGGAAGACCTCATTCGAAATGGCCTCCATTTGCCTTAAAGCACGATCTGAAACGCACTGGCTAGTCATCAAACACATTACGCACCTCATTCATTGGAAAGTTGTCGACAGCACGGAGAAGGGCTCGCTTCAAAGACTCATTCAGTGATGAGTAAAGCAAGCTATTCCCTCTAAAACGGACCACAACTTATAATCCAAAGAGTTGAGGTTCGGACCACTAGCTCATCCGGTGATATGAAGAGTCGGGTAAATTGTTTTTTAGTCACTCTTGAGTGGTTTTCGCATTGTGGGATGGAGCAGAATCTTGTTGGAATGTCCAGTGCTTGTTTGTGAGCATTGTTCGGCTAAGACCCTTAACGACTTCTTCCAACTGCCAACTCCACGCTTGGCTTTGTTAAACGCTAGTCCAAACAATTTTCTAATCCTTATGTCACGAGATCGCTTTATTTTACCTTCGTATGACCGCTCCTTGAATATGCTAGTCAAGTTTGGTCACCTTATTAGGATATGGATAACCACTACGAATTGAAGCCGCAAATTCATCCCTTTTCGTCCTACGCAGTCTTCCGTGCCCGACAGATATATTTGGCCACCCTATACAGAATAACCTACAACTACCGCACTACCTACAGCAAATTATAGCCTACTACTTCGAAGATAGAACTCTCTATTATGATATGGCCGAAGGAACGAAGAAGTACAACATTACTGGAGAGAGTTCCACAGGGATCCGTTCTGGGACCAGTATTATGGAGCATTATGTATGATGGCATACTAAGGACGCAAGAGCCGAGCGGAGTAGAGATCATCGGTTATGCTGACGACATCGCAGTTATAGCAGTGGCCAAATCAATAGAGGAGGTAACGGAAAATTGCAACCGAGCAATCAGGAACATAAAGCTATGGCTACAAACATCAGACGTGGAATTAGCGGACAATAAAACAGAAGCTGTCGTCCTCATAAGCAGCCGTAAGAATGTGAACGCCGCACATTACAGGTTGGCGAGCACATCGTCGAACCGACTCTATACATAAAGTATCTGGGAGTGCTGATCGACCACAGACTCAACTTCCCAGAGCATGTAAGATATGCAGGCGAGAAGGCCTCACGGGCAGTAGCAGTACTGTGTAAAGGTAGACTAATGCCAAATATTGGAGGGCCAAGGCAGCCTATCAGAAATCTCCTAGCGATGGTGACCAAATCAATGCTCGTATATGCGGCCCCGATATGGGAGCAATGAACCATAAGTCGTATATTAGAAAGATGAGCTCTGTGCACAGAATTGCATCTCTAAGGGTATACTACGCTTACAGAACAGTCTCAGCGGATGCCATAAATGTTATCTCTGGGCGAATGCCCATCGACCTGGAAGTGAAAATGTCTGTGGCACTACGCGGCAACTATGTGGATGCGAGAACCATCATGCATTAAAGACGAAGGAGACAAAAAGGAAGATGTGGTCAGTATGTATACAGATTCTGAGCCCTACGAACGATCAGCGTTTTCGAACCATCGCAGACGAAGCCGCCTTTGTTATTGCCGGGATGGTCCCCACCGACAGCTTCGCAGACGAAACTAGGAGAATACATAACAGGAGCGCCTTGGGCCAACATGACGCAAATGAAATCATGATGATAAAACTAGAAGAAAAGGCAGCGTCAGCAGCTATGTAGCAAGGCCGGTGGGACAACACTCAAAAAGGCAGGTGGACCTACAAGCTGATACCGATAATCAAGGATTGGATAGGTCGGAAACACGGGGACTGCAACTACCATCGTACTCAGTTCAGGTCTGGCCACGGCGGTTACCAACACGGACACGATAGCTCACCATTCTGTCCGGAATGTCCAAACGAGGAAGAAGACACGGAGCATCCGGTATTCCCACCTCCCTGGCGCAACCAGAAAAAAAAAACTATACATTCAGGACATTTTCCAGACATATGAATACATACACGTGTGATGAAGAGAAGCTGCGGCTGAAGTCTCCCCCATGAAGAAATGCTTGACAGTGGTACCGTGGAGAATAAGGATCAGAGGCAGAGGTGGTTTTAGTTTGGGTTAAAGTTTGGGCTCAGGCATTCTATGTTCTCCACCTTTATAAAAAAAAACCCTAGCGATCGTCTAAAATTAATTAATGTACAGTCTCTCGAAATACGCCATCAAATTGTTCAGCAGTTATTAGCTGGAAATATCGACTGCCCCGCACTACTCCACAAGATCACTCACCCTTAGCACTAACCCACGTAACCATAGATCTAATCCCCTCTTCGGACTGAATTATCGCCGTACCAATTGTAATGAAAGGATTTCATGAATGCTTCTTCTAAAACGCATTTGATTGACATTGACACTTAAGCAAATACCCTACTACACTACCCCACCATCTCCTCTACACCTCCCCCCTTCCTAGTATATAAAGTTTAGCCTTAATATCTTTAATTTAGGTTTAAGTTTTAGATTGTTTAAGACTTAGTTTTAAGTATGTTTGTATAAAGGAATAAATAAAGTCATATTTTCATCGTCTTTCAAGAAACTTGCTCTAAATAAATTCAAGCATCTTCTTAGCAAGTCTTAAAGTATTTCATAAATTTTTAAACTTCAACCCTCTTTGAAGTATTTTTTTTTTTTTTCGTTTTTGGCGCCAAGCCTGCAATTTGATAATAATTTAATACCCACTCCATCTACACTTGCCCAAAAAATCAAGAAAGTATGCTTTCAGAAAAGTGGTGTTCTTAAGAAACACTGATGGATGCGAACTGAACTGATGCTCATCATAACCGCTATACTCAACGAAAGAAGAAGAATTTATGGCAACACTTAAACGCCGAAGCTCTCATCTTTCATAAATGAAAATAGTCTTCATTCGAGTGAATGGTATCTCGACTCTCGAGTACATATACGAGTATAACCCTTTCAACAAAAGTATTGAACAGCTTCCTTCGCCAACGGATAGCTTTCATCTTCCCAAAAACCAATCTAAACAAAAAAAAAGATACAGTACTCGTATTTCTTTCTCCAATGTTTATTTTCACCCATTCCGCTGCGCTGTACGTATTTGCTAAATAAGTTGTTCACAGTGTGTGCCGATGTCGTATATTCAAATAAAAATATCTTTATTGCGGATGTATTCCTCCCTTAGTGAGTATCGGTAGCGGCGGCGGCGGGCGTGGAAAGGACACAATAAAAGTCAGCCACTCTTCTCCATCTCTCTATCTCCAGTGTGTGGGCCGAGAGCGTATGCCATGTTCTACAACCAAAAAAATAATATCGACAGCAACACATAACAAAACAGGAAGAGGAAGTGTGTCTAAGAGAAAGGATATTGGAAATGTTGGAGATTGCGAGTGAAATGGATAAGTATTTCCTATCCAACATGAAGCTAAGCGCATATCCCCTCCAAGTGGAGGTATGCGTTATTTTATTTTATTTTTTTTTTTTTTTGCTATTCGAAAAGTCACAGCTATAGTTCTCGTGCGCTCGGCTCAACTCTGGACTGGAACAAACAGGAACAAAAATAACGAAAATAAAAATAAATAAAGGGAACAAAGCAATTTCACCGGAGGATATTTCAAATAGGCAGGTGAATTTATAGCCTGGCAGAGTATACGATTTAAAAAAAAAAAGGAAATTGATTACTTTTACTCTTCGTCCTCGGCTGACTACCGTTGCCGCATTGGTACATACTCGTACCTCCAAATGGTGGTGATGGCGGTGAGAAGAGGCATTCGGGGCTGAGAACTGAGTAATTTGCCAGTATACACGTTCTGTCAATATGCATTCGAAGGATTTCTTTAATTTTAAAATGTTATTTATAAGGAAGATTTGCTTTTGATTTATTCATCTGCGGCGGGCTTACTTTAAGAGTATTTGGAAATTTATGACATAAGAATATACACACCAAAATTTGTTGCTGAAATAGACGCGGTATGCTTGTCCCCATTCCCATTTGTCACAAGGAACAGAACAAACAATTAAATAATGAAAATGCAGTGCCACAGAAATCGCTCCGTACAACTGCAATTTGTCTACTGAAATAAACAAGTACAGTAGAATCCGCTTAAGACGCTCTTCAAGGGACCGACAGAAAATAGCGTCTTAAGCGGGAAAAACTAAAAAAATTACCTCCAGTTAAAAATATGGTTATTTTATAAAGAGTTGACATTATAAATGTTTTATGCTAGTTTTCCTTTCATCCCTTGTACTAACCATTGTACGCAGTCAAATTCTAATGCACTGACACCACCTGTTTGTATGTATGTAAGGCGCACACAATCAATGAAACAAAACTGACAAAAGCAACGACCACAAAAACGACATGTATGTATATATACATTATATGGTTTGTTTGCGAAAAAACAAAAAAAAAATCCCTAAAAGAACGGTAGTGGCCGTCGGCGCCGCCAAATATCCCAATGCACCGAATGATTTTTCTGGAAAGTTTAGCTGTTTGAGCGTATTAAGTGGGAAATAGAGCGTATTAACCGGATTTTTTTTCATACGAATTCTTATCGAAATGAAGGGACCGGAGAAAAAGAGCGTTAAAAGCGGGATAGCGTCTTAAGCGTGAGTGTCTTAACCGGATTCTACTGTACTTACTTACTTACTTAGGTGGCGCTACAAACCGGGGTCGACCAAAGCCTCAACCAACAAACAACCCTCCAGTTGTACACTCCAAGTTGGTTGAGGTTCTACTTGTGCGCGCCACCTTAGGCGAGGTCTTTCTCTGCTGCGCTGACCATCCGGGTTGGAATCGAATACTCTGCGGTCCGGAGCGTTGATGTCCATTCGCTCTACATGACCTAGCCATCTTAAACGCCCAATGTGCAGTTTTCTGACCAGGTTGATGTCGCTGTACAGCTCGTACAGTTCGTGGTTGAATCTTCTCCTCCAGAACCCGTCAATGCAAACGGGATCGAATATCTTATGGATGATTTTTCTCTGGAAGCGACCAAGGATATCTTCATCCGCTTTCGATAAAGTCCATACTTCAGCTCCATATAGCAAGACTGGGATGATAAGGGTCTTTTATAGTGTCTCTCCTAAGTTGATCGGGAGAGGGCCTTCCTACCACAAAGAAACAGCGGTTGGCAAGAGTAATCCTTCGTTTGATTTCCGATGAGATGGCATTTTTGATGTTATAGCAGAGCCGAGGTCGACAAAGTCCTTTACTACCTCGAAGTTGTAGCTGTCTATTGTGACGTTCTGTTCAATTCGTCGATGTTGAGTATCTCTTTTCGTTGACAGCACATACTTTGTTTAGCCCTCGTTTACTGCTAAATTAATTTTAGTCGCTTCGCTTTCTATACTCGCAAACGCATCGGTGACAGCTCGCTGTGTTCTACCAATGATGTCAATGTCGTCGGCGTATGCAAGTAGTTGAACGGACTTTTGAAATATCGTTCCTCGTATGTTGGCTTCGGACAATTCCTTCAAGTATGATGTTGAAGAAGTCACATGACAGTGCGCAACCTTGTCTGAATCATTTTTTGACATCGAAGGTCTCGGTAAGGTCATTACCGACCTTGATAGAGCAACGAGCTTTCTCCATCGTCATCCTGCACAGACGGATGAGTTTGGCAGGGATGCTAAAACTAGACATGGCTCTATACAGTTCATTCCTCCATATGCTGTTATAGGTGGCTTTGAAATCGCTGAACAGGTGGTGGGTATCGATTTGGACTTCTTGGGTTTTTTCCAGGATCTGCCTAAGTGCGAAAATTTGGTCTATATGGTGGACTTTCCTGGCCTGAAACTTGTTTTGCTGACACATTCTTTTTATTTTCTGGTAAAACTTCCGTACTACCTGATCTCAAGCATATTGAAGCTCAAACTCTCTTTCCGCATCTCTGATCACTGTAGTGTGTTTCAAGCGAAGATTATGGCGATTTCAGAAACGATGTCCTGCATCAAGAGGAATGTAATATCCACTAACGATACTAGCATTTTCTCGGATAGTCAGGCGGCTTTGAAATCCCTAGAATCAGTCCCATCTACTTCTATCTATCTAAAGGCCCGCTGATGAAATGTGCTAACTAAGAAAAACCTAATAATATTTTGTCTGTGTAATCAATCGGTTCCATTTTTTTTTATTTTACAGATTGGCAGATACGTTTAACAAAAATGGACGATTGGGAAGATAACACTAGGATTTGGATAGTGCGTCGCTATCATTCTTTAGGCGATTTTATAGTCCAAAAAGAGTTTAGGTGGACGTTTGGCGGCATTCCTCCGAGCAGATAGACTGTAATGAGGCTAGTTCAATCTTTTGACGGGCAAGGGACAGTCACAAGAAGGTCTTATCACCGAGAAAATTCAGGATACGATTGTTGCTGTACCATACCATACCGAAAATGCACAATGGACAGGGCATTATGCACACAGAACCGGGTAAGACAATGTTGGGTGCCTGGTCACTTCGGGATAGAAGGCAACGAGTTTGCCGATGAGTATGAAGCTACCACTACCCGAGGCGGTGGAAGTTGCTCCACCACTTTATAAAAAAGACAGGACCATAGATGCTTTAATTTAATACAAAATGGGGTTTCCAAGGCACTTTGGCCACCAAACACGCTAAGAGGGTATTCTGTGTGAATGTCAGGACATATTATATCAATCAATCGGATGGTAAGTTTTTGAGTTTTTAGCACTTAAACGAACATGTTATTTTTATGATATGAACTAATGATTGTTGGGCCAATTCCTACATCTAACCGAAAAGTTCACATATCCGTATAAATTTGTTGTTTTATTTTAAATGGTTAAAAAAGGAAATAAAAGTATTTATTTACTGCATGTAATGCACAGAACTTAAAAATTAATTATTATGAATTAAAAAAATGTTTTAGTTAAACTCGGTCGAAAAAGTTGGATATTGTTTTTTGGACAGTTTTCATAAGACCAAGTAGAGTTGTCGGCTTTTAATTCTCTACCGGTCAATACTTTTTTTTAATGTCGGGAAAAATTGATTCAGAATGATATTTACGTACAATATGTAAATATGTATTTAATTCTAAGCCATTCTTGAACAACATTTGCCCAGATGGCATCGTTCGGTGCACCAAAAGTCACTTGAAAAAATTTCAGAACATTTTATGACATAAACACTGTTCTCAATGGGTATAGCGCACCGGGTTACCACTAGTTCTTTATATTTTGCTATTACTTGAAAAAAAAATCAAATAATTTTACCCCATTTCTAGATGACTGACACTCCTTCATTGGTGTTGATGAAAACATGTAAAATTCCACGCCATTCATAATTTGTACATAAAAAAAAGTGTCAATTACGGCTGTCAGTCTCCCCTTTGTTACGATTAAGTGCGTGAAATTGAAATCCCTTGGACCTCAGCACATACAAAAGCACTGCTTTAAATAGGACACACCACATATCCGTCCACCCACCCGTCACCACATAGGCGATACACCGAAACAGCGCGCATGAAAACTCCGCCCGGCGCATCTTCAATCGAAATGTCATTTGAATTCAATTAAAGTTTCAGCCATTCCGGGATTTGTTGCGTTACTAACAGCTACTGAAGCGCTGCTCTCTCTGCCCAGTCAAGTTGGTTATAGCCACTCGTATTCGTATCTGAGCTTGAGCACCACCACACTACCACACCACCGCATCAGACTTCCGGATGGAACGTCCTGTGGCTTAGGTAAAGTTTTAATTGAGTTTAAGGGTGGTCGCGCGTGTTCCTGACTGTTTATTGAATGCAAATCACATACCCTGGCGGACACTTCCAGACTCCCTTCTTTCTGTCACTGCGTAGCGTAGCGGGTAGAGGTACTGACTACTGGTAAACCATTAAATTACTTTTAATTTGTGCACTCGCCCAGTCAGTTTGAGTGTCGCATAGGAGGATGTCCGTAAACCGATTCACATCCCATTTACGAGAACTGTTAATTTGCTGTGAAAGTTAAATGTTGATTAAGTTTTTTTAAGTCACACAATAAATGCACAAAAAATGGTGTTTTTCAAAAACTTAATGAATAACTTCTATGACGATGACGAGCATGAAATGGCGCAATTGTAATTAAAATTAATTATACATAGTTTGGAGTTTCCCTATCGAGGAGATGGTTGTCTTCATGTTGTTGTTTTTTTTATTGAAACTTTGTGACTTTTCCGAAGACATTCATTAAGAAGATGACAGAGGGATGGGCTTTGGGGGAGGACAAGGAATGTAGATAAAAACAAAAACACTGATTCTCATTAAAAAGTTTCAAGTATTCCTCTCACACAGGTGCAAGGAGCTGTGTTTGTTTTCTTTATTTCCTCGAATGCAAACTTAAGGTAATACGCACTTAAGTGTTTTGAGCAGCACCAATTAACGTCCATCACACACACGCCTCCGAAGAGTTTGTAATAATTGGCACTTATCCTCCATATATGGGTTTGGGTGTGTTTGTGGTTGAGTGCATGCAATTGACGGTTATCATTTCAAGAACATGACAACAACGGAAGGCAAACCATTTGTGGAGGATTTCTATACGATATAGCAATAAAAAAAAAAACCGGCCAAGTGCGAGTCAGACTCGCGCTCGATGGGTTCCGTAGTTTTAAAACTAGTTATATTTTGTTTAAATAACTGTTTCGTTTCGTTAACACAAAAAACGAAAACGACCCACCTCTATATTCACTTTACAAACTTATAATAAGTAATATGGTGCCGTGACATTATGCCAAAAATGAAGATTTGGAATAATGACGCTTTTGAAAGTGACATTAGGCCGAAAACAGTCAAACTTCCCTATAACGAACTTCTGTACAACGAAGCTCTCCCTATTGCGAATTTTTTCAAGTACACAGCTTTCTCGTTCTACTTTTAGTGTGTTTTGATCTCCTTATAACGAATTTCCATACAGCGAATTTTTCTCTAAAACGAACAAATTTTGTAGCTGGAAATCGAACTCAGCGATCGTGCCTTTTTGACACGGTAATTTCCTTTAGGCACGCAGGCACGAAAATATAAATTTTGGCACGTTTTTCTTATTTCCATTATTTGACTGGAACTAACACTCATAATGATATAAATTTGAAAGTGTAAGTACATTCTAACTAATCATCCATAGAATCGGACGAGTTCGTTTAAAATTATGGCATGAATGCACTTAATCCGGAAAAATAAATTAAAAGAAGATTATAAGTCTGTTCAATGAGACTGTTCTGGGCAGAAAAGAACAGAAAAGTACCAACAATGTTGTGTTCAATGAGAATACTTTCTGTCCGCGATTGATCTGCTTTGTGTTCAATGACTCTAAGGTGTACAACTTTTCTGCACCTACTCTTGAGGTAGAACAGATTTGTGAGAAATCTCTGCTGTTCCGCCTATTTTCTCATTGATCAAAGATAATGTTCATTCATAATGATGATATTTGCTATTAAACCCAACATTTTAAGCCAATACATATATAATGAGATTTTTGTCGGCACTAAATGCACAGTATTGTGGGCACCGTAGCGCAAGTGGTTAGTGCGTCGGACTACTGAGCCAGCGGTCTTGGGTTCGAATCCCGCCGCCAATACCTAAACATTTTTCACAGTGCCCACCTCTTTCGAATGTCTGACAAGCATCAAAGAGTATCATTTGTCTCGATTGAGCTTCTCAACTCGCCGTTCGGAGTCGGCAAAAAACTGTAGGTCCCTTCCATTCGTGCAAAAATATAACACGCACACACAAATGGTTGCGAGAAGCAGGCCCAGGTTCACCTCGAGCTGTAGCGCCAACTAAGTAAGTAAGTAAATGCACAGAAGGGTTAAAAAATTTAGAGAAAAAGATTCCCAACAATTTTGTAAAAAAACGTTTGCTAAAATGAGAACAATATTTGGAATTTTGAAGAAATAGGAAACACTGTTTTTTTTTTTTTTAGGCACGCTTTCGCTTAAAATGGCACAGTATTTCAGCAGATGAGGCACGATATTTTTTTTTTGAGCGGCAACGCTGATTCGAACTCTCATACGTTTTTGTTTCCATATAACGAATTTTTCAAATAATTTTCGGTTTCGCACATTAAGAAACTTTGTACCGAGAAAAAAGTAAGACATATTAGGGGATTCCCCAAAAGTTGAAATAACAACAGGATTTCTTCATCAATTGACGTATTTTGAACCTTTCTGGCGATGAGGAGTAACGTACCGACTAATGTGTTTGAATCTCTAAATGTATAAGAAGATTTTTTTGAGGAAGAAAAATGGTAGAGTGTAATCCAAACTAAAATTACTGATAACTATTAATAAAAGTTGAAAAAAAAAATCCTAATTTCTGTATAACGAATTTTCTATATAACGAAGTGATTTTCTGGTCCCGTGCGAATTCGTTTTAGGGAAGTTTGACTGTATTTGGCATTTGGCATAATGTCGCTTACATAAGGCGTCATATGGCCAATTTGGCACTATGTCACTTTGGGTTTTGTGATATTTCTTACCATCATAGTATTTACGCTCTATTTGGCAATCTGAAATCTCGTAACGACCATGTAAGTAAACGAATTTTTAACTATTACTTTATCTTATGCTTAAAAACTAAAGATTAGATTTAAAAATTGGATATTTAATTTTTGAGCATTAGATAAAGTAATAATGAATAATTCGCGCGGCGCACTACGAATGATGAGCGTGGGAGTCTGTTTAATGTCATTAACCCTCACACGGGCGACAATTTTTGCCCCTTAATCAGTACCTTATTAATCCAGGTTAATATTTTTATTCCCTTCCTCTTTCTATGGGCTCTATGGTCTACAAAAACAAAATTTTTACTTCCTGCCTTCCTTTTAATTGTTCTTTATTGTTTTTTGAATAAATTTTGCAAATTATATTTTTTGCGCACTTGGAAAATAACAAGGGAAATCCCCCATTAGTACAATTTACATTGGAAAATTAAATTTTATGTGAATTGAGCGAATTCCCTTATCCAATTTATTTGACAATCATATTCAATCAGTACACTTGTGAATTTCATTTGTGTGAAAATGGATCAAAATAAAATTTAAATTTCTTTCAAGTGTGGGCATTATCCATGTAAAATATTAACACATCACATACAATTCGATAGGTAGATTTGTGTGCAATTTGATACATGATATGATTTTTCTACAAGATTGGCACACGAAGTACAACAACAATACTTGAAATCGATTCTTGATACACTTCATTCTGATGATGAAGAAAATAGCATACAGTCTTTAACAAAAGGAGGTGTGGATGTGATTAATCAAATGCTTGGTCAAAACACAACTAAGATGAAAACAAACCGCTGGCTCTATTTTACAACATCATGGACATGCACACATATGCATATGTAGCTGACTTAATCTTCTGGTCCAATAATACGATTGTCTAAGACAGTCGAGCCAACGCAGAGAGTTTCTTGAAGAGTTGAGGAAGCATTTTTGTACGCCTACAATAGCTAGAAGAGCTCGAATTCCTCGAAATGTGGGCAAAGTAACACTAAAAATCGCATTTTAGGTATTCCAATTGATCAAATTGAACACAATACCTAGACCTACTAGCCATTTTTGCCTGATGATGCTTCTCAGGAAGAATCTTCAGGTGGCCAAAAAATTAGAGGTATAGATATTATGTTATCAGCAAAAAAAAAAAATAATTGAAAAGAGCAACACGACAGAGTTGCATACAGTGAAGGAAGCCTAAGTGCGTAGTTTGACAATGACGAAGTTCGAAACTACTAATCTATAAATGTAATATGTACAATGTACTGTACATAGTACCTTACCTATGCATGTTCATAGAGGTATTGAAATGTAATAAACAACAAATTGGTTTCTTTCGTTCACAAATTTGAAGATGTAGCTTGCAGATACCACCCAACTGAAACTGTATGTGCAACATACTCATTATGTAAAAACATCGGTATATACATACATATGTGCATATATATCTATATCTTGGCCAGGAGATACTCTGGGAGCTGAGAAAGGACATAGGTATAAAAACCACCCACTAAGGTGGCGCTGGAGTCAAGTTATTAACAAAACCTTTTCACGCCGAAGCTGCTGAACCGATTGTAATGTTTTTTGGCCAGGAGATACTCTGGGAGCTGAGGAATGACATAGGTATAAAAACCGCCCGCTAGGTGGCGCTGGAGTCAAGTTATCAACAAAACCTTTTCACGCCGAAGCTGCTGAACCGATTGTAATGTTATTTGGCCAGGAGATACTCTGGGAGCTGAGAAAGGACATAGGTATAAAAACCACCCACTAAGGTGGCGCTGGAGTCAAGTTATTAACAAAACCTTTTCACGCCGAAGCTGCTGAACCGATTGTAATGTTTTTTGGCCAGGAGATACTCTGGGAGCTGAGGAATGACATAGGTATAAAAACCGCCCGCTTGGTGGCGCTGGAGTCAAATTATTAACAAAACCTTTTCATGCCGAAGCTGCCGAACCGATTGTAATGTTATTTGGCCAGGAGATACTCTGGGAGCTGAGGAAGGATATAGGTCCGCCCGCTAGGTGGCGCTAGAGTCAAGTTATTAACAAAACCTTTTCACGCCGAAGCCGCCGAACCGATTATAATGTAATTTGACAAGAAGATAATCTGGGACATGAGGAACAACATAGGCATAAAAACCGCCCGCTAGGTAGAGCTGGTGTCAAGTTATTAACAAAATCTTTTCACGGCTAAACCGCTGAACCGATTGTAAAGTAATTTAGCAAAGAGATAGTCTGGGACCTGGGGAAGGATAACTAAGAATAAACTAAGGATCTGGACCCGATAGGTGGCGACGGAGTCGAGTTATTAACAAATTCTATATTAAGGGAAAGAAACAAAAAAAGTTGATGGTGACATTCTGATTGACTTTACATTAAACATGAGAAACGAAAAACGCCATACAATTTTCTGAGGAAATAGACATACATAAGTAGTGCGTGCAATGGTATGGTATGATACTATTACAGCGCAATGCTAAACCCCATACCTCACGTGTAACAGTACAAAAACTCTTATATTTGGGATTGAAAATCCTTCCCCATCCACGGTACTGTCCTGATGTTCCAGTCAGTCTAAAGTTATTAAGCTACCAGATGCTCTTCCGATACCAAGCAAAAGGCCATAAAATCCTTTAAAGATATCATTGCGTTGAAAATTCAGAAATTCTTAAAAATATTTATACTTGACGTTTGAAGTCGGAAGAGCGATGAAGATTCAAACCCCTTTGCCCATTCATTTTGATAAAAGATAAAGCTATAAAAAAGTATTATTAGATTTTAAATATTTGTTACTTAATCGAACATTAATTTAGTACAACCAAATAATGGAAAAATTATGCAGTTGTTCATTCACACGTTGAACATTTGGTGTGGTTTGTCCGATTTTGCGGCTCTTATTTCTATCCAGAACCACATTACTAGAACAGTGTTTTACCTAATAAGTAACGCGACACGGGCGAAGCCGAGCGGGGCAGAAGACAAACAGACAGATAGATAGATAGATAGACAGACAGCTAGACAGACAGATAGACAAACAGACATATAGATATATGGATAGACAGACAGGTAGACAGACAGATAGACAATCATATAGACAGACAGACAGACAGCCAGACAGATAGATACAGTGTTCCACAAAAGTCTGCGTACAGCGATGAAACTCTGATAAACAACGACGTTATTCACAAACGGAAAATATTTTATATTTGAAGTTTATGTATTTCAGTAGAACAATATACCACGCATTCATTTCGAACAAAATTTAAATAATCTTATTATTTATTTAAGAAAAAAATAACAAAAACAGAAAAAAGTCATCGAATTCATTCCACAAAAGTCTGCGTACAGCTGCAGATGTTCCTTGCTTGAAGGTTTTCTAAGAAACGGTTAACTTTTTTCGTAAGAAATGAACACGCAACGTGGTAGTTTTGATGTAATGCTTATAATAGGGAATAGTTATTTTTAGATTTTCCGCGTAGATCAACGAACTAAATGCCAAATAAACAATTAAGTGTGTCTCAATGGCAGTTGATTCTTAATTTTTATATAAAACAACAAAAGTTAAACAACAAATATCCGAATCAATCATAAGAAGCCGGTCAACGATCCAAAAAACAATAAATCGCTTTAGGGATGATGGTCAAGTCAAACCAAAGCCAAGATCTTTGAGACCATGGAAGCTTACTCTGAGAGATAGGCGAGCAACCAAGCGGATTGTGGACCAGGAGCCATTCATAAGCGCTGAAAAGATAAGTTCCTCACTCGGTATACACAATAATACTATATACATATACAGGGTTCTTCAACAGGTACGCTACAAAAGTAGAGCGACAGGGACAGCAAACAACGCCATATTTCTTGCCGCTCTTTTGACATTTCTCTTCAGTGAGGTTTGCCATTTCATGATGGAAAGATATACTAGCCAACAACGAGTCGAAGTGATTAAAATTTACTACCGAAATTCGAAGTCAGTGGCCTCAACGTTAAGAGCGCTACGTCCAATTTATGGTCGTCATAATCGTCCTAGCAGATCAACAATTGAGCGTCTAGTGGAAAAATTTGAATCCACAGGCACAGTACAAAATGTCCCCGTGCCAGTGAATATTGGAAATTTCGGATTATTTTCACTTCCAAGAATAAAATGACCCCCAAACATGCGGCCCATAATGTGCGTTCGTGGCTATTCTTTAACGCTCCCACATAATCTAAATGCCCCACAGAGTCCATTACTCAATCCTATTGAGCACCTGTAGGATTAATTAGAACGCAGAATCCGAACGCACGAAAAACGGAATAAAGCACAACTTAAAAAGGAGATTTGTAAGTTTTTTTTTTTTTTTTTTTTTTTTTTTTTTAAACACTATCAGATCTGTGTCATGGTGTGCTTAATACAAGCAACAGCCATAAGCAGAAATTCGCCAGGGCAAAATATGCATCAACAGGCTCATCATTTAGTGCTGGTGTTAGTGGTTAGGCTACGCTACATTTCAACACTACCACTAGCAATAAATAAACAAATATAAGAACAAATATACATAATTAGAGTTTATGTTCGAGGAACTACATTACGCAAGACATTTTTAAGTGTAATTTTGTTAAGATTAAAGTCAAGAATGTTTACATTTAAGTTATAGATTTTACTCATGCGGCTAATAGGCTCATGCATCCCGTAATTTGTTCTGTGATGAGGAACATGCAGTAACTCTATACTACGCAGGTGATGCGATCCCCCACGAAAGTTTAATCCCAAACAGGATAATAAGTCAGGTGCATCAATCAGACCTGAGATCAGCTGATGCATAAAAATTATATCATTATTGACCCTTCTTTGAGCCAAAGGCTGCATTTGCAACAGTTTTATCCGATGCAAATATGGGGGGAGGTTAAAAGGATCGTCCCAGGGAAGACCCTTCAATGCGAATCGAATGAAGCGTCGCTGGACAGCTTCAATACGAGTATTGAGATTTTTCTGATAAGGTGTCCATACTTGCGAAGCATATTCGAGGTGAGGACGGACAAGACTGTTAAATAGTGAGAGGGTGACATAAGGATTTTTAAATTCTTTACACCATCTTTTAACGAAACCTAACATTGAATTTGATTTATTCACAATGTGGTTTATATGCTCTTTAAAATCAAGTTCAGGGCTAAAGTAAACACCCAGGTCCTTAAAACTATAAACCCGACTGAGAGAGTGATTCGATATCAAGTAGTTGAATATAGTCGGTACCAGTTTCCTAGAGAAAGTCATGGACTGACACTTGAGTGGGTTAAGGACTAAACCATTTTTAGAGCACCAGGTACTGAAACTATCAATATCTGATTGCAGAAGTCTACAATCATTTATGGTTGTAATTGCTCTACTGATCTTCATATCGTCGGCAAATATTAGAATATTGCTATGTTTTATGATTGATGGAACATCATTGATAGCAAGAATAAATAAAAGTGGACCTAGGTGGCTCCCTTGAGGGACGCCGGATCCTGCTAAGAAGGAGTCTGAAAGACAACCTCTAAATTTAACCTGATATGACCTCTGCTTGAGGTAAGAGCCAACCCACGAAATAAATATTGGGGGAAAACCTAACGCCTCGAGTTTGTAGATAATAATATCATGAGAAAGCTGATCGAAAGCTTTGGAGAAGTCAGTGTACACACAGTCCACCTCATGACCACTTTCTAAGGCATTGGAACAGTTATGGGAGAATGTTAATAGGTTTGTGACAGTAGACCTGTTTCTAACGAATCCATGTTGTTCTGTACAAATAACACCCCGACAAAGAAAAGTAAGGCTTTCACACACAACTTGCTCAAATAATTTTGGTATGCATGACAACTTTGAAATCGGTCTGTAGTTCGTAATAATATTTCTATCGCCTTTCTTAAAGACGGGCGTAATAAACGATTGCTTCCAGAAGCTAGGGAAATGGCCAGTTGATATGGAGATCTCAAAAAGAGACTTCAACGGCAGAGCAAGGACATCACTGCATTTTTTCAGGACTATTGGAGGTACGCCGTCAGGACCTGAAGAGTAATCATCTTTCAGAAATGAAATAAATTTCGAAATAGTCTGCAAGTCTAAGGCAATGTTGGTAAAGCCAACTTGAGGAACATCTTTGAGATGCTCAAAGTAATCATCATCAATACTAAGCGGCACATCGTTAAAAGATTTACGAAAATTATCCGCGAAAGAGTTGCAAATATCAACAGGGTCATTAAAAACGCTGTTATTATAAGAAAACTCTGCTGGATATCCGTCAGACCTTTTCTTGGAATTAACCAAGCTCCAAAATTGTTTCGGGTTATTCCTAAGTGAGGTTTCCATTGTGCTTATATAGTCATTGTATAAGCTGCTTGAAAGCAGTTTGAATTCATCGAAAAATGCAATGTAAATATTAAAGTCCTTTGGGCTGAGACTTTTAATATAATTTTTCCATGCTCTATTTCTTTTATTTCGTAGAGTTTTCAGATCCTTAGTGTACCAAGGATGGTTTGATATTGCATTTTTCGATAATTTTGTTGGTATACAACTACTTATACAGTCATTTAGGATACTATAAAAGCATTTTACTGCATCCTCAATATTAGGTGAAATATTAATGTTTTGTAAATTGGAGCACCTTATTCTTTCAGACAGTTGCTGATAATTAGCTCGTCGAAAGTCAAAGATATACGAGCCATCATTGGGGTCACTATTATCATATATATGACAGCTCAAGTCCTGTACAGAAAAACTTGTAGCTTCGATGCCAAGTCGTTTGAAAGAGGTTATAAAGTTGAAAGGATATCCGACTAAATATTGACTATAAATGTAAAAAGATAAAGTTACTTTTTATTTAGTTAAGCTATTTATTCACCTTTTCCTTTACAGCTGTACGCAGACTTTTGTGGAGTGAATTCGATGACTTTGTTCTGCTTTTGTTAATTTTTTCTTAAACAGATATCTAATGAAAAAAATTAAACTTTGTTCAAAATGAATGCCCTGTATATTGTTCTATTGAAATACATTTAGATTAAAAATATATTATTTGACGGTTGTGAATAACATCGTTGTTTCCCAGAGTTTCATCGCTGTACGCAGACTTTTGTGGAACACTGTAGATAGAAAGATAGATATATCGACTGACAGACAGACAGACAGGCAGATAGAAAGACAGACAGATAGATAGATAGATAGACGGACAGACAGACGGACAGGCAGACGGGCAGACAGATAGATAGATAAACAGACAAACAGACAGACAGACGGACAGACGGACAGATAGACAGACAGACAAACAAAGAGACAGACAGACAAAGAGACAGATAGATAGACAGACAGGCAGATAGACAGAACGACAGACAGATAGAAAGACAGACACATAGGCAAATAGAAAAAACAAATAGAAATTGAAGTTGAAAAATAGAACAGCAGTGATTGCATCCTTTTATGTACTTCCTTTCTTTCATACCCGAATAACTAAGTGCGCGAGCAAATTTTGAGAAGATAGGTGAAGCGAAGCGCACCGGGTTCAGCTAGTGTTTATGTATATATACATACAAACTCGTAGGCATGTTTGTATGTATGTATGTAGGTAGCTATGTTTTCCTAAAAAAAAAGTAGAACTATAGGACAAATTCAGAATTTTTTCATACAAAAGTTAAAATATTAACCTGAGTTAATAAGGTACGTTTGCAACAATTTGACGAAAAATCAGTCGAAAAACTGTCAAAATTTATTTTTTTCTATATTTTTCGAAAAATATCAAATATTTAGCCACTGAGTCTGAATGAAAGGACATTTAGTTCAAAAGTATCCAAGATATGATATAATGAAAGTGCCCATATTAACCCCGGTTAATAAAGAACGTGTGAGGGTTAAGCAAATATTCCTTAGAGTCTTACTGTAAAAACAGATGATTAAAAAAACAGATTTGTCACAAGCAAAGTGTGTACAGTCTCGGGCATACTTATTAGTGCCATATGGCTGTATGTCACTTCTACAAAGCGTCATTGGACCAAATTTGGCCTAATGTCACAAACTGGTTTGGCCTCATGACACTTTTACTAAGCGACATTATACCAAATGTTAATATTTGGCTTAATGTCACTTTCAAAAGCGTCATTATGCCAAATTTTAGTTTTTGGCATAATTCGCTTGGCACAATGTCACGGCACCAGTAATATTATTCACCATGATTGGTAATTGGATAGACATTAAGAACGCGGCTGAGTGTGTAGCGCGTCCATAAACCTTTTTACCCTACTACGCAGAGGAAGGGTTATGTTTGTTTGTTTGTATGTATGTAAGGATGTCACCTCGTACAGCCTAAACTATGAAACCGATTTCAACAAATGAGGTGTCGTTGGATTCGTCTTTATCCACAGAGTGTCCTAGGCTATGTGACTATGTGACGTCACAGAAAAATTCAATATGGCGGGCGCGCCAAGCAAAATGGCGGACTACCTCTTCTTTTCTTTTCTCCTTTTTTTTCTTTTTTACCCTACTAGTCTTTATAACCGCATTGATAGTGGTATCAAATGAAAGGGCTTGGTGAGTAGAATACAATATGATATGACGTAATTCTAAATTCAATATGGCGGACGCCCGCCAAGATGGTGGATTTCTGCTATCTTTACTTCATCCCTAATATGGGTATCAAATGAAAGGGTTTGACAAGTAGAACACGACATTGCTTACTTATATGCACTACATGCACTACATATTTTTTGAAACCAAAAAGTTGTAAATAAAAAATTAAGTTTGAAAAACTAAAACCCGACTACAGGAAAAACCAACTAAAAAGTACGAAACAAGATGAAACGAAACAATGATTTTCAGAGTATAGCCGTGGTCGCATCAGTTCGAATGATTCTCCACTCGACATATTTTTCAGAATTTTTTTTTTTTTTAGATTACATACATTGTTTCACAATGTTTTTGAGCAATATGTTGTCCATGTATGTATGTGTACCACCTTAATGTATAAGTGTGTCTAATTTCAAGTCTCTGGGAAGAACGGTTCTTGATATTTTCATCGTGACAGACATTTTTGAGTTAGAGCGAACTTATAATGGTTCGGTATTACCATATGGGCACGGAACCATAAAAACCGGCCAAGTGTTCAGAGGGTTTGTTTATACATGCAACAAAATGTTTCTAATTGATGTTTAGTCTTAATTTATTTACAATATCGTTTCATATTTTGTAGTGAGTACTACCCCCAGAATGTTAGATTACTTACATCAGAAGGAGTCTGCGGTACAGTGAGTCATAAAGAAAACACAAATAGTGCAGTGAAATCTATTTCCAAGATGAATTTATGGCTTCAATTAAGACTGTTTGGTTTCAAACTGTCTTCCTTCTTCGTCGGCTTTCCATAAGCTTCCCGCAACATTTTCCATTATGTTTAAGTCAGGTGAGTATGGCGGCCATGGCAAAAGTTCTACATTTTGACCCTGAATTCACTGAATTCAGGCTTTACTTAACCTTGCGGTAGCGTTGTCCTGCTTGAAAGTTTACCGGTGTAAAGAAGAAAATTCGACCATTCTCTATCCCATCGGATATGCTGCTTCGCAAAACTAAAGCGCTAATTTCGACGTGCTTTATTTAGTGGTCGTTTCTTTTTAATTTTAGGCGCTTTAAACGAATGGCTTGATAATCAGATGAACTGTCAGCTGCTCAGCTGGCTTTTACTCCGGTTTTAGCTCTAGCTTGGCTCACTGATAGAGTTGAATTGAAGGCTTCTCGGAGTATATCCCGTCGGCCTTAAGCTGTTGTAGCCATATTCACTCGTGGTTTGTAATTTTTTCCATAGTTTTATATGTATGTTTCGGTGGTAGTAGTTCACGAATGTGTGATTTCGTTCAATCTGTTGCCTGCATATATAGCGGCTGATATTATGCATATTTATTCATATGTTTAGCTTTTTTTATAAAATAAAAAACAAAAGAATTAGACTACAAAGTTCTCACGATTTAATCTCGTATGTGTGCCATTTCACTAGAGTTTGGCTCCAAATCCACTTCACCTTCAGTGTTTGTTTCTTAAGAGTAGTGTTGAAACGAATATTCGGTTACTATTCGGTATTCGGCCTATTCGGCCTATTCGGCCCATTTTTACTATTCCGCCGAATACCGAATATCTGACAGACTTGGTCTCTCCGACCAAATCTGACAATGCGTACCTGTACGCAAGAAACGACCGGTCGTACAGGCATGTCGGATGGTTTTCATTTATCAGAACTATTTTTAACCTTTCCGTCCACATTTTATAGTGCGCTATTTTAAAAGTGGCGCTATTAAACCATTGCCGTTATTCAATATTTGCAGCTTTTGTGAAAAGCTTTGCTTATTTTAATTTCAATGAATTTATTTATTCCTTCTTTCCCTTTAAACCCGAAACCCCCTCTCACCTGACCTAACCCTGGATACCATACTCCTAAATAGCAATGGTGTCAACTATTAATGCATACTTAATTCCTCTGGAAGGGTACTTGAAAATGCAGTCTTCCATCGCAACGACACCGCATCTTCTAGTGATCTCCCAGGAGATAACTTCTCACTTTCGTTGCAATTTTCACTAAACAAGATAAACTTAATGCAACACTTGCTGCATCTGCCGCAGCAAGGATGACAACTTCTCACACTAATTTCCCACAGGAGTTTTCTAGACACACACACACACACATACACATCTGTTTTGGTGGTGTACATTGAATGCATGTGGAGTACATGTTGCTGCATCGCTGTTGTGTTACCTTTCCTTGTTATTTCCATAGTGACGTTAACAAGGCCAATAAGTTGCAATGGAATTTTGCTGCAATGCAATCTGTGCTAAGGGTTGGTCCCCAAACGTCTTGGCACAAATTCAGAGCGGAAAAAATGTGTTTTTGTATTTTTTATTTTAAGGTCACGGCATTTACCCTGAAGACATTTTTATATTCTCATCGGTTACATGGCCTTAAAAAATGTATTTTAAATTTAGATGTAACACCTCCCCCCGGGGAGGAAGCAGTGCTTACACTTCAAAGGAAAAAATGTCGATGTTAAAGTGAATTTCTATTTATCAGTGAAAGCCAAATTTCTCGTAATGAGCATGTCCTGGGGTCATTCATAAAAGTGACCGGAAATCCGCTCTTGCAAAATGCCACCGTTTCAAAATGAAAGAAAGACGAAAAGGAGTATCGAACTTTGTGTATCACGCCTGCAGTAACCAGAATACCTAAATCCTTTGTCCGGGTCTATAAAACTGCTTTGGCAACGAAACAAGGATTTGGGGTCATTGATTTAAGACTTAAAATCTTAAAAAAGGCATCAGTTTGGGGATTCGGGTTTGTGGTGGCAATGTGACCAGGCAAGTATCCATGTAGAACAGGACTAATTAATCAGGTATTATGTAGAATATGCGGACATATGCAAGGAGGTGCCGGCTTATCGTCAACTCCACCAATACGGAACTATTGTTCTTTTTACCCGAAAGTACAAGATACTAGCGGTCAAGCTCGCCAAGCTAGACGGTGCTGAAGTCTGTCTTTCAGATCAGATCTGATCAGATAATTGGAATCTAAATTCACAGGAAAGAATTAGAAAGACGTACAATGCGCTCTTTATCTGCAAAAGAACAGCGGTGAAAACTTGGGGGCAGTAATTTTTATTTAGTTCATTTAGCGTATGGCGAAAACACTGCTCAGCACAATCGACCATATAATCGAACAAAAATTAAGTTTAAAAAACTAAAACCCGACTTCCGAAAAAACCAAAAAAGTAAGAAACAAGATGCAACGAAACAATGATTTCCAGAGTATAGCTGTGGTCGGAAATCCACCACCTTAGGGGGCGTCCGCCATATTGAATTTAGAATGACATCATATCGTATTGTATTCTATTCGCCAAGCCCTTTCATTTGATACCCATATTAAGGAGGTAGTAAAGATAACAGAAATCCGCCATCTTGAGGGTGTCCGCCATATTGAATTTATCTGTTACGTCACATAACCTAAGACACTCTCCGGATAAAGACGAATCCAACGACACCTCATTTGTTGAAATCATCAACAACAACATCTGTAGAAGCTGCGGAGATGAGGAAGAATGTGAATCGATCCAACATCTGCTCTGCTAGTGTCCCGCCCTCCAAGAACGACGCCTCCCTACTTTAGGTCATAGATTCCTGGAAGACATAACAGAACTTGGAAATTCTAAGAAATCGGATCTTCTACGATTCATCAAGAGCACAAACTAGTTTACGAGTTGTTAAAAAGAGTATTTACTACCAAAGGGGATTCACAATAGACCTTCGGGTCTCCGAGTGGAAATGATTGCTCATTCAATCACACACCCGTCTCAACCTAACCTAACCTAATGTATGGCAAGATACATTTTACAATAAACATTAAATACACACTGAAACTGTACAATACATACATGTGAAGTATGATAAACTATTACACAGAGAGTTATGAAAATTGCACAGTGATTCAAAATTGAACATCAAGGTTCTGTAGCCATTGGATAGCACCGGAAGAGGCAGTGATGAAATCGGTTGATTCGCCGTGGTACTTTCGGAGGTCGCATTCGGTGGTCACGTGTTTGATGTTCTGAATTGCAGGTCCACAGTCGCATTTGGGTGAATCGGACGCTCCCCATTTGTAGAGTGTTGCCGCACATCTGTCATGGTTCGTACGCAAACGGTTAAGACTCACCCATGTTTCCCTGGGTAAATCGTATCCGGCTGGCATGGTTGTAGGATCGTGAACGTGGAATAAGACGTTCGCAGAAAAGGAACTCCACTCGTTCGTCCATACTTCCGTCGCGCTGAAGTTGCTGGAGCTAAACTCTAGTGCCAGTCTTAGGGGAGGACGCCGTGATTTTAGTCGAGATCTTGAACTAGATTCGATGTCGTTGTGGATTGGCAAGAGAAAGTTGGTATTAAGTTTATTAAACACGCGCAGTAAGGCATTTTGACAACGGAGGTATGTCGGGAGGATGTTGTTCAACGCCGGGAGAAATCTCGTTAGGGTAGAACTAATACCTAGTTCCTCTAATTATGCTCATTGAAGTATTTAGCTGCACGTCTAATTTGTTGGTGTCAGCACTATTTAGCCAGACAGGCGCGCAATGTTCAGCGGTGGAAAATACCAGCCCCATGGAGGCGGAGCGGAGTGTTTTAGCTGTTATGTTGTTGATGCCAACTTTTGTATAATGTTGTTACGAGATTTGAGTTTAGCTGCTGGTTTTGTTTAAATGACAAGATATTTTGGTGAAAAGTTGTGAATAAGCTGAGCGTCTTTAAATTTAGTAGTAAAAGTAGTCAGTTTAGTATTGGCAAGTTTATTGTTAATATGGAAACAAGTAACCCCCGTCTTGCTCAGACTTGGAGACAGTCTCCACCTTTTGAAGTACGATTCTAGGGTGTCAAGGTCTTCCGTAAGTATTGCTTCGCTTTTAAACATGGACCGGTGTTGTATGGTTATGGTGAGGTCGTCCGCGTACGCAAATTTTCTTGATTCTGTACTTGGGAGATCATGAGTGTACAAGTTGAAAACCAGAGGTGCCAGCACTGATCCTTGAGGGAGTCCATTGTTTAATTTTTTAAGTAAACCGTGCTCATCGTTCAGGAAGACTTAGAATGATCTGTCACTAAGCATGCTGTTTAGTATGGTGGATATCTTCTTGCATGATATGACTTGAAGAAGGTTAAGAATCAAACCGTCCCTCCAGACTGTATCATAGGCTGCAGTAAGGTCGATAAATACAATCGATGTGTTGAGGTTCGCTTGGTAACCTGCTTCAATGTGGGTCGTCAGCGCTAGTGCTTAGTCCGAACAACTACGCACGGATCTAAACCCAGCCTGCTCTATAGGTATCACTGCGTTGATGGCATGTTCTATTCTGTTGTATATCAGCCTTTCAAACATCTTACATATACACAGCACTGAGTAGAGCGATCGGGCGGTAGCTCTCTGGCTGGTCATTGGGCTTACCAGGTTTAAGTAAAGCGATGACTTGGGATGCAATGATAGATCTTAATGAACTAGAGCGATCGGGCGGTAGCTCTCTGGCTGGTCATTGGGCTTACCAGGTTTAAGTAAAGCGATGACTTGGGATGCAATGATAGATCTTAATGAACTTAAAATTGGCAGCCTCAATAGGACGGATGACTTTCCCCCACTCCTGGACTTCGATACACCATACAAAACGCTGTACCCGGAAAAAGAATTTTGGGGCAGAACTCCGCCTACACCGCAAGAGCACATTGCCTTCACGGATGGGTCGGAAACCGACAATGGTACCCGTTCTGGAATTGATTCAAGAGAACCGGAGCTAAGTACCCCTTTAAGACTTCCGGAAGAATTTAGGCAGAGGTTTTGGGGGTACAGAGAGCGGCGGAGCTGTTAGTGACGAAGCTGTTATCAGATAATGATATCACCATATTAATCAACAGTCAGGCCGCGCTCAGAGCGCTAGAATCGTATAAATCGGCAATTCTAGAAGGTTGTCGCTCTGCGCTCAAACCCCTAAGCAGACATAACAGGGTTAAACTATGTTGCGTACCAACCAGGACACTCTGGTGTAGAAGGAAATGATCTCGCGGAAGAGCTCTAGCAAGAAGGGGGGGGCACTACCTATAGCCGACATGGTACCAAGGCTTTTTGGCCGGCCTTAGATCACAAAACGACCAAAGTAATACTTGGACTGAATAGGGCAAAGCTAAGAATTCTAATAGGAATAATCTCCGGGCAAATAACCTGTAGGATAAAATGCATCGCATCGATTATTGTATCCAATTCCACTTACGGTCCTCCAGCGACACTTCACATGGAAGCCAAATTTAAAAGACCGACGTGTCCTCTGATTCCATATGAATTTTTCAAAACTCCATTGTTGTGGTGAGAAGAGTTCGCCAATAGAAAAAAGGCTGTAATCCCGGAACATCCGCATTAAATTCAATCGCAAGAAATTTCATGAATTTTTAAAATGCAGATACACGTTCAAAGTATGCGCTGTCAATAGATATGTCCTGGTCAGTTTGGATGTGGGCATCCCGTTCCCTCCAAACATCTATATGTACACCGCACAAGAATGCATCGACGTTTCACAGCAGAGGACATTTTAAGTCAATGCACACAATGAAGCTTCATCTGTAGAATCTCTCTTCTGTCCTTAAAACTCTAACAACAATGTTGTATGTGTGTGTGTGTGTGGAATCCCCTTATATGTACGTATCGAAGCAAAATGTAATAACCTAAGAACATTGCGAAACACAAAAAGGACGCAAAGGAATGAAAATTGTTATATTAGATTACTTCATGGTCGAGTGACGATATCATCTTGGAGCGTAATATTTCCTTGAAGGAACACTCAACGACTGCTACTGCTACTACTATGGCTACTCTTTTGAACAAGCACTTCATTTTGTGTGCAGCAGCAGGATTTTGATCGATTGAACGTTCAATGGTTTGGTTTGGTTGTGGATATCCTCATCCCTCCCCGCCCGCCCTTCTTTTTCTTCTTCCGTCACGTCCTTCCATCTGAAATGTTGTGAAATAGTGAAAACTGTCGAAGCGTAAACGTTCCATGGTGATTCACATCACATGACTATTAAGGGCGTAGCGGATTGATGGAGCAGCAGCAACACAGCAGGACAACGACGACGACGACGCCTTGTTCTTACACATGTACTCTAGTACTCGTACTCTAATACATGTACACCGGAAATATTGAACTTGCTAAAGTTGAATGGAATTCCTCAAAAGAAATTCTCAATTCAACTGTGGGTGGGTGTCCTTAAAGTATGCATAATAATGGACTCGCAAGAGCAACTTTCTCAAAGACATCCACCATAGCATCGCTTTTGCTATTGTGAATGACTTGTAAACAAGGGCGACATTTTTTCTTTTATTTTTGTTTTACTGTATGGAATGAGAATAAAATCGAATCGAAATCCTTGCATGCCACTATAGAATTTTTATAGCTTCGCTTTTAATACTCGTACCAATTCCCATTCGGTATTTATGAACATAAAATCAATGTACCATGGAAGTATATTATGGGCATTGCTTTTAAGGATTCCCTGCGTGCGGTATGGGGTGCGCACTTGTGGGGGTGGCATGAGCCCTCCTCGGCTTGTAAATGGACCAAGGTGATGTGCCTCTCGCTTAATAGGCGCCATCGAATAGATGTTGGCCAAAAAAAAATGACTAGACGTTGAACGGAATACATAATGCGGTTGGTTACCAATGAAAAGGAGATTTTCAACTGTAATTCGATTCCACCTCCACTTCTCCAAAAAAAAAAGAAAAGAAAATTGAGTCTTGTCCATTTTATTTTTGGCAGTCTTTCAAAAAATTCCAACATTTTTATTGAGCGCTGTTGATCTGAAGTTGGCTGCAGTTTAATGTGGTGTCGGGAAGCACTTTACTCCAATGAAGTACGAGTACTTTATGCTTTGGTGGAAGATAAAATCATTTTTATGAAGTCCAAGTGCAAGTGCAAGGAGCACCTTGCGAACCACCATCTGTATAGAGCTGAAAGTCAATAAGTTCTATATGCATACAGTGCTGGACATATAAATAGCACACATTGAATTTTCTCAATATAAAGATTACTGTAAAACAGGTGATGAAACAAATGACTTTTCTACTGGGCACCGTAGCGCAAGTGGTTAGTGCGTCGGACTACTGAGCCAGCGGTCTTGGGTTCGAATCTCGCCGCAAAACACCTAAACATTTTTTTCACAGTGCCCACCTCTTCCGAATGCCTGACAAGCATTCAAGAGTGTCATTTGTCATGTAAAGCTTCCCAACTCGCCGTTCGGAGACGGCAGAAAACTGTAGGTCCCTTCCATTCGTGCAAAAATATAACGCGCACACACATGGTTGCCGGAAAGCTAGCTACCTAGAACTGCTGAAGCCAAAATATTTATTTTATTTTTCTACTAATAGTATCTGTTTATTACACTTAAAAATATCAATTTAACCAGCCAAAAAATGTGATGATTTTCTTGAAAATAAAAAAATACAGTGCCGTTCAAAAAACTTTGCTCAAAACAACTTTTTTCGAAGTTTGGCGAATTGGTTACTGTTCACACCAAAACTATCACTTGTCAACAATTCATGGCACCCTGTATTTTGTGCTCAATTATTCACGTTTGAAAGCCCAGATGGCACTTTCATAGATTAAAATTGTATGCTTAATAATAATGTCACTATTTCCGTTTTATCATTCTTTCTCTTTTTTTACTAACCACCATCGAGGTAAGACGTTCTTTGTACATCCAATAAAATTAACAATTAGAAACCAACCCATTGACTTTTATTGTATTTTTTCATATCCCAAAACGCGAGATCATAACCGATCCCAACAGTTACAATAACTTCAAATTTTTTAATAAGGTTTTGATTTCTTAGCCATTTTCAGACGTTTCATGAAATTTTAGGTTTTTTGGGCACTTAGCTCATTTTTAGAAATGAATGCAAAATTGTACTTAATGCGGCTTTTTTCATTTTTTATTGCTTCCCACAAATATTGTCCATTCAATAAGTACTTTGTTGGACTTCTTGCTTTTATAACTGCTGTACATCTGCGGTTCATTGACTCAGATAGGTGGATACAGGTATGGTGTCCAAGAGCCGGATTATTAAATGTTTTAGGATTCCAATTGACTATGGACGCTTCTTTGCAGCTTTAAGTCTCATGATTGACCAAAAATTCTCATTTGGTCTGAGGTATGAGCTGTTGGGAGGCCAACTAAGCACATCAGCATTTTTATCTTCGAAGTACTTTTCGTATTTGCAATTTTGGCTGTATGGCTAGGAGCATTGTCCAGTTGAAAAATGAATCTAAGTGTCACCAAAAACCTCTGACGCGGGAGGCTCTAATTCATATTCTAGGAATCGTAGATAAACTGCTGTGGTGTCTTTCGATTCTAGGGAGCCCGTTCTATCTTCCCCATGTCCACAGAAGCATCCCCAGACCATCACACATTCAGTTTTGCAAGCATTCTGAGCTCAGTCTTTCCTTTGGTTTTCTTCGCGCAAGAAACCTCCTTGGATTCGCCGGAAAAGATAATATTGTTCCACATGGCTTGAATCCAATTAAGATGTTTCTCAGCCCAAATTAATAATTTTTCTCTGACTCTTATTCGAAAATCCGGTTTCAGTACTTGCTTGAGTGCTCTAAGTCTAGCTTTTACGAGCCTTTTTCTCACTGAGCTTGCTGAAATTATTTCTTCTTAAGGTCCAAATAGATAATTTTCAATATCCACTGAAGTCTAAAACTAATAGGCCGAATTCGAGGTTTGCAAACGCATTAGCAAAATTAACTGCAAAGCAAAGAGTTCTACAACGTAGTAGTTTGCTCAAAAGTAAAAGCATCTGCGCAGCTGTGTTTTGCTTTGCAAGTCTTGCTTTTATAAATTCGCCTGTACTGACGGCTTTGGAACACCAGAAAACGATCTTCCACTGTGGTCGTATTTTTTGTCCCCTCTGAGCCTTTTTTTCAACTGGTAGTCACGGCCTGACGATATTTTTTTAAATTCCATGCTACAGTACGCAATAAATCTTTCAGAAATTTGACGGGTTGTCGAGTTTAAACGTGACAGAAACAAAATATTAGGTTTGCATTCCGAACAGATTTTTCCCATTGTTTTGCTTTTTTAAGTACTTTGGTTCATCTCGGATGGCTATCACGAGCTCAATGCACCTCTCCTTCATAATTACATCGACGTTTGTGCACTATTTCAACGATATTTTGATACCTAGTACAAAAAAATATCGTAGCTCTTATATATTCCAAGAATTGCATCCGAAAGAGTAAAAAAACATTTGAACGCAATTTTTCGAACGGCACTGTATTTTTGTTAAAGCAAACCTGGCCATATGAATAGCTTATGTTTCGTTACGCCAAAGATATGAAATTTAGGTAAATACCTTTATGGACAAAGCCTAAAAGCTAGTATTTTGTCGGGAAACCTATATTTTTGGGCACAGCTCACAAACTTCTTCCTTTCGGAAGACTCTCCACTGAAGCCTCACAATTTGTTTTTGGGATAGACCTCCCGGCGACTTGTATTTGTTCCCACAATTCTGCAGCATTTCATGGTTTGACTACTTCTTTGTATTGCCGGACGTCATTCCGTAGTTTCTCGATCGAGTTCGGGTCAGAAAATCGTGCTGGCCACCCTGAAACGTTTATATTTTGATCATTAAGACAACACCATACAAGGCGGGAAGTGCGCTTAGGATCGTTGCCATGCCTAAACCGCCATACCAGTGGCATATTGTCCTCAGCAAATAAGATTATGCTTTCCGCGATAATGAGTTTATAGACGTAATTGTCCGTTTTTGTGATAATCTTCACGGTCGCTCGCACCCCGTGCCACCCAAAACCAGCCCACACCATCATATTTTCTCCATCGTTTTAACCATTTTGATAGTGTATTTGGATTTCTGTTTTTGGTTAAGTGGACGTACCTTTTTCCATCCGATCCGAGCCCATACAAGTCGCATTTATAACTGCACAGTACATTTTCTTTTGCTTTGAACTTTTTTTTTGTCACGAGCGGATTTCTCTGTGCACCCTCTGAAGGTTATTTTCCCTGTAAACGCCTTTTAATGGTTTTATCGGATACACTAATAGAATGTTAACTCATAAGACTTACCTCTATAGCTTAAGGCCTCAAAATTCTCAACAATTTGTCCACTTTTGAAGTAGTTTTGAAGTGGTTTTCCTCTTACAACATTTTTTTTTGACACTCCCAAACACCTGCACTCGACGTAAGCCATTGTCGATAAAGATAACGTTTTTGGACCATTGTAGTTGCTCAGAAATATTTGAAACCGTTAAGCCGTTAGCCTTCAAATTAAGTATGAGCTGTCGTGATTCCTCTAAGCAATGTGGTCCTCTCCCCATATTTAAAGACATTTTCTGATACTTAATATTACCTAAATTAAAATACTTAATATAATTGCTTTCAAATGAATTATTAAATAATAATTAAATATCAACGAAATATTGGTAAAACTGCGCACGAAGACGCTCTTTATGTGGCCAGGAAAAAACACTCCTTTTCCCACTGTGATCGATGATCTCGAAAGCAGGAAGAGTTAGCCATAGCCGTTTTGGTATATATGGCTGAGCATATGCATATCTTTTTTTGCTTGTTTTTTTGATTATATTTAACGGAAATGTACATAATTTGGAATACATGCGAGAACATTGTGCTATTTATATGTCCACCACTGTGTGTACATATTTTTACTTGTATTTATTGCTTGGGCGAAAGTGGAAACTAGATTTAAGTCTGTAATCTGGTTCATCGAAATGGAAAACTGTTTGGCAAATGAAGACATTAACTAGCGGTAAAGTGATTTTAATTTCTTTTTACCTTTGAAACCCCTTAACCCTTTTCAACATTCAAGGTGCAGTCTTGGGGATAAGAGTTTCACATTCAATCGTCATAAAAAAAAAACCCTAACCTAAAAAATTTCTAATTACTCGACATTCCACCCGAGCATTATGCACATTCATCATGTGAGTGTTTGCTGCTACTGCTCATCGAGTGTTGGTTCTCGATGTATCCTTAATCCTTAAGGATCCGCTTTTAAGTTGAAGGCAAAGTCTCTCACACATGGTTGAGTTTAAAGTTTTCATTTCAAAACACTTTAAATAGCTACGAATCTATGTACTCGTAGATGGAACAGTTTCAGGGATTTTTTTTGCAAATTTCCATGAAATGATGCAGTATCTACTGCAGTACTTCTCCGAACCCTTTTTGTGACATGAACGGAAAGGAAGTGTCACTTTGATGGAGCAATTGTTTTGAATTCACTTTCTTTAGGATTTGCGTTGAGAAGACAATTTGTGGTTGTGTGGATTTGGGGTATTTTAGAGGAACCTTAAAGGGGTTTTATTTTTCCGCATTTAGATTGGATTTATTAGAAAAGTTCAATCCATTTACGAGTATGTAAGTAGGTAGGCAATAACAAAAAAAGGAATCGGGGGGAGCTTTAAATTATTGCTAATCAAATTATTCGTTCTTTATAGTTCTTTAGTGAAAGGCGGAATTGCTTGTCATTTTTTAGTTGAGTTGGTGTTATGTGTCATCTCATACGCCATGTTAGCTCGGAGGAAAGACTAAAAGAAATTTACTTGCGTTCTTTTCGAATAACTTTAGTAGTATACAGAGGCTCATGAGAATTAAGAATTTAGATTGAAATATACTTATATGTACATGCACTGCGACATAGGATAGATCTATTGAGCCACATCACTGATGACAGCCAGTTTCCAGACTAAAGAACAGGGGGCCCACATATAGTGGATTTTAAATTTAAAAAGAAAAACTTTTCGTTTGATCAACGAATTTTTACAAAACTACCAAATATTGAAGCTTAATCTTTGCTACAATTTATGATGTTTAGATCAAAAAATAATATCCTTTAGCTAAAGCTATGTTCAGACGATTGCCAGATCTGACAATATTGTCAGGGCCACACATGTGCTGACAATTAACTGCCAATTAGCTGACAATGCTCTGAAAATATTTGCATTAAATCGAAGAATTAATTGCCAGACGTTGTCAGACTCATAGCATTCGATAGACATTTTTCTTCTTTGTGCTAAAATACCTTTATACATGGAAAACTGTATGCCGCAGGCAAAAACTTTGTATGATAAATTTGTACGCACCAAAATAAGTGAAAAAAATTAAAAGTTATAAGCGCACACTTCCCAAGATAAATGCGATTTGTACAAAATTTTTTTTTAAATTGTGTTTGAAGACCACTAACTCGAAAATGAAAGCACCGATGGTAATAGCCACCCCCTTCAATACGTTTCTTTTTTTTTCATAAAATGAAAAATCAGCTCCCAAAATAATATATTTCACTGAAATAATAACAAAAATATCTGACATTATTTTATTTGTAGATGTTCCAAGCTTCGCACATTTTTTCATTCGCAGACCTGACAATATTGTCAGATCTGGCAATCGTCTGAACATAGCTTAACGGCAATTTTGGTTTTCAGAAAACTAATATATAATGTTTGTTTATTACTTTTTTCAAAGTTGGTTCTGTCAAGGCTTAATATAAATATGTAAACACATATGTACATGTACATGTGACTTAATGATCATTTTGAAGTCCGCAGGACGTTATTCTTTTCAGATAACCTCGGAGGAAGAGGTCTGGAGGTGTTTAGTGCAGAGAAACATTTCTCGAAGAACAGTTATCGTATCTCTGGTTGTATGGAAAGCAGCACCGCCATCTGGGGATGGCTCTATACTCGTCCCCATTTACCATAACTGGATCTGCATTTGCGATTTCAATGGAAATAGGGTACTGTGATCATTTAAGCCGAAAAGTACACCAAACCGTGGTTCGAAGTGAATCTACCTGAATTATTCAACGGTTTTCCTTACCCCAGTGTTGCAATGCCGTCATTGGAAGGAGAATAAATAATATGCGGTCCATCGTTATAAAAATACTATTTATTAATTCGTACATGGAAAAAATAAGAATCTTTGAAAGAAAATGCCTGAGAGCTTGCATGCAGATGTACAGGAGCGAACATTCCGACTTTCGGCATTACGTTTCAAACAAAAGCTATTGGATGCTTCCGGTGTGTCCAGAATTGACAATGTGATTCTGGGCCTTGTAAGGAATCATTTTGTCCGGTCGGCGAATGTTATGGGAAACGAACTCATTTCGGGCTTGTTCTATCCCAACCCTGAATATTTCGGAAATACATTAGAAAGTGGATACATACCACATGAAGCATTCTTGTTTCTGGATGCTCATGGCTATCTATCAGACTTAACGAACGTACCGATAATATACCATGTTGCCAGACGAGCAACTGATAAAAGAATTAAGTATGTACCTACAAGCTTGGGGGATGGCAATGCTATCTTAAGATACTGCGTAAGCATACCTGAAAAAGATAAAAATAATTATGATAGACTCAATCGGGAGAAATACTGGTGGCTTGATTGGGCTTTTAGATGTAAGTTAGTTTCAATTAGTTTTATTTAGTATTAGTTAGATTTAAGTTCTTAGTTATAAATTTTATAAAAAAATATAAATAATACATTGAAAGGTCTTACACAAATTTTCCTTAAATCAAATAAAAAATTAATATTTAAAAAAAAAACACATAACATACATATAATTAATTATAAAAAACATTATCATACACAAAAAAAATAATATAAGTATTGAGTGCCACTAAGGCCATTAACTTTAATAAAAAAAAAAAAAAATATATATATAGTTTTTAAGTTTATTTAGACTAAAAAAAATGTAATATTGTTTAAATAAAATAAATAAACGCTTTGAAAAAAAGAAAAAAAAAAACTATTTATTAATTAACATGAGTTGACGCAGCATGCACCGATCGTTTAGAGGTTGGAACTCTGGCACACGGGAAAAGAGCCGACAAATTTGACAGCTTGATATGACAGTTCAGTGGTGAATCTTATCAGTATCTCCAGTTATTTAGGAGCGGATGTAACACCCAGAAATGTAAATTTTCTTTTATTTATAATACCATTGAGGTGGAAATAGGCTTCGTATACATATGTACATACATATGCAAGATAGATTATTAGATCTCGTCTTCTTAAATTCAAATGATGTCAAAGCAGATGTTTCTGAAGCGCCAGTCCCTCTTTTAAACAACTCAATTTATCATAAACAAATGCTGATTGAAATTGGTATTTATTCGTATGTAAAAGCAGAAACGAGTTTGGTTAGCTCTTTTAATTTTCTAAAATGTAACTATGTGGCATTAAGTGAGTATCTTCATTCTTTTAACTGGGATATGGAATTTGAAAATCTATGTCTACGTGATATGTATAATCATTTTATTGCAATAATTAATGTCGGTTTTTCCATGTTTGTTCCAAGCTCTGTAAGGAAATACAAATCCAAGCCCCCGTGGTATAATAGACGACTTTTGCACTTGAAAAACTTGAAAAACAAAGCATATAAACGATTCAAAAAATCGGGAAATAATGATGACAAATTAATATTTTGCAATCTGAGTAAAGACTTTACAACATTAAGTAAATTTTTGCATAATATATTCATATTTAATATTGAAAATAAACTTAAATATGATTCAAAATCATTTTGGTCTTTTATAAACCAAAAGAGGGGTTCGAATAGATTGCCTATAGAAATGTTTTATAAAAATTCGATATCGAAAGATGTTCAAAATTCCGTCGAACTATTTGCTCAGTTTTTTGAATCTGTTTTCTCACCGTCAGTAACACCAAATTTGTCCGAATCTTATTCTATGCCTAAAATTGATTTCGGCCAGTTGGTTTTAACAGTTCAGGATATTGAATTGACTATCAGTAGCCTCAAACCGAATCCTAACCCTGGTGCTGATGGTATTCCTGCAATAGTTTTAAAAAACTGTTGTAGTTCTATCGGAAAACCTTTAGCTATGATTTTCAATTTATCGCTAGCGTCAGGGCTATTCCTCGATGAGTGGAAGATCTCGTTTCTTGTACCTATCTTTAAATCTGGCTCTAGAAACGACATCGAAAACTATAGAGGTATTTGCAAACTGTCTGCTATACCGAAGCTTTTTGAATGCATAGTAAAAAATAAAATTGATTTTCACATCAAAGAGCATATATCCGAGTTTCAGCACGGATTTGTTTCTGGCCGTTCAACGACATCTAATCTGGTGCATTTTACATCTTATGTAATCAATGCTATTAAAACTGGATGTCAAGTTGATGCTGTCTATACTGACTTTAGCAAGGCATTTGATTCTGTGAATCATCTGTTGCTAATCAAGAAGCTAGAAAAGTTTGGATTTCACTCAGTAATGTTAAAGTGGATTGATTGGATCATTTTTAACTGCCAGGTTTCAGAAAGTATGTATTGATAATATATATTCAAGATCAATTTCCTGTACCTCTGGAGTTCCACAAGGCAGCCATCTAGGGCCGCTCCTTTTTATTATATTGATTAATGATATTGTTCAAATTTTGCCACTGCCTCATGTATGCTGATGATCTAAAAATATTTTTAAAAATAAAAAACTTAGATGATTGCTTAAAGATCCAGATGGACCTTTACTTTTTATCGAATTGGTGCTTTATCAATTGTTTAAAGCTGAATGTTCGTAAATGTTTAGCCATCTCTTTCACACGATCTCAAATGCAACATCCGTTTGCTTATTGTATTGAGCTCTTGCCTCTAAAAAGAGTTGATAAAATCAAAGATCTCGGTGTTCTAAATATTAGATTCAAAACTTACGTTCGTTCCACATGTTGAATTTATAGTTGCGAAACCTAACTCACTAGCCGGGTTCATTAAAAGAAACTCGAAAGATTTCTCTGATCCTTATACTTTGCTATCGCTCTTTATTGCCTTGGTTAGGTCAATACTTGAATATGCCGATGTAGTGTGGAATCCTAACTATTTAATCCATTCGGATCGTATTGAAAAAGTACAAAGGCGCTTCACAAAATATATCTTTTTTAAAATGCGGTGGGATTTTGAGCCCTCTTATAAAGCAAGATGTAAGCTATTAGGCATAATGACACTTAGTGCTAGAAGGCAGGCACACGATATTATGTTTGTGAGAGACGTCTTTTGTTCCCGCGTTAATAGTCCTAGTCTTCTATCTATGTTACCAATTTATGCTCCTGTGAGGGTTTTAAGGGATCATCATATTTTTTATGAAACAGGGCATAGAACAAACTATGGTCGAAATGAACCAATATCTAGATCTCTGAGATCATTTAATGAAATCAGTAGTCATATAGATTTTCAAATCTCAAGAGAGCGTTTCAAATGCATTCTGTTCCGGTTGCTTTCTAGCTAGTCAAGATATTATTTACTTATTTTCTGTTTTGTTATCTGCTATTTTGCTGTTTTATTTTTATATTCTTTTATATATTGTTATTTTTTTTTACTTATACTTTTAATTCGTAATCTGTTAGCTTAAGTTTATTGATGAAATAAATAAATAAAATAAAATAAAATATTGTGCTCAATGTAAGATTCGAAAGCGCTCGCAAATTCCGTATATGATCATCCAATGCACTATTATTCAAAATCTGAATATTTAATCTGAACGATGCAAACATCATGGCGTACTGGTTAGTGCGTTGGACTATTGCACATGCCGCCCCGGGTTTAATCCCAGCAAACACCTAAAAGTTTTTTTCACGGTGCCACCTCTTTCAAATGTCTGATAAGCATTCAAAGGGTATCATTTGTCATGAGGGGCTTCTCAACTCGGAGTCGGCAAAAAAACTGTAGGTCCCTCCCATTCGTGCAAAAAATAATACGCACACACAAATGGTTGCTAGAAGCAGGCCCTGGGTTCACCCCGAACTGTAGCGAGACCTAAGGAAAGGAAGAAGATGAAAACATTTTTCTGAAACATATTGCTTCGTTCTAAAGGTCCACAAGTTCTACGAATTTACATATCTAAATTTTTATTGCCACAGCTCGATTTGGTAGTCTAAGCCCGGTAGTAATCAAGCGCTCATAAATCGCTTTTAAAGTTAAGAGGCTGTTAAGCCTAAATTGTTGGTTAGTATTTATCAAGCACTAATATGTTTTTGTCTATGCTACTTCGACTATAAGAAAATCGATTTTCGGATTTACGAATGCGCTCTTTTCGATCAATGGCGCTCTTTTTCGAACATGTCAATGTCAGTGACAAATGAGAATGTAAATATGGGGTGACGATGATGCAGCACAGCTGTATATGGTGAAATTGATGTTTGTTATCTAAGATATTTACCGGAGACAATAATAACTGTCTCTGACACTATTGCCCGTAACTTAAGAGTGGTTGGGACTCATAAGTCTTATGAGCGCACGTAAATACGCACTAATAGCGATTGGCGAAAAGGTTTATGAGGCTCTTAGTTTATGAGCGCTTGATAACTACCGGCCAAAGCCTATTTTGGGACGTATTGCTCAAATCCATCCTGTGGTCTTATGAGGTTACAGAATTCTATGTCGGAAACTTCTGAGATGTCTTCAACCAAGTATCTGTAGAGTGTAAGCTGTCTGGCTCGCCGCAAACACCTAAAAGTTTTTCACAGTGCCCACCTCTTTCGAATGTCTGACAAGCATTAAAGAGTATCATTTGTCACGATTGAGCTTCTCAACTCGCCGTTCGGAGTCGGCAAAAAACTGTAGGCCCCTTCCATTCGTGCGAAAATATAACACGCACACATAAATGGTTGCGAGAAACAGGCCCAGGTTCATCTCGAGCTGTAGCGCCAACTAAGTATGAAAGTAAGCTGTCTGGCTCTAGCTAGTTCAGGTGCAGGACATTCACAGAGAAAGTGAAATAGGCGCAGAAGCACTTTTGCAGCTGCGACAATTCGAGTTGAATGAGATACCTAATCTGGGAAAAACATCAGCCCCGATTGGTCAATGACCCGTACTTATTGGAACGATCTCAGCTCGTGATATAAACGGGCCAAATCTTCCTATAAATGATACAGTTGTTGAGAGTTTTGCATTTATAGTTGCCCTTCGAGAAAGTGTGCTAGAGGGGCCCTTTGCTAGTCCTAGCGGAGGGTAAACTGAACTGGCTGAACCGCTTCTGGCTAACATGTCGACCCTTTCATTCTCCTCTATGTTGCTATGGGCAGGAACCCAGAGAAGGGTGATACTACTTACCTCCTTACATTGTTCTACCAATAGAACCAATCTAGAATTGTCTGGTCCGGGAAGCTTGTTCCAGAATTTAGATCTAGTATCTTTTCCTGCTCTTCTTTGGTTTATCACTGATGATTTTATTGCATATCCCACAGAGAGGCTCTGAACCCCGAAAAGGCATCTTCGTCCCTTCTTCATCAACGGGCCAGTTTTCAGTTTTGACGTGGTAAATGATAATGTCCTAAACCCTCTATTGTTTCAGTGAACGCCTTCTAAAAAAAGTAAATTCTCAACCTGGAAGTTTCTGAAGTAAGTTAACCACTATCAGATCTGTGTAGGTTGTAAAATGAATCGCTTTGCATTTCATGTTTAATCATATGAATCCTTTTTTGAACGGACCCAAATAACTAACTTACGACGGAATGGATCGATGAACACAAAGCAACATGTAGACTTACTCAGAACACTGGCTTCCATTGTGTGCTAGAAAAGGAAAATAAGAAGTAAGGCCTCTACCGTGAGTTTTTGCGTCAACTGACGGTTTTTCCATTCCAGCAAGTGTTCTCTAGCGGTTAACGTTCCATCAACTCTTCTGTTTATCAACACCAAATCCACTTCAGAGATCATCGCCCAAAAGGTATTTTTCAGTTCATTGTTCGTTCAACTTTCGGAATACTGAGTCACTGAGTGTTTCTATCCACCCCACGATATTGGCTTTAAAAAATACTGAATCCTTTGTAGATACGTACATGTAAATACTCATACGTCATCTAGTCTGCTTTTTTTTCAAATTTGCAAACAGAATTGAAAACTTTTCCTTGATGTGTACGAACGGTACTCGTTCACTTGGACTAGCAATGCAAATATTAACTTCTGACAATACCACACGAAATTTTCCGCATTTTCATTTCGATCTAGTGATTGCCAATGAACAAACAACGCAGTACTCTGAACCCTAACAGCAGGAGCCACAAACAGAAAGAGTTCCTGAAATGCAACCTTTTAGCCCGTATGCAAGTCATTCAGTCTTAAAAATTTCCATTTAATTAATTTCCCATTGAGTCCGAACGCAAGCCTTACAAATCCTGAGCAAAAACAAAAAAACAAAAACACAATCTCTGCACAGTACTCGATAAAATGAAAACAGACAAGGACACCGAACTTTAAATAAGATTTACGAGGACAAAACGGGACGCTATGCCGATGCCAGCCAAGAAACTTGGACTGAAAACAACAGCTAAAGTGTTTTCTTTTTTTTAAATGAACCATTAAGTAAAAATCCTTAACAGAGAGAGAGAGGAAGACCCACCCCTTCATCGTCCAACATAATTAACATAATCGCCTTAAATATCTTTCGTTTTCCTTTACTATATACGAAGACGTCCTCTCCTCCGAATGCAAGGATCAACTGTTCAATATAATAGAAAACGAATAGCTGTGTCCTTTAAAACGGCACAGCGGCGCGGCGACTCTGGGGAATGATGACTAAACGGCCCCCTACACGATGTCTATGGAAAGCATTTTTATAAGTAGCTGTTGCTTACTTAACAACTTTTCCAAGGAAATGCAAATTTTTCAATTAACGACACCCTATACATCGAAAAAAAAAATGGGAAATTTACATAGCGGATCTGTCTCCATTCGTCGATTTTAAAATTAACATAATAGGATTCTACAAAACCGCCGCCGCATTCAATAAGTCCTCTCCTAGCACAACAAACAAAACCGACAACAAAAATAAATAAATAAAGTCCTCGTGTGAACGAGGTCATTATGCTACGCTAAATAATAATTTGCGACCATCAAAAACGATTTAACGCTTCAGAGCAGTCGTACCTTTGCCTTGGAATAATTCAAGAGTTTTTAAAGAGTCCTTTCGATGTAATCGTCCTCTTCGTTATTATCACGCACGACACGGTACGAAACGGAACCAACCTAACAACCACACACACATATCCTTTAATTAAACATCGAATCCGAGTGACTACAGGCTACAGGGTTTGAATAAATTTTCGACTTTCAAAATTGATGATGTTTACGCTGAGGAAGATTATCCCCTGTATATCCTTGGCGCTGGTGTTTCCTCATTCTTTAATATCTAAAACCAATTTGCAGTACTTTGAGAAAAGTTTAAAGGATAACTAACTGGTACTGGCTCACCGCTCACCCAACTTACCAAAATCATAGACAGTAGACAGAGTTCGGTGGTGTGGGTTAAGCAGGCGAGGCGAGTGGCCCTTAACTAATTATATCCTTGCATCAGGGAGTGCGAGAGAATATCCAGCCTCGGGAGCTCAACTGTCGGCTGTTGGATAACGTTGGGATGTGACTGTTGTACCAGCACACAATGTCTCACCAACGGAAAGGGTAGAATATGAATTAGCAATTTGAGGTTAGATTTGCTTTTGCATTTTGGCCCGATGTTGCCATAAGGAATATTTTGTCATAATCATTACCATCATCATCATCATCATCAGCGTTGTTGTTGTTGTCGTCATCTTCTTCGTGGTAGTTGTCGCGCAGAAAGGATGACACACACAAAACTTCACCACTTAAACTAACTTCAATTTGTAATTGTCGTCCTTGCCTTCATCAGTTTCGAGTTTCCAATGGTAACGGAACGGGGTGCGGCGACAGGATAAATGGCCAAGAAGTAAAAGTATCCCTACTCCCAAGGAACATTGCGGTAAGTGCGATATGCTTTTACATACTCGTATACCAATTTGATAAATTATCATTTATCCTTGTTGGCTCCTGTTTTACACTGTTCATCTGTTCATCTACTCATCTGTGATTCCCAATGTCAGATCCTGAATGTGTTGAGTACCCAAAGTCGTGATTTTAAATTTTAATTAACCGGATTAGTTGAGCGTGGAACCTTGCGGCCGCACACATAGCCAAGAGCCGAGTCATCCTCACATAAGGATTGATAGTGGTTGCATAATGATCCTGGAAGTGTAATTAAATGGGACAACACTTCAGTGTGTGCGACTGTGCTTTCTTGTTTCGAACTTGAGTCAAAGCAAGTTGGAAAATGGCCTCTAGCAAAGCGGAGATGTCTTAGGGGGGTGGTGTTCCTGGCACTCCATTGTTGTATGTAACTCTAATTGTGTAGCTCCTTTCGTAGATATACGGGTGAAATGAAAAATGAAATATAAATGAAAATGTGTCTGCTCACAGGGACGAAAATCTGTCTAGTTCACCGCCGGACAGTCACGCCATCAAAAAGTCATTTTTGTACAGGAGCTGGAGAGCTGCGTTGCTCTCGGTGTTTTGGGTCGTTTGCATGAATAAAAGAATGCGACTCTAACGCAAATTGGATTTTTGGTTTCTTCTCCAGTGGCAGCGGCTTAAGTTACGTACAACATGAAGGATCTAACCTATAGCAGCGCGGAGTGTAACAAATTACAGCCAGCCTAGCAGATTTGTTGTGTGCACAGAAATGCTAACGAAATGTCAATTAGAATGAAATATGAAAGGGACACTGACACTGGAGTCCAGTTACATGGTAAAAATCGCCAACGACCGACGCGACGTGAACGTGTAGAGATGATTTGAATACGCCTGAAGTTTAGGGCAGTTTCATCGGAATGTGACAAATTTAAAATTCAACTGGAATCCTAAGCCAACTTTCCATTTTGATTCAACTGACTTTTGTTTTCAAATATGGCGACCGAGAAACCCTGCAAACTCATTACTTGATTTTTTTTTTTGTTTTATAATTTAGATACACACGCTGAAGGGGATATGAACACCCTTATAATGTTTACACACAGCCACAGCGCGAGCACATGAAGGATCCGCCGTTCATATCGAAGGTACAGCTCCAAGTGGTCCTGGAATCATTAAGGAAGAAGAAGTCAGTCGGAATTGAAGGAATATCGAACATTGTGCTTAGACTAGAGATTACAACCCCGCGATCCCATTTTCATTTTCTGGTCCCAAAAATTCCGGGATTACAACGCACAAATCGCGGGATTTTCGGGATTGGTAACTAAAATATTCAGATCGAAAACAATTTTGTCTGCCTGCGGTATTTATTTCTACAGGAGCAAATAATATCCTTTTAGTGTAAGCAATGGGTTGCATGCATTAAAACTAGTAAATGATTTTACTAGACAATTTTTAAGTAAATATGTAGTCGCTTTTCGTAGGGGACATAGTATTTACTAGATGCGGATGAATCTCACTAGTAAATTTTATTTATTTATTTATTTATTTTTTTTATCAGTAACTATACTCTGTTCCACAAAAATTGTCAGTACAGGTCTTATGGGGGAGGTTTTTTTCAAACACTGGTGCCTGTACAGTGTACATGTCTTCATGACACTCAATTAGAGAAATCGCCACTGAAATAAAAACCAAAGCACTGACTTACACAGGTTTTGTTTTTGTAATTTACCACAAATTCGCATACATCCCCCCACATCGACCAGCCAACTCCACAGTCGGTGGCTTAGTGTTCCTTAAACATCGATAGTCTATCGATACTTATCGATAGTGAATGACTATCGAAAACATCGATGGTCTTAGGAACTATCGCAAGTAACCAGAATTAATGCATAATTTTCTATTCACATATTGTACACCGCTAAATACATTATGTATTTTATTGTACTGAATGCACTCTCAAGAATACAGTGTGTAATGTTACCGTAAACAGAGTTTTCTGCTGGTGGTGACTATGCCAGGCACAGAGTAAGTATAAGGGGAATCCCCCACGAAATAATAAACTTAATGGGCCACCGCACACGAGATCAATTCTACCGACAGAAAACTAGTTTCGTACCATACTTCGAGCGCACACGGGATGATTTCTACCGGCAGGAAAAATTATGTACATAAACCCATTTTCAGTGTGGTAGTATTTTTTCGGACCAACATATTTTGAAAGCTGTGTATGTATAAGTTTCCTACCTTGTTCAACCGCTCAAACTCGGTAGAAGATTTTCAGCCGTTTCTTACCGCAGACCTCAGTCCCTTCGCCCACATAACAGGTTTTCTGCCGGCAGAAATCATCTCGTGTGCGGTGGCCCAATGTTTTGATCTTCTACTTGCGATTGTCATTTTCTTTGGGTACAGCTGACACACGGGTCACATCACATTTGAATTATTTTTTTTAAAAATTACGAAATTATGAGTAAAATATTGGGAGAAGTCAGAGACAAGGCTTAAGGAAGTTGCGGAAATGGTCCTTTGCATAACAGCAACGTCAGTTCCCTCATAGAGAATATTCTCGAAAGCTTGCCAAATAATGACTGAACGCCGCAACAGGTTAAATACCAACGTTTTAAATAAGCTTATATATATTTCAAGTACAAAACGATGGTATTTTTAGCTTAAATTAAATTTGGCACCGCACTAGCCTTTACTTGTAAAGATTTCCCCTTTCTTCATTAAACCAATCGATAACTATCGATACTATCGAATGTTTTTTTGTAAACTATCGTGAACTATCGCAAGTGTTGACTATCGATGTTTAAGGAACACTACGGTGGCTGAATGATTATCTGTGGCTGCCAATGCCAAGCCAATCGCTGTGTATATAGAAAACATCAACATCAAAACAGTGTTACCATTATTAAGTTAAAGCTAATCGTTAATGTTTTTTCTGTGGTTTTTGTCAAAGAGCTTTGGGATTTTATGCTTTGAGAACCAATAAAATTAATTTGAGTATGTGAGGGTATTACCACATGACCACAACCGTTAAAATGAAGTTGAACGCTTTTTCGATTTTTGTGATTTATAATGAAGGTTATTTGCGCGAGATGAGTTTTGGGCGTGGAAACGAATAGTGACTTTTTTTTTTGTTTTTTGCCTATATCTCGTAAGCTAATCGTTTCCGATATACAATATTAAAACATCAAAATACTCGAGAATATGCCCTTTACAACATACCAAGATTTCATCAAAATCGAGGTGATGTCCACTTTGTACACAATTATCTTTTTTTCGTTCAACAAATTGTGTTGTTTTCAAATTAGCAAATGGTAGCCCTATGGGTATTGCTCTCCGATTTGCGGCGATTTTTCATGCATACTATGGTAACCCAGTGAGAGCTTATAAGTGGAACAGATTTATGAAAGCTATTGCAACCAGAATGAGAGGCAAACGTCCTATCTTTCCTGTACTGACAATTTTTGTGGAACAGAATATAATTAAATTTTTTTAGTAACAGTAGTTCTGTTTGGTGTGCTTTTCGTGATCCAAATGGGACATCTGTCAAATAGTTAATAATTTGAAAAGTGGGGGAAAATCCTCTCAGAAACTTCTAATTACACAAACAAAAATGAAGATTGACATTTCACGAATTGTCAGATGGCTGTTTGATAGATGTCCCGGGACTACTACATGGATGTGGTCTAGCACGATTTCGTAGAAGGGGAAATTTTTTGACACTCTCATTTGGCTCTCTATTCTCTTGATTTTTGACAGGTTCAGTAAATTTACGTAAATTTACTGCACACCAAACAGACCTAGTGGTAATGAAGAGCACTAGCAGCAAAAAACAATCGGCTCTTTAGTAAAAAAAATGTGTTATGATATTATTTCTTTTAGTAATGTACATAATGTACATACTCAATTGACTTCTTTCAAGTTTGTAAATAGCAATTTGAAAATTTGCTAGCAAATACTTTTCTGTATTAATTACGAAATTTTGCAGCTATAACCAAGAATGATTACAGTCGTTAGTCTTATTTTGAAGCAGGTTGTCATATTTACTGAAATGGCTACATTTTAACGTGTTGATTCCGAAAAATTGTATAAGAATCGAAGGGTTACCGAGTCTAATTTTAAAAAGCTTTACCGTTTTAAGAAGGAAAACTTAAGTAAAGTGAATACTTTATTTGTAATCAAATACTACATACTACATACATACATATGTACAAATGTGTATAATTAAAATCGAACGAACGAATTGTTTCATAAAATCATATTCATTCAAACTGAAACAAGAGGAGAAGCAGATGAGGTTCTTTTAAAGATACGTTGGAAATCCTGGATTCTTGGATGGACGACTGTTCCGAAGGCGCTTAACTAAGTGACTGGGCCTCGAGAGGCCCAGTGTTATATGGAAATGGGGGTCTGTGACTATAATAAACCGCGGGGAATGTTATATGGCTTAAAATATTGTGCATGAGTATATGTGGGTGTATATATAGGTGGTGGTGTACGCAGGCATCAGTAGATAGGTATGTGAGAATGAAGAATAAGTAGTAACGAAAATGGAATGTAAATAGAATCTGAAAATATTTTATTTAAGAAGTATTTGGTAGGTGGTCCAAATAAGGCCCAGAACCTAATAAGGCCCAGTGTGCAAAAAGTGGCATAACCGACAAGCTACAGGAATTATATTTTAAATATGCTTTTGGCCTCCTATGTCTACACCAAAATCGATGGAAAATTCAATCTGACGCAATCCTGTTTTTTCTTACAGTCAATACAAGCACGCGCTTTTTTATAAGAAAGTGGTTTTTTAATTGATTTTATTGTAAAATAATAATTCGGGTAAGTCTATTTTTTACACTAAATATATTACATATAAAACTAAGGTTTAGTATGGTTTTAGTATTATTTTAAGTATTTGAGTAGATTATCGTTAAAATTTTTGTAAAGAAAAGTTTTTCATGTTCCTAAAAAGGCACACCGAAAAGATAAACGGGCCTTATTAGGAATATGAAAAATTCCAAAGACCAAGAGGTTACCATAGATTTATTTATGGACAAACGCCAATCGACATCTTCTAGCTTCACAACCTCGTTCAATCCGTCATCAGCCTTCAGCGCAGCAAAAAAGCGAAAAGACCGGAGCAAGGTACTGTCACTCGTGTAAGGAAGACCGAATGAAAGATATGAGACAGTGTTAAAATTGTGGTGTTTGCTACCATGAACTTTACGTCGGACTAACGGAAGGTGACGAAGAATTCTATTGTCCTAGTGGATGTACCCAAACTTAAATTTAAATTTAACCTAACTAAATTTAATTCTTAATAATAATCTCCTTATTTTTAAATTAATTTATTGATGTCAAATTTATTCAATTTTTTTTTTAATTTAAATTTTCTTTCTAGTCAAGAAGGCTGTGTTTGCTTTTTGTTTTGTATTAATAAATAATTACATAATATATATATAAATAATAAACTACGTTGTTGTATTTGTTTCATGACAAAATGCTTCTTATTTTAGCAGGATAACCAAAGTAATTGAACAAAATTATGTATGGGCCTTATTTGGAACAGGTGTTCGTAATAAGGCCCAAGGTAAGGTTTTTAAAAATGTTAAAAAAATATATTTCAAATTGGGTTTTAACAAATTAATGTTGTGTTTTTATATAGATAACTGAACTAAGGCTTATGCTAATGTCAATTTAGTAATTTTCTTTTAGGCGTTTGCAAGTTACTAGCGAAAAACTATAAGGTGGGCCTTATTTGGGTCACCTACCTTATATAAGGCACTCTTGACATGTGGCGATTTGCTCCAATCTGCCGTGCTTACTTAGTTGGCGCTAGAGCTCGAGGTGGACCTGGGCCTGCTTCTCGCAACCATTTGTGTGTGCGTGTTATATTTTTGCACGAATGGAAGGGACCTACAATTTGTTGCCGATACTGAACGGCTAGTTGAGAAGCTGGAACTGCGAAAAAACTCTTGAGATGTTAGACCCGTGCAGCATTGCATAGTATTCCAACGCACTAATCACTACCACCACGGTATGCACATCTGCCGTGCTAAAGACACATTTAGCACATTTTTGGAAAGATTTGCGACGCGTTTTTTTTGCAGTAGACGCAGTCTCTGCGTATACTTTACCTGCTGCACATTTGGCTATGGTTGAAGATGTTGCAGAAGATGAAGCCATCTTTGTCTTCGGCGAATGCATCTTCCTCTTCATCCTCGCTTATTGCCAATATGTCCGCAAACTTTTCCCTGTAGCTTGCTTAGTTTTCTATAGACAATGCATTGAACCGAGGACGCCGATTCATCCTTCTTTCTCGACATTTTTCTACAAAATAAACCACTTTATTGAAGATTGCAACAAGAAACAGTCAAACAAATTCATGAAATATTTTCTTCACAAAATAGTGAAGAAATCTTTATGCAATGGCCAATTACCAAATTATTTTTCAATTGAAAAGAACAACTTCAAATTACGTTATCACACTTAAAGACGATATGCAATGTAACTGAGACGAAAAATTCCGAGTCATAATTCAAAACATTGCAAAGGTTCGTGGGCTTTTTGAGGCCCAGTCACCTAGTTAAGCGCTTCGGGTGCCAAAATAAATTTATAGTTAAAATTACTGGATACAAGCTGAATAGAGTCGTCTTTATTCGACTCGGCAAATTTAAGGCGAGGAAGTCATGGAATTTTACGTCGAAATTTCAAATAGTTTCCTTTTTGTCCATAAATAAAGTCAAAATGGGCCTCAAGAAGCCCAGCCATCCATCCTAGGGTTAAACAGCTCTAAAAAAATCACTTCCCATTCTTTGAGCTTTATGGGCCTATTTCCCGGTTTCTTTAGGTCCGCCTTCTTCTCAACATCTGTCTTAATATTGTTGAGCCTCTTCTTAATTTGCTCTTCTGATAGTTGAACACCGGCCATAGCATATAGCCTTGTTTTCAATCATAAAAAAATGCATAGCTTCGGACTTTTTCCTTTTAATGGACTGTGGTTGTGACTTATTCATAAGTACGGTATGCTCTTTCAAAATTCCCACAAATTGCATTCGGCTAGTGGAAGAAGCTTCACTTGTCATGGCTGTTTCTTGTTTATACTCTTTACAAAATAAATAGCTCAACGAGGTTCCTTATAAAACAAAAAATAAAGTAACAGTAAATAACGATAACAGCTACCGGTAGAGCTTTCCAAACAATTTTTTTACAATACGATCGAGAAATAATATAAAATAATAGTATGTTATACGTACTACCAATTTTCGATGAAATGGTATATTTGCTAGCAAGTCAAAACTTATTTTTACGCATGCCAAACACTTTAAATATTCCCTTCTACTAGTAGCTACTAGTATTTACTTCAATCTTTTACTACAATTATGTAGGTACTTAAGTTTCACGCATACGGCCGAATGTTTAGAACATAACTGAAACGGCAATTTGCCACAAATTTTATTTCACTTAAGCGGTATTTTCACTTGTGCGGACTTCGGATAACTGAAAAATTTTTGAACTTAGGCGAAGTTCGGATAAATGAAAAACAATTTTATACCAAAATCCAAGAAGCGTTAGCAATACACATTTGACAATATTTTTATTTTAATAATAAATGTTTTATTAAACATGACGTATCTATAAATATTATAAAACTGTATAGGTTTTTTTGTTGGTTAACTAATAGCGTGAAAACCGCTGGACAGATTTCGATAAACATTTTTTTTTAAATGCTTCTTAAGTACCCGGGATGATCACAAGCTATGTAATTTCTTGCTCAGGCTACTGGTTTTTACATAATAGTCAAAATAACTATATCGGTGAGGGATATTATGATTATGTAGCCCTAACTCAATAATGGCTTATCGGATTGAAAAACAAAAAAAAATAGGTGAAATTAGTAGATTTGTCCCTCAATGATTTGAGATATAAAACATCCTTCTGGGTTGCCCTGAAGCTGAGAAGTTTTCAAAACAATTATTCCAAGCATCGCTTACAATTTTCCTTCAGTGGTAACCACATTTTTCAGCCATACCACCATCACCAAACGCTCAACCTTTTGATAAGCAGCCCCAACTGACATTTGGTCCTAAAGATGCACTTGCTTTAAAACTCTAAGAACGCCTTATTTACTACTGTTTCAATCCTATCATAAACGAGTTTTTTTCTATTGATATTCATATGGTCCTGCTGTAGTCAAAAACGCATACACTGAGTGGAAAATTGTTGAATGTAAGGAATCCGACTGAGCCAATGCCGAAACATTTTCAATTGAGGTGGTTCACAATGTATTTGCCATCTGATGGTGAATCCATTCACTCATTAAATTGATTAATGAAAAAGTGTCAGTTTAGTATTCAAGCTTTTTAAATCGAATAGATCCTGCTAATGGAAATTAAAATGATTCAAACTTTACAGCATGACAGGGGATATTTAAATATGTAATCCAATCAGAACTGGTATGGCTGGTATTTAAGGAATTTCAAGGCATTCCCGCCAATGACTAGTACCAATGACATGCGTTTTTATTCATGGCGAAATAATATTCCATAGAATTACCGATAAAAGCTAATTTAATTAACAAAAGTCCGGGTATTCAATTTGGACCACCACCGTCTGTTGGCGGAGTTGCAACTTGCAGCTGAATTCAAATAAATTGGAAGCTTTCGCATTTAATTAGATATCTCGACTTGCCTCGCCATTGCTAGTGTAAATTTTAAATTATAGTGAAGTTCAAATTTCGTACATACTCGGATTGTCACTTCCACTGTCACTGGCAATAAAATTTTATATAACAGAAAAATCAATTATTTAATTTAGTTCCGTATACCCACTTAAGCACGATGTTTCCATCACCCCCAGTTTCAACTCCTGGCAGGGAATAAGCAATAACTAAGCAATAAAGATGCCAATCCAAATGAATGTGATTATCACCGCTCGAATGAGTTCCGAATATTGTCGTTCCGGCGAGCACTTCCCAGTTTCATTCCCATCCTTCCAAAGGCACAGAGAGTTGAGGTAATCTTAATGAACCATCAAGCTAAATTAGCTGAAGACTCATTTCTTTTGTCGTTCGAAACTATACTACAATGAGGACGTATGAAAGTTTTGTTGTACTGCTTTTACCCTATCCTCAAAAAAAAAGTGGGCGTTTGTCCTCCTTGGGGGTGGTGCTGCCCACAAATTGTATCTATCTATCAATAATTTCTTCTGTTCGATGGGAAAAAAGGACATTTTATGGTAATGAGATTGTTCTAATGGAATTTCCATTTCGAAAATCTTTTCTTAGGAATTTTGGTGGCTTTTGGGTCTTTCCTCGATTTCTTTTTTTTTTATATTTTATGGGATTAGGATGCAAAGAGTGCCTAGACATGAATATACTTGTATTCCTTGATAGAGGACTTGTGGTATCTGCCGAATCAGGGAGTTGTACTTTTAATGAATTGCTTAATCGTCCATTGGAGTACCTACAAGTGATTGTTTTTCAAAGTTAGATGAAGTAGAAACTGGACCATTTTAAGCGATTTAAGAGAATAGATCCTATTTTTATTAAGTGAAGATGAGATGTAAGTAATTTTGGTATTTTTGAAGAGCCTTAAGCTGGTGATGTGTTTTTTGTTTTTTTATGGTAGAAGAAAAAATTTACATTTTTGGTAAATCATTTAAACAATTCAAATTAATTATTCTAATTACATAATATGTTTGTTTAGGATGGCTGTTACAATCTCCCTCTCATCATCTCGAGAATGTGGCGGGAACAGGTGAAGTCATCCATCTTTTTTGTTTGGATTTATCATCGGTCTTCTTCAAAGGTCTACCCTTTACTGAAAGATATATATATAAGAGGCAAAGCAAAGCACGCTCGAAGAACAGATCTGGAACAACTCCGACACTGCCATAATCGAAACATCCATCTTTACAGACAATTCAAAAACAGAGGAAGGTACCGGAGCAGGAGTCTTCTCGGAAGAACTTTGCATAAATCAGTCTTACTGACTAGCCGACTATTACAGCGTCTTCCAATCAGAGATATATGCTATCAAGAAAGTAGCACAAAATGTCCTAGAAATAGAACTACCAGCAACGGAAATCACCATCTGCGTGGACAGCCAAGCCGCACTTAAAGCACTGGACTCCACTTCCGTGAATTCAAAATGCGTAAAGGAATGCCTCAAGGCACTTAAAGCGATAAGCCACCACACAGTTCTACTCTGCTGGGTTGCTGGGTACCCGGATATGCGGGTGTAGAAGGGAACGAAACAGCAGACGGACTGGCCAGGAAAGGCTCTGATATAGATATAACAGTAGCTGACAGACAGGTCGTACCGGCGTTCAACACAGCTAAACATCTAATAGACCGCATCACCACTAATTTAGACGAGAACCAATGGCGCAACACCCGCAACCTGTGGCCCGCAGTTGACCAGAAGAGAACAACATCCTTACTTCTTATGAAAAGTAGCCAAATCCATTTACTTATGTATGGATGAGGATGAAATAGAATCGGTAGCACACCTTCCTTGCCAATGTCCGGCCCTTCAGGAACGGCGCCTATCTTGTATGGGAGCACGGTTCTTCAACAGCCTGGATGACCTGGCTAAGATACCGCTCACAGACCTAAAGAAATTTATCAAAAGATCGAAATGGTTTTGTTAAACGCATGTTTCGACATGCAAAACTAGGGTATTCACAATGGACCTTTATGGCCTCTGGGTGAAATTGCATTTACTGCAAACGACCCTCCTTACCTAACCTAAGCTCGAAGTAAGTTATCGTCGTTATTTTTAAAAGAATCGATGATTGCTTTTAAATCTGGATCGGCTAATTGTTTTTCTCGAAGCTCCTTAGATCCTTGTTACTTGTACTGAGCAAACCACACAGCTTTCTGATATATGTTCTTTATTAGGACATGGTGGTCTGGAAAGCGTATCAGCGTTATTTCTTGCGGGATTATATCCAATCTCGATATTATACGGTTGCAGTTGAAGTGCCCACCCGGCAAGTCTTCCGGGATTATATCCAATCTCGATATTATACGGCTGCAGTTGAAGTGCCCACCCGGCAAGTCATCAACCATTTCAAGGGCTGATGGTCAGCTAAAATTTTGACCTCAGACACTTCGACGTATCCTCCGAATTTTTGAACTACCCATACTATGGCTAGGACTTCTCTTGTAGTTGTAAAGTAGTTGTATTCAGCGGGTAATAATAAGCGGCTTGCATAATTAATTGGGTGTTCCCTTTTGTTCTCGCCCTGGAGTAAAACAGCACCGATAGCATAGTTAATAGCGTTCTTTTTTTAAAACAAATGGAATATCTTCCTTTAGTTGTCTTGTCTCTAAAGATTTCACTGCATTACTTTTCTTTAATAGGTGTTTTTGGTAACCTGTTAATTTACGTAAATTTACATCCAACTGTCAAAAATTAAGAGAAGAGAGAGCCAAATGACAGTGTCAAAAAATGTCCCCTCTTGCGAAATCGTGCTACATCTTTTTCATGGAGTTATCGAGGCACATCCTTCAAACAGCCATCTGACAATTCGATAAATGTCAATCATTTCTTGTTAACAAAATAAAAGAAAATTATTTTTTTGTGAAAATATTCAATAGTTAAAAAAGAAGAAGAGAGGATTTTTCCCTACTTTTACTTTTTGACAGATATCCCATTTGTGTTAATAAAAGTTAACAAACACACCTAATTCTAAGTCAAAAATTGTTGCTGGGTCTTCAATGAAATGAAATGTTCTTTGAGCGATATTCAAAACTAATCCGCATTGCTCGAAGAAGTCGATTCCAAGTAATGTGCGGTTTCCTTTAGCTTTTTTGCAATGCAATAAACCGACTTTTTCAAAACATTTTCCCAATTATTATATCAACAAAGCGCATACAACTTCTTGTCTGGGAATTCTTCCGATTATATTGGAATCAATAAGGTTGAAGTCCAGCATGGTTGGACTGTTAGCATCCTTATTGCTACAAGTCAGAAAATTTGTTGTGAAATATCCAGCTACTCCACAACCATAGCAATTTAACGTTGGTTTTTTAAGCTGCGTTTTGGTTGTTGTTCGGTTTTTTAAAACACTGTTCAGCTGAATATCCATGCTTTCCAGCAAACACATACTATTTATAAGTAACGCGACTGTTTTATTTCGGCAACATTTCCATGTCGGGCGGGCAACAGCTAGTATTATATAAATCCCAACTGATAAATAGAACAAAAGCGAGGCAATTCTATCGGAAATTAAATACAAGCCGGGTCCCGAATATAAAGAGAGCGGAAGAATCAATGCCTTTGGTAAAACAACCACCACGACCACATCCTGTTTGCCGAAGGACTGTGACAGCAGTGGATATAACAAAGCAAAATTAAAAGTATTCGTCTATAAATAAATATCTACTATACAATTTTATTTCATTTTTTAAATTGTTATTTATGTATATGTTGGCACTTTATATTCGGCAAGTCAAAGTTGTTTTTTTTTTTTTTTAATTTTGAGAGAAATGTTTATTGGTACATTTCAAAGGAATACGGGAAATGGTCAACATCTTTTGGAACTTTAACAACATCCTTCTTGCGTAGGTTCTGGTTAAGTTTTTACCTCGACTCGCCCCGTTTGACCGAGAAACGCAAAGGGAAGCGGAAAATGGGCTACATAGTCTCGAGAGTAGATCCGAAAGAGGCAAACAAATTATAACTTCTTTCAAGAATCATTTATTTTTATATTATTTATTACATAGCTGTTTTAGTTTCAAATCCAATTTTTCTCAAATACTTTTTTCTAAACATGTACATATATTTATTTATTTTCGCTGACGCGTCCAAATTTTCATCGATATAATTTTACAGATATAATTTTTTTTCAGAATAACAAACTCTTTATTAATTTATATAAAGAAAGAGTAAACATAACGAGATAAATAAAACTTATGCTGCACAAGTGTAGTAGATATATCCTCCGAGACGTTATTGGCATCCAAGCGAAAGTTAAAAAACGAGCAACAGTTCAACATCTCTGACTAAGGGAGGGGGATTCGCACTCATGTTTGGTATTTCAAGTACACAAAAGAGCAATAAGCAGGAACTAACGAAATTAAATAAAAACAAAACGCTTTTCTATCTAACATAAAAGATTATTGCTACAGCATAGAGCACCAAAGTACGAAGTCTCATAATTCTTTAACGCCTGCAGTGAGATCGTTAACGCTATGGCTTATAAATTAATTAGGAAAATTAGAAAAAGTAAAGGACATTCTGCCAGTCTACCAAATCTCTTCAATATGTCATTCAGGGGGAAGTGTTTCTTTGAATTTTAGCACAAATAGATGAATTAGGTTCTTCTACTTTTATTATTATAATTTTTTTTTTCTGTGCGTTTAAACATGCATCCAAGTGCCATTTTATTTTTCTGATTTTGTCACTCTTGATTTCATAGCTTTCTCTGACTTTTTGCTCCGAGGTAGAGTTGTGCAACTGGCTGACATGGATTTTTCCTGCAAAGAAAGAAAGATGAGTTTTAATTTTTTAATAGAACAAAATGAAAAAAATGGGAGGAAAAACAAAAATCAACTCCACTTTTACCGCATGAACACCATGCATAGGTAGGTAATTCAAAATCGGAAATCCTGAGTTTTATACAAGCGAGAACCAATCACAACACAGGTTTTGTTAGTAGGATACAAGTACATAATATGTATGTTATCTTAAATTATAGATTCGGGCGCAAACAAGGTTCGTTTCAATATTTCATCGCATTTTTGAAAAATAAATAGGAAAAGAACGACAAAGAACCGAAGCATTTTAAGGCAGACACAAAATTGTGCTGGGATATAAGCTAAAACTTTAATATATCCCATGAGAGCTCAAAAACGAGAAATATTGCATAAGCGATGAATATTTCCAAAGTGTACAATCAACTCAGCACGGATTGTGATACAAAGGAGTATATCAAAATACCTTTTCCTTCCTAACCTCTTTCTTTTGTTCAACAAAACGAGGTAACAAACTTTTACAAAAGATCATCGACATTCAAATGACTGGTTGAGAGTATATGACACAAAACATCTGTTAAAAATGATAAATGACATTATGTACACATTTGGAACACAGCGGCGCGGTATTTACAGAGCATGAAAGGCAATCCCATGAACGCCAGCTTAAATCTTCTTACTGATTCTTGATGTGGTGGCCATTTTATATTTGAGTTTCACGATGGTATTCATCGGAACTGTTTGGTGGCACTTCAGGCGGTTGGTTTATGTCGATTTTCTCTTTAGGCTCAGAACGAAATAGAGAAGGTAGATAGGTTTTTAGAAGGCTACTTTTCTTAGGCGACTTCTCTGGCATGGGCGAAGCACTTCGAGAATTTGATGCTGATGAAACACTCTCCGCGTGTGGGTGGTTGGGTGGCGGAGGTGCAGGTGCTTTACCCTTACCGTGACTTGGCGATTTACGAACGACAGATTCAGTTTTCTGAGCTTGGGCAAACTGTTCCAAATCATAGGATGGTTCTGTTAATTTAAAAGGTGATTCAATGGCAGATCGAAAACTTTTTTGGATTTCCTCCAAGGACTCTTTAAGTCCCTTCGGTCCCAGTGTAATCTTAGGCGATGCATCTTTCGTCTCCTCTGTTTTCTCACTTACTGCATTATCTTCTACAATATTCAACAACGGCAAAGTATCTTGAAATTCATCTTCAGATTCAGACGATTTATACTTCTTATCTTCATCCAGAGGTGGCGAGTTTTTAGACTCTTCAAGCCACTTGGTAAAAAGTTCATATTTGGACTTTAACTCTTCCGAGTCCAGAACTGTGGGAAGATTATTGGGTTCCTCCTCTTTATAGGTACTCGCCGTAGAACCTGAATCTTTTTCACTTGGCCTATTCAATTGGTTCTGAAAGTATTGCTCATTGTCAAAATATGTCTCGTCTTTCCAACTATTGTACGCGTCACGAGCTAATTCGCTTGAACTTGGTGGCTCATAAAAACGATAATCAACCATATTGTGAGGAACTCCGTATATTCCTTCCTCCTTTTTCATTTAACATAAGAAATCAATTAAAAGAACACCTAAGAATATTCTAAAGAAAAAACTTACTTCAGCCTTTTTTGCTTTGAATCTGGCTCTATTGGCATGTGTCATTGATGAAGTACGACTTAGTCCTCCGGAAATCGGTTCAGCACTGGAATATCCCGAACTAATATCTTCCGATGAGCGAATATTATAACTGAAATACAAAATTTCCTTAGTTTTGTGAAAATCAAGTACAAATGAGTTATATGGCCAATTTTACCCTGCGAATTCTGCTGGATTCTTTGCAGTGACTTCGACCTCTGAGAAATACATTCCAGTTGAATGCCTACTACCAGATGCAGAACGACCAGCTGGGTTCCTAGGTCTTAGCATTCTCTGTTGTGGTCTAGTAATTTCGTCGACCTACAAAAATCAATACAAACATTGTTAAGTGGTAATTTTAAATACGTGTTACCGCAGCAGCTCACCTCATCTTGAGTACGATGAACATCAGGCTCTGACAAGTCACTCAAGCTATAGCTGCGGCGAATTGTTTGTACCAAATTACCGCCGCCCTATAAAAAATGCATTTCAATTTATTTCAAAATCACACACTAATCGTCACAGGTGTTAATTTGTTTTAGTCAGCTGCAGCATTTTATTCATTTTATTAGCTGTTAGAACCAAGAACTAGATTTGCGTGTGGCGCATGCGTTTTGTTTTGTTTTTGTCGGTGCAACTAAAATCAAAATAAGGCAATAAAAACAACAAAAAGAGGCTAAAAGAAAAATAAAAAGACTTCCGGGCAATTAACATTTTGAGCATTTATTGGGTAAAAAATATTGGTAAAAAAAATACAGAATCTACTTATAAAAACACACACTCATACATTCGTGGGAAATTCAAAACTTGGCATGTTGCTTATGTATCTTACTCGAATCACTAACATTATAGCATATCAATGAAAGGATATATAATTCTACTACTACTACTTAGTGTTATATGTTGGCTGTATTCGATGTGTGCACTCTCGTTGAGGATAAACATGACACAGTAGGCAGGCCTGAGATTTTAGTACACTTAACCATCATATACAAGCAAAGATGCGCCGTGGAGTCCAACCAAACAACAGTCACTAAATTCAACAGCAAAAAAAAAAAATAATGTAATGCGTTTTTTTTTTTTTTTAAACTAAGTGACTGATATTTGCTTGGACGTCAATGGCATACACGTATGTATATTTGAATTTTATGGAGATCAACTGAGACTGGTTCGGATTGTTTCACTTCCTGTCTACTCGATATCGACATCGACATCAGGAGTGCATTCGCGCAACTTGCGGCGACCACGCACTGGAACCTTATTTCCAATTGTTGGTATTTGTGAACCTTTCTTCTCTTGCAATTTAGAACGAAGCAGTCGGGTTTTTCTTTTTGGTGGCTCTCGGCACCTAACCGCACCTTCATCAGGACATGTAGCCATAAAGATATCTTCTTCATTTGCAGCATTGATTACAAAGTGATCGTCTTCTTCGGAGTATTCCTCAGCATAATTGACTGCATTTAGTGATCGTGATCTTATAACCACATCTGGTGGCACACTATCCGGTACATCGTTACTACGTATTCTTGCTGTAATTGAATTATCTGATTGACTGGATACAAGGAGTCTGGGATTGTCGCCAGCAAGATTAACGCCACCATATTGAAATGTCTGTGAGAGTGTTGTCCCGATGATGTGTGTACGAGTATGATGATTTTTTGTTTTGTTGTTCAAACAATCAATCAAACCAAAATAACATAAAAAAAAGAAAAGAAAGAACAAAGATAGATAACATTCTGGTGGATGAACGAGTTAATGATGAATTAAAGGCGGACGAGTAGCATGAAACATGCATTGGAATATGTTTTTGTAACTCCATATGAAAGGAAACATTCTGCTTACATTGAACCTATTGATGATCGAATCTGCTAGCACTGGATACCTACAATGAAGTCGACTTGTGTCTTTCAAATAAAAAGAAACATTTCGTTCAAACATTCTAAATAGAATATGAGTTTCAAATTCTATCAACAAAAAGATTCATTTGCAATTGCAATTCAGTTCATAGTCAACATTTTTCCTCTACGTTTTTTTTTTTAAATCTCGACAAGCCCAAACCAAAAGCCATTATCTAGAACATAATCATTCTTTCATAAAAAGAGACTTACATAATTGTTTGGATACCATTAAATTTGGTATCTCTTTACTGTTAACTTAAACAAAAGGCACATTTGATTACATACTTTGTTAGTTTAAACTTTAAACGGACATTAATAGTGTGTATATATTACAAATGTTGAAATTGATATGAATCGTGAAATAAAAATGTTAAGACAGTGAAAAATTAAGTGCTGATGCAGAAACAAATGTTAATTCTCTTTGAACTCATTCAGCAATCTAACTTGGGATCTAAATGCTCAAACTACAGCGAAACCTCACTTATGCGACTCACAAAGACGACTTTCAGATTTGGGGTGACTAAAACTTTATTTAAAACTATGAACAAAACAAAATACGAAAACTACACAGAACAAAGATTTGGAATCCTCGCAAATGAGTTCTGTCGCAGCTGCATCGATGACGAGGAAGAAGAAACCCCCTATTACCTACCTCCTGTGCAACTGCCCAGTACTCTTCTCCTTAAGAAAAAAGATTTTTGGAGAATATTTCTTAATAGACCTTCAAGATCTTTCCTCAACGAATATCAATGAAATATGGACATTTATAAGTTTAAGTTTTAGAATGATTCCAAGCGCACGTGGCAACACAATGGATCTACTAAGTGAATTCTACCGAGTACCTAACTACCTAACCTAACTACGCAGGCTGTATTCTTTCTTTCATTATGTGGCGCTACAGCTCGGGGTGAACCTAGGCCTGCTTCTCGCAACCATTTGTGTGTGCGTGTTATATTTTTGCACGAATTGAAGGGACCTACAATTTTTTGCCGATTTTTTGGCTAGGATTGAACCCGGGCCGCATGCGTAGTAGTCCAACGCACTAACCACAACGGCCACGGCGACCAGGCAGGCTGTATTCACAATATAATATTTCGGTTTTCTACAATGTGCTTCTGTGTTTGGTATTTGTTTTTGTTGGTCTACTCAAATATTTATTGGGACGAAAAGTTTTAGTATCTCAGCATAGCATATATGTACATACATACATACACAGAGTAATTTTACTACACATATTTTATATTGCCACGCGCCGTTTCTTTCAAATTCAAATCAAAATAAAAACAAAAACTCTGTGTTTGTTTTTGTCCGTCCAATGGAATTAAATAAAATAATTTCTGACAGATATGCATGACCACGTCCGATAAAGGGAGTGTCCGGTTAAGGGAACGTAAAATGTATGTAATCTAGACCATAAAAGCATGGTTTGGAAAACTTGTCTGTCTAAACGTCCGTAATGGGAGATTTCACTGTATCAATCAAATTGCCAAATTAGGACCGATTTTTACAAGTAACAATCATCACTTGTGAAACCGCATTGAAGACGATACCTCAAGACAGCATCACCTTTTATTTTTATTTTATTTATTTCTATAAAAGCTATTTCTGGTACTGTAATAAAATCAAAGCTTGCACGCAACACAGAGTAAAACTATGTTCCTGGTCATCAAGTAGCATCAAGTAGTAGTTTAGAACTTGCTACGAGAGAATAGGCATAATTAGCATCTACACAATAATTAGATTAAGCGAATCCTTCGATTCAAGCCTCAAACAAGAAATAGAGAGAGAAATACTAACAAAAGAAAATGATAGGTGGAAGACCATTTATGACTACCCAGGTCATAAGATATCTCTGAGTAGACCTTCACATTTCTTCTAAGATATTTAACCCTTAACGACCCATACAAATCTACACACTAAAGTTAACATAGGTGCCGCGGTACAACCATATATTTAGGTGCTGTTTACATAGAAATCGTTCGTGTTGGAAGTATCCGTAATTAGACAGCCCCTAACGAGAATACCTAAACGTCTGTGTTTTTTAATTGAGTGAGAGTTAATAAGAGCATGCGATCGTGATCGCTGTATATCGTTATAATATTGAAAATGATAATAAAAAATGTTTTTGAAAGTTGTATATCGTGCATTTTTGCGGGTCAAATGGAGCAGAGCGTCAATCGTATTTTAGCATTCGTATCAAATTAAAAGTTACTAGTGGACCAGTGCGGGAAATCTCGCATGACGAAACCCCACAACCGCTTACAGTTTACGAATGAAAAAAAGAGAACGTAGGTGGAGGAATCACAAGCTTTTGCGCTAGCGATTTAATTTGATCGCAAATAAAAGTATTGCGGTCCCTGAACTAACGGCGCAAGTGACCGATTATAACGTCAATCCTTTTCTTTGCATTGCCAATCGTCGTGTTGTGATGAGAGATTTCTTTAACTGTTTCTTGTTTATATTGTCTATAAGTGACGAAAGAACAAATTCATCAATTTTACTACAATGCTCTGGCCGGAATGTTACCACAGTAAACTTCTTCACATCATTGCCTTTGCTAAATAAGCTTAAGAGCAATATATGTATTGACATTCGCTTTGACAAATAAGCCTTATATCCGAATGGTGATGCAGCCATCGAAAGATCGCGAAATCTATTCAACTTTGTTTGGCTTTAGAGCCGAAGCATGTATGTCCCGAAGAAAGCCATAATTTTGATATCCAGCATGCAAAACCATGGGGAATCGATACGACAACTGCATCAATGAAACCACAAATCCTACTGGATTATAACTCGACTAAGGGTGGAGTAGATCATAATGGAGTTATACGACTAAACGTAGAACTAATCGGTGGCCTTTGGGGTTATTCTACAATATAATTTATGCTGCTTGTAAAGCGGCTTATATTATTTATATGATCGAGAAAATGTCTGAATAGATCACGGGAAACTTTTCCGGAAATAACTGGCCCCGAGATCTGAGAACGCGATTCTGTTTTATCAAATCAGCCATGGTTAGTGTACTCGGCTCGAAAATCACAAATATGCACCTCTAATTCGCTTCCAAAACAAGTCGAAGAACGAGATAGCAATAGCACCGGTCATTTGAAGGTATGTACAAGGTATTTAGAAGAAATGCTATAATGATGACCGAATCAAGAGAAAGTTTCCGAAGCGTTGCCAAAATTGTTGTAATACTGTTTGCATTTTACGCCTGCTCCGGTTATTTGCTTGGAGAATACTAACAATGTCTCAAATGAAATTATTATATAGGTAAATTACAAAAAAAAAAATTCTATACAAAATGTATCCGGGACACCTCCGCCATAGGTTTGAAAAATGGTAAAAAAAAAACACCTGTTCTTTTCACTATATTTCAACAACTTTTAGTTTTGATTGTGTAAAAATGATTTTTTAAAAATGTAATGGTCAATGGAATCTCCAAAAAAATCGGAGGAGTGAAAAAAATATATTTAGGTTTGAATGTCAAAAAAGTACCCGGGTACCACCTATGGGTCGTTGAAAATAACTAACTTTTCAGAACCCCAGTGAAACATACATATTTAGAAATTCATTAAAACTTCGGGTTGGTTTGTTTGATAATACTTAGTCGCCGTTATTCAAACGAATTAAAATATTGCATTTAATATGCATCATTATGGATCTAGCGCTTCCCACCAACTCACTAACCTAATTTTGGATCTCATATAAAAACAGAAACTGGTAGGTACTTTTGCAACAACGGAAATGCTTTGCCGCTTCTTACGAATAAGAGGCCACATAATTTGTGCGATGTAAAAAACAAAAAAACCTAGAACCAGTTATATTAAAACATAACACATTCATCTTTATTTTATAATTTCCAGCCGAATAATTCGCAATGTGTCATCAACCGCAGATAAAGCATAAAATAACAACACTAATTCCATTCATAATAATATGTAATCAAAATCTCACTTTGTTTGCTATTCGATGTATCAAATTTTTCTCCGGACATAAACGACGCAATAGTATTTCGAATATGAAACTCTATTAATAAAACTGACCTGATGTCTTTTACGACAGCTTTTCCACATTTTCTCCTAAAAAATAACAAAGAAAAAAATATTTCCTTTTATTTTTATTTTTCTTAGTTTTTTTTTTTTTTTTAATTTCCTCGTCAGAGTCATGTCACTGGCGGCGGCATACTTAATCGGTGAGCATTCGTCATTGGGTAATTTATTCCGCGATCAAGGCCTAAAACAGTTCAGTTCCAGTGAGCAGCGGGCGAAAACTGTGGTCATTTCATATACATAGTATTTGCGAGCAACTAGTGAAAATCTTTCAACTGTGTCGAACGAAAATGATTCTCCTACATACAAGTACCTCATTCGTTAAGCGAAAATTACAAAAAATTGTCTTGGATTAGCTAATGCCGACAGCGCAATAGATACGCGAGTATATGTAGAGCCATGGTGAATGTTAGCAGAATGTTCGTATGAATTGTTTACAAAAAAATATTCCAACACAATAAGCGTAAATAATTGAAAAAATAAGAAATTAAATAATAATAACAAATAGTTAACATATGATAAAATTTATTAAATAAGTTATTAAAATACATATGGTGTAGCGAGAGAGACTAGATGTGAAATGATGATGTAAGGTGCATTAGAAAAAATGATTCTTAGTCTTAGCCTTAGCCAACTGGCGTCAACTCGAGGCCACGATTAGCCTTTTGGCGTAGAATAAGTAAAAGCACGTTAGAGCATTTATTTAGATTTCAAAAATAAACAAAAACAAATCAATACCTTTAGTGCTGTCTGCATGATAACATTTGTGGCATAGTTTACTCCCTTGGACCCCAGTTGTAGGACTGCCGAATAGCCGCGCTCTTTTGCTTGGTTAAGGTATTCATCGATCTCCTGCATAATGAAAGCATGAAGAATAATAATCATTTAAGCTTCATTTTCACTTACCTGTTCTCTGCGAGTGAGCATCGGATGAACGAATTTACGATATAACGTCGAACTGCCTTTGGTGGCCGGCGAGAGAAGCCACAAAACGATTATCACTTTAACCTCATAGTAGAACGGGAACCACGAAAGGAAGATATCAGTGAAGGTTTCGGTACAATTGAAAAAGGCGTACACAATCCAGTACATCATCCATTTTACCTAAAGCAAAATGCAATTAAATAAAAATTCTGCTAATGCACTACGAGTGCAATTGATTTCAATTGCTTTCAATTGAAATGATTTTTTTTTCTTTTATTTTACTCACATATTCCTTCACATTTTTAGTTCGCACTGCTTTGTAGGATGCATAGGCTGGGTATAGAGTACCAAAGGTCAATCTGAAAGCAGGAAAAATAACACTTTGAGCGCATGGTCTTGGCGTGATGAAAATAGCTAAGAGAAAACATATCCCCGTAGCTGTAAGTGACATTCGTGGCAAGGGCAATCGCTGTAGCATCTCAAGAAAGCGTCCGACTAACGACAGATTATAGATGACTTTCTCTTTGGCAACACTACATGGTAACACTTTTGCTTGCGGTAGTTGGGGGGCATCGCTATCGCTGCAGAATTCCGAGTCAGTCAGCGAACTCAGAGATTCCGCACCGCGATAGTTCGATTGCCAATGGTGATCATCCACATAGACTTCCAATCCCCTGGATGTTATTTGTGGTGCGGTAGCTTTATACCGTGGGGTATTCTCATACTGATAAATCAATTCATCGATATTTCGAACTCGTCTAATCGAAGGAGGATATGGCCCCCCAGCGACGGCAGTTCTTCGCATTGCCTGATTCAATCACTCGCCGTCATTGAGTGAGAAATTAAAAGAAGTAAGAAACGCCTCCTCTTTCGCCGATCAACAGCTGTTGTTTTATTGTTAAATTTTTTTAAAGAAAAATTAGATAAAAACGCTGCGCTACTTGTGTAAACGGCGCATCCGAAATTGAACTGAAAACTAAATTCAATTTCTACACTGAAAACGACTGAGTGAGGAGCGCTGGCACGCGTTCGAGACCTAAAAATAGTTCACATTTCGTTAACTCCGTAGTCCGTACGTTTTTGAATGGCGCTTCTGCTGTCGCTGATGCTGCTCTACGGCATGATATTTATCCAACGTGTACACTGTACAGGAAGCTATTCTCTTCTAGGAATGCAAAAAGAGAACAAAGAGGCAGCGGCAACGCGGGATGATTAAAATTAGAACATTGCATGGCAGTGTTGACACCGATTTCGGAATTCACAAGCGAAAGTGTATTTACGAAACCAACACGGCATATGAGTTCAACCTGGACATTGCCATGTATACACAAAAAAAAAACGAAAAGCGTAACATAAATAAAAAAAAAATTAATTTGCAGAAAAAAAAACTTGTTTTATGATCCCCAGTCTCGGTTACCTCGCCGAGTTAAATGATGAGCAGCAATTCACTTGGACGCGTGAGTGACACACACGGGAGTAACAAGCATCGCCGCCGACAACCAATGGGGTGGGCGCAGTCGCTACGAGATGGATCTTTATTAATGTATCTTTATTCTAGCGGCATTTGTGTCAAATTGACAAAAGATTTTCACTTTCAGAGATAAAATCAAATTGAAATGAAATTCAATTAAATGAGAATTAATCGTTTCATGTTTCGCAATTGATCAGGCGCATTTGTATATACAAAACTTGAGCAATCTAAAAAGCAATGTTTACACAGTCGATGTTGTTTTCTTGTGTGTCAGTCAAATTCACAGTGGTTTTGGTCCTACGGGGTGGGGCTTTGTTTATACATAAAAAATGTTATGATAGTTTTTTATAAAAAACAGTTTTACATGTTTTTTTTCTAATTGACTAGGTGTGAAAATACGCTATCCATGTTTTATACTGATTTGCTCGTCTTCTTCAATAACAGTACCAGGGCGGTGCAAAACAGATTAACAGCCCTATTATGGTAAGCGAATCGAACTCTTTTGCGAATCACCTGTATCGTGGTAGGTTAGCGAATGTGGCATTCGCCTGTGGTGAAACAACTGCTGCAACAACAAAAAACAAATTAAATTACAGTTGCGAACACCACGATACGGGTAATTCGCAAAAGAGTTCGTTTCGTATCGAACGTTTGATTCGCTAACCATAATAGGGGTATTCATTGTATTCACTGTGATAGCCCTAGATAACAAAAGAACAATTAAAATCATTGCACTAATAGCAATAAATCAATCAATCTTCGATTAGACTCACAAATCTGCGATCGAGCTTTACGTAATATTATAAAATATCCGCTCCACGATTATAACTGGGATATCGTAAAAGTATAGCGCGCGTTCATTGCACTCAATTTAATCGCGGAAGTTTGTTTCTTTTTTAGTCACATAAGCCCACAATCGTCTGTGGTTTTACGCCCATACGCTCCTGTACGCACTTGAAGACTTTATTTTGCATATTTTTTCCATTGAAATGAGCATCAGTTAACTGATTCACGGTCAATATCCCATGTTAGCCTCGTCACACCGAGAACTTTAAATACACTTCGCGATGGCAGTTCGCCGTCAACATTCCAAATAAGGAATCAAGAACCGGCGAGAGGCAACCAACTAGTTATAAGTACATTCAAGTACTCGCTACCTTAAATAACACGAATGACCCCCAAGTATTGCTGGCGGTGGTGACAAATGCACACAAAAGACGATAGTCCCGTAATTGTCACGCAATTAATTGTTAAGTCTTATTCCACTATTGGCCTATGAAACAAAGAACTATGTATTCATTTTCTTTATTTTCGTTTGTTGTTCGTGTGCGGTACTTTTGTCACTGGACAAATTCGCTAAATTTTACCCCACTGATTTAATAGTAGACGGGACAGGTTTCTTAAGTATGCTAAACAGTTCTATTCTAAATCGTAACGATTTCGAGCGTCGCAATGTCAAACTAATTAGGTGGAGGTTTTAAAATTCCCAATGCAAGCAAGGATAGGGAAAATGAAAAACGTACTTTTAAAATCGATATTTTCCTAGGACAGCTCACAGGGTTGATTAATCTTATTTAAAGGAATTTAATTTTATACTTACATGATCAATCGAGAAATAAGTGCACTAATCATTGCGTTGCGTTCAACAAGTTTCCATTAAAAAAGTTATTTTTGTTATCTTAAAATCGACGAACTTCTTTTTACTGCATTCTATCCCGAAAGGATACCAGAAGAGCGCAATAGAACAAAGAAAATGGTGTGTAAAGCAGTTCACTTGCGGTTTGAGGATTCTCGTTCCCGTTTGCTTCGTTGTTCGATTAATTGAGCTTTGATTCTACGAGCTGGTGATTATTTAATTATACATTTCAGTGATTTATTGAATTTTTTCCCCAATGAAAAAAAAGACAAACGAGTTCGCACAGAAAGAACGACGAATGAAAAAAAAAACTGTGTACAATCGTCCAGCGCACAACTGACGATAAAACACAAAACAAAACACTTGTCCAACGAATTCCAACTGACAGCTGTCTTTTGGATATTTTTATTTTTCTTTTTTTGTTTAACTGGGTGTGGGTTTCGACTTCTGTCGATTGTCGCGGCACCTGTGCTTTGAATAGTATACTACGTTTTTGTACAGTAATAATCAAGTTGTTTTTTTTTTTTTAACAATCACACATCGTTATGGTAGAATTACAAATCTGTTCACTATTTTATTTCTCTAAAAAGACTCAACTCATCTAACCTTTTTCGTAACAGTACATGATTAAGTCTATGTTTGCACAGATACTGTCCATTTAAAAACACTACTGGAATATCATATCTGAAAAGTCGCAAATAATGGAGATTCTCTTTATCCGTAATGTAGACTTTTTTCAATTCATATTCCCCATTGAAGTTAGCTTCCAACTCGTACACTAACTCATCACATAAAGGGCACGGGTCCTTCGTATAGAGTGTTAACACTGGTTTCCCCTCAGTTATAGCATTCGAATTTGATCTGAAAAGCAAATAGTTGAATTGTAAAAGGCAACAAAGGTTCATTTTTAGAAAAAATAATATGCTCACTTTTATTCTTTAAAGAAAAACAATCAATATTAGACTTAAAATAGAGTATAAATGTGTGTATAAATGCATTCTCTGGCTTAAAAGGCATTTTAGTTTTCAAAATTTCTTACAATTTCTGGATGAGAACCGATGAAGCACCACCACCTCCGTTGCAGATAGAAGCACATCCATACTCTCCCGGCTTGAGCGAATGTGACAGATGGGTGATCAACCTAGCACCGGACATTCCAATTGGGTGACCAACAGACACGGCTCCGCCATGAACATTCACTTTTGCTGGGTCGACATCCAACTTTTGGATATTTGCTACAACCACCAATGAGAAGGCTTCATTAATTTCCCACATGGCAACTTCTTCCTTGCGAACGCCGGTCTTCTGCAAGAGCTTAGGAATGGCAAGTGCTGGAGCAATAGGAAAATCAATAGGATCCGTTTCGGCATCCTGGAAGCCTACAATTCGTGCAAGTGGCTTCAGATTAAAACGTTCTGCAACATCGGAAGTCATCAATACGACTGCTGCTCCACCATCATTCAACGTAGATGCATTTCCAGCAGTAACCGTGCCATTCTCTCTCTGGAATACAGTTGCCAACTGCCCGAACTTGTCAAAATTTACTCGCTTAAACTCCTCATCCTCGGCAACGATAATTTCGCCTTTTTTCTTCTGTTGAATTTTCACCGGAGCAATTTCGGCATCAAATACTTTATCACCCCACGCCTTTGCCGATCGCTGATAAGAACTGATAGCAAAGTCATCTTGGTCTTTGCGAGAAATTCCCATTTTCTTTGCAGTATTCTCAGCGCAATTGCCCATATGGAATTTGTTGTAAACATCCCATAGACCGTCAAACACAATACCGTCAATTAAATTGATCCCTCCATAGGGAGTAGCGCCACGTTTCAAGTAATAAGGCACATTCGACATGGACTCCATGCCACCGGCAACAATGACGTCAGCTTGACCCAGCATTAGAGTTTGTGATGCTATCATAACAGCCTTCATACCTGACGAACACACTTTGTTCACTGTTGTGCAACAAACGTTCTTGGGCAAACCAGCGAAAATAGCCGCCTGCCGTGCTGGTGCTTGACCTAAACCAGCAGAGACTACATTTCCCATATACACTTCGTTGACATCTTCCTTAGATATGCCAGCGCGCTGTACCGCAGCTTCGATAGCAGTTGCTCCTAATTGCGATGCAGATAGTGGTGCAAGCGAGCTTTGAAAACTACCAATTGGAGTTCTGGCTGCGGACACTATTACCACATCGTTGATTTTCGAGCTGAAATTGCGAGCGTGCTTCGTAATAACCTGTAGAGTATTTGTGAATTTTAATTAGCAACAGTTGGTCTATTGAATGCAAAGTAATTTTTAATTACTTACGGCAGAGGCTTTCAGGAAGGCAGACATCTTATGGTTAAGGAAAACAGTTGATTAAGGAAACGAAAATGGTTAATAGAGCCACCCCGACAACCGGCTACAGAAAAAATACATAAATTGACAATGGCGAGATTAAACTTTTTCTCTTATGTAAGTTGACTTTTGACAGCTGATTATTCCGACAGGTGTATGAGACAATCCAATGGAGACAACCATATTTAACTGTTGTTTTTGTTCTTCGTCTTGCAGTCGGATACAGATTTAGGGGATTGTTGGGTCAGATTCCATTGGGATCGAACCCTGAAATCACTACGTGATAGCCTTTTTGCCCTACCTTTTTGGAAGATGATTTTGATAAAAGAAAACTATAAAAATAAAGCAATAAATATTTTTTAATTTATTCTAGAAAATTGAAATACGAAATAAATAATTTAACAACCATTTTTTATGTTACAGCAATTGCTTTACTGCCTCAATTAAACCAAAATTAATAAGCCCCAAATATAAATAGTATACATTTAGTTTTAGAATTTCCCAGTGTTCTCTAAGGGAAACACGTAAACGGGAACTTCGACTAGTTTCATTACGCTTCTGCTCTGTAAACGAAGAATGTACACAGCACTTGGACATGACCCAAAACGCGGTCATACGATTCTGTGTTCGTAGCGTTGCCTCAATGCCGCGAATCAAATCGTTGGTCTTTAAAATCAGAAGCATCTGTCTATCGACCTGTTCTAGGACATCTGAGATATGAGGTAGAACTAGGGAAGTATTGTTTTGAAGCATGTCTTTCTGGAAAGATACAAATGAAATTCTACATAATTAGATTGTAAATATTAAACAAATGGACTTACCTCGTTCTTAGTATACTTGATTTTGCTTACGCCTTGCACTACAGTCTCCCACGGCCGTCCGGTTACCATGCACGCAAATAATCCATATAAATCACCTTTTATGCCCAGATTACAGCTATGTTGTCGCATTGCCACTCTGTCTACTTTCAGTATGCTTAACCAAAGTTTAGAGTATTCGTAACGAAAGTTTTCTGTCAGATTGGCATAGAGTCCATGGTCAAGTAGAATTATGTCGACATTGCCGCTGGAATTTTTCTTCACGAGAATATTACCCGGATGTGGATCACTATGTACAAACCCGGTTGTAAATATCATATCCGAATACAGTTGGCCAATTTTATTCGCAACAGAAAATGTATCGATTTTGTTAGCTTTAATGTAATTAAGATCGGTTACTTGTCCACCCTCTAGGTATTCCATGACAAGGACTCGCGATGTAGAAAGATTCCAATAAATCTTTGGTATTTTCAACCAACTATAGTTTTTGAATTGCTTTGCAACCTTTTCCGCATTACGTCCCTCGTTGAGGAAGTCCAATTCTACTGGAAGATTTTTCTTCGATTCTTCTACCAACCACTTGATTTTAAAGTCCGGAAACACCTTCGCCATGATATTTACTAGAACTTCCATTGTCTTCATGTCCACTATGGAATTTCCCTTCACATATGGATGCTGCACTTTAACCGCTACAATTTCACCTGTCTTCAGCTTGGCTTTATGTACTTGTGCTAGTGAGGCTGTGCCCAACGGCTCGAGATCGAATGATTCAAATATCTCATCTGGATGGCATTTCAGGTCTTGCTTTATAACTTTGTACAGATCTTCGACGGGATTCGTCGGTGCATTAGAGTGCAGGATTTTCATAGTCTGCACAAATTCCTTCGGCAGCAGATAGTCCAGGGCACCCACATGTTGTCCAACTTTAATGTAAACACCTTTGTTCGTACACATTAGTTTGAGCAGCTTATTGGCAGCTATTATGTGCACACGACTCTTCTCAGCTTTGTACTCTGGCGACGATTTATCCCACTCCCTGTAATAGAGTTCTCTTTTGTACGTTAGCCCAACATCGAACACAGTTACAGCAGATCTCCCAAGGCGGACAATTCCCAGCGAGTTTATGTCATAGTCGTTTGCCCGTAAACTCAGTCCGGTACCAACAGCACCCGCACCTAGTATCGAGTACGTTATGACACGGCGAATCATTTTCAACTAACTAAACTAGGGACCAGCGGGTATGTAAATCTGTTAACAAAGAGAAGCGATGATGAAGCTACATAAATATAGGCAAATACTTGAAGTGACATGTGTGCAAGTTAAAGATCAGATTCGATTATTCCACTCGATTTCACAATTTATTGCATACATACGTAATTGGATGCGTCTCTATTTAAGCAGGCATAAAAACAAATAACCTTTGACATTAATTACATAAAGTCTACTTACTTTACACGATGTGGATTTGTTTATATCAAATGATTGTATGTACTCACTTTTTATAGTAATTTTTGGTAGAATTAAATTAAAGTGACACTTATTCGGTACTATCTGAACATGGTGAGAGTTATTTTAATCTATTTGCTATGAATATCGATGGAAAGATGTGTTCAACTGGCCTTTTCGCCAACAACGTCGACCACTTTCTCTAACTGAACTTGAGTGTGGAATAAATTTTGACGTTTCCCTTCGATGTAGCCACAAAAAAAAAAAACCAAACCACAACACCATACACCACCCCCTGCCTATGCAAGTTGTTTCAGTCTCATTCATTCGTTTTGTTTTTATCTTTTCTCTTTTACTGATAGTTACACGTGGGATTCTTGCATTTCGATTTACGAGTAGGTACCTATTCCAATGAACTTGGAAATATAAGCATACATACATATGAACATAGTCTGGTTTCGGTATTTCCCATTGGGCATTGACTTGACACACTCCCATCCCATAGGCCCATGAATGAACCCATAAGCTTAATTGTTTTTGCATGTGTTACGAGTCTCGTCGATTTATTTCGAGTCTCTGTTTTTAACTGACCTATGCTACGGAATGCAATTTAAATTTTTTTTTATGTGTATATACCTAATTAAATTGCGCACAGTATGTGGCGCTTGTGACGTGTTTAAACGATGTAGTAGTAAACCACAAACGATTTATGCCAGATAAATAAATAAATAAATTCCTTTGTAAATATTCCCCTATCTCAGTTGTAATGCTTTAGATGAATATTAATCTCGTAACAATGTCTCTGCCTGTTCTTAATGAGATATCAATGAAATGGTTCTACGTTATAATAGCTATCTTAGCGACAAATCCGCACTAGAAATCTATACGGACGGATCTAAGATATCCGATAGAACATGAGCGGATTTCTTCGCAGTCCCATTTTGATTGAACTTAACTTTAAAACTGGTGTCTTCCAGGTAGAAGGGAACATCACTAAACCAGATTTCGAACAGATGCACATTTCTTCATGCTGGGTTCCTGGTCATATACCTAGATATCCCAGGTAATTATAAAATGAACGAACTGGACAGAAGGGCACAACACCGGAGAACTCAACTGTAAAGTTAACCCCATATAAAAAAAATGAGGGATGATACATATACATATGTACTATAATATGTACGTGCAATCATACGAAACAGACTGATCACGTGCTAAAAAATAGCAGAATTATAAGCATCATAGGGACAGGTCAACACTGCATGGATGTGCAGGAATATTAAACCCTTTCAACTCCTGTGCGGTCTCAGGGAGAATCTTTTTGAAAATCTTCAAGATATTACCGAAACAGATATCAATAAAATATAAACGGCTCATGTGAATGCCCACCGAATACGATGGATTGTCACTCAACCTAACATACCTAATTACGGGCATCAGCAGTAGCAGCTGTCATAGCTGACCAGTCGCAAACACGTGTGTCGTCGTTTGTTTCTCTTCACTACGAAGTCGAAACAGAAATATTATCAGTTAATGCCGACCTTTGAAAAGTCAGAGATAATAAAACCGCTGCCACTCAAAGTGCTCCTTTCCATAAGCAAGACCAAACTTTCTGGTGTCCCCGATCGCGAGATCCTTAACCCGAAGATCCGGTTAGTATCCGGTATCCGGCCTTTTCTTTTTGGTATCCGGCATATGGCCGAATAGTCTCTTGGTATCCGACTGGTGGCCGGATAGGCGATACATGGTAAAAAAGTTAAGAAAAAGAAAAAATAGCATCCAAAAATATAGTTCAAAAGTAATTTTCCAGAATAAAGAAGCAGTTTAATATTAAAAGTAGGCATTTAGTACTGAAAGTTTAATAAACGCAAATTATGATAGATGAACAAGTTTTTCTGTACTGAAAGGTAATAAACGATTACGTTTCTTTTCGTAAATGATGCCTGCTTCCGAAGTCTCTAGCAAGTGTTTACTAAATTTCCGAGACTGCGTTTTACCAATAAATTTGCTCACTGTACATTTCATTTCATTCAGCTACTGCAGATCCCCAGCTAACGGGATGGCCGAGTTATTTATTTTTTTTTTTCAAGTTTATTTTAATATTTTTTCGGCATAGAACGTATTCGTCGCAGTACGCATTTCGTTCGGTCAGATATCCAGCCATCCGGCCTTACAACATGCCGAATGTCCGGCTAAATTACTATCCGTTACATCTCTAATATCATAGCCACTTCCACATAATCATCCAAGTAAAACACAGTTCGGTTTATAAATTGAAACTTTTATCTGACAAAAGGTTCTCTTAAAACTATACATTTTCTTAACCAATATATGAATGCCTCGATTCATATACAATATCCGATATTTTCAATCTTTTTATATTTGTATATAGTGAGTGATTTATGTCCGAAAAATTATCTAGATATACAAAAGTACAAAAACGAATAAATATTTAAAAATAGTTGTCATGTGTTGAGTTTAGTTTAGTTGTTGCTTTTAGTATTATGTATTTATTTATTTTATTAAAATATTTTTGTGCATTAAGCTGAGTATAAAACAAAATCGTTCTTATCATCTAATCTTACAACTTACTTGGTTTGTTTATTTTTGTCTTGTTTGTAGCAGTCATTTGGAGTGAAATACTTGTTTTCTTTTTATATATTATATAAAAAATGCTCTCAAATATTATTATCATGTCAAAAGGAATCGTCGATTTTACATAGTATGAGCGTGGTAATTGTCTAAAATACTTAATACATGAATACAATGGAATACATGAGTTCTAACCTAAGGATCTACGTATATAGTTGTACTATAAAAGTACAAAAAAAAAAAAACAAAAAGTAAAGCATATATTTATGAATGATAGAATAGCTAATTAAAAGGCCTGACTTGAACGGCTTCCGACTTAAGTACAACACGAGCTTGGGTATGAGTGTGGTGTAGTGTAGGAGGATGCTCTCAGGATTTACGTTTGATATGTGTTTTCGTAGAAACTAGTCGAATACTATACCAAAATGTGCAAGTATGACGACGACGTATTGTTGCTATTTTGTCATACGGATGTTTCCGAGTTCAGTTTAAGTACAAATTTGTTGCTTTTCGGATCGACCACCTCTTCTGATATGTTGAAATGGGGCAATTTATGTATGGAAACTATGAGTGAAACGTCGTTCTGTATCAGTTGAAAGGTACATTCATTCGATATGGGTCGTGAAAGCAGCTCATCACAGATGAGCGACCACGATTGCACCCAGCGACGTTCTTTTTCGCTTTGAAGAACGGGTGATTCGGTGAGATAGGGTTCGAGGAATGCTCTCGGTGATAAATCATGTTTTAGGCAGTGGGCTAAATGTTTGAGAATACTTTCGAATGTATGACGTGGCTGTTGGCGAGTTACTCGGAGATATTTTTGTAAGGCGCGAGCCATTGATGGAAATACAGCTTGTGCAGCTTCTTGTGGGTCGAGTGGTATTGCCGGTGCGGGTTCGTTGTGTATACGTTTAATATGCGTAAATGCTTCCTCGGCAGCGGTTATTAGGCGTGCGCGCCTCTTTTTCACTCTACGTTCGTACTCGTGTTCTTCGTAAAATCGCTCATTGTGTGAGGAATCACGTCGACGTGCATTCGCCGCTAACACAGCCCGGCTCTGACTCTGTTGTTGAGCTGTGCTAACCCCGTCTACCTCGTAGTACTTAAAACTTGTTGAAATCTTGTTGCGCTGCGACTTTGAAATCGGAATTCGTTCCAAATAGGGGTTGTATATTGGAAAATCTACGTAGTAGCGCTGCAAGACCCATACTGCAGCTCTCTGAATACTCAGTTGGCCGAGAGTGTATGACCTGCTCATACCGTCGGGCGAACGTATAATTTTTACATAATATGTCGATTGTTTGTGCCTCAATTCGAGAAGAACCACTGCTATGTAATGAATGAATATAAGTGTGTCGACGAAATTCGTAGCATACGCCACCAATGATTTATAATCGACTGCATCGCCACCCGTTTCGACGACTATCTTCGCTCCATTTGTAACCTGCACAATGTAGAACAGCCAATAGGCGAATGTAGACACTGTAACCAGAAGTAGAACGGTCGCTCGGAAAAGAAATATTCTCGGCATTGTCGCAGTTGGCCGTCGCAAAAATAACGCCCATAGCCCGAGTGCTAATAGTATTAGTCTGGCTGTTAACGACACCAACAATCCCTTACATTCGCTACTGCATGCCAGCAACTGCGTTTTTACCGTCTGAGTAAGTTCTGGGTGATCAAATGCGGATGGGAAAAAGCCCAGCTTCGGCATCATCACCATTGCGACCGGAGAAAAAAACGAAACGAAGCCCAGAATTAGGCAGAACACTGATTCTATATATCGTTTACAGGCGAAACCTAAGCTGGTTTCATTTTCACGATTCCATGTGCTATTAATGTCCTCCATGGATATGCTTTGTTCTGAAGTGTTACCAGTGACTGCGGTCGTGTTTTCTCCCCAGTTTTCATCCTGTGGTAGAATTTGCACTTCGATAATTTCTTGACCATCTCGACTTTCATCTCCTATAAGCAAAATAAATGTTTTAAGAAATATATAGGCGCAATGAGATAGAATTGAGATGAGCGCTTAAAGATACATTTTATAAGACAAAGAGTCTGCAGAGAACTGCAAGCAATAGTCTCAGAATTCGCGCACAATAGTATGTAGGCGTGGTATGTCAATCTATTCAACCAACCCTTCTTTGACCGGTGAATAATGCATAAAATGGCAAAAACAATTTGCAACTTACCCGTCATATTAACGCTTGTTTGGAAAGGTGCCATATCCCTTGGCTGCTTACTCGATTTGGAGTGTGTACTGCGATGGGAATGTCTCGTCCTATCTCGGTGGTAGCTATTATTTATTGTGCCTCCAGCTCCGCTATTTCCTCCTGCTGAACTATTGTTGTTATTGTGATTCCTAGAGCGGCGTGAACGGCCACTATGCTCAGACTTCACAGAATCGTTTTCCATAGTAGAAAACCCCCCAATGAAAACCACTACTTTCCGACTTAACACTACAAACAAAACGAAAAAAGGCAACGGACAACAGCAGCCAGAACAACGGCAGCATTCCCTTCTTTTTTCTTAATTCGGCTTACACTTTTAATGGTTAATCAATAAACTTGATTTCTACGAATGCTATGCCACGGTCACCAACAAGTGCCAGCATTCGCCCTTAAAAATAAAAATAAAACATGATCACAACACCACCGAAATGGTATAGCTTGTATTATTCTTACGTTCGATAGCTCTGTGTTTTATAGCTTTAGCTTTGAACATAGTTTTAACACATCTTTTTTAGTAATAAGACTAAACTTTATCAAAGATTTATTAGAAATTCCACAAGGCGAAGGAAGCCATTTTCTTATAAGCAATTCTTTTTTTATTTATGTTTCCTGAGTCAACAGACTTTGGTATCCCTGCTTTCATATAGTTTTGACGTTTGCTAACCAATTGCAGTACCACCTTTATGTATGCAAAATTTTCGACCCGTTTCTTTATATAACTCCGTGAAAATTGCAATCAAATTGAAAGAGGATTTGCTTTTTTTATATTTTCTATTACGTACGCTTCGTTTACAGCTAAACAAAACTCAAAATTACAGTGTTTCTATTAGAAAATAAACTCTTCGATATAAACTACAAAAGAAATCCAAAATAACTATGGACAGTTTTTTTTATCAGAAAATTATGTACTGAAGTAGTAAAAAGCTATATTCGATTTGGCAAACTGCCAAAGTGCCAACTGCATTTTTGGTGCAAAAAATACCAGTTGTCGACGTCGTCAGTTTTGTGGTTTCCACCAAGATTTAGGGTTTTATGATCAACGGGGTGAGATCTGGGGAAAAAAATCCATACCTGAAAAGAACTAATTTAATTCAATTCTAATCGGTAAGGATATAGGTAACTATATATCTTATTAGATATATGTATGTACTCTGCATTAGAGAAAGAGTGCTTAAAACACTCCCAAAATACCACTTCGATAGAAGTTCGAAGACGAAGAGTAAATGGAAGCGTTTTACAACTGCGAGTTCTGAGTGCACTCTGGAAAACGACATGCTTCATTTCAAGGTCAACGTCATACGACGAAAAGCTACTAAAGCAAACAGTACCTCATATAATAATGACGTGTCTTTATTCAGATTTCAGAAACTAAAAAAATAAACATTGGAGTTATCGGCGAATGTGCACTGCAATTTCGTTTGAATTGGACGAAATACATGGCTCGACTCGTCGTTGTCAGTCTTCAAGATCTAGTTGCTTGAACTAAAAGGTTTCAAGTTTTTAGTTAACAATTTCGATTATAACAACGGGGCACTCCCTAAATATATTTAATCAAACAAAGAAAATAAAATCGAATAGATTATAGATTCTGATTGGAACATTTCACTGCAATTAGATACACAGCATTTATTGCAATTTTCTAACTTAAACTAGAAGTCTTATCCACCATGAGTAATCCAGAGGTAAGGACTGATAATATTCTATGTGATATGGGAATCCATTTGATTGTATTATAGGAATATGGAGGCAAGATCGCCCGTCCATATCAGTTGCGGCTACTGGAACATGCAATTAAGCACAATTCAATTATATACCTGCCGACAGGCAGTGGAAAGACTTACATTGCTATAATGTTGTTAAGGCACTTTTCAAAGGAAATGTACAAGTAAGTTATCTGCCTGTGACACGATTTAGGATGCCATTTAATTTCTATGTTTACAAATTTTTGCATAGACCGCTAAATGAAGGTGGCAAACGGTGTATTTTTGCTTGCAATACAGTGGAATTAGCTCGACAGAATCTAAAAGAGGTAGCTAATGTAACAAATTTTAAGGCTGGGCTCTTTATTGGAGACATGAATGTAGACAATTGGCCGCAAGAAAAATGGGAATCGGAAATTGAAAACAATCAGGTGACACGATTTTTTCCGGGGAAGTACCTAATAAGAGCATATTTTGCATTTGTAGGTGTTTGTTGGTACGTCTCAAGTGTTTGTCGACATGGTTTCTCATAATTATCTTACCATGGCAAATCTCTGTTGCGTTATAATAGACGAGTGTCATCATGCAACGAGATCGCACCCAATGCACCAGTTTTTGTCTCTTATGATGTACGCGGATAAAAAGCAATTGCCGCGTGTAGTTGGCCTTACCGGAGTGCTCCTTAAGTCCAGTAAAAAAGGCGATATTCTTAAGCCATTACAAGAATTGGAAGCCGTATTTCGCGGGACAATAGTTACAGTGGAAAATATTGATGAATTCCACAATGTTCTGCTGTAAGTTTGTGTACTTTCTAACCGCTGTACGTATTCATGCGCACTTTTTATTAAAATCTGTACCATATATCATCACCACTATATGTTGCTATATGATCGCTCTGAATTAATATCTTATAATTTCCATTGCCTCAGATATTCAACATCGGCAAGTGAACAAATGCTGGCATATGCTGACGAATCACTTGCCTTCGATATTGAACTGCAAATTAATGCAATAATTACTAAATGTTTGGCCGAAGTTGAATCCTGGGATTTGGGTGAGAAAACATCTAAATACAGTAAAAATCTTCAAACTATTCGAGAACCCTCCAAAAAGAAGCAAATAAAATCTCTGCTTAGTGATTTCATCTACCAAATGACAGACATGGGACTGTACGCTGCCTCTATAGCTATTATAGCAGTGATTATACAGTTGGAAGTAAATAAACGCAATGCCGAGACTACTTCTCTGCGAAATATGTATCGCTATGTACTGACACGATGTGAAAACATACGACACATACTTGTTAAGAAGATAATGTCTGATGAAGATGATGAGGAAGATGAAGCTTATCATATCCTTAATTTTTCGAAACCAAAAGTTCAGGCCTTATTTACATTTTTCGTCAAGGAATTCGGGTCGAATAAGGGATCCGATTTAAGTTGTTTGGTGTTCGTTCAACGTCGCTACACTGCCAAATGCCTTTCGTTTATTATTAAGAACTTTGCTGCGGCTCACCCAAGCCTAAAACATTTAGTACCTGAATTCATGGTAGGCCGATGCGCTGGTATGAATTACAGTATAGACACAATCCTTGATTCGAAATGGAATCGCCAGGTGAATATAAGAAGAAAAAACTAATGTATAATCGTTTCGCTTTATATAAAACATATACTTTCAGGCGGTGGAACGATTCCGTCGAAAAGAGTGCAATTTAATTGTATGCTCCAGTGTACTTGAGGAAGGTATCGACGTACAGGCTTGTAATTATGTTATCTCATTTGATCCAATAAAACAATTTAGTTCGTATGTGCAAATGAAGGGCCGTGCGCGCTCCCGCGATAGCATGTACGTGATACTCTGCCCACAGATAAATAAGAGCGAGGTCGCCATTCAAATTCAGCAGTACAAGGCGACCGATGAGTTTCTAAAAAAATACTTAATAACACGAACTCTTGATAGAGAAATACCCGAAGAAAGTCTTACCAAGGAGCAATTTCCTGAAATAATCAAACCATTCATATCACCATCTGGAGCTATTCTACAAGCTGAAGGCGTGCTGATGCTCTTACATCGCTACTGTCAGACATTACCGCATGACGCGTTCACACAATCGCATGCAATTTGGTCGATTATTTCAAGTGAGAATGATATTTTTACGGTCTCACTACAGTTGCCCCTTCAGTCTACTGTGAAAGAGATAATCATTGTATGTACGAACGGTTCTCCTGTCTTCATGTTGTAATCATTTTTTAATTTCAGAGCGATCCTATGAAGTTATGTAAGTGGGCCAAAATTTCAGCAGCTTTTAAAGCATGCATGAAACTGTACGAAAATGGCGAACTTAATGAAAAATTGTTGCCAGTGACCCGTAAGCAAATAGTTGAGAATGTTTCTGAGCTGTACTTTGCTAAATGGAAAAATGAACCTAATGGTACGTGGTAATGGTAATTTAAACGAAATATGTACATTGTTTTGCTTGTAGATAACTCCACTACGGCTGGGACAAGAGAAAATCATCGCATATACGACAAAATATATCCCACAGAGCTGACTGCTGGCCTACCCATACCCGGTGAAGTGGCCTACGGCTACAGTATCAACATCATTCCCGAGTTCCGTTTGGATGAAGAAAATGCACACTTAATCCACTTATTCAATTCCAACTCAAATTACGCAATCGTTTTGAGGCATAAACTCCCAGCTCTAGCACCGATGTCACTATTTATGACTCAAGGACCGCTTACAGTAAAAATATCAAGCACTCCGTTTGAGTTCATCATCGCCGATGCGGACGAGCTGATGAAGTTAAAAGTATTTAACAAAGTGTTATTTTGCGATATTCAAAAGTACTGGAAGAAATTCCTTGCTCTTGACAACAGAAATGGCCAAAATTCATTCTTGCTCGCACCTGTGCAACACAATTGCAGTATTGATTGGGAATTGGTACGCAATTTTCAACATTTGACTCCGCTGAGAGCTACTACCGAAACGGAGAGAAAAAGAAATCCACCAAAAGCAGACGATTTCCTTGGAAAAGTTGTGAACACATGGTACAGCACCGACGAAAGCAAGAGATATGTTGTGAAGAAAATTCGCCATGACTTAACTCCACTCAGTGAGTTTGTGAGTAACAAGTACACCACCTTTGCTAATTATGTTGAAAATACATACAACGAAAGGGTGGTAAATAACGAACAATTTCTGATTGAGGTTCAGCCACTTACTTCGCGAACGAATTTCTTTGTGAACTCGGCTGGTAAAAGTTCGGAAAGCAAACGTATGAAGCGCGATAACACAATTATTTTGATACCGGAAATGTGCCACAATTTTCGTTATCCAGCTGATTTGTGGTTGAAATCGATGTTCCTAGGAAGCACATTGCATCGCTTGTATTACCTTCTTAACGCAGAAAAACTACGCGTTGATATCAATCGCCATTTGGGCATAACGACTCCACCCGGCTATAAACCCGCACCTATAGAAATTGATTGTTCGTTACGTAGGGTCAGCAGCGAAGATAGAACCCGTGAGCACCGTAGTATGCTGCCAGCGTTGGAGAGTACACGTCGTGATACTTCCATCAATCAACGCTATACTCTTGTGGACGTGGACGAGGGCAATTGGAAGACTTATTTGGAGCCCATTGATATCCAGCGACATCAACCGACCTCCATATATCCTATCGAGATTGACTACTATTACCAGTTTGTTAACAATTTGTTGGAAGACATGGAGAAGCTTAATTTAGATGATGCAACGGCTCGAGAATTCTCATCGTGTCACCTTGATGCTCATAAGCCTCAAGGTCAATATAGGTTAACCGAGCTATCTAAATCTATCGCGGATATAACATTTGACTCTGGTCGCCGTATTCATTTGTTGGAAGACAGTATTGACCCAATGGGGATTAAAACTGCAGAACAGTTTGAGTTCCTAGCAGCCATAACGACTGCTGCCACAAACGATGTCTTTGACATGGAGCGGTTTGAAGTATTGGGCGATTCGTTCCTCAAATTTAGCGTGTCTTTGCTTTTGATGCATCGACACCAGAGTTGGAACGAAGGTTTTCTTACAACCATCAAATCTCGAATGATAAGCAACCGAAACTTACTCTACTGTATGCGCACCAAATTCAGCGGATCGTTTATTTGCTCCTCCACCTTTGAGCCTAACAGTGAATGGTTGCCACCGTTGGCTAGTGTGCCAACAAATGTTTTGCATGCAATAATCAATAATGGCGTGTCAGTTAATTGCATCTACGATTTGAAACTCAATGAAGAAGAAATCAGGTCGGGGCTGTGCAGCCCAGAAACACTTGACCAAATTGTTAACAACACTCAGTTGTCGGAGACATCCACCGATTGTTTAAATGAATTTCTTTACAAGCAATCTGTTGCCGACAAAGTAGTCGCTGACTGCCTTGAGGCTTTGATGGGTGTCTGCGTTAAAAACTATGGAGTACACAAAGCTTTTGAAATGCTCGATTACTTCGGAATCTACAACGATAATGATAAACAGCTGCTGCCCAAGTTGTTGCAAATCAATTTGGGAAGTCCACTGGTGATGGCAAACATTAAGCCGTCCGAAGTGGATGAATATTTGCTTAACTACGAGTTTTTGGAGGCAAACCTTAAATATAAATTCAAAGATCGTGCATATCTGCTTCAAGCTTTAACTCACCCGTCATACCCTACCAATCGAATTACTGGTTGCTATCAGCAGCTGGAATTTATCGGTGATGCAGTCCTCGACTTTTTGGTTTCATGTTACATCTTCGAGAGATGTAAGCACATGAATCCTGGTGAAATAACAGATCTCCGATCTGCACTCGTTAACAATGTTACCCTCGCTTGTGTTTGCGTGCGAAACCGTTTCCATCAGTACATGTTATACGAAAGTCCGATGCTCTCCGATTCGATTAAGAAATTCGTCGAATTTCAAAATACACAAGATCATCGCGTCACTTCTCAAGTGAAAATACTACTAGAAGAGACTACTTCGCCAGAATCATTTAATATGGCCCAAAATATCGACGTCCCCAAAGCACTTGGTGATATCCTGGAATCCATCATTGGAGCGGTGTTCTTTGACTCCGGTAATGATCTGCGGTGCGTCTGGCGTGTCATCAGTCATTTGATGGACTACGAATTGAATGAATTCATAGCCGAAGTTCCGATCGATCCCGTCCGTCAGCTGTTTGAATATCGGGGAGCCAAACCCACATTCCAGATTAGTTGCACCGAGCTCGACGTAGTTATGATGAAGTGTACATTCTATTGTCGGGATTTGGTCAAGACTGTTATGGGTTGTGGTGGAAACAAAACAATGGCGAAGAAAGCCGCTGCCAAAATGGCATTACAAATTTTGCACGCAAATTAATAATTGTTGCCTTAAGTATGTTGTTACAATATAAGATAGTATAAATAGTAATTGAGGTTTTATTTATTTAGAATTTGCATATGTATGTCATGTATGGATATTTTAATAAAAATAAATATCCTAGTTTGCGTTTTTTCGTAGATATTGAGATTTTAAGGGATCAAATTACAAGAGACGACCGTCTTCATAACTATGCCACTACGCAAGTTTTTTTTTTAATAGACAAAGCCATCTACAGACGTGAAACTAATCGGCCAACTGGTTGTTATCATTTGTCTACAGACATAAGGATCAGTCTTCAAATTTCAGCTGCTCTCTCTCTTTCGTTGAAATGGAATCGTGCAACTAGAATTTTATTGACTAGAAAAATTAGATTTTTCAAAAAACTAATCAATCTCCATCCCGATAAAGTAACGAAACATGTGTTGGCATCGTGTTATTTACATCTGGGGCGTTAAAACCAAAAAAAATTATGTTTAAAAAAGTTTGGAAATAGAAGACATGAATGATAAGGGCGAAGTCATATCAGGGCAGTGGAGGGAAGAAACCCAACTACACCCAAGTTCTGTAACTATAAGGTGACCAGATAAGAACGATAGGGAAAAAAAAATTAAATAAAACAACGGTGTGAGATATAAAATTGATTTAGGCTTTATTTTGAAGCTACATTCATGACATTATGTGTGGAATAGAACATCATTTGAAACGCCGCCTCGGCTTCGTTGGCAGTGCTTCAAGTGGTCGGTCCAATTTTTGATGTACGGCGTTATTCCGGCAATAGCGTCTCGAATGTTGGCCTCGAGATCGTCGAAAGTTCGAAAGTGGTTGGCTTGTTAGCGTAGACAAAGGACTTGACGTAGCCCCAGAGAAAATAATCCAGTGGTGTCAAGTCGCATGATCGCGGCAAAAAAGCCGGGTTGACCCTCTGACGATGCCCGATTCAGCTGATCGACGCCGAATCGATGCTGGCCACTCCGGCCGCTATGTCGACTCTGACCATTATCTTGTTGCAGCTAAATTCAGAGCTCGAATATCAAACGAGAAAAAGCTGAGAACCGCCCAGAAAAAGAAATTCAATGTTGGAAGCCTTAGCACGTATGGAGCAGCCAGAGCCTACAAAGAGCGCCTGAGCGAGAGACTCCGCTGTGCATTCACCGTCCACAAACGCCAACAATCTGTGAAACCAGTATCGCGACATCATCAAAGGGGTAGCAGAGACCACCATAGGCTACCAGCTTAGGCTCCCAAAAAGAGCCCTTGGTATGATGATGAATGCGTGCGTTGGAACAAGGTGACAGAAAATGCACTCGTGGAAGCGTTGCAGCGTAAAACAAGAGCAGCGAGAGAAGAGTATCGAGCCAGAAGAAGGGAGAAAAAGATTCTGCGTAAGAAGAAAAGGGCCCACGCAGTCTCCCAGCTCAAGCATATCGAAGAGTCCCGTGATAGGAAAAACATCCAGATGTTTTATAAGAAAGCCAAGCAACTGGCAGCAGGCTTTAAACCTGGAACGCAGGCTCTTCGAAACAGTGAAGGAAACCTAGTCACCGAAGTGCAGGGAATAGTAAATGTGCCTAGGACAAAACGTCACTGTTGGTAACAGTAACTTCGAAGTGGTTAAGGAGTTTACCTACCTCGGAGTAAACATTAACTCCACGAATGACACCTTAGTGGAGATTCGACGAAGACTTACCCTAGGAAACCGCTGCTACTTCGGTTTGGCAAAACAAATGGGTTCAAAACTCCTGACTTGGAAGGCGAAATGCATGCTCTACAAAACATTGGTCTTGCCAGTTCTGCTGTATGGAGCCGAGTGTTGGACGATAAGCAGGAAAGCAGAGCAGAATTTGAATACTTTCGAGAGAAAAATTCTTCGTCGGATTTTCGGTCCCGTATGCGAGGAGGGCGAATGGAGGAAAAGATATAACCGCGAGCTCTATTAGCTGTACCAAGATGTGGATGTAGTCCGAAAAGCCAAAACACGTCGACTACACTGGCTCGGCCACATCGAGCGAATGGACACCAAGGCTCCAGCAAAGAGGACTACGGCTCACAGCCCCCAGGTTCGAGACGACAAGGAAGACCGTACCTCCGGTTTAAGGACCAAGCTACCGCTGATGCCAGTGCGCTTGGTCTAGACAACTGGACGCAGCGTGCCCGGGATCGAAGAGAGTGGAAGGCTGCCGAGTCTCAGGCAGAGACTCTTCACGGGTCGGGAGCCCGTTAAGTAGTATGATTTATTGCTACTGTTACCCTCCGCTTAATACCTACTACACCCTAATTGCAGGCGACATATTCATTGATCATCTTACTCGACTCGACTGCCAACAAAACATATTTATTTTGTATTTTCGTAGCCATTATCTATACGCTAATTCACCATCATGGAAAGTCCCAAAAACAAAGAGCGCGATTTTATTTTTTTTATTTTACCTGCCCATAAAACCTTTTACTTGTTTGCCGCAGGCATGAACTGATGTACGTACATACGTGTGAATTGATAACCAATTCAAAGAAGAAGAAAACAAAAGTGTTGAATATAAGACTAAATACAGTGGAAGTCGCTTATAACGCCCTCGCGTATTACGAACAGTCGCTTATAACAACCATTTTTCTTTTATTTGGTTGGTTTCTTTATACTTTAAGCTATTCTACCATCGGATAGACGGATGCTGCGGACTGATATAACGACCAATTTTCGAAAGGAAATCAATCGTTGTCGTCAAGATAGCTGATGTTAGTTTTAGGCCTATTTGAGAATATCATATCTAAAAGCCTATTTAATAAAAAAACAAATACATACTAAAATCCATAAATGCGTTTACCCCATAGGCAAATTCCACCCTTCTTCAGGTTTTAACCAAGAATAAGTTCAAATTGGAGATCCATGTTACCACTGCTGTCAGAACCAATTCCATGTTTTGGCTGGCCAATGTTCGGCATAACACGCGCCAATACTGTTGTTACCTTTGCTAGACTTTGCTGGTAGCAGACTGCAAATCACTTAGTCTTGTAAATATGAAGATCCGTAGGTAAATTGTGTTCATTTTAGACACCAACCGCCAACTCTCAAAGTAAGGAGATTGAATGCTCCAATGTGACTAATGATTTTTGTTCTGCTAATCGCAGTCCCATATCCGTTAGCCATTCTCACATGATCCTGATGGAATCGTTAATATCGAGCTCTAATTGTTCCAGGTGCTGTGTCACTTCCACAAGCCAACAATTTTATTTGAGTTTGAAATAGTCAGTTTAAGGACAGACCTAGCACGGAACATCGAGGAATGAAAAGATCTATTTCATACGTACCTACTACATCTACATTTATTTTGCATTTTATATTTTACAGTTAACACTTCACGCTTACTCGTATCTACATATCTATAAATTATAAAATATAGTGTGACGTTAGGTCTCTTTTCTTATTGCTGTTAAATGTTAGGTCTAGGGACAAGAGAGCCGGGTTAAGCAGGATTCAAATCACAGATGTATTTTCATATATATCTAACCTATCCGGTGGGTTAACGGGTAAGGAGTCAGGGGAAGCACTTAAGATAATTGCATTACTTTCGCCAAGGGGTTCTGCATTGGTAACTAAATTTTCAACAGACCATGAGTTCTTATTTCGCAAATTTAAATCGATCCTGGAAGCAACTGAGGTAGCTCCTGATTCTTGACGACGAGTTGAAGCCCGTAAGACACTGGCCACTTCGGAAGCGGTATAAGGTTGCCTGGATCTAGAAAATATTGTCGTACCGGCCGATGAAGGTCGCACTTCAGTGGACTCATCAGTTTTGTGCGCTCGTAAGTTGCGGCCCAACGAGAGAGTGCGCTGTGTATAGCTGTTGTACAGCGGTCTGGGACGGATCTCGATATTTTCAGGTTGATTGTCGACACCAGCAGGATTTGATAGAACTGTCGAGTAATCTGGTGGAAGACTGTTGTCAGCTGATTCGAGTGATAAAATTGGTCTAGGTCGGCTTGGTTCACCGAGAAATCTAAAAATACAAATTTTGCAATTTTTTTTTTATTTGAAAATATCTTTCAGCATACCTTCGGACACTTCGTCGAATGCTTTGACGGAGTATCTTTGCCAGTCGCGCTCCTGTAGCTGTTGTATATGACGGAGGTGGTGTGTATTTTGGTGGAGCATCATGTTGAACACTACTCGCTTCCAAGTCGGAGCTTCTTGCAATGTACTGGCTATTTGGATGTCCGGCAGTATTCCGATCAGCACCAGGACGACTTCGACGATGCAGAAGTGGCGATTGCGTTGGACGATATAAAAGCTGAATACGCTGAAAATATGACAAATAAGTTTATTACCACTAGCACACGTTTTAGTGGAACTCTTACGTCTAAGATATCTGGCGGACCGTTCGTAAGGTATCGATATATCTGTATTATAGCTGTTATGGGCACAATGAGTAAGAATCCAACTTGAGTAAGACCGCCAACTTTCCGTGCCCAAAAGCTGAAGTAAGACTTTCCTCTCCAATGATAGAATTGGCTGGACAATGACACCTTGTACTGTATAATCGCCAGGGTAACCATTCCGATTGGCAGCAACACATTCCAGGAAAGAGCCAAAAATGCAGACATCGACCCGGTCATCCTCAAGTCATTTACCAGCACATCACCATTGTAGGGACGACCTCGTATCAAGAAGACGGCCAAAATCTCTGCCGTCCATAGAATGAGCAGCCACCAGGCACCTCCGAACACCATGTCCAGGAAGTGAACGATAGATAGACCCATTTCAGTTGCGAACGGAATGCCAAGCAAAAGAGCGGTTACACAGCTCAACAGAACCGAGCTTGTCGAATTCCCTAGAGCACTAGAGATTGGCTTCCAAATAGCACAAAGTTGTCCCAGTCCGAATAAAATGAACATAAGAAATGTTAAGGCAGTCCAAACCCATGAAATGGAACCCTGAGCTATTGCCATTGCTGCTGGGAACAGTTCCGTAACCAAACGCAACGCCTGGTAGCCACTCTCACGGTACAAAGTAATTGGAGGACGCCGATAAGTCTCTCCCAAAAGGCTGGAATAATGTGGTACCCACTTTGTCGGAAAAGATATGAGCGTGGGTGTTATTGGTCCTCTAAGCGAATACACCGAAAAATACGAGTCCATATACTCTGAGGAATAAATAAACATTAAACATTTATATTTGATAAATAAACCCATCGAGCCTACCATACGATCCTGGTACGTAGATATAATCATTTTTGCGCAGAATCTGCTCGCAAGAGAATCCAAATACGCCGGCCAGGCAAAGTCCCAATAAAGTCAACAAGACCACCAGCACCGCCTCACGACGAAGAACCACCTTGCTGCTGCTCTTCCCATGGCTTCTGCTGCAAATTGCAATCACCGAAGGACCTAACAGTCCCCAGGTTAAGAACGCTTCCTGCGCGGCGGCAGTCCATGTTTTCGAATTGATTAGAAAGTCCTCGAAGTCAGATGCCGAGAATATATTCTGAGCACTCGAAAAACCGATGAAATACAAGAGCCGGCAGGTGATCACGATGAACAAGACTAGAGGGGTTACGGTCAGAGCCAAAACAACCTTTCCAAACGACTTCAGTCCTTTGCACAGTACCAGGAACACCATTGCCCAGACAATGGCCAAGTTAAAGGCGAGCTGCTTGAATGAGAATTATTTGAAATCATTTGTAAATTCTGTGTGCCTTATTGCAATAAGTTACCACTTACCCTATCACTCACCTGGAATCGAACATCGCCGCCATCACTACGTCTGCCCAGGTGCAGGCGTTGTAGTACAATTCCGTTGAAGTAGTCCGCAACTGTTTCGGTTAAATTTCCAGATACATTCGTTGCCCGCCGGTACATAAAGAACGACTCCTCCCACCGATACAACGGTTGGACTTTTGTCAGAAACGAATCCCTTAAATAGACCAGTAACCAGCTAATGCTGACAGTGGAATATAATGCCATGACGCACTGCGCCAATACCAAAGCAATTCCAATTCCTCGGCAAATCGGACTGATTTTCCACATTGAAACTGGGCCAGCCTTTACTTTAGCGCCCAAACACATTTGCAGCCAGAACAAAGGAATTCCAAACACAACCGAGAGCAGTAGGAACTGAAGCAGGAAATTGCCTCCATATTGGATCGTCTGATTGGCAAAACGACAGATATTGAACAGTCCTAGTGTGCAACACAACAGCGCTAGCATCCTACTATAAGCGTGCGGCCACTCAGCGTTGAATCCTTGCTGTGTTACTGTTTGATTGTTGTCCGGGTCAATGTTGGAAATTCGCGGCTGAGTACTTCCGTTTTCCAGGGACGGAATAGAGGGACTACGCGGTGATTGATCAGCTGTCGTAGAGCCTATAGAACTGGATCCCGTACTGGAGGCTAAAGACACAGGACTAGGGTTGCGTGATGATCCAACTGAGCTTGGCTCCGAACCAATGTATCCCGCACGTATAACGTCGGCCAATGGCGACGTGCCCGCATTCCGTCTGCCGCACTCATGGGAATGGGAACCATTAACGGGAGCACTCATCGGGCGATCATGATTTATAATGATGCAATGATTTTCACTACCCGGAACAGCTTCGGAGCGGATTGAAAATATCCTCGGATGACCATCAGCCCGCCGACCAAACTGCCGTGGACGATCGTCCGCACGTGTTTGTCCTTCAGCAGAGCTCCGCTGTACCATCTCTTCCAGAATATCGTAGGGCGTCAATACACTGGGATTAAAGTCGCTCTGTGATAAACATCTTCTCATCGTTGGTGACGGATTGGGCGGAACGCTGCACGTCTCTGCTGTGTCGTTAATTACTGCGGGTGGTGGTTCCTCACCAGTCGCAGCTGGTGCGTCTTCGTCGTGCCGTTGATGGTCCGGTAGAACCAAAAGTGATGTCTTTCGCATTGAATTACGGCGCCATGTCTTCCTAGAGGGCGAGTTGGATCGGACTAATTTGCCTGCATAAACAGAGAATACAAAAATTAGAATTTCAATGAGACACTATATTTCGAGTATGTTATTAAATGTAGATTCTCGTATGTTCCTCTAAACACACTCCTTTTGTTGTGGTTCGTCGGAATTCTTGCTACCTAGCAACACTACCAACATACATATCTACGAGTCTAACTCCCAATACCACTCTCCTATACGAGTGTCGGTTAGTAGCAGAATTAATTCCGTCAGCAATGGAATACATGTTACGCAATAAATATCCATGGCTAAATTGGCCACTCTTCAATCTTTTGGTGGTGAAAGTTTGTTTTCCTTTTCAAATATTCATCACAGATTAATCTTCATTTTTTGAGTGATATTAGTATGTATTTCTATTTATACACTATGGCAATGGCAACTGTTACAAGTCTATGTGAAAGTGTGCAGATACCGTTCTTTATTGGACGTGGTTGAGTTTGTGGTCGGCATTTGTGGTTATTCATTTGTGGGTATTAATCCCACAAACGAATGAACATGAGGTATTTTAACAAATGGCAATGACCTCTCGTGGGCACCGTAGCGCAAGTGGTTAGTGCGTCGGACTACTGAGCCAGCGGTCCTGGGTTCGAATCCCGCCGCAAACACCTAAACGTTTTTCACAGTGCCCACCTCTTTCGAATGTCTGACAAGCATCAAAGAGTATCATTTGTCACGATTGAGCTTCTCAACTCGCCGTTCGGAGTCGGCAAAAAACTGTAGGTCCCTTCCATTCGTGCAAAAATATAACACGCACACACAAATGGTTGCGAGAAGCAGGCCTAGGTTCACCTCGAGCTGTAGCGCCAATTAAGTAGAAGTAATGACCTCTCATATCCTCTGCAGTCGTTGGATCTGTGACTTGGAAGCATTGGATACTTTTTTCCCACACATCATCTTCAATAGATTTGGTTGATCATAGCAATATCATAAAATTGGAAAATCTCGTTAAAGTGGAAGTTATTTGGTCAAATTCTTTTTAACCTAAGAAAAGTTCCGTTCTAATCTAATCTTAAACATTTTTTCAAAAGTTTTACAAACAAAAATGGCACAAATTCATAGACAGATAAAACCGACATTAGGATAATTAATTCACCTACATAACCTAAAATGTACTTTTTGCTATTCATAGTCACCTTATAGTCGACTTTAAACTTAAAGCCGACTCGAAATTTAAAATGAGCCAAACATCACTCTACATAATTAGAGTCGGCTTTAAATTTCTCATACAATATTTTGACGTTTAGGTTTGTTCGTTCAGATCACTTTACAAAAACCAACACACACCATGTATATATATCCGGCTATTTTATTTAGTGTCGGCTGTAACTAAAGTCGGCTATAGCAGGCACTATTCATGGGCTGACTATGAATTTGCGCCATTGTCGCATAAAGCCGACTCTAATTATTTAAAGTGAAGTTTGTCTCATTTAAATTTCGAGTCGGCTATACGTTTAAAATCTAGTATAAGCTAAGGTGACTTTGAATAACAAAAAGTTTTTTTTTAATTACATATGTTATGTAAGTGAATAAATTCTTTTAATGTTGTCTTTATCTAACAATGAATTTGCATCTTTGAGGCAGTTTTTTATTTTGTTTTGTAATTAGTAGAAATATACTATTTTTGTTAAAATACATGTTTCATCGTGCACAACTGGGGTATTCACAATGGACCGTTATATCCTCTGTGGGAAATTGCTTCAACTGCCCTCCTAACCTAACCTAACCTAACCTAACCTAACCTAAATGTACATAAGCTTAATATATTGTCAAATTTTTCAAATATTGTGAACTCTATTAGGCACACTCACAACTCATGCTTGTATCACATCTTTGATGCCACTGTCATCCTTCCACACATCCACAGTATTTTCTTTCGGCATTAGTGTTGTTGAATTCCTTCGAGAATAAACTGATTTTAATTAAGCTCAACAATTGCCGATAGGGCTTAAGTCTGGAAAATGGCCGGCCCAAGGAAGAATGTTCACATTTCTTGAATTTATTATATTTAAAGGTTTTTTTTAAGTGTGGCAACGAGTGCCACCCTGCATAAAGGTGTAGTCTGTTGGAGGAGACTGTGGACTTTACAAATAACTAAAAAAAAGTACTCGTACGTACCAGTGATGGAAAATGGGTTACAATTGTAACTTTTTGGATACAATCAGAAATCAAAGTTACAGTGTTACAATTGATAAGAAAAAGTTACAATATACCAAATACAAATTGTCTTAAAAAAGAAAGTACCAATTTCAAAGTTTTGGACTGAGATTAGACTTATTCAAAATTAATGTGGTAATTTTATGTTAAACATACATACAGAACCTTGTACCCTGTGCATGACGAGTAGATAAACAACACAGTAACTCGGCATATAGACTCTGCAATCTTCACGGACGGGTCAAAAACTGCAAGAGGCACAGGGTCTGGTATCTACTGTGTGGAACCAGATCTAAAGGTGTCCTTAAGACTCCCGGATACCTGCAGCGTTTTTCAGGCAGAAGTTCTAGCCGTATACTTAGAGCTGCAGAGCTTCTGAATATGAAACGAATATTCGGTAAGGATATTGATATTTACATCGGCAGCCAGGATGCGATTAAGGCGCTAGAATCGTGCACTATTAAATCGTAACTAGTCAGGAGCTGCCGGGTAAGACTATGTTGGGTGCCAGGTCACTCCGGGATAGCAGGCAACTAGTTTGCCGATGAGTTGGCAAGAGGGGGGAACTGCCTCTACCCGAAGCGTTGGAAGTAGCTCCACCACTTTGCTGCATCAAATCAAAGGTAAAGGATATAATTACGAGAAGGGTGACCATAGATGGTCTAACATTGTAGGACACAGGGTTCCCAAGGCACTTTGGCCAGCACTGGACAGAAAAAGGACCAGCGAAATCCTTAGAGTTAGCAGGGCAGAAATAAGTACAGTTGAAGGAATATTATCCGGGCATTGCCTTCTAGGCAAACACGCCAAGAGGCTCGGACTCTTAGGCACGGATATTTGCAGATATTGTAATGATCTAGGTTTAGCAGAGGATATCACACATATTATGTGTGAATGCCAGGGCGTAGAACGTAGTCGCAGGAACATTTTAGACAGGTACTTCTTTAGCAACCTGGAGGAGGTAGGCCGAACCAACCATAGACTCGTTCTAAAATTTTGCAGGGTAATAAAATGCTTTGAGGAAATTGTGACGGTTTAGATGCCATCCTTGGATGGATTCTTAGGGGAAAGCGATGGCCCCACTCTGGTGCCTAGTGTTTTGGGATAGCTCAGTCTCTCAGCCCCTCTCAACCTAACCTAACCTGTATATAAAATAGGTCAAGGCATACTTTCAATACTACATTCTTCGGCCTGTGTGGTAAACATTTTTTTGCATTAAAATTTGAAAACTAAGTGTAATTCGGCTACAGGTGGTTACTTGCTCAGCTCTGATTGAAACAAAAATTCGTTGTGAAAAATTAAGAGTGTCATAATTTCAAAATTGAAAAAAGTCTTTTAGACACGAATATACTGATAAATGGTAATATCACAGATTATCAAAAGAAAAGTTACAATTCAGTCGTAAAAGTTACAATTTCAGCTTGGGAAAAGTACAATCTAAAAATTTCATTTTCCATCACTGGTACGTACTGGTTGTAGTTTTTGTACCATGTTTTGCAAAAAAAAAAAATTTAAACCATGGCAGTGTTCATAATTTTTTGACGGGCTACTGTATGTATGCTTCAATAGTTATTTTTAAATATTTTTCTAAAATATCTATAAAACTTCTTTAATGCTTAAACTTACGAGTACATATTGCCAAAGAGTTAACAGGTCTATGTATTAGGTCGTTACATATGAAATTTGCCGATTTACCGATCATTCCTAAAGTGATCGTTGTGGCGTGAAGTTGTGCAGAGAAATTGCAAAAAAAAGTTTTTTTTAAGAAAAGAGTACAGCCTAATCTTTCTAATGGTAAAAAATATTTTACGCTATTAGCTCAGTTGACTTTTTTTCTTACATAGAAAATGCTTTCACCAACAAATTTAAGGGTAATTTTCGTTTTTCAATTAAAAAAAAAAATTAACGCAGCCGCAGCGACTAGAACAATTAACGGTGCTTTTGGCTTGGGTACGTGTAGTGAGAGAACTGTTCGAAACTGGTTTACCAAGTTCAGCGAGGGAGATTTTTCGCTTGAAAATTTGCCAAGGGGTAGACCAGAGAATGTCATTAATCCTTCCTCAAACGCGGAGAAACAATCACGACCGAGTCGTACTGTAGAGAAATCGACATAATGCACAACAAATTGCTCCAAAAACAGCCGTCACTGGTAAATAGTCCCATACTGCTGCATGACAACGCAAGACCACATACCGCATAGTCGACGTTGCTGAAGCTGGGTTATGTTGGGTTATGAAGTTTTGCCTCATCCGCCTTACTCACCGGACTTATCCCCAACCGAATACCACGTTTCCGAAGATTGGGCAATCATCTCCAAAAGGAACAGTACATAAGCCCAGATGCCATAAAACAGGACTTTAAGGACTTATTAGCCCGAAAAGATAAGGACTTTTTCAAAAGAGGCATTTTTGCGTTGGTGGAACGTTGGAAAAATGTCACGGATGTAAATGGAGATAATTTTTTGGAATAAACTATTTTAATTTTTGAAATATCGTTATTTAACTTTCCACATAAAAATCGGCAACTTCATTTGTAACGACCTGATCCCACGTCAATTCGTAAAGTTTTAAAAATCTGCTATGTGTTAAAGTTGAAAGTCAATATTTTATAAAATTATCCTACTGGTCTTAATTTGGTAATATGGTAATATTTATACACTGATTTCGATCTCACAAATTCCGACCTTTTCCTACACCTTTCCTGATACCTTTTCCTTTATCTACCTTTTTTTCGTACCTCTTCTTCCTAGAGTTTACAAATTTGAAATTTGGAGCTAAATTTATCCGAATGTCTTCCTGTTTACATTCGGACAACTCCAATCACAGCCCAATCACATAATGTATGTATACATATGTATTTATACATATATGTATAAAAATACCAAATTCTTAGTCACTTTGTGCATTTAATATTCGCATGCACTAAAGAATGAAAAACACGACTTAAGGCGGAACTTAATATGAGTAGCTCAAGACCAATTAAAACGAAAAAAAAATCTGCATTCAAATTATACTGGCTATTCGAAACGGAGCTTTATTCCGCTATCTGAACATGAAGTAGCGTGTGCAAACAAAGAACGGAAAGAAAGACCAAAAAAGAAACGAGTTTGGGAATCTACCGTAAACCTGCTTTCAACCACCTCGTTGACCTCTCCCTCTTGGTGCAAGAAAACGTAAATGCTAAAAATATGTAAATAAATCGAGAAACCGGCGCGGCGCGCGAAGAGAAACTGAAGAAAATTGTATTTTTTTATTTTTACTTAATAACATACTCGTATCTTACCCGTATGGGATGTGTTACTGCTGGTGGCCTTAATGGTGCCATCGCTACCACGATTACTTCGCAGTGCACTGCCACTGCCAATGGTCTTCCTGAGCAATTGACCGCGATTTAGAGCGCCACTTTCACAGCCGACTTTGGAGGACCTTGCGAAGGTGAAACTGCCTCGAATGTTCTTTGGAAGGGTTTTGGGTCGTCGCCTATGAGTTTTTCTCAGCACCTCAACATTATCACAGTCAAACGAACTGTTGACACTTTTGTCGTCCAGTTCATCGAGATAGGTGTCCAGTTCCAATAGGCAGTCTTCCACTTTTTCCGCTTGTTCAGATGATGAAGCTAGTTCCATACTCGATGCGGCATGGGTGTCTAGAATGGCATCGAGCTCGTTCAAAACATTCAATGCTTCTTCTTGATTGAGCGTAAGTGAACTGAGATTGATACCGCGTTCTTTTTGTTGATCGCCGAGCAGTGTTGCAGCATGCAAACTGAATGTAGGAAGTTCCTTTCTTAAGGTGCAAAATGGATTTTCAGCCTTTTTTCTTTTATTGCGAGTTTTGGTAGTGGCGGGCAACCTTAGCGACCTTCGTTCGCTAGTAACTCGATCATGGAACACTGGTGGTCTCTGAGGAGTTTCATCGTCGCTGAGTTCAATGTACTCACAAGCGTTTCGTATTGACTCTGTGGAAAGGTCATTTGATAGTCCAAAGGAGCTATTATCTTCGAACTCTGCTTTGAGTTTTTTATACGGAGGCAGTGTTTCCTCTTGAGCTTTAATGACCCGTCTTAGCTTTCTGCCCACTGATCCATAGGTGGATGCTAAGGTGATGTCATCGTTGAATTTCGACAGCCGTTTGGAGTCACCAAATGTGGAGGCATCATCAAAAGGAGGCCCACACTTTGATTTGCGGGAGGACGGCAGTGTGTAGTAGGCTGACGCGCCATGTGATGTATTAGAGAACATTGCCAGCTTTTCCGTGTCCGTGGACATTAATATGCAAGATTTATTCACTCAATTTCCATAATTTTATGTTGTTATTGGCTTTGTATCTACAAATGAAAGAGAATAAAAATATGATTTAATAATGTGTGGACACTCATATCTGTTGAGATGCAGAGCAGTGGGGGTGCTCCTACTCCTACTCGGGTTTATGTTTATTTATTTATTTTTCAATCATTTCCCCTTATTCATCCCCACATCTAATGTTTATGCCAAGCACCCATTTAAATGAACCAAAATTAATGAATACCAAATGAAGAAGTAGATTTATATGAGTGGACAAAAAGAAGTGGTCGTAACTTAAATTGGAGATACAAGACTAGGTCAAAAAAAAAAAAATTATTTCCCCGGTCAATTAGAGTGAGTACTATCCGTTTTTTCGTGTCATTGTATTTTGATGAAGTATATAGGGGAGAGGGTACGCCTTTGAACGCGGGGCAGCATTGAACACATATCACATACAGCGCTGGCAAGCTAATTAGCACACCCCCATCCATGCAAATTCAAACTTATGTTTTTTTCTGCAATTTCTTAATGCAATGCTTAAGAGTTTAATACGTACATCAATGACAAAACTTAATCGCGAAAAAAATATATCGTTTTACAATACGATTCCGTGCTATATAAGATTTACCGCAAGTGTTTGTGTTTTACAGTGGCATTTTTATTAGCACACCCAATCATTCAAGTAAGTTTTTACTGAAAAAATCCAATTCTGTGGATCAGACCTAATTTTTTTTCGAATCTCCCTTAGTTGTTCATTGTTTTTTTAAGATTTGAGAATAAATATGGGGAAAAAAGAGTTCAATGAAGGCAGAAAGCAGTCAGATTCCGAATTTGCACCAAAAAAGAGCACAACATATCCGAAATTGCAATATTAATCGGATTTTCACCAAAAAAAGTACAGAATGCACCTAAGCATTACCATTAAAGTGGGATTTTTGCAAATCAGAAACAATCTAGGTCGAAAAATTCCTAAAAACATGGCACCCCTTCGCCACTTCAATGGAAATAAGAGCTCAAATGCACCAAATTTGCTGTGTGAATAAATCAGCTAGGACTGTTAGAGCTCGACTTTTGCAAAACAATCTTCGATGATGCCAGAGTCTCAAAAAACCAAAGGTTTCATAGTCTAATCGAAGACAACGGCTGGATTTCGGAAAATGCCATATCTTCAAAAGTCAGTTTCTCTGGAATTATGTCATCTGGAGTGATGAATCCAAATTTAATCTGTATGGAACCGATGGCAAAACCTACGTACGACATCCTTACAACAAGGATTTGGACCCAAAGTACACTACGAAGTCGGTTAAGTAGTATGGAGGTGGCAGCGTGATGTTATGGTGCTGCTTTACCGCGAATACTGTTTGGGCCAATAGTCCAAGATAAACGAAAAATGGATGGGCCAGTACCAGAGCATATTGGCCAACAATTTGGTACATTTTTATGATGATTTTCCACTTGCAACACATCGGCAAATTGTGTTTCAGCAAGGCATTGCCCCATGCCATAGTTAAGGAGTGGTTTGATGCAAACGATATTACCGTTCTGACTTGGCCCCACAAAGCCCGGATATCAATGCGATAGAAAATTTATGGGTCATCGTCAAACGACGTGTAACATGGACAAACGCGTTATGGACCACTTTTCGGGAAGAATGGTACAAAATTCCTCCTGAAGTCTGTGCTGACCTAATGGCGTCATTAAGTATTAGATATGCTGCCGTTATTGTTCAGAAAGGATACCCAAATATTAAGTAAATATGAATAACCAAAATCACATGTAAATTACTTTTAAGTTGCTCTCACTATTTTTCAGACTCTCTAAGTACCATTTTAGAGAGCAGCTGCCTCACATAATAACACGACCACAAAGCATTGATCTTGATCATTGTTTTTTTTTCTCGAAATTATAGTTACATTTTCTATTTTTGTTTTGTTTTTTTCGTAAAATATAATAATGTGTTCAAATAAAACTAAATATTTGTATTTGGAATGCGTTAATCAACTTTTTTAATGCATTTTGTTGCCAGAAAGAAAAATTTCAAAGGGTGTGCTAATTAGCTTGCCACCCCTGTATATTATTTCTGTAATATAGGTACCATTTTCGGCTCTCACACTTAACCAATCTTAACAAATGAGGTGTCAAAAGAAAGAGATTTTCCTGGAGAGGTGACGAATTGCACTTTCACTTTATAAATTTTAACAAATTAAAAAACAAATTTAAACAAATATTCTACCGAAAATTAACTCCCAAAAGTATATACGCTTTCCGTATCTATGATTTCCATCTGTCAACTGATGGAAATTAATTCATTTTGGTTGATATAATGGCTATATGGAGATCACATGGGAAGTATTTGTTGTTTTCAAAGTTCACTCATTTTGGTTGTTAGTTGCCATTTTGGAATCATATGGGAAATATTTTTTGTTTTAAAAGTTCATTTTGGTTGATATATTTGCTATTAATGCAAGTGGTAGTGAACAAATACATATATCAACCGAAATGAAGTTTAAAAAAAAAAAAAAAAACACTTAGGAAGTGTTGGTTTCCATTGGAGTTCCATAAATTGGCAGATGGAAATCATAGAGGAAGTTCGGACGTTGGATGGGAAGTTTGGATTTAAGCACGTTCAAAGGTGCCTCCTTCCCGTTTGAAAGTTGGCCCTCTTTTTGTGTGACTTCATTTCTGACCGTGACGGCGAGCAACTACAAACAAAAGAACTACCGATCTTTACGAAAATGACATCAAAAGCGCCATTCTCGTGGTTGGTTACTCAACGCTCCAGGAACTTGAAGATCGGCAAGATGTTTAAGTTTGGTTTTTTTTATAAAAAAAAAGAATTTGTTTATTTAAAATGATACTTGATACATTAGAAAACAAGCGCGCAGCCTCTAATTGGCTGTCATAAACCATTAAAATAGCTACAGTTCAAAAGTGCCCAGGCCAGTTCAAAGCTGCATTACATTTAAATATATATGTGTACACGTACATATTACGCAAGACGAATTTGGTTGAGTTGAGTTGTATAGCGCATTTGAATTACAAGCAAATTACAATTCAACTCAACCAAAGTAATAGGGGTAGGTGTTAAAGCTCCAACCAAAGTAAAAACGAAACTCACATTGCGCCAAAAAGGTCAAATTCGTGACGAAGCAACCAAGAATCGTTCATAAGCGCGGCAAATTAAGTTTAAATTAGATCCCCCCATCAGTGCGCGGCACATCGTATGAGTTTTAAACGCTACAACCAACATCAAATAGACGAACTTAAAAGAAAACCGAGTTTGACTAAGAGCCACAAAATGAACAGAATATAATTTGCTCGTAGGTACTTACATACATGTCCTGGACCCACGAATGGCAAAATGTAATTTTCTCCGATGAAAAAGAAAAGAATTTAGATGGGCCGGACTGTTGCAGATGTTACTGGCATAATTTAAGCAATCATTATGTGGTACGATCAAAACGCACAATTTCGGGGGCGGAACTGTAATGGTATGGGGAGCCTTTTCGTACTATGAGACTACGCCTTTTTGCTTCATTACTACAAAAATTCGGAAATGTACACAGAGTTGGTGGAAGGCGTTTTGGTGTCCATGATTAGATATCATTTCCCAGCAGGAAAACGCTTCCATGCACGTTTCAAGGCAATCGAGAGAATGAGTTTCTTTGAAAAGCATTGAAATATTTCAATGGCCAGGTAGTAGTGCCGATTACAACCCCATCGAGAACCTGGGTATACTTACTTTTAGAGTATATGTATATTCAAACGAGAAGCAGTACAAAAGTGTGTTCGAGCTAAAAATTGAAAACATTCGTGCCGATGCCTATATAACTTAATCAAATCCATGCCAAATCGCATTTTTTCTGTCAAACAGAAGAAGCGGGGTCATACGAAATATTTAAAAAAAATATATTTAATATTTTTGTAAAGCTTATGGTAACATTTACCTAATATTAATATTAATATTTTAATGGTAATAACTTTTTTTTATTAAATTTTTATTTTTATTTATTTTATTTATATAATAAATTTTAATTAAAGAATAAATTCAAGTTTATTTAAACCTTTGTTTATTATAAAAATAATCGCAAAAATTGGTGTGCGTATAAATGAATGTCTACCACTGTATGACCGGAAGTAGCCGAAAATATTGAAGAATCAAATTGAAGAGTCCCGGAAGCTTGAAATAATATATAAGACAATATATTGAACAACCTTGTTCCAAATTTTAATAATTTGCTGAAATAGCCCAGAATTGAGTTACGAATGACCAGTTAGAACGACGATTCAATCGTCAAAGAGTATACACATTCACACAAAATCAAAAATGTATGGTTGAATTTATTTTGTTTATTTATTTATACAATCTAGGTGCCCGTGACTTGAACTTATACGATGGAGACTGCTGACCTTTACTAGAACTTTTCCCCTTCACTGTTCGAGCGTGCTAATTTCTTTAACTTGACATTAATCCTGTTTCTTTACTTTTTGCGAATTAAAAAAGTTCTTTGTCGTTTGGGGACAAAGGAAAGAAGCAAAACCAACAAAAGCAGGCAAATAACCGTTTTTAAATTACTGTACATACAATAAATAGAATCTTGTACCCTGTGTGTGTAGACTGGACAAACAACACAGTAACTCGGCATATAGACATACTAAAGTCATCACGGACGAGTCAAAAACTACAAGTGGCACGGCGTCTGGTATCTATGGACTGCGCGGAACCAGATCTAAAGGTGTCCTTAAGACTTTCGTTTTTCAAGCAGAAGTTATAGCCGTACCTAGAGCTGCGGAGAATGAATATCAGGTAAGGATATTGATATTTACATCGACTAGCGCTTGACTTGGGCAATATTATTTATTTTATTTATTAATCTCCGCGATAGAAGGCAACAAGTTCGCCGATGAGTTGGCAAGAGTGGGGAGAGAGCTGCCACTACCCGAGGCGGTGGAAGTTGCTCCACCACTTTGCTGGATTAAATCAAAGGTAAACCCCCCTGTTCTGCATTCCACTTTTAGTGAATTCAACCACCAAAATTGGAAATGGGTGTTCTGCATTCCGAACGAAACAATGAATTGTGGATTGTATGTTCGAAAGTGAATATTTTGGTGTTCTGCATTCCACTCAAGATAACAGCTGTAAATTCGTGTTCTGCATTCCGAAAATCCTGTGATTTTAGTGAATTGAATTCACTTGAGATTCTTGACGTGAATTGAATTCACATGCCGTTGTAAAGTGAAATAATTAATTAATTTGTTGATCAGAATCATTTTGAAAAATATGAGTAGAATAATAAGACTTTCTATTAGTGTATTAAAATAATTCCTTTGTTTAATATACTACAACACAAAAATTAGAGGCAAGAGAGTATTTTCTTGAATTACATGAAAGAAAATCAAGATATTCCAAGATCAAGATTTCTCTGACTCCATTACTCAGGATATCAACAAATATTTTCTTACTCACCCTAAAACTGTTTTTAAAAATGCAAAAATCATTAATTAAATTATTTTTCTTCAGTTGTCTAACTTCTTCTTACATACAATGCTTCGGGAAGATCCAGAATGTTAGATTTATCTCGGAAAATCTTCCTGCGAACTCTCTCTATTCGGATTTCTTCGCGGTTTTCACCAATCATTTAAAAATTTTGTTTTCCATTTTTTTCATTTTTTTAATAAAATATATTTTTTCTTAAATGTTTAATTCACTTGCACAAAACAAAAACCAAGAACTGAAAATCTCCAATGATTTTGAAATGATTTGACATCAGCTGTGTTTGACATTTCAAACAAATGAATTCGAAGTGGATTCCAAAAATTCGAAATCACTCGGAATGCAGAACACTGAATTCCATTCCGAGCGAATTTTAATTTCGGTTTCAATCCACTTTCACTCGAAATGCAGAACAGGGGGGAAAGGACTTGATTACGAGAAGTGCTGACCATATGTAGAGGGTCTAACATTTCCAAGGTACTTTGGCTGGCGATGGAAGGTAAAAGGACCGGTGAAATCCTTAGACTTAGCAGGGCATAAATGAGAATAGCTATAGGAATATTAACCGGGCATTGCCTTCTGGGCGAACACAACTAAAAAAAATTTTTGGTTAGAAGCTGAAATTTCAAAAATTGTTAACAAAAACTAGGTTCTTCGGTGGAATATGTCAGTCAGATACTTAAAAAAAAACAAAACAAATAAACGACAACCTAGAAAAATTGCTTCAAAAGAGAATTACATATCTGGGTAGTGAACAAGGATCTGAAAACAAGTGTCTGTGCAATAGCTGAAAATCTCTAAACAAGTGATGAAATTAATGTTGGTGAATAGACAGTATGAAATGTGTTGGAAAGAAATGGTTTCCATGTTCGGGTCAGCAGCAGGAAGCCATTCACCAAGAAATGGAATTAGTAAGCCAGATTGCAGTTCGCTATTGTGAATATTAACAAGGATAATTCACGTATCCCAACGTTTACATATATCTAGCGATGAGAGTAAATTTAACATTTTTGGATCAGATGGTCGTCGTATGGTGTGGAGAAAGCCCAATACTCAAATGGATATCCAATATTTAATGCCCACAGTAAAATACGGATGTGGATACGAAATGACCAGCGCAAGAAATCTCGTTTTCGTTTGCTTATGGCAGAATGGTTAAATGTGCATTTCTGAATATACTACATTCCAGTGCAACTAAATTAGGGTCTGGCAGCAATTTTCTGTTTCCAACAAGATAATGAACCCAAATCAAATACACCTCAGGTTTGTTAAGAGATTGGTTACTTGAACAATGCGCAGCTATTTGATTTGCACCCAATTGAGCAATTGTGGAATTTTTAAAAAAAAAAGGTTACCAGCATTAAAAATTAGCCAAAACAATTTTAATGATTTTTTTGTTGGATTCGTATTGAACCAGGTAAACTGACTACGGTGCCGCAAATGGAAATATCGCCCGGAAAAGTAGGAAAATCGTGAAAACCAGAAATTGCATACTTTCAGGGGTGGATGGTGGCGCTGGCGATATCTGAAAATTCCATTTTGTACGGGAAGGAGAAAATATTGATTCTAAGGAATGACAAACAGTACGGAATTGACAATCGGCTTATTTTGTTCCTCACAAAATAAGATTATCTTTCAGCCCATGAAACAAATAAGAATGTCAGCAGCATGGACATACATATGTACATATCGCTTGATGATTCGCCGGGATATCGACATTCATCTGTTAAGATATCGCCGATTGTTTCAACAGTATTGCGTCGACATGAACATCAAGATAGAAACAATCTTAATTGCGCTCGGAAGAGTACCTACATCCATTTGAGAGATGCCATCAATTTGGATGGAGATGCAGCAGCAGCAAATATCGGCCGGTTGACAATCCTCCCAGTGACATAATGTTGAAATCCCGAGACATATGCATGCATGAATATGCGCAAAACGCAATGACATACATATGTGTAGGATAACTGACTCCACGACTTATTCATCACGTTCACCTGCACTTCGAAATGACCAGAAATTACGCAGCGCTTACTTCCCGGACAAACTTCGGGCGACCGCCACGACATCACGGTACGAGTTTTCAAACAAGAACTCAAAACGATCATGGACTTAATCGTGAATTAAAAAATAGCCTCAAATATATGTATGTATGAAGTAAAATGCATTTAATTAAAAAAAAAGTTTCATTCTTGCAATAATCTTGCTCGACTTTCAAAAGGGACAAAGATGAAACTTTTATCCGAAACCACTGTACTTTGATGATTTCATGAGTTGAGAAGTATACGAAGTACAGTCGACTCTCGATAAATTGAATCTGTGGGGACATGGCAAAAAGTTCAAATTATTGATAGTTTAATTTAACGAAAGTTTTAATTATCGAGAGCATGTACATTTTTTCAGATATCATTGCATATTTATAATGTCGACTAATTTTTTTTCCACAACTTTTAACAGATGTAACGTAGAGCCAAGCTACATACGTCATAGATCACGGTCAAATGCAAAATGAATTACGTAGAGAAAATAATGTATCATTTGTCAACAAAAGTATGCAGGTTCGAGCAAGCAACTTATTCCTCTGATGTTTTGTTTACGTACATAAGTTAGTTCAACTGATCGAAAAGTCGCCTTGTCTACTTAAATTTATAGCGTGTTGTGTGGGCACCGTAGCGCAAGTGGTTAGTGCGTCGGACTACTGAGCTAGCGGTCTTGGGTTCGAATCCCGCCGCAAACACCTAAACATTTTTTCACAGTGCCCACCTCTTCCGAATGCCTGATAAGCATTCAAGAGTGTCATTTGTCATGTAAAGCTTCCCAACTCGCCGTTCGGAGACGGCAGAAAACTGTAGGTCTCTTCCATTCGTGCAAAAATATAACGCGCACACACAAATGGTTGCGGGAAGCTAGGCTTGGTTCTACCTAGGACTGCTGAAGCCAAATATTTATTTTATTTATTTTGTGTGGGAAACAGTCAGCACAACCGCTTCAAATTAACGAGTGTACATAAATTCATAGAATTTCTTCAATTTACCGAGAGATTTTCAAGGGACCAAAGAAATACTTCAATTTAATGAGAGATTCATTTTATCAAGAGTTTTATTTGGACTTTGGATTTAGTTGGATTTAGTGTACATATGAACTGATTGTTCAGCGCGGACTAAGCTACGCTATCAAAAACAACACTTTTAGACAAACTATCAAATCCAAGGACTTATGTAGATCCAAATTGACATCCTAAACTAGCTACTCGTATTTATTCAGTTTATAATTTAACTCTATTTTTTTTTTTTTTTGTTATACGTATACCAACAGCAAATATTAAGTTAAACATAAGATGCTTGCATGATGCAGTTGTTCAAACAAAATGTGTGTTCACAATGAAAACTTTATAAAATCCAATTATTATTTTATGAGAAAGAGAAGAGAAAATATCTTATTAGCGTTAGTGTTTGTAAGCCTTGAATTCGGGGCGTTAACCGGACTGAAATTAATTTGCATTATTTTATGTATGTCACATTTGCCTTTGAAATGCTTTCGCTACACTATTCTGCGGCATGCTTCTATCTATTGGCGTCATGAGTTGAGGCTTATTGTACCACAAAGCAAGTTGCTCTTGACACGGAACGAGATGTAGCGGTTGATAGGTCGATTCTCACGGATTGATAAAAAAAAAATAACGAAATTGTTATGTTGTTGCTTTGCAAGTTTTGTATGTCTAATGAAACACAATAAACTCATAAAAGTGATAGTATTTATAATATAGTATCCCCAGGTTTTTTTTTGTTCATAGTGAATGGTTATTTGGGTCTTGTTTGCTTCTTTTTTGGAGCAATTAAATTCAAAGTAACAGGCATTGTTCTTCCGATTCATAATTACTGTACGATTGCGGCAGGTGGCTGGCACTGGTAACCAAAAGTATAAAATACGTTAATTCTTACAGAGATCTCCATATATAGATACGCAAAGTCACGTTAGCAAGCTATTATTTTACGTGCTTCACTTTAGAATTTACGAGTTTTTAAATAGTTCGCTACGGAATGCTAATTTTAGATTATGAGTGTACATAGGTTGTGTGTTTTTATTTCAATTTTTGCCAACGAGTAATGTAAGTACTAAATATGCAGTCGAAATGCTCTGATTGACCGAGATTGAAGCCATTGCATTAGCTAATGTTTAACAAACTTAATGTAGCCTTGTCAAGCGAATTGTATCGATACATGAAATTTACATAATCCAGCATTTCTGCGATAACCTGAAGCAGATACGTATTTTAAATTAAAACGTTGAAACTCATCAAACCGGTGGTGTGAGGTGCTGATATTGAAACCCGTTTATGAAATAAGTATCAGTAGACTCCATAAGTGCATATATACATACATGTGTATCTGAAGCTACATAAATTTTACCTAAAAGTTACCGAATGCACATCGGCTTAGTAAAGCGAGTTCGGTTAATAATATAACAAGAAAGTTGACGTTCCAACACCTAAACTTGGTCGCAAGTGGCTACTGACAGACTTGGATGCAAGAAGAATGGAGCGAAGCTTAAGAAGTTGCACCTCTAGAACACCTAAAGAAGCTGCACAAAGCATTGACAAGCCAGTGAGCGAATGGATACCCCGCCGAGCGCTTTAGGTTTTGGAAGCTTAAGAGAAGCCGAAGAAACCTCTTCTTTTTGCAAAAAAATATCAAAGCCAAGCTGGTTTTTGCTAAAAGCCATAAGACCTGGACAATTGACCAATGGAAGAAGGTGAATCGGATTGGAACCGATGGCAGATCCTATCACTGGTCACGTCAAGGTGAACAGCTTAAGCAACACCAAGTGAAAAAATGGTCAAACATAGAGGAGGATCAGTTATGACCTGCGGCTGTTTTACTGGACCATTGGTAAAAATGTATGGCATGGTGAATGGACTAATTTTAATATTTAAATATATTACAAGACAATTTCCCACCGTTTTTATTAAACATGGGATGTAATGGTTCTGAGGTAATGTTTCAGCAAGATGGTGATCCGAAGCATACCTCTAAGATTGTCAAGGAGTGGCTTGTATATCAACAATTTCTGACAATGATATGGCCAACACAAAGCCCCGATCTCAATCCAATTGAGAATTTGTGGGGAATTATCAAGAGACGATTGGGCCAACCATCAAGCCTCAACATGCTTTGGGATCCCATCTAGCATGAATGGAACCAAATTCCGGCAGAATTTCTACTGTAACTTCGTCGAAAGTATGCCAAAACGCTGCGCTGTGCTGAAATTATTAAAAACAAAGGTCTTTGGTCAAAGTACTAGAAAAGGGTTCCCAAACCAAAACGTGCAAATATGGACAAGTAGGTTAACTTACTTTTGATCGTTTTTCCGTTATACAAACATGCTTTTCTTTCTAATTTTTTTTAAAATATACTCAACTACTATCAATAAAAGAATAAAACAAAATACAAATACGCGTATGTTGAGCTCATTATTCAATTCCGACCTTGTCAGCATAAGAAAATGGGGTATAAATAATAGAGTGGAATTTAATGCTTGAAAAACTCAATGCTGTCTCCTGCCCTTAAATCGTAGTCTTACCCATTAACTACTGTCCATGAATTGCTCTTGCTGAAACCGAAAAGCTTTCCATTCTCGGTTTGTGTGTTAATGACAATCTACGTTCGAATGACCACATATTCGAAGTCGCCAGAAACGCCACGAAATGCTTATGTTGCCTTCAACGTTGTAAGATATGCTTCACCCCTTCTGATCTAGCTACAATTTATAAGGCGTGTATTCGCCTCAAGCTCATATCTGGTCGGGTGCTCCAAAAACATCACTGCACCTGATCGATAGAATACAAAAACGCGCGATAAAAGTTATAGGGGATAGAAACATCACTGGGTCAATTGACTCCCTTGAACTGCCGTAACGATATACAAGCATTTAAGACAAGACCAATGCGCATTGGTATCTCCTATTTTATCCTCCCTAAATTTCCCTGTGGCCCGCGCTGTGCAAAGCATTCTAAGGGTATTCATAACCCCTTTAGCGTGCGTGAATTATAAAGGAAAGGATTTAAACAAGGAACTGTATTTGTAAGAACACAATTTTTTGCCATTGCTATAAAAGTTTTTCGACTTATCATACATTTTCATCGTTATAAAAGGTTTCACCGTTATATCCGGCATCGTTGTAACCGATTGCAAATTACTTTGAGTTAATCGAAGTTTTGCCTGTTTTTTGAAAATATATTGTTATATCCGGTTCATCTATCTATCTTTCACAAATCTGTCCAGCTACTGGGATACGCGGACGACACGACATCATCTGTCGCTCCCAGCGCGCCGTGTTAGAGGCTTTTACGCCAATTGAAGAACAGCCGAAACAAGTTGGCCTTGAAGCGAATGAGGACAAAACCAAGTACATGTTGTCAACAAACAAAGAAACATCTGTCCACCGCTTAGGAGAAAACGTCACTGTTAGCAACAGTAACTTCGAAGTGGTTAAGGAGTTTACCTACCTCGGAGTAAACATCAACTCCACGAATGACACCTTCATGGAGATTCGACGAAGGCTTGCCTTAGGAAATCGCTGCTACTTCGATTTGGCAAAACAAATGGGTTCAAAGCTCCTAACTCGAAAAACAAAATGCATGCTCTACAAGACATTGGTCCTCCCAGTTCTGCTGTATGGAGCCGAGTGTTGGACGATGAGCAGGAAAGCAGAGCAGATTTTGAATACTTTCGATATTCGGTCCCGTATGCGAGGATGGCGAATGGAGGAGAAGATATAACCGCGAACTCTATGAGCTGTACCAAGATGTGGATGTAGTCCGAAAAGCTAAAACACGTCGACTACACTGGCTCGGCCACATCGAGCGAATGGACAACAATGCTCCAGCAAAGAGGATCTACGACTCACAGCCCCCAGGTTCGAGACGACAAGTAAGACCAAACCTTCGGTTTAAGGACCAAGCTACCGCGGAGGTCTAGACAACTGGAAGCAGCGTGCCCGGGATGGAAGAGAGTGGAGGGCTGCCGTATCTAAGACAGAGACTCTTCACGGGTCGGGAGCCCGTATAAGTATATCCGGTTCATCGCTATATCAGGTATTGTTATAACCGATTTTTACTATACTCAACAAGTAAGGGTAACGTTACAGCACCAATTTATCCTAACCTAACCTTACTCAATTTAATGGGATAAAAATTTAAAAAAAAAGACAGAGAAAGATACAAAGCAAAGATCAAGTACTGTTAATTGCATTAAATGACTCGAAATGAATCATCAGCATTTGCAATTGTAGAAAAACAAATGTCTGCTCTTCAGATAAAACCGGCATGAATGCTACTCGTATTATATACATTCATATATATACATACATTATGTATGTGTATGCAGTTCGTACTTTCAAATTTAATATTATATCCAGTGCCATTGAAAATTGAAACACCCTTCCAATTTTCTTAAAAAGCGTTCCAATTACAAGGCTAAATTGCTTATAATTTATTTAACTTCAACGTTTCTAAAAAAAATGTTTTAAAAATATCAAATCAATTGGGATAACCTCGAATATTAAAAACCAATTTATATTGACACATACTCGTATCAGACGCTTGACACAAACTAGCAAATTGGAGTTCTAAAATCTTGGCGCCCAAGGCGCCGCGCTGTGCAGTAATAGTAAAACCAAAGAATACTCAATGAATACATATATTTTGGTAAAACACTAATACCCGACCAACAAAATATAATTCGTTGCAGAACGCTGTTACGTGATATTTGAGCAAAATAAAAAAGCAACATAAAAAATTGGTAAGGTCAGTTTCTGGATAAACAAAAATAAAGAAACAAAGTGAACAAACAAAATTCTTAAGACGAGTGGAGGAACGTATGTAAACAATAAACACTGCATAACATAAATAATATTTATATGCAGAATGTGCATGTGTTTGGGTAGGAATGGAATTTATTGCTAACATTTGTTATTTACTCGATTAACAAATTCCACTCAACTGATGGGTCACGAATATTATTTTCCAATTAGCTTGGCTATAGGGTAATTAATGTTTTTGAATCATATTTCAGTAAAATGCAGGTTTTGAACTTGCTACGATGTGTATCATAAAAATTGGGCCAATCTAATCTAATTAGGCGCATGCGAGGTTGTTTCCAAGAATGTTTAGGTGCAGCTGGGTGAGTATTTGTTATGAGATTTAATAGATCATGAGGATACTAGGTCGTAAAATATATAAATTTTCGTGCCAAGTGCCATAAACAGTGAGGCAAATATATACATATGTAATTATAAAGTAATTGAAAATAATTTTGTTTATCATTATCTGATTAAGGGAAAAAATTAAATTTAATTTTGGAATCAAAAAAGAAGTCAACATGTTAATTTGAAAAAAAAAAGTTAAGAGAAAATCCTCTCCAAACTAAAAACGGCCCTTTTTGGCATGGTCATAAACTCATACCTAAGTCATAACATATTAAAGAAATATATATTTTTTTAATGTTTAATGTAACGGATAGTTCGGCAATATCATAAATCGTTATGGAGACCTGGGTTTGCTTGTTTGACGATATTGGAAAGAAACTTTTTTTTCTTAACACTATCAGATCTGTGTCATGGTGTGCTTAATACAAGCAACAGCCATAAGCAGAAATTTGCCAGGGCAAAATATGCATCAACAGGCTCATCATTTAGTGCTGGTGTTAGTGGTTAGGCTACGCTACATTTCAACACTACCACTAGCAATAAATAAACAAATATAAGAACAAATATACATAATTAGAGTTTATGTTCGAGGAACTACATTACGCAAGACATTTTTAAGTGTAATTTTGTTAAGATTAAAGTCAAGAATGTTTACATTTAAGTTATAGATTTTACTCATGCGGCTAATAGGCTCATGCATCCCGTAATTTGTTCTGTGATGAGGAATATGCAGTAACTCTATACTACGCAGGTGATGCGATCCCCCACGAAAGTTTAATCCTAAACAGGATAATAAGTCAGGTGCATCAATCAGACCTGAGATCAGTTGATGCATAAAAATTATATCATTTTGACCCTTCTTTGAGCCAAAGGCTGCATTTGCAACAGTTTTATCCGATGCAAATATGGGGGGAGGTTAAAAGGATCGTCCCAGGGAAGACCTTTCAATGCGAATCGAATGAAGCGTCGCTGGACAGCTTCAATACGAGTATTGAGATTTTTCTGATAAGGTGTCCATACTTGCGAAGCATATTCAAGGTGAGGACGGACAAGACTGTTAAATAGTGAGAGGGTGACATAAGGATTTTTAAATTCTTTACACCATCTTTTAACGAAACCTAACATTGAATTTGATTTATTCACAATGTGGTTTATATGCTCTTTAAAATCAAGTTCAGGGCTAAAGTAAACACCCAGGTCCTTCAAACTATAGACCCGACTGAGAGAGTGATTCGATATCAAGTAGTTGAATATAGTCGGTACCAGTTTCCTAGAGAAAGTCATGGACTGACACTTGAGTGGGTTAAGGACTAAACCATTTTTAGAGCACCAGGTACTGAAACTATCAATATCTGATTGCAGAAGTCTACAATCATTTATGGTTGTAATTTCTTTACTGATCTTCATATCGTCGGCAAATATAAGAATGTTGCTATGTTTTATGATTGATGGAACATCATTGATAGCAAGAATAAATAAAAGTGGACCTAGGTGGCTCCCTTGAGGGACGCCGGATCCTGCTAAGAAGGAGTCTGAAAGACAACCTCTAAATTTAACCTGATGTGACCTCTGCTTGAGGTAAGAGCCAACCCACGAAATAAATATTGGGGAAAAACCTAACGCCTCGAGTTTGTAGATAATAATATCATGAGAAAGCTGATCGAAAGCTTTGGAGAAGTCAGTGTACACACAGTCCACCTCATGACCACTTTCTAAGGCATTGGAACAGTTATGGGAGAATGTTAATAGGTTTGTGACAGTAGACCTGTTTCTAACGAATCCATGTTGTTCTGTACAAATAACACCCCGACAAAGAAAAGTAAGGCTTTCACACACAACTTGCTCAAATAATTTTGGTATGCATGACAACTTTGAAATCGGTCTGTAGTTCGTAATAATATTTCTATCGCCTTTCTTAAAGACGGGCGTAATAAACGATTGCTTCCAGAAGCTAGGGAAATGGCCTTCAACGGCAGAGCAAGGACATCACTGCATTTTTTCAGGACTATTGGAGGTACGCCGTCAGGACCTGAAGAGTAATCATCTTTCAGAAATGAAATAAGTTTCGAAATAGTCTGCAAGTCTAAGGCAATGTTGATAAAGCCAACTTGAGGAACATCTTTGAGATGCTCAAAGTAATCATCATCAATACTAAGCGGCACATCGTTAAAAGATTTACGAAAATTATCCGCGAAAGAGTTGCAAATATCAACAGGGTCATTAAAAACGCTGTTATTATAAGAACTTTTACGTCACTTTTAAATGGACTATATACAGATGCATATACCTGGGGGTTGTAGGAGGTGATTGCAGTGGGGTGGAGTTATAATTTATAGCTTTGTTGTATATACATGATTCGTATGGTTATCAAGCAATAAAAGAATATGTTCCACATGCCCGCATGCGCTACGGGCAACCTTCAGCCAAATGCAAATGTGAGATTGTGTATCTAAACTAAAATTGTTTGCATTGACGCACTGTATTCCTGTGAAAATGAAAATTGAAAATGTCAATTAATGGACATTTTTTTAATGCAGTTCATTTTCCCCGTTTTGAAATCTTTTTCCCCGTTTCCCCTTTTGGCTTGAAAAGCTCCGAAAACGGGGAAAAATCCCGCAACCTGGCAACGCTGCTTCTTAGTTCTTACTCGACTTCGGTTGGATGCGTGGTATGTATGGATATCACTGGTATGGGGAATAGGTAACAAAGTAGAAATAGCGAAAATTGATTGAGTGGAGAGTAGTATTAGGCGTGCGAGTAGTATTCCCACAGATCAGAGTTGTAATATTTTGCATTATTTTGCAATACAGTGGTGGTCCAGTATAGCGAATGCCGATATAACAAATGATCGATATAACGAACACTTTTTTCAAACGCATTAGTGTCTCTATATAGCGAACGAAAAAAAAAACGATATTCGATATAGCGAATGTTGTTACAATATCTGTGTACATTCTTTGAAAAACAAATAAGACAAGTTTACTTAAGAAATACATATGTATATGTTTCGGAAACGGCCCATGGAAAAACCTGTGGCGATAAGCGATAACCGCTTAAGTCTGGAACGCAATTTTCGGAATAAGTTTTTTGAAATTGCATTTTCAGTTTGAAAAAACGAATACACATTTAAATAAAAAACCTATGCAGATTCTCAAAATGCACCTTAATCGATTTGTATGAAAAAAAATTTAAATTTGAAATAAGCTTTTTTGCAATGAAAATTATAAAAACGAATTTAATTTTTGTCTTAAGTCGACTTAAGCAGTTATCGCTTGTGGCCACAGAAATGTAGGTGTTGTACATGCAAGCGAATGTAACACCCTTAATCCAATCAATGGACCAGAAAAATGCCATTCGATTTTATTTTATAGAAATAGCTTGCTGAGCAAAATCGTAAGTTCAGGGAAATGCATAACAAATGCTCTAAAAGAGCTAAATCTTTTTGAAGCTATTTCCCTAATTGCATTGGCATGGCAAAAAATATCATTGGTTGTCATTGACAAGTGCTGGAAAAATATGTTAACTCTAAGCCCCGAAACAGTTTGAACATCTTTCAGTTCTACGACGCAAAAAAGAGACTCTTGATCAAAGAATGTTCGCATTGTAATATAATATGTATTAAAATGTTATGAATGAGAAACAATATTTATACATTTATTTAATGTTCTAAGCAAGAATTGAGTAAATGCATATATATATCTACACATATATATATATCTATTTTTCGTACAAGGAAAATGTGTTCGTTATTACGAATTTTTCGATATAGCGAATGCAACTGGACATTATATCATTCGTTATATTGGACCACCACTGTATTTTGTTTTATTTTGTTTTATTTTGGAGTATTGTACATTTTTTGAGTTAATTTTAGTTTATTTGGTACAAAATGTAAGTAAATGTAGGTAAATTGAGTAAAATAAAGCAAAATAAGGCAAAATTATAATGCAAAAAAAATGCAAATGAATTCAAAGAATGCAAATGCATTTATTAATTATTGCACTCAATTAAATGGTACCTAGAAAAAAAAGAATGCGATCTTTTGAATGCTTAAGAATGGTGATTGCATTCTTGTTATTGAAGTCTCGAAATGCAGTCGATGAATGCAATCACAAAATTGAATTTATTCGATCATTTTTAAAGAATGCATTCCAAAATTAATTTGGACACCCACCCAATGAATAGGTACATAATATGTATTTATATATTAGTAGGATATAGTTGGTTAAATGGAAATCAAACACTTTTTCCTTAATGAATTCATATTGTCAACAAGTGGTTCCGGGCAAAATGGACACCCGAACATACATATATTCGAGAGTGGGGTTAAAAAGACACCCGAACAATTTGATTCCCTTCAAAAGCTTAGAAAATTTCTGATGGAAAATACATAAATATTATGTGTCATATGGTATGACCCCATTTCTTAAGTTTTTTCAAGGATTTTTTGAGGAGAAAAAATGGAGAATATTCTTTGAATATCCAATAAATTCGAAAATTGTATGAATGTCTCTTCCTTTTGTCACAAATTCATTTTCCTTTGTCCACGATTATATGTAGCTAAGAAGTTTCACTTCGGTCGCGCGTACTTCTACACGTACCATTTTTTTTCACAGATTCAGCAATTTCAGTTATATCTTCCACTAACAAAAGCCCGTCGGATGAGAATATCCTAGAGATTTTTTTTTAAAGTTCATATTTGGCTTCGAATGGCCAGCCGAAAACCGTTATCTCACTGTCTGCAAACCACTTCATAGTAGCACGAGATCGACCATCGACGGTGTATCACAGCTGAAATAGCCATGTTTAACCAACTAAATTGTCAGCGCTTCCCTATGTGAGTTTGTTTTCTTCGTTAAAGATCACTTGGGTAATTGGGTTCACTGCTCTGCCTAACTGAATTGTTTTTGACGAATTCGAATCTGCTTGATTTGTCTAGACGTAACTTGGTTGTCGATTTCTGATTAAGTTCTACTAAAAAATATATTTTTTTAAGACGTCACAGCAAATCCACGTTTTTAAAGAGGCGTGATCCCCATAATTTTCTAACAAAGATAAATAGTACATAAGTGTCAACTAAATGTGGAGATCGGTTTATTTTATTTTGTTGATATATTGATATATTTAATTATTTTTCCTTTGTCACTTAACGAGTTTCCAAATCGATAGTTTTCACTATCGAAAACAATCGATACTTTTTGACCACTATTGATTGTTTTCGATAGCCATTTAAATATAGGATTTCAAAAATTTCTTTAACTGGTCGATACCTAACGAACGGAGTACATATATTTAAAGTTTCACAGAGGAACCCGATCTAATAAGCCAACTGTCAAAATGGCTTCAACTTAAAAAGGGGATTACCCGTTTTATGAGTCAGCAACGAAGAAATAGGAGTTGGTCTCTCAATTCGCTCTGTCTATACGTAGTATGCATTGTATGATGTCTGGACGTAAAAAGCATAACCGGGTTTCTTTAAAACATGGAATCTAATCTCTCTCGGTGAGAAAAGCTTACCTAATATGGTGCATTTAACTTTTTTTATTGTTACCCTTAAGAGGAAAAAACTATCGATATATATCGATAACTATCGATAGTCAAAAGCCAACTATCGACAACTATCGATGGCACTGACTATCGATATTTCTCCACCTCTAGATGGCACTGACTATCGACATTTCTCCACCTCTATCGTACGACCTCGCTTAAACTCTGCAGACTCCCCCAAAGTAGAATCCAGCTCCGTTTTAGGTTGATTGGAGTGAGGCCTTTCAAATGAAAGTATTGTATCACATAACGATGACCAATTTTTTACCATATTTAAGAGTTCATTGAGAGCGTTCACTATTGATGGCTGCCGAACAAATACTAAACAACGCAGCGTCGTCAATCTTCAAATTTGAGCTTTATAAGATTGGTGCTTCCTAGAATAGTCATTCTTTTTAAACAACAACCGTTATACTGGACTATAAATATTTCCACTAAATTATAGAATATTCAAATAGATTTGGCTACTGTAAAGTATTTTCACAACAAACAAAAAACCTGCTATTGTACAACGGCTGTTTTGTTTATTTGTAAAAGCCACACTCGAGCACCAAAAAAAAGCAGTTAATTAGAAACGGGCAATAGAAAAGAGATCTCCTCAGAAATGAATTTATTAAAGTAGAAAAATAATAGATAAACATTAGCTATGCTTCTTTTTGTTTATCGTTAAATATTTAGGACAGGCATTCAAATGGGCGCCACCACGCATTTCTCTGCATTTGCTTTCTGGTTCGTGATCGTTAACAGTCAAATATGCATGTGCATATGAACATGTACATATTATGTATGTATGTATGTAAATATACATATGTATTTGCATTTACATGTATAAAAAAAAAACTAATCTTTTTCCTTTTCTATTTCTACAGAGATCTAAACGCTTTTCAATTTTAAACATACTTTTGTCGATAAAATTTAACATTTAAAGAGATATTTTTGTAGGCAAACAATAATTTTAGATGCGATATTAGTGCAGACTAAAATAATTGCTAGCGAAACTAGGTATGTACATACATATAGGTCTACCTATACATAACCTTGGTGACTTTTTGCGTTAGCACGGAGAATGGAAAATATTTTTACGATTTTTTTGTTTTGTTTTATTATCGGTGGCTAAACGGGTTTATTTTCTTAAATTTACCTGCATAAATGTAGATACATACATATGTATATTCTGGAAGTCATAAGGAAATTAAATTTAACCCGGAAAGACTGCACATATTGTATTTTTAGAGCATAACATAATATTTTACATGACCCAGCAGGATTACTCTCTTTGAAAGATTAAATGCATGACACTACACTACATACATACATACACTATATAAACATATACGCAGAAGTGTGTAAAACTGTTTTTAGATTTTAAGTTTTATATATCCAAATCAAACATCAACAAACGAAAATATTGGAGTGTATCCCATATAAATATTCGTGTCAGAGATGTCACTTCTGTTCTGTTAAAATACAAAATAAAAAAAAACCAACGACAGATCTCGGATCATTAGCTTCTATAAAAATAGCTTATATTTCTGTTGTATTTTTTCAGAATCTTATCACACAGTTGTTTTAATTACTCAGTTTAATATTACATTGTAACATTTTATGCGACGACGACGTGTAGGTGGTGTACGTCTACGAGGGCAGTTTAATTTTTAAAATATGATAGCGGCTTGAACTTCGCGTTTTTCACTATTTAATTATATACTGAACCCCCCACATACGCTGTCTAGCATACGCGATTTCGCTTATACCCGATTCAGTTTCTCCGATATTCCCTCAACAAACACGGTGCTTATACGCGATTCATCAAAAATTCGCATTCGTTCTTATATCTTTGACCATTAAATTTTTGAAAATAGAAGTCGCAATTGCAACATTATTAACATGTCTACATCAAATTCATTATCACAAACCTTCCAAACAAGCATTCAAGAAATTGCTTGGCTTGGAACCCATCTCTACATGGACATACTCGTATGTACTATAGTAGTACATACATAATTTCATACGGCCTCTAGTCTCAACGTACGCGAATGCAACATACGCGGTGGTTTTTCAGAACCCTAGTGGGAAAAGTTGTAACTACTTCCATGGTAAGTGCATATTTCTTTAAAGAAAATATTGAAAATGTAAGATCTTACCAAAAGTAATGCCTGGTAAGCCAAGGTGTAGCGCATCGAAAATCTTATTTTAAATTTTATTGAAATGTTACATCGATGCCATTAGGGGAAGGTCATGTACCTTGGACCGGAATTTACTATTTTTACTGCAACTTTTGTTCGCCGTAAATGTTTCCAATTTAGTTTGTTTATGTTAAAAGTGTAGTATTTTGGATATTCAATTGTGTTAAAACGACATCTTAAGTATTTACCGTATGCTTAGAAAATGCTTTTTTGCAAGGAAACCTCAAACGGTCCAAGGTACATACACTGAATGTACCTTGGTCTGTTAGTGTATGTACCTTGAACCGAAATCAATTGTGTTCAAATGATGCTGTGTAAATACTATTTTATTTCATTAAAAAAAATTCAATCCATTTATTAATTCATTAAAAAGTACATTTAAGAGAAAATAAAAGAACAAAGACCAGAAACAAATAAGAAAAAAAAAACGTTAGAAATTTAATATTCTTTTTCTGGCAGCTTTGAGAAACTCCGAAATCGACCAATCACTTTGCCAGGAGATCTTCTTCTTCAGGCGAAAATATTTGGCGGTGGATAATTCGGCTTTCATAAACAAAACCAGAATGGTTCGATGCTTTGTGTCTGGCGATGTTCCGCATTAAAGTAGTCTTGGAAACGTTGAACATATTTGCTGCAGTGTTTTGCATGGATTTTCCACTGTACACTACTTTTTCCACAGCTCGCCGTAAAGCGTCAACGTCAACAGTTGGTCTTTTTGATCCTGACTTACTCCTGGGCATTTTTTTGAGGAAAATGGAAAACAGAACTCTTAAAAAAATTTGAAAAGCATGTACCTTGGACCGGTCCAAAGTACATGCATGGACATAGATCCAAGGTACATTCACTACACTACACTTCACTACAGCAAATAAAATATTGAATTTTGAAATATATACATATACTTACACATTAAAACCAGTAACTTGAAAGAAATATAATAACTGAATGAACAGAACTCTTCAAAAAAACATAAAAAAAAATACTTTAGAGTGTGTAATTTATATTATGTTGTTTTGATTGCACGTCCGTCTCATGCGATAAATGAACACAAGCTGAAATGAGTCCCATAAACATACTGGAAAATTTATTGAAGAACTTGTTGCAACATGTTCAGCCAATTGCCAGGAATCGGCACTCGGTCCAAGGTAAAATCGGTCCAAGGTACATGACCTTCCCCTAGTTATTCGCTTACCAGGCGTTACATTTGTAAGATGCTTTTTTTCACATGGACCAATGAATCTTTGCCCATAGTAACATTTTTCAACACTCTGTAGCTCCGTGGGCGTTGAAGATAGACCCTCCCACCAATATGTTTTGTTTTTCCATAAAATAAACCAACGAATCAGCTCCCAAAAAAATATATATATATATATTAATTTTATTTGCAGATGTTCAAGCTTCGCACATCTGACAATAAAAAACGAACCTGCAAATGTCCGAAACGCCTGACAATGTCACAAAAAAGTATTCACACGATTGGCAGAGGCCTGACAATTTATTGTCAGATAGCGGCCTGGCAATTGTCTGACAATGATTTTTCTGACAATATTTGCAGACTAAAATTGTCAGTTCACCCGGTTGTAAGACATTTGGGACAAATTTTTCATTTGTAGACCTGACAATATTGTCAGATCTGGCAATCGCCTGAACATAGCTTGAGTATTAGAAATTCTACATTTGACACATTTGAACTTTCAAAAAAAAATATAAGCACACGCTGAGACAAGTTGAACGAGATTTGAAAAAAATTGGGTAAGAAAATCATTTCCATTTATGATTACCGTAATGAGATGATAAACGAGCGCGGCTTTACTTATGGGGTCTTATTTCTTTGGGCAAAATAAGGCCGAACTTTAATAAATAACTTTACATCATAAAAGTGAGTTTATTTCCCACTTAAGATGAAGTTAATTCCTATGTGAAGTAAATCCCCGGAAAGTTATTTCTCTGCACAACGAAATATCGTTTTGGCACTGTTTTCCACACAACAATATAAGAATACACGTGATTGTCTAGTTCTAATGTACTGCTGATTGTTAGATTTACATACATACATACATTATGTATGTATGTAGAGCATATTTTTGCTTTTTCAGCACTTTTTAATAGTACGTCTGTTAAGTCAATAGTGGACGAACATTCCTGTAATATCAGAGTAACATATGTACATGTGGGTATGTATGTATACTTATGTACAAGTAGAAGCATTTTACTCGTTATATAAAAACAAAGGTTAAGATACTTATGGACCTACGCGTAGTTAGAAATTGTGAATGGTTCAATTGAAACTGACCAAAAGTCAATCAATAAATTCCCGAACCACTTGGAGTTTATTTTTTTTTTCACATCTTTAACATTACAGTATAATTTGCCAATCGCCTTGAGTGACTCTTATAGTTGAGCTAATTGCTCCATGGAGTGACTAACATGATATGGGAAAAAAACCATTTGGTGTTAGTCAGAGTGAAATTTTTGTCATCTAAAGTTTTCAGCCATCAGTGTAGATCGCTATTGGAGTGTCTAAGTACTATATAGTATATATACATACATAACATACATAGGTATGTATGTATGTAGTTGCTTGAATCGAAAGATTCGGAAACCAGCATAAATCACTCACAGTTTTTTTTAGACGTCCTGCTTATCGAGATAAGAGAACTACGAGAATATCTTGACTCACTTTACAATTTATTTTGTGAATGTTGGTATTGGATTCTTTTTACCAACCTATCGAATTTAATTTCATTTTTGCTTTTCTCTTAGGCAAACATTTAATTTCAAACTGCTGACTCCACAAGTTCCGTGGTTCGCCTTACATATAGCCTTCCATCGTTATACACCATATTTAAAGTGTCCCCCATTGAAAGAATTGGATGATAAATTCACGAAGGTTGGAGTCCAACCGCATCCATTTCCTTCAGTGGCTAGCCGATTAGAACCACATATATATATATTCGATAGGTTGTTTTAAAAAGGGTAGTTGCTGCAAGAAAACCTGTAAGCAAGGCCTCTCTGGCAAACAATTGTATAAGATGCGCAGCCCTGGTCAACACTATGCACGATAGATGCGCCGAAGCTGTTAGGCAAAAAAGTTTGCCAACAAAGTACTGAATCTAAAAGAGAATGTATATGTTTTAACAGCTACAATAACTAATGTATATTTAATTTTAACCATTTTTTTAGTAAATGGCTTAATTATATGTCACCGAGCTCAAAGCGATATAAACAAATAATCTGCAAAATGTATATTTTCATGATTTGTTAATTAATAGAACTAAGAAAAATTGAATTTTGCGAAAACTTATAAGCATTCCATTTAAACCAATTAATTCAATTTGTTAACAATTTGTTTATGTGGCTTAATTGTATGAGCACAAGTTACAGTACAGTGTGCGACATATCTATATAGGACGAACATTTCCATTTGCATTTTCTCAAAAAACACATAATTTTTCTCATTGTGTTGAAAAATTGAGTGTTCGAAGTAAAACATAGCGGTACTTTTACCTCTCTCAATGTCCTTATATTCTTGTTTCGGGTTGTTCTTTCGTGTGTTATTATACTCTGTTCCACAAAAATTATCAGTACAGCGACAGCCCTAATGGGGGAGCTTTTTTTATAAACACTAGTGCCTGTTCATATATTCCTGGCACTCAATCCGAAAAATTGCCACCGAAATAAAAACAAAACCACTGACTTACACACGTTTTGTTTTTGTAATTTTACTCAAATCAGCATACATACCACCATGAGACCATGACCAGCCGGCCACACAATCTATTTTTGGGTGTGGAAACGAATAGTGCTTTTTTTTTGTTTTTTGCCTATATCTCGTAAGCTAATCGTTTCCGATATACAACATTAAAACATCAAAATACTCGAAAATATGCCCTTTACAACATACCAACATTTCATCAGGTGGTGTCCACTTTGTACACAATTATCTTTTTCGTTCAATAAATTATTTTGGTTTTAAATCAGCAGATGGTTACCCTACGGGCCTACGGGCCTACGGGTATTGCTATTTGTCATCCATACTATGGTAACCCAGTGAGAGCTTAAAAGAGGGACAGATTTATGAAAGCTATTGCAACCAGAATGAGAGGCAAACATCCTAACATATCTTCGCTGTACTGACAATTTTTGTGGAAAAGAGTATAGTTTTGCGGTCCGAAATAAATATAGCAATATGTATCTTCTTTCTTCTTTAGGTGGCACTACAGCTCGGGGTGAACCTGGACCTGCTTCTCGCAACCATTTGTGTGTGCGTGTTATATTTTTGCACCTATGGAAGGTACCTACACATTATTTTTTTTCTCATGTTTTGCAACCAAAAAAATATGCCTAGGGAGAAAGCACGGTTTGTGGACGATAAGCTAGCTTTGCGTTTCTTTTTTAGCTCAGAGTGTGAAATGTTGTGGAACGTATGTTTTTTATTCGCCCAGAGCAAGCTTAGAGCGCGCTCTATCGGCTCAGAACTGGGCATTCTGAATAAAATGCTAAGCGCAGCCAAACCAACATTTGACAGATAGGAAAAAATTGAAAATAATTGAAACGGCGGATGAGGTTTTTTGTTATAGCGTAGAAGTTAGTTAAAACAATTTAATAATTGTATTAATTAATATTTATAGTTACCTAGTTTGATTAAGTAAGATTATAAATGGATAAAAAACAAATTAAGGTTATAAACGACTGAACAATCATATGACAGCTAAGTGCTCAAGAGTCAAGACTCAAGTGTGTTCCAAAATTGAATCAGAGCGCTCAATCTCAGACTGCGCTCAGAGCACACTCAGTTCAGAGCGCGCTCGATTCGCTCAGGCTCTGTTCAAAGCTCTGCTCTGAACTTAAAAAGAAAAACGCCAAAAGCGAGCCTATTGGGTATACTGTCCAAGCGGGTTCACTCAGATGGATGACAGTCCGAAATACTTTTGCAGCTGAAAAGTTCTATTCAGGACAATTGACATATCTACACCACATATTTAATCAGTTTTAACAAAAAAAGGAGGAAGAAAAAAATATTAACTTATTATTTTTAAAATATTTTAATTAAATTCTTACAGCGGAATTGACTTTTACGTTCTTGTCTATTTTAGGTACTTATTACGTTCGGAGTTATACAAAATATATGTACGTTCTGTTTTTCTAATGAATGACAAAATTTAATTTTATTGATGGATTTCTTCCTAGTTTTATGCCTATAATGTAAAAACAATAAAGTCCTTCAAAAAAAAAAGGAAAAATGTGTTTTTTAAAAGTTTTGTACTACTCCTATATAATTATTTCGCGCACTGCATAGAAGAAGCAGGCTTAACAAGCCCATTGTTGCCATATGGCAACATTGACGTTTTAGTTTCTAAGTCCCGAATGATTTTAATTTTTTGTTTACTGTTTTTTTCACAAGACAGGTTGGTATGTTGTGAGTACATTATAAGTGAACTTCATGACATAAGCATTGCGAGTGATCGGATTCTAGCTGTTTTTTGTTGTAACTACAAATCAAATGAAGGTATAAAAAAAAATTCCAAAAAGTGATTGTGCAAAAAGTTAAAAAAAAACAACTCAAAACAAAGTAAAATTCTAATAACAAGTAAATTTTATTTTCAAAATATGTCAGGCAATAAGATGAGAAAAAAAATATTTTTTTTTTAGTTTGAGCTCAGTAACATATGATTAGCGGTCAAACCAGGAAACATAGAACCTTGAATTTGATACCAGTTCATATATGAGGCTCGACCAACAACTTAATGTCATCAAAACAATGTTAACACCGCCCAAATTAATTCGGGCATCAAATGGTTAAGAAACATTTCAAAAATTTGTTCGCATCAAATAGACTAACAATACAAAGTTATTTTTTCAATTGAGAGGGAGTACCTACTCTGTGCTGTGTCATTGATGACGTTTTTTTTTTTTTGGGTGATTTATATCATTTGCTGTGTCTGACAAATCAAAGAGCGATTGCTGCTGAAAGTGGATTAACATATGTATGCATCTCTATTTGGTTCTCAAAAATGAGATCATAAAAGAACGAGTTCTTCAATAAGGTACAAATGTTTCATATCGTGACTTCGAACGTTAAATCTTCTATACATCTATATATAGTACATATAATATAATATGATATATGATGGTAAAAGCAAATTCAAATTTTAAAAAAGTGCACGGGAAATGCCGGGGGGCAACAGCTATACCTTCCTATGTACATATACATATACATATGTATGTACTATAGAAATGTATTAGAAGAAAATAAATTTGTTTTTCTTAAAAGTTGCAGGTGGGTGAAGCAAGGCGAGCACGGGTCAGCTAGCGTACTTATAAGAGATTTCAAAGGATTTATTCTCAATTTCATACATGTACTCGTAGAAAATATGCACATCAACATGTCTCTCATACCTACCTACCTAATGTTATGAGAAAAGTCATAGCAACGCTAGAATGAAATTAGCGTACCCCGAACAAATGGGAATTTTTCACATGAGATAAACAAAATTCAAACGTCAAATTCACACCCAGACGCAAATTATTATGAACAGGTGTTGCAGTTTGAATGACCTTAGTCATAGCTAAGGTCAGCACAAACAAGTCTACCTGCGTGTGTAGTGCACTCATCGGATACGTCACTTTCGAAGAATACATTTTTTTATTGTTTCCTATGAATGACAGCACAGGTGCATGTGGACGGCGACGCATGCATCTCATGATGAGTGAATTTTCTTAAAAGGTTTCATACTTAAAGTTTATTATGAGGAAAGCACACAAAAATACACCTGAAATGACATTAAGTACACACTTTTCGTGATAATCAGTTTTGGTGGCATGAAGTTAGTTACTGCAGAGGCATAGGCAGACGCGCCGTGTTCAAACGAGAAAATCCGGTAAAACCACTATTTGAGACGGATAGGTAAAATAATAAGCAATGGCAAAGGTGCTGCAAACCACATACGAATGCATGTATCCTAGCCAGACGGAAACCACCTTAGCTCGTTGATATCATACTGAGTTTTCGAGTGTAATTTAATACCCCCCCAAAAGATGAGGAAAGATTCTCCGAAGCAAACGAACATCTCCGAGCAACTGTGTGCAGTTCTTTTTTTAGACCAGCGATATTGCTCAACTCCGCCGCGTTCGCGATCGTGTCCATATTTTTTTATTTTTTTTTTCCAGCTCAGCGAACCATACCACGTTGTAACACGGCTAACAGACTGTATAGGCACGGATATATCGATGGATAGAGTAGTGCTCTACTCTGTTTAGTGTTGCAAAAAGAATCACTTAAGCGAATATTTAGCTTGTTGTAAAATTAGAGAACGCGTGTTGTGTGAAAGAAGGCCTTAGGCAAATGTTGAACAACAATAAGCTGAAGAAAGGCCCTCGATCAAAAAACCGGAGAAATCGCGCAATGATTTAACTCTTAACACATCAGCATAACCCACACTAGCGGGCGGTTCCTTCTTTGGCAGCATGTTGTGTACTCGTATTCGATTAAAAAGGAACTCCTCATGTGTGCGGACGCAAGAAAAAATTAAAAAAGGTTAACGACCACTTTATGCGCGCGATTATCCCCCCAAGTGCAGCGCTATTATTTATTCAATAAAAACAAACTGAATCACTCAACCATGGGGAAGGTGGACGATGCTTTTTTTTCCTCCATAAAAAGACAGGCATATGTACATTTATGTTATATTAGCTTACCACACGAATATCCAAGAGATTGGCAAATTACTCCATGCAGTATCCGTTTTGTTAAATGAAAAACCTATAGAAACTTGTTTAGTTTAGATATAAACTTTCAGATACACTGATCGTCGTGTGTATGCTGGGTGGGGGCGGATAAGGGTGGGGAGGGGGCTCACATCTATACACACACACACACACGAAGCTCGCGCACAAATGCAAATGGTTGCTGATAAATTGGAGATTGTCCCTTTTTTTGAATCTTCACTTCATTTAAGCAATTTAGGTTAAAGATCACATACTATGTACTACGACACGGTGCTAATGCACGAGCACATAATAAACGATGCACACTGCTGAGTGAAATTGAACGCGAAGCCCGAACGCACACGTAATGCAATAGTATATACGCCTGCCACGGACAACGGATTGACTCAAACTAAAACTGACACAGCGGGCGAACGATGATGATTTGGTTTTGGATTGCAGAAGAAGTAGCAATCAAAAGGAAAACAGCAAAAGAATACGTATGCGGTACGAGTTCGAGTACGAAGTACGAGTATCTAGCTCAAGAAATCTACGAACGGAACGGAGCGAGCGAACAGAGAACCAGTAACGTCGAACAAAATCAAAACTGGTTTTCCATTTGCTTTCTTTCCATATTAAACTTCGATATTAAACAGAACAACAACAACAACAAATACTAGCATTAGCAACCGTATGTATGTATGTATGTAGGTTTATGTACGAGTATTAGATGTCTGTTTGTATGGTTGCTGTAGAAGACACACTGTATTAGACCTGCATTGTTTGTTATGAATTAGGTTCTTTGTTATACATATGTATGTATGTACATGTGCACATATGTAGATATGACATGTGATTGCGATGCGAGTATTTTGTTGTTATCAGAATAGGGGTTTTATATTTTCTCAAGCGACTTTACTAAGGATTCAGTGATTTGCATAAAAGTACATGAGTTTGTTGCAAGACCCATAGACGGGCATAGTGATAGCAGATATCACCCGCTTTGAAGACGAACAAGTCGTACCTATCTCTTAATTTGGTTAGATTAATGTAACATTTATGTAATTAGGTCATAGATAGAGGAATTTAAGTTATTAAATAACAAAGGTTAGACACCGTTGTGTCTAAGATTGTGTGTTCAATTTTCACTTGTAGCATTTAACAAAAGTTTCAAAAAGAAAATAATACATAATTACAAACTTGCATGTATGTATGTACATATAAATTAAAATTATTGTAAAAATCTATATAAATACGAGTACATTCATAGAACCACACAATTTTATTTTACCGGAAACGATGTCTACGCCTTGAAATAGGCAAATATTTGCGACGTCACTAATCAAACGATGAAAGAGGGAAATATTAAAGTGATATACGCAGGCGATCGTAAGAGCAGTAAATCTCAAACTTTATTGTTCTGAGCCTGTTTTCTATTCCTGTAGAGAAGACGACTAAACATGATTAAACGTTATTGTTCCGCTTTTATTCGAATTAAGTAGTGGATGTTTGGTGCTGAGGTGGTGTGTTCCGAAGCCTAAGAAGCTCCACACCCAGTGGAAAACGAAGATGAGTGAAAAAAAATTATATCCATTTTCTTAGACCTGCAGAAAGCCTTCGAGACGATTGATTGAGGAATTTTGATAAAAAAAAAACTTGAGAAAAATGGAGTTAGACGAGTGGTTTAGGAGTTATCTTTCAAACAGAACACAGAAAACCAAAGTCGCTGAGCAATCGGAAAAATGCCAGTTTGCAGACGACACTTTATTGCTCGTATTGGTCTTTGGTCGACGAGTGCATCGATAATTTAAACATCGACCTGAGGAATTAAGAGAATTATCTAGAGATGAATAAATTAAAGCTTATTATGATCATTAATGGAGTTTAAAATAAAGACATAAGTAATTAACGGGGAATTCAAAAAAAAAAAAAATATTTCGGGGTTGTTTGTTATCTATAAACAATTTAAGTTTGATGAACATTTAAATTAAACCATATACGGAAAAAAAAAAAGTTTCTTTAGAAGAACTAGAAGTAAAGTACCTATCAATAAATAGTGCAATCAAAATTTATAATGTAATGAAATGATAAAACCCCATTTTGAATATTGTTCAACAATTTTGTTCTTGGGTCCAACTCAAATGAAACATGAGATATATTTTAATGTGCAATATTTTAACACCAATAAGGTCAATGTTGAATGCCTTAGACCGGCTGACAGTAAACCAAAAAACAGTAATGAAACGATAAAAGAATTTATTCACCTACATAACCTAAAATATACCTCTTGCTATTCATAGTCACTTATAGCCGGCTCGAAATTTAAAATGACCCAAACGTCATTTTTAAATAATTAGAGTCGGCTATAAATTTCTCATATAATATTTTGACGTTTGGGTTTGTTCGATCAAATCACTTTACAAAAACATATGAAAGTCGATACTAACTAATTCACAGACAAAAATGTGTTTATGAATAACGAAAAGTTATAGCCGGCTTTTGTATTTGTAGCCGGCTGTAACTATAGTCGGCTATAGGCACTATTCATGGGCTGACTATGAATTTGCGCCAATGTGTGTATGATTGTTTGTTTGTTTGTTCGTACCAACAACAAAAAAAACATTCTGAAAAATATAACATATTGGATATCATTCGAAAGGGCTCAAAGCACAGATTTCAAAAATATTTTCCTTATTTTTTTCTGTAAGAAACTTTGGTTTTATTGCCGAAAATGTGTGAAAAACTCCATTCCCCGCGCTTATCTCCGAAACTACATACTTAAATGAAAAAATCACTATCACAGCCTAAAATTATTTCTACTATGAATTAATTAGCACACATACTAGTTGAAACAATAGCTATCAAATGAGGAAAAAATTAAATTGCTTTGAAGGTAGGTATAGTGAAATTCCCATCTCCATATAACGACAGACTGAAAAAGAGCTGACTTTTCAACGGTATTTTTGAACTTATAAGCAGGGACGCAGCTTGACGCAGCTGAAAATGGTACCGTTGTTTAGGTAAGACTCCAAGGAATACTTTAAGTGAAGAATTCAAATGGAGGGGGGTGGAGCACGTTTTTTTCTGCTCTACTGAACTTTCCCACATATTGATTTTTAGACCATTTATTTTAAAAATTCATAGCTGCTTGAAGAATAAGAAAATTAAAATTACGATAACGTTTACGTGATCTTTAGACATATTGTAAAACGTATTTAAAATTTTAAAATGAATACCAACTTGTCGCGGAACATATATTGACTAGAGTACAAGGCCCTTCGCTATATGCACAAAAAATGGTTTCATAATGGAGCGACTTTAAAGCTATCGCAACTGTTACCATAAGTGTAAATTTTTCTCCATTCCATCGAAATGTGTTATCCAACTTTTATACTTTAAGAATGCATAGCCACTAAGTGTTTCAAACAATTTAAAAATTTTGATTTTTTTCGCCTCTCAAACCACTGTGCGCCGTTAATACAACCGATGGACCAAGTGACATTATGCATTCAAACTCTAGAGGTCCACTGTGCTAAAAGAATTCAAACTCTTTGATGCAATTGTCCTTCTGGACCGAGCTTGGAATAAACTCTCGAGTCCAATGGTTCAAAAATGTTGTGATTTCTGACTCAGGACTCAGGAGATGAGGAGAATGAAGTTCCACTTTCAGTTTTATGGCAAGATGACGAAGTTTTGGCGATGCAGAGTACCTAAAGTCTTTTAACCGTGTTTTTCTCACTTCATTTTAGTTTTATGCATACGGCCAATTATATCATTCGTTATACTGGATGCCCACTGTAATTTAATGATATTTATATCCAATCAAATAAAATTATTTAATAATAAATTAAATTATAGTCCCAATTTATTCTCTTGTTGCTCATTGGTCATACAAAATGTACTGAAGAGTACAACTCCTCAACACACGGTAGGTAATATTCTGTTCAGAGGGTAGTAAACCTAAAAAACAAATAAAAAATGCGCCTATAGGGGTGGATAGCCGTTAGTTTTGAAGAACAGAACAGGACTATAGTACTTTTTCATCTCCGCAGCTTCTGAAAAAGTCGTTTGAAAATAAGCCAAATCGCCTACGATCCAGGGTCCTGTAATATTACCTATGAGTATTCCCCTAGTAGGTATTTCTTTTTTAAGAGTTAGCATGATCGTTCTGTTTTACATCGAGTTTGACCAAAAGCTGCAACCTGCAACTATTGGTATGTTGTGATTGTTCCCTGGCTAGTGCGAAATTCGCCAATAACTCCTTCATCGTCTAAGTCCCGTTGAAATTGCGTTTGAACTTTGCAAATAAAATAAATACCACCTACTTCTAATTATTATTCACCCTTTATTGTTATAAATACAATGAACAAACACAAAAGAGAATCTTTTAAAATAAAATATGTATATGTATAAAGATATCTAAATGTACATAATGTATGTTTATATTAAGTGAGTGCATACAATATACATATATTATATGCTGTATTAGGGCATGCATATGTACATTTAGTAGACATGAGTATACATTCATCTGTAGGCTAGATACTTGATTAAACATTTTTGCAACCACAAAACAACAGAATAAGTATTTATGTACAGCGTTTAATTTTATATATGTAACATATGCATATGTATATCTAACTTAAATAGAAAAAAGAACAGAACATGTATATATTTTGAGGAGCGAAAGGTAGGAACATTATGGTATGATTTTGTTACTCACTGGTTTAAAGCGATTAAAAGACATTACATACGTTACGTATAGGTTGTAAGTTATAACCTAACTAATTTAATAACAGTTGAGATTAAACAATAAAAAATAACATTAGTATATTCTAAAAATCAATATTGTACTAAAATGCTTGAATTGAGATAATGAGGATTTCTTGTTTTCAGGAGAGGAAAGTTCGTACGAATCCCTTGATTGATGTTCTGCATAGCGGACACTGAGTTACACCAGGGGCACATTGAACGCATGTTACTGTAAGGAAATTTTAGCTACTTTTAGTCACATTAAGGGCAATAGTATTCGAATGCTTACCGAGGTGACCACAGGGTAAAAAGACGACACCAACTTCTTCATCCATGCAAACTTTGCAAAGTCGAGCGTCCTTTAGTTTGCGATTTTCCTCTTCAAGGGAAAGGTTTTTCTCTTTATCCGTGCCCAGATGTATTGTCTCGCAGATAGTTTCTTGAACCCATTTACTGGGACCAGGAATCGATGCTGCTGTTTGATTACTTATGGAATCGACAGTGAAGGCAGTAGACTGATTTGAAGAAGACGGAGCACATTCAGCTGGTACTGATGCCGACACGTTAGCAAATGCTGGAATGTTAGAGTGAATGTCCTCCTCATCAGTTGACGATGCTGATTGATTTGTAGCATTGGGGCGCCTGTCTGCATTATATTCCGAGAAATACTGGTCAAATGCGATAAATAATCGTTGCTGGATATCGTTTTCGTCGTCTTCATCCACTTGGTCATCAAGAACAGCCTTTACCAGCTCCTCGTTCGTCTCGTATGGCCGACCGAAGCTTTCCAATTGCCTTTGGGTGGCGTTTCGGACACAGCCCGCATTTAAGCCCATCTCTAACGCCTGCAAAACAGGTTGTGTACGCATTGCTTCTTCCAATGTGATAGTCCTTTTGGCTGCCAGTGATTCTTGCGCTGTTTCGGAGACATTATTTTGTGACATTTGACGCGCTAGTTCCTGCACCTGCGTTACATATTGTGGACTCCGGACCAACTTTACAAATTGGCAATGAGGGAACCATTTAGCGTGGTCGAACCAAGGATCATCCTCCTTTTGCCACGAGCGCAGACCTCCATTGCAATGGAAGCAACGAACTTGATCATCGATATCTTGATAATAAAAACCAGCTTGCGCCAGCGCTTCGGGTTTTTGTATGTCAGTGATTGGCCAATGAGCATAGGTACGCATACGTGCATCTAAACTTGAATATTTGGCTTTTTTCGGTGGCGAAATTTGCTGAATACCCAGGTCACGGATACCATCACTAGCGATTTCTATTAAAGGACCTAGTTGAACTCGAGGACAATCAGGAAAAAAGCGTTGGTGCTCTTCGAATGCATTGTCATTCTCTTCCCACATTGCTATGACTCCCTTGCACCAGGCACACTTTACCTGATCCGACTGATTTAGGTAATAAAATCCAGCTTTAGACAGCGATTGAGGAGAGATGTTTGGATTCTGAAAAGGGCGGTTTGTTTTGTTATCGCTATGTTTTATTTTTATATAAATAAACTCACAGGCCAGTGTTTAAAAGTTGCCAGGCGATGTTTTTCGTTTTTCAAATCAATTTGTTCCGAATTGTTACTAACAGAACTGCTGACATTCCCCTGGTCACCCACTGATGTACCTGAAACACCAAGCAAAGGAACATTTCCAGACTCCGTCGGATTGAGTATAAACGCACAAAGTGGAAACAGACGGCGATGTCTTGCTATTATCTAAAAACGAACGGGGAATTAAAACAAACTGTGTCCATTAGCAGTTTCATACAAACCTGATCGCCATACTGCCAATCCGAGATTTTCTTATGACACCAATGACACTCGGTCTCTAGCAAGTTACCCGTAGCAAAGAAGCCACCTCTGGCCAAGCGATCAGGCTCAATAGGAGCATTCGTTGGCCATGAACTAAAACTTCGTAAACGATTCTCTTCAATATTCATCATGCTGTTCAATGTCTGATAAACTTGTTTTAGTCTAAAAACTTTCTGCTAACAAGATGTGAACATAAAATCTTAGATTTTTTTTTTCAAAACGCAATAAGTGATCTTTCACTACGGGTGGCGCTTCCGCAATATCGCTGAATTCATTTGGGAAATGTTAAATCAAATTTCATTTCCTTCTTTGTGTACATACATGGCTATAACCCGTGAGAAATATGGTAGCAAGACTGCTGCTGCATGTCTTCATTTTTTCAATTCCCCAGTACAGGGGTTACCTAACAAATTCTTTAACAAATTTTCGAAAAAAATTATTACGAAATTGAAAGATTAATATTTTCCCGACTTTTGCCCACTCCACTACTGCCACAGTTAAAACTAGGCAAAGATTTAATTTTCCTTGGCCACAGTGTCAATTTTTCTATCCAAAATAGTCGAAGGAAAATGACAGCGATGCAAAAAAAGGGAAATGGTGGAAAAATTCCATGAATGTCAAATTATTGCACATGTTCGATTAAAGGAAAAAAAGTTCACTTTGATTTCGGAGTAAGTAGTGACAGCTCAACCAGAGTATATCTAACAATAGGTCTGTTTGGTAACATGCTAGTTTTGGAAAGTTCTACGTAAACTACATAGAATCTGACAGTTTCATGGCTCTCAATTTGTTTTACTCTCATTTGGCTCTCTCTTTGCGATGAATTATCTGCAAGACCAATTCCTCGGGGTGGGCCGAGCCAACTCTGTCAAACCAGCCATCTGACAGTTTGCGAAATACCAGGTGTGTTTGTTATCTTTTATTAACACAAATGGCACATCTGTCAAATAGTAAAAGTGGGGGAAAATCCTCTCTTCTTCTTTTTTAACTATTGAATATTTTCACGAAAAACTAATTTTCTTTTATTTTGTTAACAAGAAGTGATTGACATTTTACAAATTGTCAGATTGCTGTTTGAAGGATGTGCCTCGGTGACTCCATGAAAAAGATATAGCACGATTTCGCCAGAGGGGACATTTTTTGACACTGTCATTTGGCTCTCTCTTCTCTTGATTTTTGACAGTTGGATGTAAATTTTCATAAATTAACAGGTTACCAAACACACCTATCATTATCTTCACTGTTAGTGGAAAACAAAAACAATTTGATAGGTTTGACCAAGTGTTGTTTGAAAAGCGTTTGTTTACTTTTGTGCAAGTTTTCTGTCTTTGAGAGGAGTTCTCTCTCTTTGAGAGGATTCTAGTATTTGACAGATCTCAATTCCGTGTGCCAAAAAAGATACCAAACACACCTAATTATTAGATATACCTACTCTGGGTTCAGCCTCAAGCATTTGCAATAAAATCGAATTTGATTTGATTCTAAATTTGTTGTTGAACTCTGCTCAAAACTATCCAAATTTCTTTTAGTTAAGTTGGATTGTTGAAAAGGATGACATAAGCAGAAATCCTATTTTTTTTTTTAAATTCTTCGATAGAACCGAAGGATTTACCCAAAAACTATATATTTTGGTTCATCTTTCGCTTTGAGTCCAGTCGCTGATATGATTATGTATAGCAATTGAATGTTAAAATGCTCTTTTTATCGTTTGATCTTTAGGAAAAGCGACCGTGAATTACTTCAACTCGAGCCGTACTTCTTTCCCATCCTAACTCCCCACGCATCATCGCACTTCGTCACTAACATTTGTCAAAGCGACAAAACTGATCACCCACTAAACAATTATATATCTATATATGTATATAATTAAATCGCTAGGACAAGGAACTTCTGACTCCTGAGTTTATTTCTGAACCTAATGATTCCAAAGCGTAGGTATCAATTGAATAATCGTCATACCTTGAACATTTTGCATTAAGCGTGATCCTGGTTTTTTTCTCGTACCTACATATATGTACATATTATGTATCTGAAGATCATTTTTAACCTGCCACTCATTACAAATAATACCTCCGTAAGCTCTTAGGAAATTCTGAACTAATTAATGGTCATAAGAACTCATATGTAGATGAGTGCAAACTGCAAACCTTACCATCCGAGGTCACAATTTGCTTACCCTTTCAACGGAATGATTATCCCGTTTAAAAGGACTCAACTCGCGTTTCCCTTTACAATAAAACAATCAACAATTTGGGAAAATGCATTGTTTATTTTCCTAGTGATTTTCTTCAGTTTACAGTCATCATCAAAACATTTCTTATAAAAAACAAAAACTCCACTGTAGATGAATTACAAGAAGTATGTCCTTGGTTTCCTGAATGAGAACAGTTTCCTGTTGCCCTTGTGGTGCACCCTCTGTACAAGTGGGAACTTTATCTTGGAATCGTGGAATTGCTTCACGTGCACACGACGAGTCTTGCTGGCAGCAATAGACTCAACCTTGATGATCTGAATAGAGTGGGCACGAGCGCGATGACGAGCACCCATATCACGATAGCATTGAGTGACGGCACCGCCGACAGTCAAATCACGATACTCACGGTACATGTTATGTGTTCCAGAACGGGAGTCATACCGCAGCCAAATGCCGAAGTTCTTGATTTTAATCGGCGATGTTTCATACACCTCCTTGAGCGAGACAATTTCGCCGGTGGTCTTCTTGAACTTCTTCAGTTGACGCAAGAAATACCAGAATCGTGACTTGGCCACAATCTTGTCCGGTGCGAAGATTCTCATTTTGTAGAGTGGAGTTTGTGGCTCCTTCTCTGTGGGCAATTTACGCCCGATGACTTCGTATTCCTTCAACTAAAATGAAAAAAATAAAAATTTTATTTAGCATCTTAGTACATAGTAAATTCTTGATCTTAGGTTATAGGGCAGAACAATCAAGACAATAATTCGTACAAAAATAAAACAATTTACGAATAAACAAAGTACACAGTGATTCAAAACCAAATAGATTTCACTAGTAATTAATTTTAAGATAAATCCAACACGTATTTACAGCGAAGAGTAACACAAAATTTGACAGCTATAACAACACATGGTGCCACTGCACATATTTCGCTGAAAATTCCGTGAAACTGCATTATTTAAGCGACAAATTCACTTGAAACTATAAACTGACATTTTGTGCTTTATTTACTGTTAATTTAAATTATTTTTCACTAAAAAATTGCAATTTTTAAGGGAAAATTACCTGTCCCTTAGCTTTCATTTTGGCAGCGTACTCAAAAAAGGAAACGGAAAGAACAAAACCGCCATCATGTCGCTTTTAGTACACCTCGGTCCACTGAACTTAAACTGTGGGATGTGTTCAGAAGTGCACGATTATTATTTCGAAATCAAGTGATGGTGCACCAGTTATTTCTTCGGTGCAAGAAAAAAGTGCTGCTGAAAAATTAAATCAGCTTTGAGTTTGCGGTACCAATTGCACTTGTGTTTTTTGTATGTATTTGAATCAAAAACAGAAATTGATTGGTCAGTTGTCAAAGAATGAACGTTTTTAAGGCGAATTATGTGTGTTGGTTACATCGGGAGCTGCAATGGTCTTTGATGTGTAAACATCTAAGCGCGCGTTAGCTAAATTTCCAGTAGAGTAAAGGCCCCGGCACATAGAATCCATCGACTTCGTTCCTTTGTACTTTGAAGTTGAAGTTGAAGTATTGGCGGATAGAGCAGTCCCATAGAATCTTTCAACCGTCACATATCTACGTAGAAATTGCAAACGATTCTCTTCACTCTCTCTATGTTTCCACCAATGAAAATGCATAATCTCAATTTGTGAATGCGTGAACTTCAGTATGTGACTGTGTGAATTTGAATGCGTGAATATGTATACTGACAAAGTATCGACAGATGTAAAAAGTAGAAAGTAGACCTACTTTATCCTTCCAAGTTCATGCATCCGATGGTTATGGGCCATTTCCCATTAGAATTTGTGTATTTTATCGAGCCGTCACTTGAAAATGAAGGAGCAACGGATCGACGGATTCTATGGGCCGGGGCCTTAATTCCGTGATTTTGCCATACGGGGACAATAACCAAACGGTTTATCTTATATACGAAATTTGCAATTCACATTTCATAGACTGCCTTTATGCTGAAAACACACCGGAGCAGACAAAACGTTTTTTCGTGATTGATGAAATCATCATCATCAGTACATTGATTCTTATGAGCCAATACACACCAAAGCAGGCAAAACAAAAAACATATATTTGATTCGATGCGCTACAATACTGGTTGTCGATAATACATGGCTTTGCATACGGCCAACACACACCGAATAAAACAAAAACGTTATAAACACGCGTCGTTGTCCATTTTTGCACACTTGCTTATTGCGCAACACACACCGCATGCGGCAAAACAAAAAAACAAGGCGAAAAAGAAAAACGTGTTTCGTTGTCGATAGCTGGACATTTGTTTTTCAGAAACAAAATTACATTGTTGTTGTTTTTTGTACTGGCGTTTTATTTATTTTAAATTTTTCGGTGAATTGACGTAGATGCAGAGAAATTATTATTATTATTATTGAGCAAAGAAGCCCAATACATAATAAAAAAGATAAAACCCATGCTAATAAAATTACTATCGAAAAGTCTCAAAATCAGTTTTGATTTTTCTCAACACACATCAAACGAAACAGAAAAGTAAAATGATTTGTTTTGTTACAACGTGTTTCGGTTGATGTGTGTTGAAATATAAAACGTTTTCTTGCGTTCAAAAACGTTTTGTCTGCACCGGTGTGTTTTCAGCCTTAAACGCTGCAATTCGTCCGCTGCGACTATCGCTATTTCTCTTTTGTTTTCTTTTCTTTTCGCTAAACAGAGGTACTTTTAAACGTTGCGACTCTCATTTGATTCTTTTTTTACTTTCCTTTTCATCTCATGTTCACGAGTGAACATTTTGGTTGTCGTCTAGTACCTACATACATCTTGTTTTGTTTTGTTGCAGTGCGCATTAACTATTAATTATTTGAGCAAAATAGATATGCTACGTAGATAGTCTACATTATAATTTACTTTCTTTCCAATAAAGTGAAGCTACACACCCCATCCGCGTGATGTTTACACATAGCTCGGGACTGTTGGATACAGTCGCATCATTTTTTTCAATAGTCCCAGAAGAACATTGACACTACTCAGGGCGCCCTAGGGTCAGAGACATTGAACAATAGAATATTTATTTTCTCTTTGAACGAAATTGTTCCATAGAAATCAAGTATCTTAAAAGTTTCGCTGTAGTTTAAACATCGTTCGATTTTTGGTGAACATTTAAACTGTTTAATTTTGAAATTCCTTAAAGATTTTTGAAGAATTTCATTACTATTTCGTTTCTCCGTAACAAATTGCCATTTATTTTTCTCAATCATCGAAGTAAAAAACTGAAGACCGTAGCTTACGTCATTTCAAGTTTATTTTATTCCAGTTGTTCGCACAGAGCCCATTGACTATTCGTTTCCTGAAAACACTGGAAACGCCTTTGCTACTCTAACAAATGTAGATAATTAATTGAGATATAAAAATTTCTTTCTCTACTAAATACACCATGTAACTTTTATAAGAAAATTTATTCGTATAAATCTAGTGTGAGTACCCCCTTACAGTTATTTCGAAAATGGTTGTTCTAATTTTTTTAGTACCTACGAATTTTCTGCTTTTTTTAACACTTGGGAAAAAAAATGTTTTTTCTTCACAAACTAAATCTTTTTCAATTCTCAATACAAATAGTAAAACTTCGTAAAAGCTTTAAACTTCATTCAATTTTTCTTTTCAAAACTCAAAATTATCTCGAATTTGAGTTCGAAAATTCATACTACACTTTGACGTTGGCTTTCTCGAAATTTCTTCCCTCAAGTTTACCGCACTGACAAATACTTTTTTTTCTATATTCTGTCACTTTGATTTCTACGGATCTTTCAGTCTTCCTAGAACGTGATTATTTCAGAAATTGAAAAAAAAACGATATTCTGACTTATTCTGTAATCGTAGAATTAGCAAACGCAAAGTTAGTAACTATTAAAACAAAAGCACTTGGGTCAAAGTGAAGGAAGGCAATCTTTTCCAATTGGATTATCTTTTATTAAAAAGCTTGTTTCATAATTTAAAATATTTGCATTATCATGGCCAAATGGGGAGAAGGTGACCCACGTTGGATTGTGGAGGAGCGCCCCGACGCTACCAACGTGAACAACTGGCATTGGACAGAGAAAAATGCCACACCATGGTCGAAAGATAGGCTAACCAAACTCTTCAGTGATCTCAAAATAGGTATGAATCATGAGTTGATTCTGTGCAGCACAGACATAATCTTCTCAATCCCTATGCAGAGCAAAACGGAATCGTGTGTGTTATTGACAAAATCAACGACTGCACTGGGGAGGCTACGGCAAACAATCGAAAAGGGAAACTGATATTCTTCTACGAGTGGAACATCGTGCTTAACTGGTCAGGACTGTTACCAGGGGCAAAGGACAAATTCAATGGCAAAGCAACCATTCCGAATCTGTCCGAGGAGTATGATATAGATGAAATAGAAATCACAATCACCATAGACGAGTCCAACAGTGAGGAGGCGGAGAGATTGAAGCAGTTCATGTACAATGTGGGCAGAGATTTTATCCGAAAGCAGCTGGAAACATACATTAAAGAATTAAAGGAGGAATACTCCAAAGGCCTTATTTTACCACGAAAAGACGGGGATAATGTCACGTCTCCTAAGAGTGCTGGTGAGGGCAAAAGAAGCGCTTTTAACAATACCAATTCATCGATAGTTCGCAATAAGAATGGGAGCACCAAATCGAGTTCAGTTGGCTATAAGTTGGACGTTAAAACGCTAACCATGAGTGAACAGTTTCAGTGTAGCGCTTTTGACTTGTATAAGGCGCTCACCACACAGGAAATGGTCACTGCATTTACCCGCGGTCAAGTGAAAATTGAACCCACTCGTGGGGGAGAGTGAGTTAAATGACAACAAATATCTTATACATGCATGTTATTCTTCATTTGTATTCTTAGGTTTGAATTGTTCGGCGGGAACATTCAAGGAAAGTTCGACGAGTTGGTTCCGGAGAAGAAGATATCTCAGTCTTGGAGGCTGAAATCTTGGCCATCTGGACACTATTCCAGTGTTACAATTGAACTAAGTCAAATGGTGAGATGTGAACATTAAAAATCACACTGAAAGTTTTATTCATTAGTAATGTCCTTTACAGAAAGACCACACCCAATTAACACTGAAACAATCTGGTATCCCATCTGCTGAATACGAGACAACAAAAACGAATTGGAAACGATACTACTGGCACAGTATTAGGCAGACATTCGGATTTGGACCAATCCTACGGGACGGATTTTAAAAAAGAGGAACAATTTAAACATCTTTCCATTTAGACCCCACAAATTGCTTTTGCGAACTCTTAAGTTAATTCCATCATCAATTATGTTCACTTTTTCTGTAAGGATACAGAGTAAGTTTATGAAAATTAATTTTGAAAGCATTCGAGGCGCGAATTATTCCCGAATAAAACCGTTAGCTGGAGGCAGAAAACAAATGGAAGAGAAAATGCTTGTAGATAATTGGAAAAGTGTTTTTCTCTTCCAATATTATTTGTTTATCATTTTTGCACTTATTGTACACAATTCTCTACAACACCATAGGTGAAAGTTCATTATGATTCCAAAAACAAAAAATAAATGTACTTTTAATAAGTTTTTGAATAAATTAGTATGCCGCATTGCCCGAAAATATCAACAGAAAATTAAATTTTGCTTTGTACTCTTATAGTTTGTATGTTTCATTAAAAAAAATTGATTAACGAATTTTTGTGTTTTCTTTTTTGTAATACGTCGGCTGCGATCGGTTTAAACAACTTGTGGTTGTGATGTGCATATGTACATACTTGGTACAAATGTCCTCCGTTGCAATGTACATACTTAACATTTATCCCAGACTGATAAAGAAAATCCACTTGGAATATCTGTAGAATACCTGAAAGGTATCTTTGCCATCACAGTTCCTTCATTAGGTCTGTTCTCGTACTTATCCAAAACAGCCGTACGGAGATTTTTCATAGGTTTTGACAGAAGAGAGTAGTTTTGCGTAGTTTTCGGCTGTTTTCAACAGTACGGGAACAGACCTATTAACGCTCGCAAAATCTACACCCCAAATGTACTGCGCAATGATATAATTCTTTTTGCATATCTCCGGGCGCAATGTTGATTTATTTTGAAGACCGCGTTATATTGTTGCATACTCTATGGTTTATACAGGAAATTCTACACCTGAAGGTACGCAATAGAAACATTGGAAAACATGACAAAGACAACGAAGATTCCTTAAACTTTTTCACATTTATTTTCCTTCATCCAAATTCTTGACTGAAAATCAAACTAGCTAGCTGCTATCCAAAAACTATGATTTTTTCAGATTGGATCTGCAATAGGCAGCCATAACAAAAAGCTGATAAAAGACCCCAAAGAACCAGAAAGGAGTGCCATCTTTACGCTGACTTTTTCGTTTACTGTTACATAGAATGGACCGTTGACGTTGATGACATTGACGCTTTTAAGTCAATCGTGTAAATGGGGGAAAACATCTATTTACGCTTCTATCAGAACTACATCAATCGGGCAATGGAGCAATTTCCACAATTGAATCAATATTGGCATACATATTTTCAATATCCGGAATATTGTCCGAATTATAGGAAGACTTCTTGCCTAAATCTGCCGCGTATGACAAATCCGCATCCAAATAGTAAGCGCTTATCATTTTTTGATTGCTTTTCTTATTTTCGTTATAGCAATCCCCGTAATAACTAATATATTATAGATATCACAGTTTTCATCTTTCTTTTAGCTGGCCCATCCCATCGCAGCAGTCTCTGCTAGTTGTTCGACTGCCTGCGGTCTGCGCAGTGTACACACATTCCACGTACAGATCCGAACGTCGTAGTCCTTATTTTGTTAAGCGTGATTGTCAGCAGTTGCAGATCCGCCCTTCTCCGAGGACCTTCTTTTTTGCATGGCTAGGTACACACCACCCCCAATCTGGAGGGCTAGATCCTTGTATTCTCATAGGACAAGCGGCCGGATACACCGTTGTCTGTATCCCACTACGGGAGTGTGAACGGTGCCGTTGACCCCTTAGGGGCTCATCCGCTACCAACTCTCTTCCAAGACTTTGACTAGTATGTACATTGAAAATAAAATCTTTATCGACCTGGGCTCCGAATATGTCGGAGTAGGTCAGATAAAGTGTAGTTCGCGCTCTGGAAATTAAACGCCACAATTACCAACTAACAGCTAGAATATAATCTTATCTCGAATCTTAGAACTTAACTAAAAGTTACAGAACATTTTTTCTGTTTTTGCCTTTTTTATTTTGCAACTTCCCTGAAAAAGTCTTTAGGGTAAAGGTGTCAACAGTGAATCAGAGTACACAGTGAATTAATAGCTCTCATAATGTCTCTTTTTATTTTAAAATGAATCTGGAAATGAGAAAAGAACACATTTTTACTTCCCCTAGCAACAGACTAACGGTCTGCGCGATCGCATTGTCGAAGGTGGTTATCCTCGTGTGTTTGTGTTTTCTGCATAGGTAACTAATCTTTTTTTTCTGTTTTATTTTTGATCTTATTAAAAAAGTTCGTATTGTAACTTCATTTGAGTTTAATATTCGTACTTTTGTTTATATAGACTTAATAATTTTTGTCGATTTATTTACTTTGGTGAAATATTTTATAAATTATTAACATGTTTTTGCGAAATGACACCATTGTACACAGTGATTCAGTTGAAAGTGGTACACAGTGAATCATGAACATGGTAGGCTCCAGAATTCAAGATTTTCAATCCATGTTAATTTTTCAAATCTGAATGTTCGCTAGCAATAATTATGAGCAACTGAATTACCAGTTTTATTTTTCCTTTTATTTTCGTGCAAAAAAGTAACGTTTTGTGATATTTTTACAAGAACTGTTGAGCTTTTTTTATTTATTTTTGTAATAATACTTGAAGAGTTTTTATTTTCGTTTTTATTCTTTTGTCTATCCCTAAATAATAAAACGAATTAATAAATATTTATATGTTATGAAAAAAACTTATGTTTTTACTAAATTAATTGATTTTAAATCCCTGTTTCACTGTGTACCATGCACTGATTCACTGTGTACACCCATAGTACACAGTGGATCACATGGGAAGGGTAGTTTCAAATAATTTTTTTACTATCTCAACATTAATAAAGCTTTGAGATTTTGGGCTTAAAATGAAGACAAAACATTGAAAAAGCTGTGAAAAAAAATATCATGGCTATACTATGATAAATGCGAGCTCAACGGCGCAATAAGTAAAAATTGATCCACTGTTAACACATTTACCCTACACAAAGACTTCGTAGAGTAAGTTCGGGTAATGTGGAGTAGGCGGGTAATGTGGACCCCCGTATTTCTCTTTTTCCTGAGAGAATAAGATATATGTTGTTGTTACTATACGTTAGTTGCCTTAAGCAGAGAGCCATATGTTTCATTGCCACATGTTCACAAGCTATAGATTTTGCGCAGTTCGATGATTCTTGTTTTGGTGTGAGGTCGATGTTAATTTTTGCTCATTTGTTCATACTTTTGAAAATAAAGATTCAATAGATATAAGTGTTCCTATTTCGCATTTGATATTTTGCGTTTCATATATATATAAGGTGAGTTTTACTGGTTTGCTTGAATTTAATATAAATACTGTAGAACTTCTTACGATATATACCTGTCGGCTAATGTGGAGTACACACAAGCGGGTATAGTGGAGTAGTACTCCACATTTGCCATCTGTTTCTATTGAGGTCTTATATTATGCATACATTTTTAGATTCATCTGAAAATGCCAAAGAAAGGAATACAAGTGAGAAAATGGGACCCCACTGCAATGGAAAAGGCACTTGTTGCCATCAAAAATAACGAAATGGGTGTGAAGCTGGCTGCCAAAACATATAACGTACCAAAAACAACATTGCAACGTATGGCACGATCTGTTAAGCCTATTAGTGATATTTTGTCCATCCCCTTGGGTCGAAAACCAATTTTTAGCAATGCAATGGAATACGAGCTCGTTAAATATTTACATGAAATGGAAAACCGTTTCTGGGGTTTAACAAGAAGCGATATTCGAAGTCTGGCTTTTCAAATGGCTCAAAAAAATAATATTCCCAACAAATTTTCCCTATTGCATAAAACTGCAGGAAAAGATTGGCTTTATGGCTTTTTAAAAAGACACAAAAATGATCTAAGTTTTCGGCTGCCAACAGGTACTTCAATCGATAGAGCTAAGGGCTTTAATCAAGAAAGCGTAAACAAATTTTTCGATATTTTGGAAGGTGTGTATGAAAAATATAACTTCCCAGCATCCAGGATATGGAATGTGGATGAAACTGGTCTCACCATAGTACAAAGCAAGCAGCCACAGGTTTTAGCTAAGAAAGGAAAACGGCAAATAGGAGCTTTGACGTCGGCGGAACGTGGTTCTCTTGTAACTGTGGTGAATTGCATGAATGCAGGTGGAAATTTTATTCCACCCTATTTTGTATTTCCAAGAAAAAGACAAAACCCACTCTATATGAACAACGCTCCTGCTGACTCCAAGGCCACTTTCCATATTTCTGGATGGATTCAGTTGCCCATTTTCACGGAGTGGTTCCGTCATTTCCTGGAGTTCTCCAAGCCTTCAGAAGAGCAGCCAGTTCTTTTAATTTTAGATGGTCACTACAGCCATACCAGAAACCTGGAAGTTATTGACCTAGCGCGTCAAAATTTTGTTGTAATTATTTCCCTACCCCCACATTGCACCCATAAGATGCAACCTTTGGATAGGACATTCATGGGGCCTCTTAAAAAGTATTATAATGAAGAAATCAGACGATTCATGAGAGAGGCTGGGCGAAAAGTGGCCTTGGGTGATATAGCTCAGTTATTTAAAAAAGCTTATCTTAAAGTACAAACTGGACAGGTTGCAGTTAGCGGATTTAAATGCAGCGGAATTTTCCCTTTCAATAGGAATATTTTTTCCGGGGCTGATTTTATAGCATGTGAGCCTGAACCTGAGCCTGAGCCATCACCAGAAGTTGAAGTTGAAAATCGAAACGTGAATCATAATTTGATGCAACCACCGAGTTTGGAAATAAATATGGATAGTGAAATGCGGAATAATGTGGCAGCAGTAAATAGCCAAAGAACATCCACTTCGAATTTGAGCCAAACTAAAGCCCATTTTACTCCTTGGGAAATTTCTCCTCCTCCTAAATTGAAAAGGGTGGCCACCACAAACAGGGGAAGAAAAACTGAAGCCGCAATTTTGACTGTATCGCCTTATAAGAATCAGTTACAAGAAAGTATTAATACAACTCAAAAGACTGGTAAGATTTAAACTAGTAAGAACCCAAAAATAATTAAAGAGCCAGCAAAAACTGAAAAGCCTGTAAAGATTAAGGAGCAAAAGTCAGTCAAAACTAAGACCCTGCTAAATAAACCATCTACTTCGAGACGCCGCCAGTCTTCATCATCAGATGATAGCCTTGCTCGTTATAACATTTTATTTGCTGATTCTGAAGAAGATATTGGCGAATTTCCACCTTCAAGAGATATTAAATGTAACTTCTGCGATTTGTCTTGGGGTGATGACTTGACTGGGGACAAATGGGTTCAATGTCTCCAATGCGATATTGTTTGGGGCCATGAAAAATGCATCCCGAAAAGAAGTGCTATTTTTATTTGCAGTTCATGTGACAACACCTGCTAAAAATTATAGTATATTTATTCAAAGAACTGCTATTTTTATTTATTTTTTGATTCAAAGTGAATTTAGATAAAGTCTGTTAAAAAAGACTGTATTTTGTATCTATGTTTGTAATTTATTTTAATATATACATAACGTAAATTGAAGTTCCTACAGCGTTAAACGTTTACTTATTCAAAGAAATGATATTTTTACTTATTTTTTTTTATTAAAATTGACTAACATCTATAGAAATAAAAGATAAATTGGTTGAATATTTTGTTTTACTAAATTAAAATTAATTGAAATCGCGAAACAAATAATAAGTTTGTAATTCATTCATAAAATGGGAAAAATCTAAACAAATTATATATATTTCTGCTTTGATTAATCTATTTCTGGTAATGTGGAGCACTACTCCACATTACACGCACTTTGGGCCCACATTACCCGCCACTTTTGTAAAAGGTCAGTTTTGCACTATTCGGAAACTTTTGCAAATATTTAATTAATTTGAGGAAAATTAAGCACAAGGGTAAGTAAATGCTGTTTCCAACATTTCACAGAACAACTAAATCTTTTTACCTTTTCAAAAAAAGCTTTAGTTTTAGAAAAATTGCTGAAAATAATAAGGGTACTCCACATTACCCGAACTTACTCTACACACTCAACTTAAATCAAATTAAAAAAAAATGCTTATCCCAAGGAAGTGCCGCATTACATTTGTTGTGCTCGCATGGTTTCATTCATATGTATGAATACCTAATTCTATTATTTGTAGTGGTTATTCCATATCTCTGCTTAGTTGCAAGTGTTCGTTAAATTTAATGTATATCTTTTTTTCTTGTTTATGAATATGTAAACTGATATCTGATTGAAATATGATAGAAAGATTGATTACCACCAGTATCCAAAGATAGTAAGAAAAAACCGAACAGATAATAATTTTAAGCAACAAAGCACATGTTTATCTATGATTTTTCACACAGAGTAGTGCGGTTGTTTCGATAAATTACACTAAAGATTTTTTTTTTCTTTTCAATTTCAATTGTTCAAATTCTTCATTAAAAGTAAATAGATAGATAGATAGATAAATATTTTATTCATGGTATAAAGAATTATTACATATTTGCTTAAGTTATTGCACAGCACAGAGATATGACAATATGGTTGTCTTACTACTGAAAAAATATGTTTGGTAAAAAATCTTTTATATTCTTAAAAAAGTAAATAGAATCAGCTCCTGGCAAGGCTGTAGCTTTTTTTTGCCGGAGAAATTGGTATAACGGTTGCCATCTATTTATGTGTAAAAATTCAATGTTAAAAGAGAAAGTCAAAGTGCATTAAAATACTTAAGTTTTTTTTTTATTTGAGATTCAGTTCAATGGAATAGCGCGTTCTTTTACACAATTTGGCAGAAACGTCAGTCATTTTTAGATCAATAGGTCTGTTTGGTGTGCTTTTCGTGATCCAAATGGGACATCTGTCAAATAGTTAATAATTTGAAAAGTGGGGGAAACTCCTCTCAGAAACTTCTAATTACACGAACAAAAATGAAGATTGACATTTCACGAATTGTCAGATGGCTGTTTGATAGATGTCCCGGGACTACTACATGAATGTGGTCTAGCACGATTTCGTACAAGGGGACATTTTTCGACACTCGCATTTGGCTCTCTATTCTCTTGATTTTTGACAGGTTCAGTAAATTTACGTAAATTTACTGCACACCAAACAGACCTAATGGAGTGCATTTATAAAAAAGTCGGTTAAAATCTGGCATTTTAAGCAACAAATCTAGTCTGTTCAGTGAGGCTGTGCTGGACAGAAAAGAACAGAAAAATACAAGGTTTACGTGTTCAATGAGAAAAGCTTTTGTCCGAGACTGATCTGCTTTGTGTTCAATGACTCTGTGCTGGACAACTTTTCTGCACCTACTTTCGAGGTAGAACAGAATCGTGAGAAATGTCAAAATCAGCTGTGTTGCACATTTGATTTTTTTTATTTGAAGCGAAAAGTGTTTCGATGAGATTTAAGTTTACCAAATGGGAGAAATCGAAGTTTAATCGCAAAAAGGACATTCAGTTACTGTTAAATGCTATAAATAATTTGGAAAACATAAAGTAAAACAATCATCACTGCAATTGTCATTTTTGACAACAAACATATGGCTGAGCTTTTCAGTTCTGACTTGATCTGAGCTTTTGCACAAATCTGTGCTGTTCTGTTCTGCCTTTTTTCTCATTGAACAAACGAAATTGAGTTATCAATACTATCGGATGCGCCATACTTCATTCCATTGTAATTATTTATCTCTTACGGTTACCGAGTTACAGAACAGGAAAAAAAACATAATGAATTTACCGCAAATAAAAATACGGGAAAACAGCATAAAGTAAAAATTTCCCATAAATGTTTTGACATATATTTTTATGCTGCAACGGTTAATGAAACTAACGCAAGCGTAAGTATGCTAAGTAATTGTATAAAAATCATTTTTTTTGCATCTCTATGTCCGTGTGAGAAACTTTCTTATACGATGAATATTTTTTTAAAACCTTAGTATTAACTTCACTTTCTGTGAGGGCCACACCCACTTCCAGGTATCAGATTATGCTGAAGTTTTGTACACGTGCATAAAGTCCGGTTACAATTACTATACAATACAACATCCTTATCCTCCTTAATATGGGTGTCAAATGAATGGGATTGACAAGTAGAATTAGATTATTCTTAATTAATTATTATTCTTAATTAATTATTATTCTTAATCAAATATGGTAGACGCCCCAAGATAGCGGATTACTTTGTTTTCACAACCCCCATAACATGGGTATCAAATGAAAGGGTTTGACGAGTAGAATTTCAAACATTCTGAGTAAACTTTCTCATATACGTTCCGACTTAAATTTCTAAAGAAAATTCATATACATAATACAGTGGCGAGCATATAAATAGGAAAATGCAGTCAACATAGTTCAAATCACCATATACCGGCACTTAAGGAAATAGCTTGGCTAAAATGCGAAGTTTATCCTCAAAACAGAACATTTTTTAGAACTAACTGTAACATGCATAACATATTTTCGTCTACGTTTCATGGTACAGATACAAATTACCGTGCCAAGTGCTGAATTGGTACGAGCACGTAAATTGGGAAATTATATTGTTTTTAGTTTGTACTCAACTTCTCTTAATTTTCAGTATGTAATGTTTACATAAATATTGCTTTGTTATTGTCTAGTCATAATAACTCGATTTGTGATGTTATAGGAATGGAACGGTGCAAACACATAACGCCTAAACAGCTGCAAGAAATTTGTCGTTTAACAAGTGAAGATATTACGCTATCTGCAATATCGAAACATTTAAATATATCAATTAATGTTTGTCATCGATCTTTGGAACTGGTCAAACGCTATGGCAGCAGTTTTAATAAACCTCGCGCTCCCAGACCACGAAAAACTATACCGCGTGTTGGATGATGCAGCGCCTTTCTGAAAAGGATCGTTTCAGGACCGCTGTTGACATTCACGCTGAAATTTCAGCACAAGAAAACTTGAATGGGAGTGTACACACAGTACGACGTCGCTAAGCGGAATTTGGATTAGTAAAAAGGCGATTATAAGTAAAAAAAATCGCAAGGCTACATTTCTGTTTGCGAAAGAACGTATAAATGGCGTTTTAAAGTTCTCCAAGAAATAAGGATTTTTCTTCATCTATTAAGTACAATTATTCCTGTAACTGATGTTATAAAATACCTAATAATATTACACCTAAAATGTATATATATTATAAAATACCTAATAATATTACACCTAAAATATAATTGATAGTTTTCCAGTTGTTTAAAGTTTTAGCAAAACACACAGAAAATACTGTCTTTGGTTGTTTTTCCCTATTTATATGCTCGCCACTGTACATACTAAAAAGTAGAAAGTAAATACTTACGTACTTTACGCCGTGGTCGCTTGTCATGCTGAAGGTTCACGGCTCAATTCCAGATGTCGCCGAAACATTTATTTCTCAGGAAATAAAAATAAGTTGGTCAGTTTCAGAAGCTAATATCAAAACCTACTGCGAGAGCATACCCACTGGCAGTAGGATGGTATGGCTGAAGAAATTGATCGCACAAACTATAATAGGAAACATCTGGAAAAAACTTTTGTGAACTATAAGCAATGACATAACTTTCAATAATACACAACTCTCCAGTTATCCTGGACACCACCCATAGAGTTAGTTGAAATCTAACTACTGAGTTTCCTATCACTATGTCAATCTGTCTATCTGTCTGTCTCTCGTTCTTGTCCTTCATGTGCTCGCGCTGTGTGTTAACATTATAAGGGTATTCATATCCCCTTTAGCGTGTGTAGATTATAAAAAAAAAAACATACATGTGTACACACAGTGGCGGAAAGATAAATAGTACTTTTCTCCTACGAACCTTGCAAAGACTAAGAACGGAAGAAAAACTGGAATGTGTTTATAATTACTTATTATATATTTTCACTTAAATACATAATTCAGTAACAATTTTTATCGTAAAATCACAATACAAAATAAAAAAAATTAAAAAACTTAAAAGGGATGGCAAACTAGGTGGAAATATAAATAGCACTGCAAAGTATTAATACGAAGAAATTGCAAAATGTTTAATATTTTTAAATCTTTTTATATTTTTTACACTCAATATTGATTAGGATATCCTCTGTTGTCCAAAACTGCCGCAAGTGTCCTTGGCTAATTTCCGTAAGTTTTTGGCAGCGTGCTTTTTTAATGAAATGCCAAGCTTCTTGGATGGACGGCCATAATTGGACACAAATTTCCATTTTTTTGGTTTTAAAGCTTTGTCCAAATCATTCCACAAATTCTCAATTGGGTTTTGGTACGGACTCTGTGATAGCCAACTAAAAATTAGAAGTTAGTTATCCTAAAGCTCAACTTGCACTATTTTGGCTATATGCGTCGGGTCGTTATTATTGGCAAACCTCCAAGCTAAGGCCAAATTTTCGGATGCATTAGGCTCTGTATGATTAAAAAACATTGCCTTTAAAAAACACTATCAGATCTGTGTCGTGGTGTGCTTAATACAAGCAACAAACACAAGCAGAAATTTGCCAGGCAAAATATGCATCAACAGGCTCATCATTTAGTGCTGGTGTTAGTGGTTAGGCTACGCTACATACAACACTACCACAAACAATAAATAAACAAATATAAGAACAAATATACATTATACATTATTTATGTTCGAGGAACTACATTACGCAATACATTTTTTAGTGTAATCTTGCTAAGATTAAAGTCAAGAAAGTTTACATTTAAATTATAGATTTTACTCATGCGGTTAACCCATTAATGACGAGAGTCTAAAATATTCGATACAATCCTGAAATTTTCAGGCGTGGCTTGTATTATGTGTGGGAACCTAGATCGGATTTTGTTTTTGTTTTTTTTTAATAAGGTTTGGTCACACTAGGCCGTTACATATATGTAACGTTAGTCCTGATACCACAAACATTGTATAAATAATAACACTGTACATATGCAAACAAATAACGTATTTTATTTCAGTTCTATTTTTATTTATTTCACGAATTTGAAGATATATAATGATATTTCTGGAAGCAAGATACACAGAGGCCTACATCGCACTTAGGACACATTGTAGTACAATGTGATTTACAAAGCGAACCTGCACATCGTCGTCTTTTTTCATTGGGGATCTTAATAATCAAATGGTCCACTCGATCTTAGCGAGCATTAGCATACTCGGTTTCCATTTTAGGTCTACGAAAACCACCAGGAGGTTTAGGTTCACCAAGAGTCCGACAATAAAACCGTGCTATCGAAAGCCTGAATTGAAGTTGAGGTAAATTTGAGCCAGATTTTTTGTGGAGTAACCAAGCGTTTTGGATTGAAACATCTATCAGCCAAGTAAAAATTGACGACCACCATTTCTTCCCTCTAGCACCTATTCGATAGTTATTTACATTTTGGTCCATACGGTCTGTGCCACCCATGTTTGCATTATACCGTGCAATAGCATAGGGTCGTGGAAGTTCAACGGCCTTATGCTCTTTCCGGGAATATCTGGACACTTTTGTGACTGGATTTTTTCCAAAAAGTGTAGATGCAACACTCACAACGGAGTTGTCTACCCATTTTGTTATATAAATATCCGCTGCAACTAATTTTGTGAATTCAATTGTACCACGCTATGCATTCTTCAATTTTTTTTTATTTTTTAGAGGACAAGAAGCCGGAATGCGATTTTCCCGGATGGTTCCGGTTCCGTTGTAACCTCTTTGTTTTAGTCCAAGTAAGACAGGCACTGACGTAAACAAATTGTCGAAATAAATACAAAACGGCAAAGGCTTTATAACATCGTTGAATTCGTCAAGCATACAAAACAATGGTGTTGCGTTTTTACCGTATTTTGCAGGATAATCCACGTCTAGCCTTGGGTTGTTACCTTGGTACATCTCGAAGTTAATGAGGTATCCGTCAGGTGTATTTAGCGACCACATTTTATAGCCGAAGCGTAGTGGTTTTCCCCTGATGAATTGTTTGCAGCCGTGTCTGCCGTAATACTCCACCATAGATTCGTCGTAACTAAGATGTTGCTCCGGATGGAAATTTTGAGCAAATTTTTTTTTCAGACCATCAGTTATCGGACGAATTTTCCAAACTTCATCGTCTTTATCTTGCAAAATATTGTCGATAAAATGCAAATAACGATTGATTGTTTCGAATCTGTCACGTCTCATTGCTTGTATAACCATTCCAACCATCATATCATCATCTTCAGCCCAATAGTCTCTTTTGCTAGGATGAGTATTATAACCAGTGACTATCAATATGCCAATATACACGCGCATTTCGTTTGTAGTGATGTTTGGGTTAGCAGCTCCTCGGAACACAGCATACTTGTTTGTTTCCACGCACAACAACTTAAATATCTCTTCGTCAACAAATTTTTCGAATTGTTGATATGGCTGAAGATTTTGGCAGTCGGTGTAATTGACTTCAGGAAAGCACGGTATCATTGCTCCATCATCGATTTTGGTCCAAACAAGCTCTGGTGTTGCCTTAGTCCTTTTTCTTTTTCGTATGGACCGATTTTCTTCTTCTGCTTCCGATTCCTCAAAGTGCTGCGGTTCCTCATTTGCTTGACCACTGAAATTTCGAACTCGGCGGACTGTCTGTTCCCTCGAACAGAGTTGAGTATCTTTCGGCGTTTTCAAACCACGTTTGCGAACATTTATTTTTGTTGGCGTTGTGTCGTTTGTTGTAGTTTCTATTACATTGGTAGATAACGGTGAAATTGATGGTGCGTCACTTACAATTGACAAATCCTCCACTGTTGCATCTGGTGGTGGAATGGATGTTGATGGAGTTAAAGATTGCTCTAGGAGGTCGACATCCAAATCAAGAAATGAGTTGTCTATAACATCGTTTAAATAATCAATCAGTCCTTTATCAACATCTACAGATGGAGTATCGTCTTCTTCCACATTTCCATGGAACACGATTTCACATGGAGCTTTCAATTGCTTGACTGGTAAGTTTATGAGCTCACCACCTCCGTCTTCTTCACCTGAGTCTTCTCCAGATAAGTTATCTTCAGTTGGTGGTTCTAAATATATCCGATCAACTTCTTCTTCATCCGAATCAAATTCCTCTATAATCGTGACAATGTCTTCAACAGTGCAACCGTACCTATCAAGCCAAATAATAAAAAAAGTAATCAGATACAAGGCCTGCTGCACCGTATGCATAAATGTTACATAAATGTATTTTCCGTCAAAAATTATGTTACGTTATATGCGGACTAACGTTACATACATATATGTAACAGCACCCAAAAACCTGAGCTATCAGACAAACGAATTTTCAAAACATATTTTTTTTCAGGTATTTGCTTTTATACATATGATACAATAACACACCATTCATATCTTTTCTTAGAATCTATAATAAGTTCACTAAAATAATTAACAAACAAATGCATACCTTCTGTTCGTCCCCATTTTGATATCAACTCAAATTCGAATTTCTAAAAAAGCACCTATTGTCAAGAAAATCACAACCAGAATGCAGTATTTTTGTGTTATTGTCTTTGGTATCCTTCATACTTTACATTGCATAAACTTTAAACTCAGTAGTCGATGAAAAACAATCAGTATTTGTTTTTAAAAAATAAGGTGACTGAGTGTTACATTTATGTTACGTTAGGCGAAAATGGGTTAATACGCTCATGCATTCCGTAATTTGTTTTGCGATCCGCCACGAGAGTTTAACCCTAAACAGGATAATAAGTCAGGTGCATCAATCAGACCTGAGATCAGTTGATGCATAAAAATTATATCATTATTGACCCTTCTTTGAGCCAAAGGTTGCGTTTGCAACAGTTTTATACGATGCAGATATGGAGGGAGGTTAAAAGGATCGTCTCAGGGAAGACCTTTCAATGCGAAACGAATGAAGCGTCGCTGTACGGCTTCAATACGAGTATTAAGATTTTTCTGATAAGGTGTCCATACTTGCGAGGCATATTCGAGGTGAGGACGGACAAGACTGTTAAATAGTGAGAGAGTGACATAAGGATTGTTAAATTCTTTACGCCATCTTTTAACAAAACCTCACATTGATTTTGATTTATTTACAATGTGGTTTATATGCTCTGTAAAATCAAGTTTAGGGCTAAAATAAACACCCAGGTCCTTAAAACTATAAACCCCACACAGAGAGTGATTCGATATTAAGTAGTTGAATATAGCGGTACCCGTTTCATAGAGAATGTCATGGACTGACATTTGAGTGGGTTAAGGACTAAACCATTTTTGCAGCACCAGGTACTGAAGTTATCAATGTCTGATTGCAGACGTCTGCAGTCATTTATGGTTGAAATTGCTCTACTTGCCTTGTACTGATATTGATCCTTTCTGCCAGATACTCTAGCTATAGAACCAACACCTTGCCATGCAAAAGCTGCACAGACCATAACGTACCCGGCATCGTATTTGACCGTCTTCATCGTATACTTCGTAATAATGTCTTGACCTTATTCTAAAATTGAAGAGATTTATTGAAATGCTCCTTGGCAAACATCGAACGTTTCCTCAAGTGCTTGACTGCAACAAGTGGCTTTCTTCTTGCAATGCACCCATGTAGTCCTAGCGCGCTTAGGCGGTAGCGGATAGGTCTTCACTTGATGATAACGCCATATTCGTCCTCAATTAGGCTCCTTATTTTAATTGAGGTCTAAAATGGGTCTCTTCGACCTGCCGCTACCATTGCTCTGTCCATGACCCCTGCCGTTTTTTTTTGCCCGTTTTCTTCTTTGGAGGTTTTTAATGCCTTGTGTGCCTTAGCATGTCTTATAGCATTATAGACCACTTTTTTGGAACACTTCAAGTCCTTTGCAATGTCCAAAATAGGCCCTTAACTCTTAAACATGTTAAATATTATCATCCTTTTTTATGCCAAGAGGTAGATTCCTCACCCCAATATTAAACTTACAAAACTACTTCGATTGGTAGACTATACACAAAATAAAATTAAGCTTACAATAACATATTGGTCAAAATCAATTTTTTGATGAAAAACAAGAAAAAGTGCTATTTATTTTTCCAGCTAGTACTCCACTGATTTCAATTACTCAAATAATGACCTGTCACCTCTTGGTTTGTTTAATGGGTTGAAAAGTACCGTTTTACATGCGGTTATGCGTTCAATTTGCATACAGATATCAAAAAAATGTTTATAGTTTTAGTTTGAAGAAAATTATATGAATTTGAATAAAGTTGTTCATAAAGGTGCTATTTAGTTTTCCGCCACTGTACATACATACATATATGTATGTATATGTACATAGATACAATTTTTTTTTTTTAAACAAGCTTTATGCTAGGTTTCTACTTGTCGATTAGTAATTGATAAACGAGGTATTTTTAGGTCAATTAGCAAATTGGCAATTGGAAATAATGATAAATAAGCAGTTTTTCATTATTTTCACTATTAATTTAAGCTGGTGGCGCTCACGCACAAGGCAACACATGCACGATGTGCAGCAAGGATGAAGAATCAGCAGAACACATATTGTATCACTGTAACTGTTTAATCAAAACGCGTCACCGTCATTTAGTCAAATTCCACTTCGACATAATGGATATATGTACATATGTACAAATGTACATATGTACATACATAATGTACATATCTGTCAGCTCGCTCATCAAAAACATTTCTGGTTTATCTGGTATCATGACGGACCTGCATACAAATATATGAGGGGTATAGTTTCAAAACTCTTCTTTTCCACTTTTGAGAATTTTGAGTAAAACGAAAAAAACTGTCAAAAGCTGCTAAAATGATATTAAAGATTGGTTTAAAAGTTAAATTGTTAGTTCGGAATGATCTTTATATATTTCTTATGGGTTTGAACCTATAAGGTTAACCTATAAATTATAAAAAATCAATTTAATTTGGAAAAGAAGAGTTTTGAAAATTACGATTGGAATAGTTGACTTTTGATTCAACCTATTTAGGAATAGAGGAGTTTTGAAAAGAAAGTAAATTTTTTTTTCGATTTAATTCATTTTGGTTTATTTTTAACAGAAAATTTAAATAATAAAAAAACTTAACATGCAGCTTATAATCTCAATAGTCTTCAAAACTGGATTACTTTTTATCTTGTTTTTTAAAAAAAAATTTTATCTACATATACATACGTACATACAATACATATATTTTTTGTAAACTCAAGTCAAACCTTTCAACTGCTCTCCTGAAAAATTGTAAAAAAAACGACTTATGCTGTTTTTCCTTAAGTCACAGAAATATTCGTACATTTTATTGAACTATTTTATTTTGAACACCCTGTTTCCACGGTCGACATTTTAAAACATCCAAAGTAAAAGGTGGTGTTGCAAACATCCATGTACATTGTGCATACATATGTATGTATATGTTCATGTGCATATAAGGAGAACACAACCGCAGACAGACATTTAATTTGCGGTCAACATTTTTGGTTTATTCTAGAATCTAGACGCTTATAATGTCACCATGCTAAAAACCCTTAAACATTTTTTTTTTTTTTTTTTTTCTGTCCGAGGGTAGGTGAAAATCTTCCATAGACACTATGAGAATAGCAAGCGCGTGCTCATAGTAGTGTCAGATTCTTACTGACTAAAAACACCACCCTTCGATATAAATTTGTTAGGTACTGCAACTAAGTTATACTACTTATCAAGCAATTTTTCTAAACAATGAACTCACCTACAAAGTTCAATTAACTGAAATTAGATTCCTACCTAATTACACATTGAAAAAAAAGACATTCAACATATGAGTAATTAGTAAAAAGAATCTGTGTATGCATATGTACCAACTTGTACTCGTATCTCATTCAAAATGCAGGTATGGATGCGCAAACACAAAAATTATTCGCCACACGTAGTAAATAATTTCTATGAATGGACCTATGCAAAATGTACTAACACTATCGTAATCACCTGAGGGAGATGACACCATCATAAGGAAACCGATATTCATCCCTTCTGCATAGAATCCACTACTAAATCAACCAGAGCATCATGCGAGTATTAAATTAATTTTGTATAGGTACCTATTGCCTAGGAGAAGGGAACCAATGTTGATACATAACGAATGTTACTACTCCCTGTTGCCTTGGGGTTATTCTGAACCGCAAAACAACTGATAACATTCCCAATCTTCGATGTTGTACATGTATACAAAGTATCTGTTCCAAATTCCACAGCACACTTTCCAGCTTCCGTTGGTACTCGCAGTACTCACCTACCCTCTGTTAGAAAATAGTGATGTGGAACGCATACATGTGTGTGCAGAACTAATTATTGCGCACGCCTGACGCGCCCGAATTCAATCTTCAAGTAAAGATTTGATTATTTTTTTTTATTGTGAAGCTCAAAAAATATAATGTGAACTTCATACTCTCTGAATGGCATTCGATAGATTTGCAGCAGATTTGATAAAGTATCTACAGAATGGCGCCCTGTTTACATCCTCTCTTTGGGGACATCGCTGGCTGAACTGATAACACTACACACACACGAGAAGATATACACATAAATACTCGCGTACATGTTTCTTCTATGAATTAGTAGGTCAACATACAACACATGAGCAAGCATTGTGGGGGAGCAATATCTGTGTCAGAGTGTCCTTCATTCCATTCCAGAGTTGTCCTTTTTTGTTGTTGTTGTTGTTGTTGTTGTTTTCAGCTACTGCTGGCTCTAGCAATACTTACCTATATCCACTGTGTGGAACGTTAACCGTGTAAAAATAGTATGGACTCCTTGCGCCCAGCCACCCACTTATTAGGAGGCTTAGCTATATATTCCCAACAGCGCCAGCGAGAGCGAGAGAGAGCGGCATCCTTCCAATCATTCCCATGAATGTTATATTTGCTTTCGCTGATGCTTCAAGAGTAAGGATCTCTGTTATCCTTGTTGTTTGTATTCAGTCCCGGACGAGAATTTGCATCGAAAGCTTCTCACTTGACACACGGCTAGTAATCGTCGCGACATTGGAAGATTTGTGTTTTCTAAATTAAAAAAGCAAAGAATTTTCCAAAGAGTAGTGTGTTCCACCTCAGCACCGTTACCTCAAAGCAATCACCCCCAAAATGATTATATAAATTCAAAGATATTCGCGATTTTCTAATTTGCAATTTTCTTCTATTTTACAGAAAGTATCCATAGCAAAAAAAAAAAAAGTTTATAGTTAAATTTTGTGTGTATTTCGCAAGGATATCTGTGTGTAAAGGATACGAAAAGAAAGAGGAAAGCAAAAAAAAAAAAAAAAAACTGTTTCTCGTTTTGATTGATGCAAAGTGAATTATGTGAAGTGGGCGTGCTAATATCTGTGTGTATGTGAATTCGCAACCAAATTATATCACAGGGCTAACAGATATTTCAAAGTTACAAAATGTAACTCTCGTTGCGAATTATCAGGGGGAAATTGCTGCCAAAGGATACGAGTGTATTTCAATCGAAAATTTTGTGAATGTAAAAAAAAATTCGGTGCCCATAGAGGGAAAAATAAATTCACCACACATCCGTTTGTGTTATAAGGATAACTGATCAAAAAAGAAAAGTGCGAAAATATAAAACACTGAAACAGTTTAACGGTATAAAAAAAAATAAAACAAAAAGACATAAGAGTAGTACACGCGGAAGAGAAGATATCACCATCACCACCAATACACACCATTTTAATTCCTATTAGTCGCACGGAGAAGAAGTAAGTGGACCAGGATACCACATTCCTGGAATCCTTTGTACCATCTCTCATTTGTTTATTGCCATGGCTGTGTGTGCGCGATGACTGGAATGCGTATTGTGGTAGTGTTTGCGTTTGCGTTTGTTAACTCCCGTCTAATCTATATTTCGTAGATACATTTTAGCCTGGTGACAAGTGTTTACAGCATATTTGCCAAATACTCACAGGATTTCTTCTTTTTCCTTTGTATATCCTTTTTTTGGTTCATTGGTTTTGGTTTTTTTTTATGCAAAAGCGGTTTATTTGATTACTGATTTTTTTTTTTTTTAGAAAACTAAAAGGATATGCGGTGATTTAAATGAACCATCATTCGAAAGAAATAATCAACAAGTCTGCATTTAATTGCGAAACAAAGGAGATATGATAAAGTTACTCAAAGCACCCGGACATGTCAGGGACAGGACTCATTGTTTTTGGGATAACTTTTTATCAAAACAAACAGGCGGGTTGTGCCTAGTTGCTTTGAAAAAATGTCCTTTTGTTACTGGTTGTCATTTTAATCAAATCCCGCATTTGTTTCGAGAATTAATAATGTCGCGGAATTGAATTGAACTGATATGGAACAATGTTTCTCCTTTGTCCTATGAAACTATGCACATTAAACCGTAAAATCACAGACAGACATTTAGGAATACAAGTAGAGGCTCTGACTTTTAAGGGAACAAAACGGGGATAAAATCCACGGAGCGGATTCCTAACTACGCTTTAGACAACCTAAGAAGGAATTCCTTGAGAATCCACTCCAAAGAGGTTAAGTTAAGGGCGGTTTCTGCTTCCTAAGGGTACCTACCGGTCAAAATACAGCTCTTTTACTACGAACCTAGATAGGACTTAGAATATATGTAGCTTTTGGCTAAATTTGCAAGGGTACTATTGAGCAGTGCTGCCGTTTTGAAAATTCTAATGGGAGTATTTTAGACGTTTACAGGGGAGTTCTTTGTGTCTGAGAGAAGTAAAAAAAAGAAGCGATACAAATCAAACATCAAAATCAAGCATTAAGCCCAAATCACAATGTCGCGTTCGCGCGGTCTCGCGTTAATGAGCTTTATATCGACTTTACGATAATTTCTGTCCAACGCACGGACTCGAAATTCGCAAAACTAAATACCGCGTCTTCAGGCGTTCATAGGATAGGAGTATGACAAATAATATGTTCCGTTTCCTCAAATCTCCCATTCACGAATTTATGATAGAAAGAAGATTTGAAATGTACAGTGGACGTCCAGTATAACGAATATCCGAAATAGCGAATTTTCGATATAACGAACGCTTTTCAGATTTAGGTACATTAGTATCTCTATACAGCGAACGGTGGTAACGATTTGCTATCCGATATAGCGAACATACATACTAATTGCGCATCTGTTCTTGTTTCCATACGATAGTGTTTTTCAGTTTTTTGTTCTCTGCGTTTGCATGTCCACATACCCAATGAGTAAACAATTATACCATGTTTTTTGTCTTCTTCTTCCACTTATCGCCTACTTGTTTGAATACGGTTACTTTTGGCTACTCCAACATTTTTGAATTTTATGTTCACACTCAAAATGTCTAGAGGCCTAGTCTCGTGCTCTTATGCCACCCAACGTTACGCCGTTAAAACAACTGATGGACCAAAACGCCATCCGCCTAACAAAGCTCCATTACCACAATAGCTTGCTGAGTGACATTATGCGTTCATACTAGGCGCGTTTTTTTTCAAACCTATATAGATTTCGAAAAAGCTTTCCATACAAAAATAAGCCTGGATAATTATCCAGGCTAAGGTTTTGTTGTATTTTACATTGAAAACATGTTGCGGAAACATGTTTAGCCTAAAAAACACACCTACTCTAGAGGTCCAGATATCACTACTGCGCTAAGAGAATTCAAACTCTTTATATCTTTTTCGCTCAGCAATTTGCTACTATCACAGACCTAGAAACTTAAAACAATACTGAAACCAATTTACAAGAACAAGCATACGATGACACTTACTTAGTTGGCGCTACAGCTCGAGGTGAACCTAGGCCTGCTTCTCACAACCATTTGTGTGTGCGTGTTAGTTTTGCACGAATGGAAGGGACCTACAATTTTTTGCCGACTCTGAACGGCGAGTTGAGAAGCTCAATCGTGACAAATGATACTCTTTGATGCTTGTCAGACATTCGAAAGAGGTGGTACCGTGAAAAAACTTTTAAGGTGTTAGACCCGGTCTGGAATTGAACCTGAGCAGCATTGCGTAGTAGTCCAACGCACTAACCACCACGGCCACGGCGACCACGATGACACTGTTGAACTAAAATCTGAAAGCGAAGATGAGTTAGGTGACGGTATCAGTATTCTTGGAGCTCCAATAAAGCATGCTTAAGCAGCCAGTTGATTACCGGGTGTGCTATGATGGGGACAACAAGTCAATGCTGATATGGCAGACAGGTTCACGTTGAGACGGCGTTAAGAAAAAACTTTGCAGTAAAATATAGTTTTATCGGTGATTTTTTTTCAAAGTAATTTACAAAATTTGTAAACTTAAATGGCAGGACCATCATCTATTCAATTTAACATTAAATAAAAACGTCTAAATAAACATATTTTTTAATGACTTCTTCTACAAAAAGTATAAAAAATCGATCGATATAACGAACGCGCTCGATATAGTGAATGACCTCAAACATTATATCATTCGTTATACTGGACGTCCACTGTATTCCTTTTTATTTTCATGTTTTGATTAAGAAACACAAAATGTAAGAAATAACTCTGCAAACAAGATTGCACGAATATATAAATTTAAAAAAGATCCCATACAATTAATTTGTGTTGAAAAAAATCTTTTAGCAATTTAAGTCTGTTAAAAAATTGAATGTAGTGCTGTAGCTTTACTGGCCGAAAACAATGGTGACGCTGTAGTGCAAGTAGAAAGTTGAAGTTGGCTGAACTTTGCGTTTCACCATACAATTTCATACTACAGCATGAGCTTCACATTGTGTTTGCGCTATAGGGTTTACGTGTATTTTAACTTTGACAGCGCTGCCTATTTCCACTACACCTTCGCCATTGTGTTCGGGCAGTTAATGGAACAGGCCATCGAATAATATAATATCAACACAGCTGTGAGCTGTTACAACGCACGCCCTAGTAGAAACTAGGAAGTAGCTCTACTCGACCGTTGCCCAGGACTTTACGATATCTACGATATAACGCATGGGGTCACATTTAAGAGCACCCCATATGTTTGCATTGTTTCTACTCTATCTGTCAACGTGAGATCGCGCGAACGCGACATTGTGAATTGTACTTTAGCCTGTTAAGACTCTAAACTCAATTATTCGTTAATGAACTCCAAAAAGATGAATTTTTCCTACAAAAAAAAGTATTGTGTAAAGACAGTAAGAATTTTTGGGCATTAAAATGACGGAGCACTTCGTACAACCTCATAGGCTCTCAATAACTTCGAAAATTCTATCCGGCAAATTCTATGCCAAGTTCTGCTGAACTCCTCCATTGATCTCGATCTATGACTGGGCCATTCGTGTTTTAAACTCTTTCACATTCCTGCACTACCCTTCCATTAAAAATCTTTCTAGCCATGATGCCGCGGGGTGTGCACCGAGGTGTAGTGGTGCGTTGGACTACTACGCAATGCTCCTCGGGTTCAATCCCAGCAAGCACTGAAAAGCTTTTTTCATCATGCCACCTCTTTCAAATGTCTGACAAGCATTCAAAGAGTATCATTTGAACGGCGAGTTGAGAAGCTTCTCATTGATCCTCTTTGATTACTTGTCAGGCATTCGAAAGAGGTGGCACCGTGAAAAAACTTTTTAGGTGTTTTTGCTGAGATTGAACCCGGGCAGCATGCGTAGACGGAAATTCGGCATATTTAAAACTTTAAGTATTTAATCAATGTGCAGTTTAAGTGTTTTGATAAATAGTGGAGACATTCCGGTTTCAACCATAAGGACGTAGTTTGGTGTATTCGGAGGTAGGTGAAATACACGTTCGACCTAGTATCTGAGCAGCTTTTGAACTGTATTGTAATATTTATATCCCCATGATTGAGCTGCGTAAAATAAAATGGATTCAGATACCGCTTCAAAAACTCTAAACTTGCTGCTTTGGTATAAAAATTTATTTGCAAAACACTTTTTCCATGTTGAATTGATGGCGATTTTGGCATTAATTAGTCTAGCTTTAAGATAGTTTTCCATATTCAGATTTTTTGTCAAACTTATGCCAATATATTTGTATTCTGATACCACCTCGATGTCTTCCCTATTATAGTTCCACTTCTCGTTCCTGCGAAGTCTGCCTCCTCCTTTCTTAAAAATCAATATTTTGGATTTTTCCAGGTTAACCGAGAGGCTCCATAAGCAGCAGTATTCGTACAAGCGGTTAATCATGATTTTAAGGGTTTCTGGTGAATTCGCAAGCAGTACTATATCATCCGCATAGAGTAGGGCTTTTATGCCTAAGCCAGAGAACTCAGCTGGGTGCACATGGACTGAGTGCACATCCCTGTCTGACTCCTGTCTTCGCTACGAACCAATCAGTTTTTGCCTCTCCATCCCAGACCGCTATGTGATTATTTGTATAAAGCTTTTCCAAGAACAACAAGAAGAGCTTGTAGAATATGACTCTGCTATACTGCTATACTATTATTATTATTGTTGGGTAGTAGTAAAAGATTGGGTGCTATGAGTGGTAGATCCTTTGCTATAATTTGGTATTCATCCAAGCACTTGAATCTTTTCTGGGTTAGCGCCCCACAATCCACCAGTATGCGTTCTGGAGTTTCACTGGACTCATTGCAAAATCTGCATAAGCCTCCATCTGATAGACCTAGCTTCCTGAGATGTCCCTTAAGTTAACAATGCCCCGTGAGGAACGCAGACAAGATGCGGAGTTTGTTTTTATCTAGGGTGATGCAAGCTTTGAACCTTTTCATATTGTAATTACCCAAAAGTTTTTTCGTCTGTCTTAGGACCTGAGTTTCTGTTCAGAACTTAGTCCTGTTAGCCTTCTTAAATGATAGGAGCTCATCCTTTATGGTGTGTTCCGCTATGCCAGAGAAGGGTTTAGGACCCACGAAAGGTGTGGCAGCTCCCTTCCTGGCAAGTTTGTCCGACTCTTCATTCTAACCTTCTAACCCCAGGTGCTCTGGTAGCTGGTACCCAGTAGATGGTAACGTTGTTTCCCTATGAGTCTATGAGATTATTCGAAAACGGAACGCAAGATTCTCGGGTGTCAACTGTCTTCCGATTGTGCGGACTACAGAGGCTTTTTGGTTGAGGCGCAATTCATTGACCTTTTGACCGTCAAATAAAAATATAGTTTATGAACAGACAGCATGTGATTTGCGTCCTTCTTATGACTCATTTTTAGTTAAAGTCCAACTGACGGGTATTTGTCCGTTAATAAAAAAATGTTAATCCGAATAGCTATCTCCGTCGTAATATAACGTTTCGATTCATTTATTCAGAAAAACCGATTGAAGATTTTTATTATAAAAAATCAATAGATAAAAGGTGTAACAACCAGCTCCTTTCCAATTTCGCAGTTCTTTTGTATTTTACACGTGTCCACAAATTTATTGCGATTCATGATTAATCAAAATAAAATACCATAACCTGACCTACCTTTGCGTATATTGTCACGGTCACTGGGGATTGGCAAATGGTTTCGTCAAATGGGATTCACGTGTTTATTATTATTTGATTTTTATTTCACTGCTTTTGGTTTAAATACACAGACAGTGGAAGAATGTTTTAATACGCAAATACCGTTACCGGCAATCCTTTGTGTCTAACTTAATCAATATTACTTCAAGCGGCTGGTATTTCCTTGGTTGACATAATTTTTTATTCGTAAGGTCTGAAAATCACAAAGGATTGTTAGTTAATGGTTGAGGCCTTGGTCCACCTCGGACTGTAGCGCCACCTAAGTAAATAAGTACTAATCCACAAAGGGTGTGTTCCGCCGTTTCCGCCTCCTCTAAACAGAGTAGGCTGTCTCGCTAGACAGGCCTAACTTGTTTAGGTGGTATCGTTAATGGTAATGACCTGAAAGGAAGCTTGCTATATACGATATCTAATGTCCTTCTTATTGTAATTCAGAAGTTGCCTGTTTAGCTTGTCTGAGCCGGAGAGGAAGCTTGCCAGATAATATCCTTCTTATTGTAGTTCAGAACTTCTTGATTAATTAATTAAAAGTTTGCCCTGGGATATTTCTACCATTAGAAAGTCAAACTCCATGTTCCCACTTGTTAATTAAGGCTGAAATTGTTGCTCAGTATACGTCAAGGTCGCATACTGCTGTGGTAAGTAGTATAGATTGGGCTAGACCGTAGGTTAGCTTAGATAGTTTTAAATGACTTTTATTTCCACGTAAATTTAATACAATACATAAAAATAATCCCTGAGTCTATAAGGTTTGGTCTCTGACCGTCTATCAGATTAACAATTTCCTTGTGAAAGTGAAACTGAAAAGACTTCATCGATTATACATTTTTTGTTGTTAAGCGAAACAACAGCATATTCGTACAATTAGTCCCATCCTTTCTCTTCATTCAAGATGCCGATTGCTTCATCCTCATTAGACTAGGTTTCCCAAAGAACCTTATACGGAATTCCTTAAGCACTGGAAACTAAAGTGAAACTCGTCTTCTCTTATTTTCAGGTCACAGATGCTGCACAGGATTGGTAGGTCTGAAGGGTGTGGTATGAAATTTAGATATACTAGCTCTCCTCTTAAGCTTAAAGATCGTACTAATTTTTTCTATTGAGCTGTTGTTTAGAAAATAAGTTCTATCGTGAAGGTTATGAATCATTTTGCTGTAATAACACCTAAACTGGGAGGACCAAGCTTCGTAAAAGTACTTAACGAAGTCGGTTGGTCATTTTGTGTTTGGAGACCGTAGGTATCTGATTTTCCATAAAACAATGCACATTATCGCCTTCATTTCCAGAGTGTCCACGTATTGAAGATTTTCTAGGCAATACTGTATATTGTATGTTCAACGTTTTTTTTTTAAAGGTTCTGACCCGCCAGTTGCGGAGGGCACCACAACCTGAAATATCTATTGAATCGCAAAGTCAGTTTAGGGAACCAGAAGAGGCTTAACTCTTTTTATGAAGTTGAGGATCTCACCGGTGGAGACTGTACGAAGTTCCGTGGGAGTTAGGATTTCTCTGTGGAAATGTTATCTCCGGAGGGCACAAAGTGCCATGCAGTCACATAGAATATGTTCCGCAGTTTCGTCGTCTTCCATAAAAAGACGACATTCAGTTTCCTGAATAAGACCTATTTTGTTTAGGTGATATCGAAGATGGCAATGTCCTGTTAGAAATCCCACTAATCTCTTGATATCATTTCTACTGAGGAGTAGGTTTTTTATGGATTTACTTTGGAAGGGTTTAATGGCCCTTTTAGCCTGACGAAGACCCTGGGTATTTTCCCAATAGGAGATACACATGTTGTTTTCCCAACTTTTGATGTTAAAGCTTATAGCTGAATTTGAAATGTTGCAAAACGGCTCAGGGCCGATAAAGAATTCAGCCAAACCTTTCCTAGTCAGTTCGCCAGTTTTTTCATTTCCATCAATACCCTCATGATCGGGCACACACCGAAGTTTGACTTTGCTTCTATGGGAGAGGTCTTGGAGAGTATTGAAGCGGTTTAGGACTGATTTGGAGTCAATCAGGTTTGAGCCTAGTGCTTTTATAGCTGCTTTACTATCCGTGAGTATATGGTATATTCATGCATCAGAAGTGTCATAAATCAAATTATGATCAAAAAAAAAAGAATGATCAGGACTGCCATAACTATGAAATTAGTATACAAAGAATATTCACCACAGTCAGCTAAAGTGCCCTATTTAAAAATGAAACCGTTTTGTCTTCAATAAAACTTAAAAAACTAAAATATGAACTAAATCATCTAAATTGACATAACTCTAAATGTCAATTAATTATTCTTCAACAGTGACCTAACTCAAAATACAATCAATCTTCATATTTACCTCGAATGACTAAAGTGGCTGAACTTAAAATAAAACAAATTGTTTCTTTACATTAAACCGCCTAAACTGTTTCAATTCGAAATATAAGACGCGCACTCCTTACTTATGGTTCAGAAAAATGGCACAACACCAAATAATGCACTTCTCGTGGTCGAACCACAATTGAAGGTCCTTTGATCTTGTTTGAAAGGTTTAGAGTGACATAAGTGTTATTTGCAGGGCTAGTTATGAATCTAAGTTACTGCACTTTCGATAAATATGGTGGGTGGAAGTTAAACGAGCTTTTATTGCTGATAACTCAGATATTAGGTTTTTTGAGTTGTGTCACTTTTGAAATACATGTGTGATATCTTGAAATAATATTTATTAGTAATAACTTTACTCATTTGTACTCTTTCAAAACTTTTATTATTAAGCTTTTGATCAGTGTTGGGATCATTGAAATAGGTCCAAAAATAAACTCCACGGAGGAATCACAAGCTCGTAGATAGATAGATAATATACGTACACGTACATACCTACATACGAGTATATTTCAAAAATATGTAGCTAAATGATTTGTGATCGATCCATTTGCTGGATATGGTGTGAACAGTATAGCAACAGTTAATCTGTAATATCTTCGAAATACTAAACTTTACAATGTTGCCTAGGTGCCTACACTTTTTGCTCAATATTGACGTTATAATACACTTTCTGAATTTATTTCAGATTTTGCCGATGAATATTTAACGGCTCCCTGAAATTACGCCAAAAAAAGGAAATGGAAAAAAAGACCGAATCTCCATACAAAGTTGTGGTGTTTTTTTCCTAGGAAAAATCACCCAAATAGTTTGGCGTAAATGCTGAGAATTTTGGCATTTTTTCCATAATTTTTTAGACATTTTTTCCATTTATGAAATATGAAAAAACGCCAAAAAAAAAATTGTTTGGAAAAAACGCCAGAACATTTTTTGGTCTTTTTTCCAATTTGAAAATGGAAAAAAAAACCCAAAAAAGTGGTTAGCTTTTTTTCCAAATAGAAAAGAAAAAAGGCATGAGTACCAGGTACTCGTGAAATTCATTTGTTTAATCATTGCATTGTGCATGTTGTTTTGTCGCAAAATAGAGAGAACAATGATTCACATGCTTTTACCTACGTATAATAACTATAGTTTATTACATTGGAAATTATTGGAAATTAAACCAAAAAAGGTAAACTTCTTCTGGCGTAGTTTCCATTTTACTTTTTGGCTTTCCAAAAATTTGGCGTAATTTCCTTGCATTCTGGCGAATTTTCCTTTTTGGTTTTTGGCGTTTTTTCCAAAAACTTTACGCCACAATTATTTTGGCTTTTATTCCAAAACACTTTTTGGCGTAATTTCTTTTGGCGTGATTTAAGGGAGACATATTTAACGCAATTTTTGGCAGTTTTTACTTTTTTTTTGTAAATAAATCTACTCAAATATGTACTATCTTTCATTAGACCACCCACCCGATGGGGTTGAATTTTTTCCATTTGTTCATAACCTGTTATCGATATCAAAGCTACGGGATTGGGCTGTATTTCAAATATACTAAAGCTCAAGCTCAAATCTCTAGCTTGCACCTTTTGACTCCGTGAGACCGTGACAGACAGACGGATCGACAGTCACCAGAGTGAGGCCATAACGCTAGGTTTCCACTTGTCGATTTAAAATGGATTAATGTCATATTTTTAGGTCAATTAGAAAATTGGCGAGTGGAAATAATGAGAAGCTGCTTATTTATCATTCATTAGTTTCTACTTTTCTACTAACCTAAAAATTTGGAAAACAACACAAAAAAATAAAAGCGAACTTGATTCATATGCCGGCCGGCCGCGTTAAAATCGCAAAAATGTTGGAAATAAGGGACAGGGTCCTTTAAAAGCTACCTACAACAATATTTTCTAACCACCTAAGTGCTTTCAGTTTGAAAATTAAGGTTTGTGGTCTTGGACATATGAACATGACCGCCACCCCTTTGAACATTACACCCAATTGTGATTTTCGTAAAATGTCAACACCACTCCGAGTGTCCTTAAACTTTTTTTTCGAATATTTATAAACAGAAACAATAAGTTTTCTGTTGTCGAAACCTTTTATGATTGCTCAAAAAAAAGAAAAAAAAAAACAACTCCCTAAGGAATCAGCACATATACGCTTTACCTCCATTAATCCTGAATTTTAACCTTTCCACCCACGTGCACACAGTTTTTCAAATGGATGTTCAGAAGCCAAAGGTGGTTATGAAAGCATTATGTATCATGTTAGCTTCAACGCATATCCATAATTTTACATTTAAATTATTTTCATATGGTTGCAAGGACCCTCTGCTACGGACTGAACGGAACCCAGTTATTGGCACTCGGGGCTATTTTTTCTTTGTGTTTTGTCTTCACGACGGAAGATAACATATTTTTATTGATATAAAAAAAATGGAAGTATAAAATATGAAATTTATGTTTATGTATATTTAGCCATTGGATATTTTTATTTTTTTTTTTGTTTTCTAGTTCTATTTCTATATGGACTTATGTTCGTATCCTGATTGCTACAATTCCATTTGCATTTCGATGTAACTGGTAGAATATTTGTTTCATAGTGAAAAGTCGTGTTGTATACATATGTAAATCTGGTCTGGGGATATTGTTAAGGGTCTAGTCGTGTTGAAATTATTGATTCAATCTAGAAGGTCCTTGTGAGGATGTTACTTTTGGAATTGAATAATTGGGTTTGAAAACCTTTTTGTCCGTGTTTTTGGATCCAAGTAAATGAAGTTTTCCTGAGGTTTACTTGAAAACAGCTACACTTCAAAAACCATCTCAATATCCGTGCTTTATTGCATTTCGTCTTCAGTCCCCTCCAAAGCATTTTTAATAATGTCCTGGGTGGATAATGCTGTGAGTTTTTATTCAGTGGATTTCTGGTTAACTCCTTGAATAGAGAAAGACATTTTAATCTCAACTGACAGTGGCAGGGACAGTGACAAATTAAATTGGGTGCAGCGTACTCGTGTGTCTTCATGCATTCTCCCCATAACCCCCCAGCACTTTATTTCCTAGGTCCTTCTCTTTTCAGTGTTAATTATTTGTATGTTAGTTACCGTTGAATGTAACTAGTTTTGGCTTGGTTGCTGGCATTTTTGGCAGTTGTTTTTAAATCCAATATGGTTGGTTTGTTGGCAGTCTGTAACTGTACCCAAGGATAGGTCTACGAAATGCAAATGAAAATTATCAAATTTTTTCCACAGGTTTCCTTGAACATTCTTTACTATATTGGGTCCCTTTTGGTTCTTTTCCGTGATACACAAAGAGACTCTCTGGATGTATCCACAGTTCTTCCCTAGCTGTGGGTTAACGCTAGCATCCGTTTAAAAGAAATATATTTTACCCTCTGGGTTTCCATCCAGTAGTGATGCAACGAGATATATATTCTTCTGCCAGCCTATGCCAGGAATAGTTCACAGATATCGTCTTTTATAATCTATCATCTTCCTTCATCTTCCTTAGATGATCGCTGTGACCCGCAGATAACGCTATTACTCATTTGAACGTCCTTTGACTCTTGATTAGAGGTTTTCTCCGACTAGAGTATATCGGTAAATTTATTGCTAATTTAAGCCTTTCAAGTCGTTTCACGGTTGACTATCTTTCTCAGGTATTTCACCGCTGTTCACTGCTCATTTCTAAAAAAATTGTTTTTGTTTGGGAATGATGTGATACGTTTTTTCATTAACTTTTCAAACATCTTACAAAAAGTTGGAAGTAGGGAAATTCAGCTCATATATTTGGTTATGTTAGCGGGCTGATGAGAATGGTTACATCCTCATCACACTTAGGTCCATGTGGATCCATTGTGATATCCATCGTATATTTCCACCTGTTGTGTTAACATCTTGGTTCCAACTATCCAGAAGCCCTAGCTAATTCAAGTAGATCCGATGGTGATCCATCCGACAGCTCGTCGATGTGTTCAAAGAAGAATTCGCCCAGGGATCTATTTCTCAGTTGGCAGAGGTTAGCGCAGTGACAGAGGAAATGGGCTGTAGTTTTTTCATGTAGTATATTAACATGTGGTGGCCAGTTAGCACTCCTATCAGTATTGATAGCGATTTCCTGTCTTCACCTCTTCCAATTACTGCTATGTTATCGGCAGGTCCTACTGTGTGGATGCCAGTTTGTTCAAGTCTGTCTAATAATACAAAGTTGAGATTCGTATAAAGCAGTGATATCTTGCGAGTGTTTCTTTCGGCGTAGCTTACAAACATTTTGCTGTAATTTCTTGGCAAACATTATCAGTAGGTTAGGCTAGGTTAGGTTAGAACGGTGTTATGAGGCTGAGCCATCACAAAACACTAGGCACCATAGTGGACGCATCGTGATTCGCTAGAACCATCTATTGATGGTACCTAAACCGAAACATTTCCGTCTTAAAATTTGATTGTGGCCAGTTTGGCCCGCCTCTTCCTCAGGAGACAGTGTCCGAAGAGTATTCCTATTTTAGTCCAAGTATTACTTTAGTCCTTTTGTGATCTAAAGCCGGCCAAAGAGCCTTGGACGCCCTATGTCCCTCCATTATTGACCTATTGCCCGCCATACTAATGATAGTATTCCTTATTTTCGCCCCGATGCCACATGATGGTGGTGCTACAACATTGTTTAACCCATTTCTGTCTCCTTAGGGTTTTGAGAGAGCGACAACCTTCTACAAATGCCGATTTAACGATACACGATGCTAGCGCTCAGAGCGCGGCCTGACTGTCTATGTAGATCAGTGGTTCCCAACTCAGTGAGGCTTACAGCCCACTCAGCTGATTTCTAAAATGGCCACGGCCTCAATTTGTTCCTATTTAAAAAAGTTTTATTGAGCTTTTTTTCCAAATTATATGTTTTACTTTGACTACGATTTTTGAGTGCGCATTTTCGCAGTCCAAGCGATTTCGTTGTTTATTTTTAATCAGCAATATGCCCGAAAAGCATGTTTTTTGAAGATTAGGATATGGCTTCGCTTTTTTACATCAACATTTTTCAAGGCTGATTCCAGACTCACACATTCTTTGCAGCTGCGATCATTCTGAAGTTCGATTAGCTCTTCTTGAAATTTATCGGGCACTTCAATCACCTTCACAGACTCTGCGTGGCTAAGTTCCTGAAAGTAATGTTTCGCAGCAATATGGAGATTTTATCCAGAAGCTGTTCTTCAACATCATCTGAAATTTTATCAATTCGCGACTTGACAGTGTTATTCGAAAGAGATATTTCTAAGTTTTTTGCTTAGCGTCGACATTGAAAACAATTTCAGCTCCTTTTTTAATTTTGTAATAAACTTTGACTTAAAATATTCGAATACGCAGACAATGTTTTTTAGCAAAATCAAATCTCGCACCACTTGGTCCCAGCTTCATTTTCATGAAAACTTCTAGTTTCCATTTGAAAACCTATTTTTTTGCTCTTTTGGCAAATGTCCTTTTGGATGGTTTCATCGCTTCATTGCGGAGAGCGAGTGCACATAATACACATTGCGGATTCGATTCAGAATGGACTTTGATCTCAGTAAAACCATATTTGATGTAGCTTTCATCATATTTTCAAACTAATTGCAAAACGCATCTATTCCATGTGTAACTTTTAAAACCTACTTTATTCGCAGTAGAAACTTTCGTAATAGGTTAGGTTAGGTTAAGGTGGTTATCCCCATCCCTCTGGTTGGATTCACTTAGACACTTAAGGTCTATTGTGTTACCACATGGAGTCGATTCATGCATTGGTACTCCCCTACTCTTACTCCTATGTCAACAACACGCGGTGTTTCAAAGTGGTCAGGTCATCCATCTAAGTACTAACCGCGCCCGACGCTGCATGATTTCGGTGATCTGACGAGAACCGATGTTTTCAGCATGGCGTGGTCGTTGACAACTTTCGTAATAACTCTATTCCAAAACGCATTGTTAAATATGTACAACCAATCCGTCGTCGTTACTTACGTATTGTTTTGATATAAAAACGAACTACTAGTTGCTAATATTTTTAAAGCAACAGCTCAAAAAATACTGAGCCGCCACATTCGGAGCAACTGTTTTGACTGGCGCATGCGCAGAACTTTGATGAATTCTTATTTCTTCAAAAGTTTGTCGGGGATAAACTTCTTTCGTCGTTCATTTTTGATAAACATTTAAATGAGAAACAAAAATAACTTTCCATTTCGAATGGGAAATAAAAAAACATTTTAGAATCTTTTCAAAAACATTTCAGAAATGTTTCATTAGCGTACACACCAAAAGAAACATTTCAGATACATTTAAAAAATGTTTTTTTTTCTGAAATGTTTCTAAAATGTTTCTGAAATGTTTCTGAAATGTTTTTGAAATGTTTCGTTCGGTCTGGACACACCTTTATAAAGCTCTCAACCGTTCGTTTCCAATGTCGAATACACCAAAGAGGACTATAACTAAATTTCAGGATAATTTAAAATTTAAAATTTATATCAGGCACGCAGGTATGCCATTGGTTCTATAGAAAAAAATAAAATCAATTTCAAATTCTACACTCAACTGAAAATATTGAAATTCTATCTAATACACTTAATTAGGGTTAGGATATCACTGGCCACAACGTTATTGATACATACATCAATTTCAAATTTCAACAGCAAATTAAATTCATTATATTTATACCACCTAATTACAAAACTGGAGTGATTACATGAATTTGTGTGTGTTTTTCAATTATTCGATCACATATGAATAGGAAATGATTTTACGCATCTCTTGAATATTAATTCACTTTTGTGTGCGTGTGTGTTTTATTTGTTTCATTGCAGTTTGTGAAATTCCTCTGGAACAATGCTAACTTCTGGATGATGGGAATAACTACTGAAATCGTATCGAAAATCTGTGCAAATAGTCGAAATGCATTTGCTTTATTTCGTTACTAAACACTTAAGGGGACGGCGTGCCATACAATCCGGATTTCCGTGTACATTACAATGCTGTATAATAATTTAATAAAATGGAACAATCGGAAAGGAAGGCATCATTTGGATACATGATTCGGTGAGTTCTACTTATGTATATGTGTATTTATAAATAAGTAAGAAATATGTGAACCCTTCGAAGTGAATGCAAATTATAATTCTTATGTAAGTGCAGCTTATGTAACGAGTGTGTAAACGTAAGTGTAAGTGTGTAACTGTTTCGCAAACCGCTGTGCTCTGCTGATGACATTGACATGTGACATACATACTTCATACTTATATGTGACATAATTAAATGTGTATAACGTTGAATATTGTTCCATTGGGCATTGAGTGGTGCCAAACGCAGACGTCTTTGCAGAGTATTTAGCATGTAATTTTTCTTTTTCCTAATTGTTAATGACTAAACGAGGCTCCAATGAAGCGTAAGTGGCCAGAACAATTAGCGCATTCATAACCTTCAAAACTATAGTGACTTTGTAATGCTCCTTGTTGCTCAGGCTCTGGCAAAGATTCTATGACCATTGCAATTGTGGCAGACTCTATTTCTAAGGACCTCACTTGGTTGCAGGAGCAACTGATGCCACAAACCTACTCTGGCAATGCCCCGTAGATCACGGGGACTTAATCCAAAAATTATTTACTAGTTTAAGCAGCGGTTTCCTGGGGTAAGTCTTCGTCGAATCTCCACTAAGGTGTCATTCGTGGAGTTGATATTTACTCCGAGGTAGGTAAACTCCTTAACCACTTCGAAGTTATTGCTGCCAATAGTGACGTTTTGTCCTAGGCGGTGGACAGATGTTTCTTTGTTTGTTGACAACATGTACGTGGTTTTGTCCTCATTCACTTCAAGGCCAACTCGTTTCGCCTGTTCTGTTCTAGCACAAGATTGAAGAAGTTACATGACAGTTCATCTCATTGCCGAAATCCGGTGCATGTTCGGAATAGTTCGGAGGAACTGTTTCCAAATTGCACGTTGCACCGCGTGTTTAGCCGGGATCCCGAATTCGACCATCGCCTTGTAGAGCTCAATACGATGAATGCTATCATATGCGGCTTTGAAGTCGATGAAGAGACGGTGAGTCTCGACTTGAAATTCGTTGGTCTTTTCCACGATCTGCCATAAGAGTGAAAATTTGGTCGTTCGTCGATCTGCCGGGCCGGAAGCCACACTGGTACGTGCCAATTAGTGTGCTGCAGAAAGGTTTCAGACGTTCACACAGTACGTTGGATAGGATCTTATATGCGACATTAAGCAGGCATATGCCTCGCTAGTTCTTACAAGACATAGGATCGCCTTTCTTGAAGATGGGGCATATGGAGCTGATATTCCAGTCATCGGGCTTCCTCCACCCATACTTGGTTGATGGATTGGTGCAAGCATCACCACCATGTGTGAAAAGCTCTGCTGGTAGACCACCAGAGCCGGCGGCTTTGTTGTTCTTTAGCTTTTTGATAGCTGAGTCGACCTTTCAAAACTGGGAGGGGGGCTGGATTCTTCACTGACTGGATGCGGGTTCTCTTCTTGCCCTCACACTCTCACTACCTGATGCCACATTTACTATTCCCTGCACTTCGGTGACTAGGTTTCCTTCACTGTTTCGAAGAGCCTGCGTTCTGGACTTGATTTGATAATTATTCTTGTATGTTATGTCATTGATAAAGAATGAATCTCAGAGATAAATTACAATGCAATACTATGGGGTACACTCTTTACCTATCTGGCCTTTGTGCCCCTCCCACAAATAAATCCTGGATCCGCCCTTGCGAATGGGTGTTCTATTCCATCAGGATAACGCTCGCCCTCATACAGCTACGAACACCTGCACCTGTTATAGGAGTTCGGTTGGGAAAAAGTGGTGCAAGCATACGCCTTAATTGTCCTGATTAAGAACCTTTAGATTTCCAATTGTTCCGAAGTCTGCAAAACTTCATTGATGGAAAAAGTTTTCATCTCGGGATGATATCCAAGAGGTACTTGGGGTACTTTTTTTCGTCAAAGCGAAACAATTCTTTTAGTGACGGCATTAAGAAGTTGCCTGAGAGGCGGGCAGAAGTTTTGTCTTATTAAGGAAATTACATTGACGACAAAAAAGGTTTGCATTTGGAGCAAATTATTTAATATTAAACAGATTGCCGAAAATCCCGCAATACGTACGCTACATACTGCTGAATTGGTAGCCAGTTCATCTACAGGGAGAAGGTTCTTAGTATGTAGGAGACATTTCCAACTAATTTCCATCACATGATCCTGATTCAATTTGGCGTTGAAATGAATTGCTAACAAAACCATGTCCGTTCACGCACATTTCATTTGTTGAAATCTAATTAAACAATTTCACAACTTTAAAACGAGATATTCCCGTCTGAATTCGGTCACTTTTGACCTTTTTGCTCTTCTGCGATGAAACCTTTTTCCATACGCATACGAGTAAATTCACACAGACACCCCCCCTGCCCCCTTTTTTTGGGTGGTTGTGCCAATGGATGTGGTAATCTTCCAAAGATGCTAATAGTTCGGGCTATCAGCATGCACGATTCGTACGCCCAAGTACTCAATGTTGGGAGTACGCCTATGTACTAATCCACACCCTCCACACTTCTACCACTTCGCGGGGCTGGTTAGCACCTTATGATATGTGCTCTGTATATACCGTTTCAGCTCTTCTGAATATTTCGCGTCTTTTAAGCTCATTCTGTGGGCTGGGGCCTGAGCTTATCATTATGGTTTACTAGAAGTTCCGGGATCAATATTTGGGTAGGTCCATTTTTGCTATTCGAAGCGTCTACAGTGGAACATTGCGTGCTGTGCGCCTTCATCTTGCTCTGGAAATTCTAGTCAGAAGGGTGAGCTATCGCGTCTAAATCTATGAAGATATTTTTCTGTAGCCACCGTTACTGGACAGTCGCAATCCCCGTGTGTTCTCTTTGTTCAGACCTCGATTGTGGGAATCAGCTTGTGCATACATTTGCATTTTGTCGTGTTGTTCCACCTAGCTTGCCACAGCGCTGCAGATGTTGCCCTTTCTTCTGCTTTTACCCTCCTGGTAGCGTTAGTCTCTTGTTGGTTTGTGGTTCGCCTAAGGTAAACCCTTTGCATCTCATTGGCAAGAATGCCGATAGGGACCATACCCACTATAATACAGGCTGCTTCATCCGAGATTGTCCCGAATCCGCATATTGTTCTTACTGCGAAGAGTCTGTATGTAGACGAGAGCTTTCTTTATGTCTCCTTCGTTGTAAGAGCTGCCGCCCAGACCAGAGCAGCGTATTGTGCTTACCACTCTGGAAAGCAAAACCCTCCTCGCTTATCCAGGTCCACCCATGTTGGCAGCATCCCGAAGAGTGCTGCCTGCATCTCTGACGCTATTTTACAGCGGTACTCGACGTGGGTTTTGAAGTTAAATCGGCTGTCGAGCATTACACCCAAGCCATTTAACGACTCTTTAAAACTGATTGATTGACTTTGAGACCGGAGTTTCTGTCTTCCACAGTCTTTCGGCTTGTTATTAAGACAGCCTCCGTCTTGTGGTCGGCTAGCTCTAGCTCGACAGACTACAGAAACCATCGGACTAAGGTTAGGTTGGGTTAGGTTAGGTTAGGAAGTGTGTGATTGTTCGGGCAATCATTTTCACTCGGAGATCCGAAGGTCCATTGTGAATCCCCTCATAGTTTGGGAGTAAATCCTCTTCTTACCAACTCGTATACCAGTTCGTGTTCTTGGTGAATCTTAGAAGATCCGATATCTTTAAATTTCTGAGCTCTGCCATGTCCGCCAAGATTATATGACCTAAAGTACGGAGGTGTCGTTCTCGGAGGGCCGGGCAGTAGCAGAGTAGCCATTTGCTTGTCATATGAACTATGGCACAGTGTCCGGTGATTATTTCGGTGATTAAGCGTATGGAGGATTTGTCCAGATGTAGCATCGTCTTTGTCCTATTAGGATCAAGTGACGCAGTCAGTTCGTGTGAGCCACAGAGCGTTGCTCTCTTTTTCGGTTATATGGTACATTATGCTGAACAGTGATTATGCTGGAGGTAGAGATGGGCTAAGTTGTGAATTTTCATTCGCAGTTATAACTGCTAATGCGATTTCTTATTCACAGTGAATATAAACTGCTTATGTAAACTGCTAATGCGAATTCGCAATGAAGTCCTATTATGCATTCGTGAAAATATTAAAATTCATTTTAATTTCAAATTCGATCGATCTACCTCAAATCACAAACAAGAGAAATCTGTTTCTCTTGTCTGTGCTCAAATAAACCATTAATTCCCCTTTTTTTTTCTTAGCATATATGTAAAACTGAACAAAACGATGCATACAATAGACGTGTTTTATTTGTAGCCTGTAAACATGTTTCAGCAACATGTTTTCCACGTGAAATGAATATCTATCCAGTCTAAGGTTTTGTTGTATTTATAACTACATTGAAACCTTTTTTTAATATATATAGGCTTGCAAACAAAACACGCCTGTGAACTTTTTGTGTATTGGACGAATACAACACATGATGTGCACAGTTCAGTTTCGCACGAGTTTACGTTCAAATTTGTCAATGTCTATGTCGTGCGAGTGAAGATCGGCACAAGGAAATCAAGGGTTGTTTTTGGTTTCATCTCATTCAACGAACAGAATCAATCATATACCAAAGTTATGATGTAAATACTATATATTACATATGTGCATGTGTATAATTTTGTCGGAGAGGCGTTGCGGAGAAAAACATTAAAAAATATTTGCATGGGTTGAGTATGTTTTTGACTCGTACCTTGCACACCCTGACGAGATGTATGTATGTACTGGTATGAATGTACATAATATCCTTTGATAAAAAAAATCTTACTTGCATATCTGGCGCCGATGATTTTGCTGAAACTAAAGATATAGTAAAATGCTTTATTTCAATGTGCTTCTTTAAATTCGTTGTACTGGTTCTGTACGAACATTTCGACCGACACAATTTACATTTCCCGAATATTTCGTCCACTTGTATAAAAAATAGTAAATAGCAATTTTGGGCCCATTCAGTGATATTACTCTACTGATAGAAAATCGCATTCGCATAGGAATAGCAGCGATTGCAAGTATAATGTATAACCTCTGCTGCTACCTCTGGACCTGCTACTGCTCCCAATCCCAACCAACCATACATACTTTCAAGTTTCAAACAGCTGCGACTGCGATTTTGATAGCAGCAATAGCAAGTAAAATCTCCGTTGGCGATAGCAAATCGAATTCGCAACTCAATAGCAAGTATAACTTGTGCTGCTACTGCTACCTTACCTGCTACTGCTAGCTTACATGATACTGCTATTTAACATGCTACTGCTACCTTACATGCTACTGCTATCTATCATGCTACTGCTACCTTACATGTTACTGCTATATACCAACCAACAATGCTTTCAACCAGCTGCGATTGCGATATGCAACTTTGAGAATTGGTTTGGCGCCTGTTTCGCAGACACATGTTGAAAATGGGATGAGACGTTCGGCAGATGACGTGTAAAAAGGGTAGTTTATTTTTATAGTTTTGTTCTTCTCTTCGTTTTTCGTATGAGACAAACACACATTTTGTATGTATTGTATGAAAAATGAAATTATGACTCTGTGTCTGTAATGTATAGAAGAGAGACAAAATTATTATATGAAATAGCAGTTTCAGCAATAGCAGTTTATTTATAAGTCATTAGCAGGTTGCGAATGTGAATTTTCATTAGCAGTGAATGAATAGCAGATTGCGATTTTTTGATCATCTCTAGCTGGAGGTGTCAACATCACTATTGCTCATGGCCGATCCAGCTCTGGCTAGTTCGTCTGCTATCTCCTTTCCTTCGATAGTCTAACCCTGTGGTGCCTTATGGCATTTAGTGCATTGTGACATTTTTGGGCTGCCTCCGGAGGGAGGTTCCTTCATTTTATGAATATTGCAGTCATAGTGAGGAAAAATGTAATTTAAATTCTTGGTTAGGATTTCAGGGTTGCATCTCCTCTGTTCTGCAGTATACCTCCGAGCATCGCCGCATATCCATACGCGGTTTGTTTTAGCCAATCGGATTCTCTTAGCCTGAGGGCTCTCTCTTTTAGGTAAGGTGGCTATCCCATAATTAGTGGGATTCACTAAGACCAAAGTAGGTCCACATGGTCCAATTCTTATCAGTGATACTCTTGGAACCATTTTGAAGATTGGGTAAATTTCCATCTTTTACTGATATCCGATGAAGAAATAAGTTGAATCTTTATAAAGAAGTACTCTCTCAAAATATTTTTTCTTAAGCAGGAGAGTGTTGGGCACCTAACTAGGAGGTGGTAGGGGGACTCCTCCTCCTGCTCATCCATGCAGTTATGACAGAAGTCATTGACGAGTATTCTCAGCCTGCTGAAATGTCTGCCTATTGCGCAATGACCTATCAATACGCCAACTAGGATGCCGATATGTGCTCTGCTAATTTTTAGCAGGCTGTTAGTTTTACATTGATTTAGCTGAGGCCAAGTCTGCTTGGCATGGCTACATATATCTAGGTAACGCCATCTTTCATTAGCCTATTGCAGTGCAGTGTGCTTAATTTTTCTATTGGTGCATGAGGTCCACTTTCTGTGGTAAAATTCCCCAGTTTTGTACCTTTTCTTGTTAGTTCGTCTGATTCACAGTAACCGGGTATGTATATCCCTATAACCAGGAACCCAGTATAGCGTGAGCATGCATCTGCTCGATATCTTGTTTAGAGATGTGCGGCAGTGCTAAACCAATTCTGATCTTACAATTGGTGATTCGGGTGCTTTTATAGCTGCTTGGGTATCGGTGTAAATGAAAATGTTGCGATTGTACATTGATTTCATCGACAGCCAATCAGCGGCTTCACGACTAGCCATCACCTCCGCCTGGAAGACACTACAGTGGTCTGGAAGTCTTAAGGACGGGTTTTGGCTGAGCTGTCCCCAAAAAGATACCCGCTCCTATACCATCACCTGTCTTCGATCCATCCGTGTAGATCTCCAATGCGGATTTGTAATTTTCTACCCATTCCCTTCGGCTTCTTCGAGAATAACACAAGCTCCGTTTTTGCCGGGCTAATTCCCAGTCCACTTTTTCTGGCCCACCTCGCAGTATAGCTAGAGCTGCTTCCATCAAGTCGCTAGTCGTTGGAAGGTATTTTCCGTTAATAGCGATAGCAATGTTAAGAGCAACAATTGTGGCGACAATACTCCTCCCTGTGGTGTTCCACTCTCACTGACCTTTTGGATTTATAGTTTCCCAGTTCTGAGTTGATCAACCTGCTTAAAAGCATTTGTTGGATCTAGAAACTTAGTCTGCTATTAATCTTTAAGGTATCAAGTCCTGCTGATATAACCTCAGGTTTGATATTATTGAAAGTCCCTTCTATATCCTGGAATGCTATCATTGTAAATTCCTTACGGGCTCAACATTACCGATAAGTGAATGAAGGGCTGTTTCCACAGATCTTTCTTTGCAGTGAGCACGCTGCGATGTCGAAAGCATGTTACCTGGGATCTGACGGGGAAGGTAATGAAGAATCACATCCAATCCTGCTTGTGGTGTACTTCTTATTGCTCCTGTCACGCCGAGTCTTGGTACTTTGGGGAGCTTGTTTTTACTTTTGTAGCAGTCCACCATACGCTGAATCCATAGGTGATGATGGGTCTGATGAATGCAGTGTACATCCAGTTGATGATGTAGGGTTGCAGTCCCCATCTTTTTTGCGAAGGTAAAAATCATTTAATCCTTGACCATTCGGACTTAATGTTGGTAAATGCTTCCCATGTCAATTTTATTGCTTCATTGGATGCATAGCAATGACGTTAGTGGTACCAACAAATGGTAACGTAACGTGACCGGAAAGAAATCTAAACTCGTATTCGTATTGGTATTCGTATGACACTTGAATACATAATAATTCCAGTTTCAATCAAAATACAGCAATTTTCGAATTGACTCCTCTGGCTTTCCATCCCCCAGCGCATCCGTTGGGGGAGAAAATAAAAATAAAATAAAAACATGAACCAAAAATACCGGCCCTGATTTATGTGGGCTACCTTAATATAATGGCAAAGGTTCAGCAGTCATGAAAAACCTTTTTCCACAAATTCCCCAAGGAAGAAAAAAAATGAATAAAATCCGTAGGTAGGTATTGACATTTTCTGCCATCGCTCCCCCCCTCTGCCCAGTTTCAGATTGAGGCTCACCTGGTATGTGTGCTGGGCTCTATCTAATCCAAAAGAAAATGTATGAGCATACACACATGACGGCGACGACGACCGACGACTGTGAAAATAAAAATTTTCCACCACTGGCGTGGCGCGGCGGCGGTGTGTGTTTAAATCAACACGTTTGCAACGAACGAGACCAATAAAAGCCGGATGAATGTGAGTAATTGGATTCAATGAGAGTGCAACTTGAAAACCTGAAACTATTGACGTACGGTGGAGATGGGGTGGCGGATGTTCACACACTGCCATCATCTGAGCGAGCTGTGGCATCAAATTTAATAACCAAAGTTTTTCCAATCCAATCCATTCATCCAATTGTGAGAGTGTCCTCCGCACACTCTCCGCCACCACTTACACTGTGTGGCTTAATTGTTTTAGAAAAGTTATAGTACGGCTGGTGGGCAAATGCCACCCTTGAGTTTAATTGTCGTTGTCTTTAAGTTAAGTTTTTATGTTCCCGTTTTCCATCACCCACTGCACTGTATGTACGTTCATTGTGTGCATCTGCGACGGAGTTCGTCTTTTATGCAATCATAAGTACAAATGAGGCACCAACAATGGGAGACATGCTGCAACAGCCCCTGTGGCTGTGAGAAAGGACGAGGGGAGCTTTTATCATTCCATTTCACCCTGTCTGCTATTATTGCAATTTTTCTCTTTCTCTTATTTCTATTTGCATGGCTTCGTTTATTTTCATCTTTATTTTCATAAGGAAATGAAGTGTTCTTGTGTTTTATACAGCTTCTTGTATTTATATCCTTCGAATGGGATATACGACGAGGATGAACCTTTGCACAAGTACTGATAAGATGTACATTTTATGTGAAAGGAGTTGGGTTATCCTTTTTAATGGAACTATTAAATGAATTACTCGCTTAAGAAACTTTCCTGTAAGAAGGACTTACAACCATGGGGAAAGTATTTCTTTCCTTTTTTTTGTTGATTTAGATGAGAGGTATTTTTTTTATTAATGAACTGTTAAGCCTTTGCTCTGGATTGTGCACTATAAGTTGTTGAAATAACTTAAGCCCATACTGACAGTTATGCTAACTCTTCCCGAAGGCAGATATTACCTACTGTGCGCCGAAGTCCAATTTCGATTAAAACTTCAAAGTCACTATTCTCGATAGGTCCTTTTCGGATGACTTCGAAGGGAAAACAGATAAGTCTGTACACTTCTACTTTGGTGACCCACCACCTGAACAACACATGGTCCAGGACAAATAAAAGGCGTAAAGGTGGTAAAGGACAAAAAGTCCATCTGCCAACTTGCTTGGTACGTCCGCCATATTGAATTTTCTGTAACGTCACATAGCATAGGATCATGGATCTCCGGATCATGGCGAATCCAACGACACCTCATTTGTTGAAATCGGTTCCACAGTTAAGGCTGTACAGTACATCATGACATCCATGCATACAAACAAACAAACCAACCCAACCTATGAAAATCATAACCCTTCCTTTTTGCCTAGTCGGGTAAAAATAAAGTATCTATGTATATCCAATGTAAATTAATACATACGCATTTACTCTGTATATTTATATTCGTATGAAAAATGCAATATTTCGTAAAACAGCATTTTACTACACTTAAAATGAAATAAATATTGTAAAATATATACAGCGCTGGCAAGCTAATTAGCACACCCCTATGAAAATTCAAACTTATGTTTTTTTCTGCAATTTCTTTTACTTATAAGCGAACAAATGCTTAAGAGTTTAATACGTACATCAATGACAAAACTTAATCGAGAAAAAAATATATCGTTTTGCAATACGATTCCGTGCTATATAAGATTTACCATAAGTGTTTGTGTTTTACTGTGGCATTTTAATTAGCACACCCAAGCATTCAAATAAGTTTTTACTGAAAAAATTCCAATTCTGTGATCAGAGCTATTTTTTTTCGAATCTCCCTTAGGTGTTCATTGTTTTTTTAAGATTTGAGAATAAATATGGGAAAAAAAAGAGTTCAATGAAGGCAGAATGAAATCAGATTCCGAATTTGCACCAAAAAGAGCAGAACATATCCGAAATTGCAAGATTAATCGGCTTTTCACCAAAAAAAAAGTACTGAATGCACGTAAGCATTACCATTAACGTGGGATTTTTGCAAATGAGAAACAATCCAGATCCAGGTCAAAAAAGACCCAAAAACATGAGAATCGTCCGATAGTCAGACATACCCTTAGGCACCCCTTCGCCTCTTCAATGGAAATAAGAGCTCAAATGCACCAAAATTGCTGTGTGAATATATTAGCTAGGACTGTTAGAGCTCGGCTTTTGCAAAATAATCTTCGAGGATGCCAGAGTCTCAAAAAACCGAAGCTTTCACAGTCTAATCGAAGACAACGGCTGGATTTCGGAAAATGCCATATCTTCAATAGTCAGTTTCTCTGAAATTCTGTCATCTGGAGTGATGAATCCAAATTTGATCTGTATGGAACCGATGGCAGAACCTACGTACGACATCCTCATAACAAGGATTTGGACCCAAAGTACACTACGAAGTCGGTTAAGTATGGAGGTGGCAGCGTGATGTTATGGTGCTGCTTTACCGCGAATACTGTTGGGCCAACAGTCCAAGTTAAACGAAAAATGGATGGGCTTATGTACCAGAGGATATTGGCCAACAATTTGATACATTTCTATGATGATTTTCCACTTGCAACACATTGGCAAATTGTGTTTCAGCAAGACAATGCCCCATGCCATACGTCCCGCACAGTTAAGGATTGGTTTGATGCAAACGATATTACCGTTCTGACTTGGCCCCACAAAGCCCGGATATCAATCCAATAGAAAATGTATGGGTCATCTTCAAACGACATGTAATGGCATTAAAACCAACCACGGCAAACGCGTTATGGACCACTTTTCGGGAAGAATGGTACAAAATTCCTCCTGAAGTCTGTGCTGACCTAATGACGTCATTAAGCAGGAGATATGCTGCCGTTATTGTTCAGAAAGGATACCCAATCAAATAATAAGTAAATCTGAATAGCCAAAATCACATTTAAATTACTTCTAAGTTGTTCTAACTATTTTTCAGACTCTCTAAGTATCATTTTAGAGAGCAGCTGCCTCACATAATAACACGTCCATAAAGCATTGATCTTTATCATTGTCTTTTTTTTCTCGAAATTATAGTTACGTGTAACTAAATATTTGTATTTGGAATGCGTAAATGAACTTTTTTAATGCATTTTGTCGCCAGAAAGAAAATTTTCAATGGGCGTGCTAATTAGATTGCCACTCCTGTATACATACCTATGCATGTATGCAGAACGATTTTTTGGGAATCTAATTCTAAGTAACGAAAATACATTTTTGTTTTTATCACTGGCTCAACAAAATGGATGTGTTTAACCCATTTTGGCCCGTTACCAGTTCCTGTGGACATTTGTTCACGATATTTTCAAAAGTAGCTCATATGGACCCCATCAAACCAAAAATGTTAACAAAACATTTTTCTCTTTAACCGTTTACCTGTTATGACCTGGGTAGTTTACTACCCACTGGGCCAATAAGTATAGAAAAAAAAATTATTTCAAGAAAATCAACATTGCATAAATTAAATAGCTAAGTTATAAGTAGTACGTAGGGGTAAATAACTATGTACTTATATGTTTGTAGTATATATTCCGAAGCATTTAGAATGCAAACTAGCTAATAATACACTTTATACAAATAAAGGGCGCCTTACTGTGACGAATTTTGCAGCGCTTTTGTCACTAATGCTACCATCGAAATATTGTATTATGCATGCGGATGGGCGATTGCGGTCTGCTCTCAAAACCTCCTTAGACACATGGTCTCTTAGCTCCAATTGTGGCTTGACATTTCCCGATTTCGTGACCAAAACAAGCAATTCTCATGCATTGAGCATCATGTTGGAAGATGTATTGACAAAAAGTGGTCACCACTAATTTTTACTGTGAATACCTCAATAATCGCCTACGCTGATTGATGAGCCGTCTTATTTTGGCAAATGTATCCGATCGAACTTCGTGTTGTCTGATAAATGAATAAGTCATTTGATTGATTCAAATATCGACATTGAAAGATTCTTCGCAATTGAAACTCAAAATGTATGCTGAATTGACCAGTACATACAATTTCCATGGAGGAAGTGTATGGTATTCATTGCGGAACAGTGTATCCAAGAATCTCTTCAATTCGTGCAGTTTGAATTGAAGCTGTGCATTATGTTGTGCGCAACGTGTTACTAAATACTTTTATCATTTCGGTAATGCCATCAGTATGGAAAAGAGAAAACAACTGAGATGACGATTTACCACCTAACCTACGACAATGATAGGTAATAAAAGAGCATTTTAGCATATTTTATACTTGCTTTGGCGGAGTATAATACCCAATAGCTGTGATATAGATCAAATTCTGGCTGCTTCAGCATCCACTTCCACGTTAAGAATACTCAAAGATACGTTATTCTGACAATGATTAAAAGGTGGCTCCAATCTGGTCTCCGACTCTGCCTCATGAGCATGTAAGCCACCCTCCTCTAAATATTCTAGCTCCAAAGTTTCACAGAAATCTATTAAAAGGAGTGCATTGTCGACTTTTGAAGGTACATACACAACATTTGCGTATTCCGTTCTGTGCACCTTATTGACCACATAATCTTCTTCATCGGGTGACTAAAGCAATGCCATAATCTCCTCCATTTGCATTGTTGTTGTTTTAATCTATGATATCCACTAGTACACCATTTATTATCTTGACTAAATACTGAATCTGGATGAATCACCTCAAAATGCGGAACAAATAAATAAACAAAAAACGGTAATTTCAAATTGTTTCAATGTTATACATGACTTGTCTTAAAATGAAAAAAATTCTTACATATTGGCCCGTTGGGTAGAAAACTACCCATCAATTTTTGAACGTTGATCTGTCAGGTCTGATACACGGAACACATAAAGTAATGATACAAATGTTTAGTACTTTATATTGACGTCATAGAATAGACATTATATTTTATTGTTTATATATTTACAATATTTTTTTTGTAAATGCTTTTTTAAAGCCTACATTTTAGGCCCCAATCATAGTGTTAAAAGAGAGGGGTGGGGGGGAAGAATGAAAAACAAAATGGTAACTAACACTACTAAAATTACATTTAAATAGAAACATTTTACAAACAGTCATTAATCCTCTGGAGAAAAAATTATAAAAATCTGGGTAGAAAACTACCCACTCGGGCCAAAATGGGCTAAAGAGTGAAATACTTTGTTTTAGAAGTAAAAGAGACATGAAATAAATAAAATAGTAAAACAGATAAAAAATAAATTGAAAAAAGGTCCTATATTTGCAAAATGCGTCAAAATCGCTGTTTTTTTTTTTTTTACCCGACTACGCAGAGGAAGGGTTATGATTTTAACAGGCTGGGTTTGTTTGTTTGTATGTATGTAAGGATGTCACCTCGTACAACCTAAACTATGAAACCGATCTCAACAAATCAGGTGTCGTTGGATTCGTCTTTATTCGGAGAGTGTCCTAGGCTATGTGACGTTACAGAAAAATTCAATATGGCGGGCGCACCAAGCAAAATGGCGGACTACCTCTTCTTTTGTTCTCCTTTTTTTTCTTTTTTACCCGACTAGTCTTTACAACCGCATTGATAGTGGTATCAAATGAAAGGGCTTGGCGAGTAGAATACAATACGATATGACGTAATTCTAAATTCAATATGGCGGACGCCCCCAAGATGGCGGATTTCTGTTTTCTTTACTACCTCCTTAATATGAGTATCAAATGAAAGGGTTTGACAAGTAGAACACGACATTGCTTACTTATATGTACATACACTACATATTTTTTGAAACTAAAAAATTGTAAATAAAAAATTAAGTTGAAAAAACTAAAACCCGACTACGGGAAAAACCAACTAAAAAGTACGAAACAAGATGAAACGAAACAATGATTTTCAGAGTATAGCCGTGGTCGCATGCCGTTACAATAACGTATTTATATAACTACGCATTCATTGGACAAAGCGGATCCTTGATTTCCTCTCGATTTTGTCATCTGCCCAAGTTGCATCTGCATAACCGATTAATGATAACTGCTGCTGCTGTATGTTGCTCAACTTCAGCTTCATTTTGCACGTTCCCTTTAAATATTTAGCGACTCGTTTTAGTTGAACCCAATCCTCGTTTGTTGGCGCTGAAACCTTTTGAGCCAAAATACTTACGCTAGCAGAGATATCAGGTCTTGTATTCACTGACAGATACAGTAAACATCCAATTAGCTGCCTGTACTTTATATTATTATCCAAATTATCAGAAGACATTGTTCGACTATAATTGACGTCCATCGGGGTCTTTGCTGGTTTTGCATCCTTAAGTCCGAAATCAGAAATGGTCTTTATGATGTACGCCTCTTGACACAATTCATAGTTACCGTTCTCGTCTTGTGTCACTTCAATCCCTAAGTAGTTTTTGATTGGTCCCAGGTCTTTGATCTCGAAATGTGATGAAAGCATTCGTTCAATTTTCTTTATTATATCCAATGTGGGACAAGCAACTACGATGTCATCGACATAAATGATAACGTAACAGAAAGTGTTGTTGAATTTCTCAGAATATAAACATGGATCATTAAAACTTTGTACAAAACCGGCCTTTGTAAGTACATCATGAAGTGCCATATTCCACGATTTAGCCGCTTGTTTCAAACCGTATATACTTTTATTGAGCAAACATACCTTATTCTCATCTCCGCTGACGTATCCTGGAGGCTGCTTCATGTAGATGGTCTCCTTTAACTGTGCGTTCAAGAATGCAGTTTTTGCATCAAAATGATGAACTATAAGCTTACGTCCGGCTGCGACTGACAACAAAGCCCTGAAAGTGGTTTGAAGAACAACTGGTGCGAAGACTTCATCATAATCCGTACCATATTTTTGTAAAAATCCCTGCGCCACTAACCTAGCTTTGTATCGTTGAATCCCACCATCCGCATTGGTTTTCACTTTGAAGACCCATTTGCTTCCAATTGCCGTTTTTCGTTCAGGTAAGTTGACTAAGTCCCATGTCTTGTTTTTTCGTAATGATTCGATTTCATCCTGCATAGCACTTAGCCAGTGTTCCCTTTCATCACACGAAATAGCTTCCTCATAGTTTTTCGGTTCGCTGTTCTCTCGTGTAACAAATATTTCTTCAATCAAACGTCTTGGTGGCACTCCCTTATTGATTCGCTGTGATGTTCTTGTTGGCTCTATGACTTTCGCTGGGTTGGTAGGATCTTCTTCGCATTCTTTATTCTTGATGATCTCCTCCTGAAGCTCTTCTTCCTTATACTCAGCTGACAATGAATGTTCATGCTTATGATCCTTGTTCTCAGAAGAATCCACTTTGATTGTCACCTCACTGTCGATATTTCTTTTAAAATCACTAAACCTGACGTCTCGACTGATGACAACTCGTTTTGTGTTTGAATCGTAGCAGCGATATGCTTTGGATTTTTCATCGTATCCCAAAAATATCATTTCAATCGCGGTGCTGTCTAATTTTCTTCTTTTCTCTGCTGGAACGTGAACAAAACATTTCGATCCGAATATATGTAATTCTTCTGCAGTTGGTTTTTGACCGTACCATTTTTCATAAGGTGTTGTGCTTGTCGCCCTGGTTACAATACGATTTTGGATATAGTTTGCTGTAGCCACTGCTTCTCCCCAGAAGGTATTTGGCAAATTTGCATCAAGAAGCATGCAGCGAGCCATCTCCATCAGCGTTCGGTTCTTCCGTTCTGCTTTTGCATTCTGCTGTGGACTATATGCTGCGGTGAGTTGAACTTCTATTCCTTCATTCTGTTGTGTCTATGCACTCTGATTGAAACCACACCTTATTTGTTCAACTGCTGTTTATTAACTGAACTCTTACATGCTAACAATATCATCTTAACATCTAAGTGAGAGTTTAGTAGTACTCTCTCATTGGTCTTATGTATTAGGTATACATTATATAGTACAACTTTCCCCCTCTTTAGAAAAAAAATTATATTATAATTTCACTGTTTTTAAAAAAAAATTTTGAGTCAATGTTTAAAAGAAAATACAATTTCAATGTTTTTTATATTTTCCGGATATACTTAGATTTCTATATTTTTTCTTAATTCTCTCTGATCTACGCAAAGGTATTTCTTGAGGTTTACATTTATATACTTTTGGATTAGATTTTGTTTCCTGTTTACTACAATTTAGTTTTTCATCTAATTCAATATTGAAATGTGGATACTTCGATTTCTCCGATATAATGCAATTATCGATTGATGGATGGTATTTATCTTCAAGAGTTGATTTTTTTATTTGATTTTTTTGAACATATCTTATGTTATCACCCACTTTAATCAGAAATGTTACTGGACTTACTGTTTCCATCACAATTGCAGGTACCCATTTAGCATACTCATTTTTAAAATGATTAAAGTACATAACATTATCTCCTATTTTAAATTCATTTTCAAAATTAACAATTTTTATTTTATTTCTTTTTAATTCATCATTATTCGATTCTGTATTAGTATCATTAGATTTTTTTACAATTTTCTTTCTTATATTTTGATTTAAGTTATCTAAGAGTATCTTCGGTTTATAGGAAAAAATCAACTCCGATGGGCTTTTACCAGTTTTGGAATGTGGAATATTTCGTTGATTAAATAAAAACTTGGTTATTAACTCATGTATGTCAAGATTTTCTTTTTCCAATAAATATTTTTTGAAAACTTTTTTGGTGGTTTGTACGTTTCTCTCAGCCAAGCCGTTACTTTGAGGATGATAGGGTGGTGACTTAGTTACTTTAATATTTAAGTGATTACAAAAAGCTTTAAACTCATATGAACCAAACGGTGGTCCATTATCTGATACAATTTCGTTCGGTAAGCCAAATATTGAAAAAAATTTGTTTAAAATATTTATTAAATTCGTTGCAGTGTTATTTCTTATTAACACAACTTCACAAAATTTACTGAAAGAATCGACCAGGATTAAAAACTGGAACTTAGAAAAATAGAAAAAATCTATATGTATACGCTCAAACGGATATTTAGTGGTTGGCCAGGACGTTTTCACTACTTCCTTAGGAACGTTCATTGTTTTTTGACAGATAGGGCATTCTTTAACAAATTTTTCGATATCCCTATCGATTTTGTTCCACCAAATGTAGGAACGAGCTAACGATTTCATTTTTATGACTCCAGAGTGGTTCATACTATGGAGTATCTTCAGAACCTTTGACGTTAAAGACTTTGGAATGACTATCCGATCGCCATAAAATAGACAATTATTTTCTGTTGAAAAACTATTGCGATTTCTATAAAAAGGTTGGATTGCTTCACCGATCACTCTAGGCCATTTGTTATTTAACACACAATCATAGACCAAACTTAACACTCTATCTTCCTTCATTTCCTTAGTGATCATTTCTACGTCAATGTCGAAACTGTCACTAGAAGTTGGCATAGTCGCAGAATGGATGTGGCTAACAACTTCAATATTCGTACTTTCTGTTAAAGGAAGTCGCGACAGTGCATCTGCATGACACATCAATGAGCTTTTCCTATATTCTACTGTATAATTATACATCGAGAGGAATACGGCCCATCGTTGCAACCTAGCTGCTGCCACACCAGATGTCCCCTTCCTTGGATTGAAGATTTCTTTCAATGCTTGGTGGTCAGTATATATCTTAAAAGTTTTTCCAAATATGTATTTGTGAAATCTTTTAACCGCAAATACGATTGCTAACGCCTCTCTATGTAATTGAGAGTAGTTCCTTTCCGCTACCGAAAGAGAACTAGAAACGAACATAATTGGCTTCTCTTCACCATTTATAATATGTGACATGACTGCACCAACCCCATATGGACTAGCATCTGATGCAATGATAATCGGTTTAGCTGGGTCATATAATTCTAACACATTATACTTCGATATTAAGGACTTACTATTTTCGAACGCTTCTTGACATGACTGGGACCATTGGAATTTAATATTTTTCCTTAACAGGCTATAGAGCTCCTTTAAGTGATGGGACAAACTCGGTATAAACCGACCGTAATAGTTAAACAATCCTAAATATGATTGTAGTTGTGACAAATTTTGTGGGGTTGGTGCCTCCAGAATGGCTCGTAATTTTTCACTGTTAGGGTAGACTTTACCATCTGACAAAATATGACCTAAATAAGAAACTGACGACTGAAAAAATTTGCACTTGTTGGAGTTAATTTGCACGTTATGTTCGTTCAAGCGACTAAAAACTTCCAAGCATTTTACACGACACTCATCTTTATCTTTGCCGCCAATAATAATATCATCTATGAAACAGAATACATTTTCTACATTTTTTAAAATTTGGTCCATAATCGATTGGAAAGCCGACGGCGCACTGCTTAGCCCGTATGGTAATCGCGTGTATTTAAAAAGTCCTTTGTGAGTGTTCACAACTAAATACTCTTGACAGTTTTCTTCCACTAGGAGCTGCTGATACGCCCCCGACAAATCCAGTGTGCAAAAAATTGAACAGTTTGCCAAACTAGCAAAAATTTCCTCAATAAAGGGCAAAGGGTAGTGTTCAGTAACAATAAATTTATTCACAGTAACCCGACAATCCATACATATACGAATTTCCCCAGACTGCTTTGGAACACATACAATGGGACTAGCCCAAGCACTTGTCTTAACAGGAACTAAAATTCCATTTTTTACCAAGCGATCTAGCTCATTTCCTACCTGATCTTTTATCCGTAAGGGTACTGGATAAGCTTTGTGGAATATTGGCACTGTATCTTGCTTTAAGACGATTGATGCTTTAAATCCTTTAATGTAATTACTTGGCTGAGTTTGATTGACATTTGGAAATTTTTCTCTTATAAAATCTAAAAAATTCTCACGTACACTACTCACTTGACAATCTGAGTTACCAAAAATGTGATCTTTCCAATCGGGAACTATCACATTAAGCCATGACCTACCCATTAATGGTGTAAATGGGCGTACACTATCGATGACCACCAATCCCAGCATCCATTCGTCATTTCTGTACCGCACTCGGACATTGATTTTTCCCTTTACACTGATAGATTCACCGGTAACTGTAATAAATTGATCATCGATGTTATATAATTCTAAATGTGAAAATTTTTTGCTAAAATCTACGTAACTTATCAACGATGAACAAGCTCCAGTATCGATTTCCATCTCCAATTTCACCCCTTCCACTGCCAGAATTTTAACTTCACCTCTCGACTCGACTGCATTTATAGACTGGATCGTGTTTATCCTCTTCTTTTTACAGACCACTGAAGTATGGCCCTTCACACCGCAACTAAAACATGTCCATTCAGCAGCTGGGCATTCCCTTGGATCATGATAACGCCCACAACGAAAACACTTTCCACTTCTTCGGACTCCGTCTCCTGGCCTCTGTTGATGGTTTTGCCTTCCTCCAGCGTTGAATGTATGTGATCTACTGTTTCGACTTCGACTGTATTTACTACTGTTGTGGTTGTGGTTCCCAGAGCTGACTTCTCGTACGGCAAATTCCGGTAGTGGACCTTGATGCAACGTTTTGGACTCTTTTTGCGACATTTCCATGGTTAATGCAATGTTACATGACTTTTCAAAATTTAGGGACTCGTCATTCAATAGCGCACGTTGGATTTCACCATTACGTATTCCCGCAATGAAGCGATCGACTAACGCATCATCTATCGCGTGTGATTTGAGGTTGACCGGAATAACTGGCTTCGGTTTCACCCAACTCTCGCAGCATTTTGCCTTGCCCGAGAATTCAATTTCTTTTATTTTTTTAAGAAATTCTCCGAAACCACATGTTTGGGCGAGCGCTTTAAGCCGTATTATAAACTCCGTTATCGTTTCCCCATCTCGCTGTACCGCTTTATTAAATTTGTACCGTTCTGCTCTGATGTTTAAGCGTGGTGCAAAATGAAGTTTAAGTACATCGATTAACTCAGTATATTGCATCGATGCGGGATCCTTCGGCTGTACTATAGACTTAAGCACTTTAAATGAATTTTTCCCGATTAAGCTAAGTAAAATTAATGGTTTTCTCTCGTCTTTAATTTCATTAATCGTAAAATAAATTCGAAGCCGATCCTCGTATGATTCAAAATCATCCCCTGGTTCGAATTCTTCTAGTTTGCCGATCAAATGTGTCATTTTATTCTTCACTTTTATTTTTTTTATTTTTTTTTTTTTTTTTATTGACGCTTATAATATTCGACACGCTTTTTTTCTTTTTTTTTTTTTTTTTTTTCCTCGTCGCCAACTTGTTGTGTCTATGCACTCTGATTGAAACCACACCTTATTTGTTCAACTGCTGTTTATTAACTGAACTCTTACATGCTAACAATATCATCTTAACATCTAAGTGAGAGTTTAGTAGTACTCTCTCATTGGTCTTATGTATTAGGTATACATTATATAGTACACATTCTTGAGAAAATCGCTAGTACCTTTCCCAGTATACTCGCCTCCACGATCTGAGCGTATCGTTTTTGGCTTAATGCCGAATCTGTTTTTACAAAACTCGATAAACTGCTTTAAAGTTTCATAAACCTCGGATTTGTGAGCTAGTAAACAAATAACTGTGAATCTGGAATAATCATCAATATATGAAACAAAATATCTTTTACCACCTGGCGTCCTGGTTTGCATCGGACCGCATACATCGGTGTGAATTAATTCCAATAGAGCAGATGATTCCCTTGTACATTGCTTCGGAAAAGGAATTCTCGTCATTTTTCCTTTCATGCAGGTTTCACACGTCTCTTTTATTCCACAGTCGATAAGCTTCAAATCTTGTACCAGATCTTCTGCGTGCATTTGGCGGATTGCATTTGGATCTCGATGACCCATCTTTCTGTGCCATTGATGAATACATCTATCGTTGTGTTCCTGCACTGTGTATACTGAAAATGGTTGCCGAAGTATGTACATGTCATCAACAATATCAGCAACTCCAACTTGTTTCCCTTTATATATGATTTTGCAATTCTCGCCGCTAAAATGTACTTGAAAATCATTTTTAACTAGTCGCCTGACGGATATCATGTTCCCAACTAAATTCGGTGCATATAGGGCTTCAGAAATATTTGCTTTATGTACGCAACCACTGTCATTCAAGAAATTTAATATTCCTTTACCGATGCCCTCAACAGAAACTGATTGTCCGTTTGCCAGCTCGACGGAACTCTTGTACGACTCATCAATAAAGCTGAAGAAATCTTTGTTGTTAACAACATGACGAGTTGCCGCAGAGTCAATTATCCAGCGAGAATGGTGTATTTTGCCTGTTGAAAATAAAAAATCATTACTACGGATGGTTGACATATTTTTGGAAGTAACTTGTTCTCCAACTGTATTGATTTTATGCGCATCCCTTTTGTCTTTTCTGCCCATATTGTTATGATGCTTGGCTTTCCACTCTTTATACTTAGAACAATTCTTTTTAAAGTGACCTGACTTTTTACAGAAGAAACAAATGCTATTCTTGTTAACAATTGACAAAACAGCATCATTAGAAATGCCGACCGCATGAGAACGCCGCTCGTATTCCGCAATAACACGCTGTTGTACCAAAGCAAAGGTTATTTCTTCCTCTTTACGCGACTCTAAAGCGGTAATCAAAGTGCTATAACTTTCAGGTAAACTGCTTAACAACATTGCAGAGCTCCAATTGTCGGTCAAGGTCTCTTCTCCGATATCTCGCAGCTTGGTGAATAAATCCTGCATGCAATTGATATGTGTTTTAGCGTCGCCACCTTCTTCAAGCTTAAGAGAACAAATTGATCGCATCAGGTAAACTTTATTTGTGAGAGTGTTCTTTTCATGATATGTCCTTAGTGCATCCCAAGTTTCTTTTGCTGTTTTTATGGAACGAATATGGGGAAGTTGGTCATCCTCTACCAACAAACCAATAGTACCTCGTGCTTCATCGTCACTCTCGTCCCAGATTTCTAATACATCTTGATTTTTCACGATGCCTTGTTCTATAATAGCTGCTGGTCGCTCCTTGAGAATAACCTTCTTCCACAGGTTTTGCTTTCGAAGCAACAATTCCATCTTAAATTTCCAATTTGCGTAATTACCATTATTTAACTTGGCAAAACTCTGCTTTGCCTCCGCCATTTTAAGAACAAAAAAAAAATTTTTCTGTATTAACTTTATAAATTGTCAAATTATACTATCTTTACTTTATTTCTTGTGTTTATACTTTATTTCACGGGTACTGGGCCCATAACCTGTTGAAATATCTTTTTCTGAAATAAAGTATAAAACGCACCTTTTTAATTCACGTGTTTATTTCATCTTGTTGGAAAGTGACAATTATTAAAGAGATGTTTCCGGAAGGGAAGAAAGAAAGAGAAAACAAAAAAGACAAGAAAATAGAAGAGTATGAAATGCATCTCTGTGCTGCCAAATTGCATATGCGTGAGCGTTATAGATATTCAACAGGTCCCGGGTCCCATCACTGAAAAAGCGTCAAAATGACGCAAAGCCGTCCCAAACGGCAATGCTGACTGAGGCTCAGCGGGTACTTTTCGATACTGAGACACGAAACCTTTGTTTCCCCATGAACTGGATACGAATTTGGTTTCGTTGTGCTCGGCAAGCATCGGCTCAAGAAGTCAAGGAGTATCTGTCCAATTTATTTTGAAAAAAGTTATATCTGATCATCTCAAATTGGGCCTGATTATGACAAGCTACAGCTACCCATCCTAGGGATAAACACTAATAGCAAAATTGAGGAGAAAAAAAAACCAAAACGAAATAGAACGAGTAAGAAATTGAATCCAAAATATCTGTGGTCACAAGGAAAAACCGCTAAAGTCTGTTTTACTCATTTTTCAGTTCAGCAGTTTAAAGTTTTTGACAGATGCGTCAAATTACAAATTACTCTATTGAGCGATTGGAAGCTCCGATCAAACAAACAAACTCAAGTTTAGCTATTTTTCCTCGGCAAAAAATCTAATTGTATAAATTTAATGTGGAAAAACAACTAAGGTCAAGTTACGTATAAAGGCTCACACACACCGCCGCGATAGCGATACCGATCTATCGCAATACGTGTATTCAAGTTTGTTCATTCACACTGAGTGCGATACCGATAATGTAGCGATAGACTGTGATTGAACGTTTCTATCGCCGCATCTAGTATTCAATTGTTCTATCGCGCAATAAATTATAAAATGTCAGTTTTGGTAGTTTTTAAATTAGATTTGAGTATTTTTTTCTAGAATGTAAGTAAATACTGCAAATGGATAGTGAAAATGTTTTAAAAAGTAAAAAAACAACATAAATAAAACTGCCAAAACTACAATCGCTATCTATCGCTATCGCGCTGGTGTGTTTTGTTGTTTATCGCTATCGCAATCGCTATCGCGCCGGTGTGTGCAAGCCTTAAGTCTTTATTCCCTGTTGTAAATCTTAAAAAAATTATTAGTCAACTTTAGATAGTAAATTCCGTTTTTTTTTTAGCTTGGTTGTGACTTATGCTGTTATGTTTTTTTTGAAATTGTGGCCACATTTTCAAAGATAAAAAGTTAAACTAAATTTACAAATTAGATAGAATAGAGTACGCTGAATCTAATGGCATCAAAATCTCAATTTCGTCTAAAGTCGACTTTAGCGGTAACGGCTTGTGGCCACAGATATTTCCATTTTTTTGGTACCTTAAATTTGACTGGAAATAGATGAGGCAATTTCGCAAAACCGGTATAGTGTTCATACATCCGCTTCATTAGGAAGGGATATCACTTGCACCTCCGTCACATGTCTCCTTGTTTCTCGCACAATCAGGCATTTTCCCATCAAATAGAACACATCCTCTCTCTCCACTATTTTGCTGCATAAGATTGGTAAGTCCTCCCTGCGAGGCAAATAGTCCAGCTTCAGGAGTTCTCCACGCAGTCTCAGTATCACCGCTATTTCTTCAATTTTACAATTATCATTTGCTGTAGGTTGTGATCGAGTCTACTGTAAGATAGCCCTGTGCAATGATCGCGCTGCTTCTTCAGTATATCTCATTCTACCCTGCTCGTCCAGTTAGCTAAAAAGTTCATACAATTTAGGCTTCCAGTTCCCAATGTTGTCTTCATTCAACTCGATTCCACATCCGGTAGCTAGATCCAGCCAGTTATTGTTTGTACAACATTCAGAGCTGTTTTCCTTGGGAGGCGATGGGTTGGTTTTTAGAATATAATCTACCTGCAGCTTATATGTCTTGATAAAGCATAATCATGTAGTTTGGTGTATTCGACGGAAGGCGGAACATTATTATTACATAAAATCTAAGTAGATTTTCAACGGTTTCATATTGTTTCCGCCCCATATTTGCACCACATTTAACAGGACCGACTTAGACACAGCTTCAAAAACCCTGTATTTAGCACTATTATTGTTGAAAACATTTTTCCAAGCTACATTAATGGCTGTTTTAGATTGTTTTTATTTGAGGTATCGTTCCATGTTCATATTTTTAGGTATGAATACCCCGAGATACACGTACATATATAATGTAACTTAACAACTTCGATGGATTCCTCATTAAAGCGTAATTTTTCGTTGGAGCAGTTTCGGTCTCCACCTTCATTGAAAATCATCATTTTGGAGTTCCTAAGGTTGACGACTAGCTTCCATAATCTGGTGTACTCATGAAAACGATTGATCATTAGTTGCAAAGATTCCGTAGAGCATGCCAGAAGAACAGCATCGTCTGCAAACAAAAGGGCTTTAATTGACTCACCCGCATATTCCACCACTCCTGGCAAACAATCAGCCATATCGTCAATGAACAGGCAAAGTGATTGGGGCTCAGTGCACATTCCTGGCCTACTCCCGAGTGTGTTTGGAACTACGCCGATAATCCATCTCCATCCCTCACAGTAGCATATCAATTTTCTAAACCTTCGAGCTTATAATAATATAAGACTGGAAATATTCGCCTATAATCAGACTGAAGAAGACATTTCAAGTTGTATTCGATTAAACAATGTTCTTTTATGAAGATAATTGACCTACACCTTGGGGACATTTGAAAAATCTGCATATCAGCGAATTTAACCGATAAGCTTCGCTGACGTCTTAGATGACTTGTTACAAATTACAAAAAGGACATAAAATATCAGCGCAAGTCGTTAAAGTTCCATATTATCCTGTTTTATGGTGCGCGTCCCCGATTATAATTCTGGCCCCCTATTCTATTATAAGGTACATAAGTCAAATTCAAATAAAAAAATAAAAATGTCATCGAAAAAAAGGAAGTCTATAATCCTTATCCAATTTTCGCATGATTTGCACCGGCAGACGACACACACAAGCAACCTGCTGCTGCAGGATGAAAATAAATACAAAATAAATAATTTAAAACATTTTCTATGCCAGACATAAAAGTGTACATGTGTGTGTGCGCAGATAGCATCCTTCCTTAATCCTTCAATTAATCCAAGGCAAACAGACTTGGAAAAACTTCACAAGAGTATCCTATCGTTATTCGCAATACAAGATTATTCAGTCGTAAAAAAAGCATTTTAATTCGTATGAACTCCGCTCGTGTGTTACCAGCTTTAGCTGTATATAACGCTTGTTTTTAAGCTGGAAATTAAATTCTGTATATCTTGGCCATTGAAAACCTTTTCCTCTCCCGGGAGGATGATGGGAATCACCTGCTCGTTGCACTTGCACACACAGTTTAAGGAAACTTTCGTCCAGGAAGTAATTTGGGTGTCTTCAGATCTGACAGGATATTTATTTTCTCGTTTATCCTTAGGACACACACACTGTAGGATAACCTTTCAATGGTACAAGGACGAGGCGGTATGTGTGTTTTGTGCAGAGTGTTTCTAGGATATCGTCAGGACAAACATTGCACATTTAGGACTGAAATAAAACTCCAGACCACGCGTTCGTTTAAATTTAAAAGAAATAAATTTAGAAACAACAAAGCACTTAATCTGTTAAGAGTCAAAGCCAACAAGGATAAGCAAATGCAGCTAGTGAGGTAGGAAATTGTCTGTTGCTTTTTTTTTCGAGGGAGCACCGTCGACATGACTGATGCTTCTCACGAGGGTTTATAGGATTAAAGTGTTCACGGGCTGTTTGCCAAGGATTGGGAACAAAGCTTATACGCGGCATTCAGCGGTATCCACCACCAATTCAGCGCCACTGACCTGGACATTTGTCTTCATAATGAAAGACATAGAAAAGAACCGTTGGTGTTAAAATAAACAATTGTTAGCATTATTTTTTCTCATCTTTCTGTACAAATGCTTGCTAGCAAGGACATCTGCATTAGAAGCAAAGTCGGTGTTGTGCAAAAGGTGCAATTGTAGTGTGTCCCATTTCACAGTGAAATTGTAGAAACTTTTGTGCATTGCTTTGAGTTGTCCCCTTTATCATCATCATCATCATCATCATCCAGCAAGAGCCATAACATCGGGTTTATTGTTGACGTTTGCATGTTTAACTTGAACAGCCCTCAGCTGGTGCTGAGCACTTGACTGTAGCAATGGGGCAAAGTGCTGTTTATTTGCAGTTTGCACAGCGTTCCGCCTGAGTGGCACTGCAAACAAAGCCTCATACAGGCGGAATGAAGGGGCACAAGTTTCACATAAAGGAGCAGCGCAGTTTTATTAATTTCTATTTATTGTTGTTATTTCACTTGGCTTACGTGCGAAGGAGTATTTTCTAATTCTTGTCCTTTTTTTGTGTCGTTGCAGCATCGTTATACAGAGCATCATCGCAGTCATCCATACAGTGTCATCATTTGGATTACTCCAGTCATCGAAGCAGCTTACAGGCTACTTGTCACGCATCTCATCATCATCATTGTCATCGTTCATTCCGCAGCTGAAGACCGCATTTGACGGCTCCTGTCAGAATGTTCTCCTACCATGGGTATGGCTTTGGGGGGCAGGCACCGCCATCGATTTTGGCCCCATTATCGCCGACTCTTATGAAAACCACTACCACCACCACGACGACGACAACAACAACAACGACAACAACCACAACTGCGGCTACGACACAGGTGGGTCTGGCCCTTCTGGAGAATATCACAGCGCTAGTCTTCGAAGAAGCACTGGCCAATCATACAAATGCTACGTACGTCGAAGAGCGTGGAATGCGATACTCAATACCACAGATGGTTGTACTAACCATTGTTGCCGCCATTTTGAGTATTTTGACAGTGGCGGGCAATGTCATGGTCATGATCTCATTCAAAATTGATAAGCAATTGCAGACGATCAGTAACTATTTTCTATTTTCTCTGGCCATCGCGGATTTTGCGATCGGCCTCATCTCGATGCCGTTGTTCTCTGTGTCGACCATACTTGGATATTGGCCACTTGGGCCGCACGTATGTGACACTTGGCTGGCGCTGGACTATTTGGCCTCCAATGCGTCTGTGCTGAATCTGCTAATTATAAGTTTTGATAGATACTTTAGTGTAACCAGACCATTAACATATCGCGCAAAGCGTACAACTAGTCGGGCAGCTGTTATGATTAGCGCCGCATGGGGCATCAGTCTGTTGCTGTGGCCACCATGGATCTACAGTTGGCCCTATATTGAGGGTAAACGAACGGTGCCGCAGGATGAGTGTTATATTCAGTTTATTGAAACGAATCAGTACATTACATTTGGAACGGCGCTGGCGGCTTTCTATTTCCCTGTGACGATAATGTGCTTTCTGTACTATCGAATATGGCGAGAGACGAAAAAACGACAAAAGGATTTGCCCAATTTGCAAGCCGGCAAGAAGGACTCATCGAAGCGGTCAAATTCAAGGTGAGCTTTTTTTTTTATTTGAAATCTGTAAAAAGTAATATAGCAGCAGCAATTTGAGTTCTATTTCCCATTTCATTGAATGACAGCTGACATTTTTAAAGCTCACTTCACTGTAAGTTCTTTCATATGTGAACTAAGCGCTACTATTTAGCGCTATATAGGTTTTAGCAAGACGAGAGCAGCGTTATCGTTGGGACGCTTAGGTGACCATTTGGACGCTTTTTAGCGATCGGCACACATGGGGCCTATTCCACAAAAGCACTCAGCAACTCTGCACATTGCGAATCATTTTATGTTACACGAAACAATTATTCAATTGCAGAGGCAGAGTGAAATGCGGAGTATAGAGTTGTGGATTTATGACGTATAATAATTGCAGAGTTTAGCCATTTTTTGTAGATTACGTTAACCACTCTTCAGCTGCCCTTATACAAAATGAAGTGAGTTCTTGACATTTTTAAACAGAGTCTACAATGAAAAAAAAAACAGCTTTCTTAAATCTGTGGCAACAAGGAAAATCGACATAGATAAGGCTAAGGCTAAGGCCACACACTGAGCGATGAGCGATAGAGCGACAAGTCTGAGCTACGAGTAGCCTTTTCTTGAACATCGTCCCTCGAGCGATTAGTAGTAAAAATGTCATTGTCAATGTCAAGAGTCCTATACAGTTGTACTAGGTAATAATGATGAAGAGCGTAATGACCATGGACAGTACATCTACACCCTACAAATCGAGGTTGTCAGATAACCATGAATTTCATAATTTTAATAAAAATGTTCGCGAAAATACAGACCGTATGACAGTACCATAATAATATTTGTAATAATTTTATTTTTATAATCTACTAGTGGTTACCCAGTGCACTTCGCTTCACACATTGAGAACAGTGTTTATGTCATAAAATGTAATGACATTTTTCGAGTGACTTTTGGTGCACCGAATGATGTCCTCTACCAGCACGAATTGTATTTTGAAATGATGTTCAAGAAGTGCTTGGAATTGGATTTGTAACCCAAAAGTATTTGAATGAATTTCAATTTCGTCTGTTTTTACATACATACAATACATATGTGCGTGAGCGTGAATATAATTTTGAATCAATTTTCCCGACATTAAAAATAGTAGTGACTATGGTGGAGAATTAAATGCCGGCAAAACTATTTGGATTTAAGAAAACTGTCCAAACAATAATATCCAACTTTTTCGACCGAGTTTAACTCAAACATTTTAAAATTTATAATTCATTTTTTAACCATTTCAAAAAAAAAAAAAAAAAACAAACAAATCTATACGGATATACATATGAATTGTTCGGTTAGATGTAGGAACTGGCCTTACAATCATAAGTTCATATCGTAAAAATAACCTGTTTGTTTAAGTGCTAAAAACTCAAAACCTACCATCAAAAGTTAGCTGTTAGCTGTCACCGTGCTGTAGTAATAATTTTGCGATTTTGGTGTTCAGAACCATCTATCGGAAAACTGGTCAACTTTGATTTACAAACATTTCTCACTTCATTACAAATATATTGTGTAAGTTTAAGCTCAATCGGATGGTTTTGCGATTTTGGTGTTCAGAACCATCTATCGGAAAACTTGTAAACTTTTGATGTACGAAGCTTCCGAGAAGTTCTCAACGTTATCGCAGAAAAGTCTCCAAGATTTCCGTTTGGCTTTTCTAAAAGTACTTTTCAATACTGCGAGGGTCTCCTTAAAACAGCTCCAGTCTAGCGCACTTTCTGTTGAATAGTAGTCTGCAGCGTTTTCTTGTACTGCTAATTTTGGAGTTCCACCATGGTGGTTCCTCCCTTTGGTCTTATGCCATACCATGCAGTCAAGCTCTTTTGTGCTGCTGTGGTAGTGAAGGGGGGATAATCCTCTGTAGGGTTTCCCTATGTTTAGCCCAGTCGGTTTTTCGATAGTTCCGAAACTCTGGTTTGGATAGTAGATGGTCGTCTAACGAGAATTGGATGTATCGATGGTCTGAGAACGAATGTTCAGCCGATACTTTCCAGTTGTCGATCGATTGGGAGATATTATCAGATACAAGTGTAATATCTAAGACTTCCTGTCTATTACAGGTTATAAACCTCACCTAAATCAAACCGGAAATAAAACGAAGGATTACTCTTGCCAACCGCTGTTTCTTTGGGCTAAGAAGGCAATTGAGCAGTAAAGTCCTTTCCCGATCGACTAAGGAGACTCTATATAAGACCCTTATCATCCCAGTCTTGCTATATGGAGCTGAAGCATGGACTTTATCGAAAGCGGATGAAGATCTCCTTGGTCGCTTTGAGAGAAAAATCCTTCGTAGGATATTCGGTCCCGTTTGCGTTGACGGGTTTTGAGGAGAAGATTCAACGACGAACTGTACGAGCTATACAGCGACATCAGCCTGGTCAAAAAACTGCACATTGGGCGTTTAAGATGGCTAGGACATGTGGAGCGCATGGACATCAGCGCTCCGGCTCGGAGAATATTCAACTCTAACCCGGAGGATCAGCGCAGCAGAGGACGACCTCGCCTAAGGTGGCGCGACCAAGTAGAACAAGACCTCAACCAACTTGGAGTGCGCAACTGGAAGCGGTTAGCTAAGGACCGGGCTAACTGGAAGAGGTTGTTGGTTGAGGCCTTGGTCCACCCCGGACTGTGGCGCCACCTAAGTAAGTAAGTAAACCTCACCTATGTTGCAGTGGGTGAGGTTTGTATTAAGAAAATAATCAAAAAGTAACTCACCTCTATTGTTGGTGTCGGAGCTGCCCCAAACCCAGGATTAGTTCATCTTTATGCCTCTCTGCGTCAGCGATCGCCTCCCTCAGGTTGTTCGGAGGTAGAGGGCCTATATTGTCATGGGCGAGATAAGCCGATACCAGCCAAATTTTTCCAGTCTCCAGTTTTACCACAACTGTATCTCGATCGCTGTAATTAGAGAGTAGGAAGATATTAAGATTACTCTTTGCAAGAATGCAGGCTATTGGCTTACCTTCATTCCTCTTGTAATGAAGAGTATAATTGGGAGTCCTGAATCCAAGTATCGAGTTACCATTAACCCAAGGTTTTTGGATCAATAGAAGAAGTGAAGACGATGCCGCCTTAGACTGTTGGAGGTTAATCTGAACTTATCGCAGCGTTGGAGCTACAATCAGGCGGATTTACCTCCACCACTGTGGAGTTTGCTTCTGGGTCCGAGTCCGAAGCTAAAAGTTCGTTCGAACTTAGGCATATGATAGGTTCAATCTCCATATCCGAAAGCGATTCGTCAAGGAATGGTGGTTGGGATTGAGGTGATGGTGAAGGTACCGTCTTCAAAGCAGTTGTTAGTGCACTAGATTGGTTGTTGTGCTCTGACTTTGCAAGCTTAACGGTAGCCCGAAGGTGCAAGGTCGCTAGGTACAGAGTCTAGGTGTAACTCTGTTTTGGCCTCATCTTTTGTATAGACCTTAAGGGTGAAGGAGTCAAAGCCGTAGCTGATAACCACATTGGTCTTTGCGAGGGCAGCCAGGGATTCCTGATTGATGACAATGCAGGCACTCCTGAAGATACCTCTGGCTTTGTCCAACCTACCAATCTTCCAATTGTGCGTAGGAAGTTGGGGATTGCTGAGCTTGATGACGTTGACTACATCTGCAGCATTTAGGGGTTCGGTTGGGATCCAGGTACGGGTTCTTGGTCGGCTCGGGATATCCTCCTTTGCTACAACCTCCAATTTTGCACCTGGCCATACCTCACCCAATTGGCTTACTGCCAGCTTGTAGAGCTGAACCGATCTATCATCGGTGCAGGCGACCAACTTCACATGGCCCTGATGCCATCCGTAATCACGACATATGGAGGCAGGACCTAGGTGTTCCTTGATGGTGTTAAGGTACCTGCTGTGGAGCCGGCTATTCACCAGCAACCACATATCAGGGGAGATCCTGCCGTCTGGATCGCTGCGGTCGCTGACTGCAACCACCAAATCATCTTTAAGGACCTCCCTGAAGGACGGCTTAGGCATGGTGTTGTTCACCTTAGCTCTTTTTGAGTCCGAATGGGACTCGTCCAGCGACCTTTGTCTTTTTGACGTAGAGTCTCAAGACGCAGCGGGTGTCCTTTTGGTGATTTTCATCGCCCAATCAAGAGAGGCCTCTTCTGGCCTCTTCTGAAATTTTGCCAATTCTTTCCAGGACATTGGTGACATTCTTACGATCCCTGTAAGCCTGCTTGGAGGGGGCGATATACCGTTTCCGGCATACCGTCCCCGATAGCCAGACAGCACATATAGTATTGCAGAACAACTCTTCAGGAAAGTTCTCCGTCGCTCGTTTCCCACAACAGTACTCACGCAAAATAAAAAAAAATCATCACTCTGAAAACCTTCATAGTGCTGAGCAGAATTGCAGACACTCCTAAAATATTTGTGGAACGCATTTTGCAAATTTTGCAGAGTGCAGATTTGCAGAGTGCTTTTTTGGAATAGGCCCCAGAGCTCATTTATTTGGAATACGGTATACTGTATACGTGATGTTATAATGTTCTTGAAAAAAGATTCCAAATTCAAATTAATCGAAAAGGGTTAAAATCTATAAAACCAAATTAACCCGATTTGTATGCATTAGTCGCCCATTCCGTGCGACAACCCTTAAATGTTGATCGTTTCTTGGGTCAATTTTAATAAAGTGCTTGAAATGAAAACTTTTCCAGCTTATAATGCCGCGTATTCTAATTAGGTCGCGCAATAAGGCTTTGCAAACTTTTGGCAGACATTTATTTAAAACCATAAGTCAATTCGCTGGCAACAACTGCTCCTAATGGCTCTGACAATTGTGTTGCAATACCCCCCCCCCCCCCCCCCCGGCCCGGTTAGAAGGCACAGAAAACACATACCAATGGAGTTCACTTATTGTATTCATTAGCTGATGCCAAAAGGAGTTAGGTAACGCAGTTGAAAATAAATAACAATCCATTAATAAACTTCATTATTATTTTGGAAAAGGCAAAAGTTTGTGCCAAGCCTCCGCCTGTATACGCAACGCACTAACTACCACATTTACGTTTGCTTCTATCGTCTATCAATATTAAACGGGATATTTATGCCCAAAAGATAACCTCGATTTCACACTGGATAATGGGATTAGGATAGCTAGACAAGTTTTGTGATGCTCGGAGGAGCTTAACGACTATAAAGATGCCGTTTAATATAGTAGCGGTCAATGAAATGAACTCTGTCTTGATGTTTTTTTTTTTTTTGCAAATGGCGACGATTTTTTTATCATTTAATCTGCCGTTGATTCTTTCTTTAAGTTTATTTCATTTTCGGGATTTGTGACCTTTTTTGCGAATACACTAAACGCAGGTTTTATTTAATTTCACAAGATTAAGACGAAGGAAAAATATATGTACTTATCTCAAGTGTCCAATGCCTTATTGTATAGCAAACAATAAAAGGACGAAGAAGAAGAAAAAATAGAACAAGGGAAAAATCATCAAATTCCAACCATCCACCTACACGAGCCAAACTTTTGAACGGACGCATCTTGACGTGTGATATTCTCGTATCCGAGCATGTGTTCAACTGTTCAAGTGACAGTGTCGGAAAATGGAAGCGCCAATGAAAACGAGAAGGGAAAAGGACATATACAAATTAAACCCAAAAGAAAATAAAGAGGAAGGAATACTGACAGCATCCTTGTCAAGCTATTCCAACGACCATGCTCCTCGTTCGTGTTTTGTTCACTGTTGCGTCGCCCGCCGTGTGTCGCGTCGTTTTTCCTCAGCGAAGTTAATAACACAAACAATATTTACCTGTTTATCTCGAGTGCGCCCCGTATATACCCCACCACCCTACCTCTGCTTATGTGCTCGCACAATGCAACAGGATATGTTCCTTTTAACAGCAGGCAGCAGGATGGTAGTGTTTCCGCTAGTATCAGATACCAAGCTGGTGCTACTGTGACCTACATAGGTTTCGAGTTGGCCACAGTTCTCGCCTCCAGGTAGAAACAACATTGATATACGACTACATACACAATCGATGTTTTGCGAGCACTAGAGAAGATGATAGTGGCGCATAAAGAAGGCAGAAGGGGGGGCGGGTTGTAGAACTCATTATGCCAGTCCAAGAGGAGTAGGTACTCTATGTTTTTTGTCTTTCTTTTTGGCCATTGTTTTGGCGCTGCTGCCTACTACACCCCCGCTATGCCGAAGGGTAAATCATGAATTATAGTGTTCGGACCAGAATTTGTACAGTTAAGTATATCTCTTTTGGATTAAGTAATAACCCTTAGGTATATAAAAAGGACTCTCTGTAAAATGTTTAAGGGCTGCCTTTTCCATACATACAAACGCATACAGACAAGTAGAAATGGGGGGGAAATACTCGTAGCTGCATTTGTAATGTGTGCTCATGTGGGAATTTTAATTTATTAATGAAACCTGTTTGGAATCTTAAAAGGGACGTAGATTTATCACAAGGGTTCATTTATTCTGGAGCAATACCCTATGGGTATAAATATGTACATACATACATATGTATGTACAAACAATAGAAGAGGGGTTTTCGGCTTCGATTATGAAAACATTAAAACAGGCATACATACATACATACATACCTATGTACATTATGCCGCGGGCTTTGTGTAGAATTTGTGGACCTTTTAATCGGTCAAATTGCCTATTCCTATGGATAATCTTCCCCTGCTTTGGATTTTCCTAGACAAAGCTTTTGCATGGCGAGGTGAGTCCAGCCATTTTGGAAAAAAAGATTCTTACAGTTGAACTACTTAAAACGTTACAACCCACCACATTGCACGAACAAAAGAGAACCAAATTGAAGTTTAAATAACAGATTTATTTATTACTAGCCGTAACCCAGTGCGCTTCGCTTCACCTATCTGTTCTAAATTTGCCCGCACCCATAGTTATTCGGGTACGATAGAATGGAAGTACGTAGTAAGAAGTAGTGCCCCCTATAGCACGTGTACACGTGTACACGTGTTACACGTGTAATTAAATTATCCGTGTATGAACACGTGTATATTATTTACACATTTATTTAGTATTACACGTGTATTTAGAATTACACGTGTATTTAGTTTTAGATCGTTTTGTATGGATCAGCTGATCCAGTAGGCGATAAAAAATAGATGCAATTTTATAATTCAAATTTGATGATTTGAAAAAAGCCACGATAACATCTCAACTATTCCAGTCGTTTCGTACTGAAATCGGAAGATTTTGAAAAAAATGGTGGTGTTCTAGTTATTATTGTTTGCTCCTTGCTGATTAGTGATTACGAATCTACTATAGGTTCTTTTTTCTAGAAAAGAAATACCAAATACTTCATACAAACTTCATACCCAACTATGTAGTATGTAGTTGGCTTCACTTTTATAAAATTTAAACTCACTATAATACAGGGTGTCCCAGTAAAGAGGTATAATCACTTAACTAGGGATTCCTGAAGTTCTGGCGAATTTTTTCACGTACGATTAACAGAAGTTCTAGTAAAAATCATTTTTTGTCAGACAAAACAAAGAATAATTGAACGAGGGGTGTTGGTAGATTTAGCCCCAACCTGGTTTTGGTTTTTTTTTATCATATTTGTCTGACAAAAAATGATTTTTACTAGAACTTCTGTTAATCGTACGTGAAAAAATTGTTTTACATAATTTTTAGGCAATTGGTTAACGATAAAAGTTAAGTAAAAACAATTTTTTTTTATTAAGTAAAAGTTTTGAGAAAAAATAACTTAAAGTAAAAAATTGGAACAACAAATTTTCATAATTTTAAGTTTAAGGAGCAATAACTTTTTTGTGTCTGCAGAGAATTACGTGAAGTGTTCAACATTTTTTATGCGCTTCTGATTGGCTCTCCAATATGTACAAAACTATTCTTGTAGCCGTTGTAGTTCAGAAGTTATATCAGTGAAAGTGGTTGTAACGCCAAATTGGAGGTGTCCCAATTTGACGGGCTATAACTTGAAAGGGGGTAAGAGTAGAATTTTGTTTTAATTCAGCCAACGGCAGGTTTTAGACGAAAAAGCACACGGTAAATTTTAAAGCGACTTTTTTGCAACTACACGTGTATTTTTAATTACACGTGTATTTATAATTACACATGTATTTAAAAAATACACTTCAACACGTGTAAATAGTTTTTTATTACACGTGTACACGTGACACAAATACACGTGTTCTTAAATACACGGCTAAAACCGAGAGCCCTAGTAAGAAGCAATCACTGCTGTTCTATTTTTCAACTACAATTTCCATTTTTCTATCTATCTATCTATCTATCTATCTATCTGTCTATCTATCTATCTATCTATCTGTCTGTCTATCTGCCTGTCTGTTTATCTGTCTGTCTGTCTGTTTGATTGTCTTTCTATCTATCTGTCTGTCTGTCTATCTGTCTATCTGTCTGTCTGTCTGTCCGTCTGTCCGTCTGTCCATCTGTCCGTATGTCCGTCTGTCTGTCTGTCTGTTCGTCTGCCTGCCCATCTGTCTGCCTGTATATCTGTCTATCTATCTGTCTGTCTGTCTGTTTGTCTATTTTAATTGACCAAAATGATTCACATTAACATTTCCTTTGAAATTACGCAATTTTGTATGACATGTACCAAAACCACCGGTTGCTGAGTAACTGCACTGATGCTATGTTGTATTTTGTATTAAAAACACGTACTCTGAACATTTTAGCAAAATCGGTTGGGTAGTTTCCGAGTCTATAAAAGGCAAACATACATACATACATTCATTTTTATATATATAGACCAGCGTCACCTTTCGGGTCCAGATTTTATTATACAATTTTCTCTTTTGGCACTGAATCAACATATATTGTGAATACGAACATTTTTAGTCCACAAATAAAGAAGTTGTTAATAACTTGACTCCAGTGCCACCTAGCGGGATGCAATATACTTTACGACCTTATTCTCATCACTATTCTCTCTCACCTACTAAATATACACAAAAAATTTCATAAAAATCGGTCGAGATTAACATCAACTTAGCATAATAAGACTGTTCGTCTTTTAAATTAATAATATATGTAGCTCCCAGCTCCCTTAGCCGGACTGATTCTTTAGATGGACAAATTTTCCTAACCAAGCTTTTATGTTTCATATTGCATACATCTAACTATCGTTTTTAAAAGTTGGATAAATTTCCCTATTTGATTAATATTCGTTGAGGAAATATCTTGAATGTTCTCTCAATGCTTCTACCAATGAATGTGCTTACTCTTAATTTGTGAATGTATATGAACTATAATATGTGAATGTGCAAACTTCAATGCGTGAATATGTGAACACCCAATGCACAACGCACTTAAAAACGTAGAAAGTAAACCTACTTTCTGCGTTGAAGTTCATATATGTGAAGTGGCCACCTTCCATAAAAATGCGTGTATTCTATCGAACTGTCAGTTAAAAACGACGCCGCAATGTACCAATGAATTCAATGGATCGGTGAATTTAGGAGGAGAGTACCGGGGAGCTGCACAGATGATAGAGGGATTCTTCTTTCTCCTCCTTCAGCTGCGACCGAAGTCATTTGCAAGGATTCCCAATCTTTGTTTTGGTTTGTTCATCGTTTCAAATAAAGTTGCAGTGTTTTTGTTTATATGTATTTTGTTAAATAAAGATAATTGATTTAGAAAAAAATTATTTATCCGTTGAACGGACAACTCCCTTAGGCAGACACAAATGTTGTCACCGTCACTCTCCGCCTAAGGGAGAATTCACTGAAGTTATAAAAAAGCTGTGATCATTTTCATGGAATAGGCAGCGCTCCCTAAGCTGGCGCTAAAGGTACATTTAGGTTAATAAAGGATAAGAGAAATGGGCAATTAATATGATGAAATGGAATATCACTTTTAAACATGACGGAGAGGATTTCACGGCGATTTTCATGTGTTTGAATGCCTATATGCCGAAATATAGTAGTGTAAGGGGGCATTTCGATGTTCCAACCGCTGTTTCCAAACGACGAACATAGTAAACTTTCTTGGGATGTTTTCTATACGTTTGGAAAGAATATTACAGTATGGATTCCAAATAACACATGCTGACGACGTCGCTAGTATTCGCTCTCGAAGTAGACCGAAAAATGTGGAAATGTGTTTAACCCTGAGAACGTTTACGGTGCCAAACTAGTCTTTGCCGACAAAGCAAACTACCTAGGTCTCATCCTGGATAAAAAAAAGTAGCTCATTATCCAGCGAAGAGTAAAGATAGCTGAGCTGAGCCTGCAAGAAAGCCATTGGCAGCAAATGGGGACTTCAACCCCGCATAACCCATTGGTTCTATGTGTATGTTATCAGACTGATTCTGATGTATGGTGTAGTTGCCTGGTGGACCGCCCTAGACAAAGCTATACATCGTGACAGCCTGGGGAAAGTACAAAGATTAACGTGTCTGTGTATTAGTGGAGCACTAAGTCCAGCACCCTCCGCAGCATTAGACATCATACTTTATCTCCCACCCCTTGATATGATCGGCAAGCAAATAGCAGCCAGTGCTGCCATAAGACTCAAAGCCATCCCACAGTGGTCAAGCAACTACACTGGTCAGTCCACAATACCTTCTCGATAACTGAACTCTCCCCAAAAACATAGACTATACTGTGCCAAAGCCCAAATTTCACAAAAACTTCAAGGTCACTTTGCCCAATAGGTCCTTCTGGGATGACCTAGGTGCTATAACAGACAAGTCGTTACACTTCTACACTGATGGCTCTGTCTAAGACCAAGGAGATTTGTAAGAGGAGGTGTTTTCTCAGATAGATTAAAACTAAATCTCTCCTTCCGCTTCCCTAATCACTGTAGCGGAGATTATGACCATTTCGGCGGCCTTGAAATCTCTGGTATCAGTCTCATCCACTTCTAAGACAACCTTCAACTTCCGTTCATCTCTCATAGAGATGGCTAAACAGTTTAATATTCACCTTTGCTGGGTGCCGAGGCACAGAGACATTCCGGGGAATTGTAAAGCTGACGAGCTCACTGAACTAGGAACAAGAGTACCTATTCTACCCGCTAAGGAAAATATAGGTACCCCTTGCTACTTACAAGCTAACACTCAAACTTGACACAGCCAATTAATTAAACCAATGCTAGACGGGAAGGTGGAGCTATCTGCCTTGTCACCAAAACAGATTTGGCCTCGACTAGATCTAAACCGCTCTAACTATCTTTTGTCCCAAAAATGACTACATATACGATTATTGGTATCATCACAGGACACTGCCTTGTAGGCAAGCATGCGACCCAGTGAAGAATCCTTTCAAATGACTTCTGCAAAAGCTGCAGAGACGAAGAAGAGGAAGAGATCCCAAACTATCTCCTCTGTTCATGCATCATGCCCAGCTCTTTCACATAGTAGAAAACTACACCTAGGAGAATACTTCTTCGATGATTTCAGTGACCTAGTACAAAGAGACATGTGATGCCTTTTTCCGCTTTATACAAAGTTCCAAATGGTTCTCATGAGTAGCGGGGTAAATATCACCAAGATCTTTGGTGACGCAATGGGCCTTTATAGGCCTAAGTGTGTTGGTATTCGTTACTGGCATGTGGGCCACATGGTCATTCCAAGTAAATGTTTGACTAAAAATCAAAACTGTATCTTAGGAAAATACGATGTGTCGATGACTTTCCTTGCTTTGCTATTCAATTTGTCCATTTCCTTTTGACCATTTAGCAATAAGTGATAAATCTTCGTTTATACATTCGTGCTGTTGCATCTTTAACCAAACCCAGCGGACAGCTCAGATGAATTTGTATAATACATCGAACGCATACATCTGAGCTTTGCAGGGGTAGGTTATTATGCCTCCAGTTGCCGACTCCAAGATGGTTAAGGTCCTTTTCCACTTGTACGCGCCAACTTATTCGAGATCGATCTTTGCGGCGCTGCACAGTGCGGCAGCCCTCGGACAAAAATCGAAAGCATGATGTTCACTTTTAACTCAATAAACGGTAGGTATATTTCTGTAGGGAAATTACTCAATCAAAAAAAACCAGACTTCTTTTTTCCAAGCCATAACGGTACTTGTGAAAAGACTCCATTGAGTAAAACGATAGTTTAACAATTTATTTAGTTTGAATTCTGTTTGCTGTGAACAAGTTTTGTTTTGATTGAGTGCGTGGAAAATCTGAAACTAAAATCATGTCAGGTTTTGAACAAGGTATGTTTAGCTATTAATTAGTATCAATTTTTTTTTAAATATATTAAAATATATAAGGTGTTAAAGTGAATTTCTTAAAATAAAATAAAAAAAAACTGTTTTCACTTTAAGTAAGCTTTTAAAAAAATCGGCGCAATATATGCTGTAAATTTAATTGTAATGCACAAGCCATATATCAGTTAACCAATAATAGTGAATTTTTTTCTAGTCCAATATTCAACTATTCGAAATTGCGATTTGCTCAATGATTGGATTTCAACTTCAAATTCAGAAAAACTCCAAAAAGTTATTCAGAAACTTAAATCTCTTTTGAATTTAAATGAGTGTTCTGATGATTTGGCTGCCAAGATTAGACGCTTTAGCGAAATTTATAGTCTATCATTGAGTAGAAAGTGGAAATATTGCTCTAGAAACCACAACTATTTATACAAGCGATACTCACAATGGTTACAAAAATAAGTACTGATACCGATTGTAAGAGAAATTAATGTGCATGTGCAAGCAATACCTCAGAGATCCACTGAAGATCTGCAGAAAGAAACTCGTCGCGGGAGGCCTTTAGTCAGGTTTGAAGAAGCATCAATGAAGATAAAAAAACGTAGAGTTCAAGAATTGATAAATTTACCCACCGTTGAAGAGCTTAGTTTTGCATCCGACATTTCAAGAGAAATCAATTTCGAAAGAAAGAACTATTTTCCATCTGTTAAGACTCTGAGGCAAGCTAAGAAAACATTTCTATCAAATATACATATATCTAAAAGTGAAATAACTGCCGACGGTAACCTTCAGGAGCTATTAGACATTATCCTAAAAAGCACCTTAAAAACCATTCAAATTGAAATCGTTTCAGATTTAAAGCTTATTTGCAAATGAGGATTTGACGGCAGTGCAGGTCAAAGCCTTTACAAACCGAAATTCACACAAAAACACCTCTCAAACTGATAAATTTATATTCTTGGTAGCTTTTGTGCCTCTGAAATTAGTAGATGCCAATAAAACTGTGTTATGGGACATAAGGAAGTAAGAAACAATCGATAACATCACACGCGTAAAATGAGCAGGGAGGAGACGAACACGGATCTTATGAATGTATTATTACTTACTTCCGATCCTTTCATTTCGACCCATAGAAATATTTCTTCACAGAAATCTAGCAGGAATAGTATTTCAGAAATAAGTACAATGTACTAACAAACTGAAATTTTTGTAAATGATTCACGAAATGTAAATATCTGCTTCCACATTTTCGAAAATCGATTTGGGTAATACAGAGTTTGAAGATGACAGTAGCTTATCATCCGAATAATTAAATAACTCAATTGTTTTCTTAATTTTATGTTTTGTATTTAAGAAATAATATTCAAATTATAATACATAAACTAAAAACAATTTGTGTACAAGAATTTGAACTAACGATTTCTGTCCAATTTTCCATAACAATGCCGCACTGTGCGCTGACCATCCGGGTTAAAGTTGAATACTCTGCTGGTCGGAGCGTTGATATCCATTCGCTCTATATGTCCTAGCCATCTTAAACGTCCAATGCGCAATTTTTTGACCAGGTCCATGTCGCTGTCCTTTACTAACTCAAAGTTTCAAATAATGTGAAAAATGTGATCCTTGCGGTACGACCGCGCATTGATTGCTTCAAAATTCGAAAATTATCTTCCAACGGAAATGGCTTCTTAATCTTATTATAAAAACACCGTGCAACTGCAAGTAGACTTTCAAATTTCAAGTTTTTTTTTTTTCAATTTTTCGTCGACACAAGTCCAGTTGTTTCAGTTTCGACAGATGACACGTGGAGTCTCGAAGTTTAAGTCTACCAGAGATTGCAAACTTTGTGACTGTACATGCGCGTGTATGCACTTAGTTTAACTTCAAAATTCATTTCGATTATTTCCAGCCATTAAATGTTCCAATCGAAAATCAAACCTACCCACAGCTGCCATTTTTCTTATTCTTCAAAAGTGTTAAGCACACTCCAGCGTACACAAAGGAAATTACTTCCAATATCCCGTCTCTCAGCTTGGTATTCACCCAAAAAAAGAAAATTAATCAATTTCCACATCACATCTCAGGAACACTTGTTGTTTATGTGCACAAAAGAGTTAAGAGTTCCATCCATGAAACATGAACTCAATAACGTGCCGCTGATATCTTTGAACAGCTCTCCGGTTATCATAATTAGTGTTGTATCTTGTGTTTGTGCCTATGCGGTTATTGGATGACCCTCAATTTTAATCGAACATCAGTGAAAATTATAATAAAATAGATTTAATACAAGTATCCACCCTAAGTGTGTCCTTCAAAGGATATGTCTCTATATATTCTCCAAGAAGGGTTTTAGTAATTATGTGTCATCCTCATCCATTATAGAACGGGCCCCCGCACCCTATTCCATCTGCCGCAACAAGGTCATAATGAGCTGTTAATGCGATAGGACACGAGCAGGAGGGATTTTCTATATTTTAATATCCTTTTTTTTTTGTAATTTAAATTTAAGATAATAATTTGTTGTAAAGCCACTCCTGCATGAATAACATTTTCCCACTCGCACTCTTCTGATCTGAGGACGAAGAATATTATATGTGATTTCGAAGGACATTCCCTTTGATTTTTCCCAAGGCGCGGCGCTCCTTAGAACTGAAATGATTCACACAAGCATTAGGGGGGGAAATTAAAAGTATTAAATCCTTATAACTACGGCCGGCGGCGGCCGGCGGTAGAAAGCATAATCCTTTTTACGCAGTCACATTGGCACGATTCCAATGCGGGTCAGGGTAGGTAGGGAGGGGGGGGGGGGGGGTATAAGTAGATGTCAATTATGAACTAAGGCATACCTTTTCTTGGGCAGGACAATACAACTGGGTAAGGCAAAATGAACATAATCATAGCCAGGACATTCACTATGGACAATCCTACAATTTTCCATCATCCCACCTGCCACCCGCAGTGCGGTTATTTTCTCGTCCATTTTGTCATCCTCAGCTTCTTACCGTTCATATTGTTCTGAGCTAAATGGTAGAATGGAGGATAAGTCATAAAATTCCGGGGAACATTTTAAAGTGAAACGGAAAAACCGTAGTAAGGGGAAAATTATGAAAATTGGAATTAAATCCCGATGATATCAGTGATGAAATATACTGCTGCAACCCACTTCGATTGACTGCCTTCCCGCATCCGGGTGACTGAATGTGATCCTTCCGTAATGAAAAAAAAAATAGCTCGAATAGGATTTAGCCAGATGGTCGATGATGGGAATGGAATTTTTATTGTTCATTTGGGAATGTACTCGTATTGGGGGTGGGCGGGCAGTCAATGCAAGTGACTTCTCGGGGGAGCGTGTAATTTTGAAAATTTAATATCGTGATTTTTTTTTTTTGTAATTTTTTTTTGTAGCGATGAAAATACTGCGGTTAACCACGCCGGCATGATGTCCATTTCGCATGTTGGTGGGAATGACCACGACAACTGGCGACGCCCACGCTCTGAGTCATCAGCTGATGCCGAAAGCGTTTACATGACAAACGCTGTACTTTCCGACGCTGGCTATCACGGAATCCATTCGCGGAGATCGAGTGTAAGTACCCTCATTTGAACTCGTTTACAGTTATTTTTTTTTTTTTTTTTTGTGGGGTTTTGTGGTGGGTCTACCCACTTTTTGGGTGATTGCCAAATAGAATAATGACAATCGGGAGCTGATTGTCCTTAATGTTTGGCACCCCCTGCTGCGGTGGTAGTAGACGACTGTGTTTTAGCATGTTTAGTGTGCTATCAAACTGGGAAAATGTAACTGACGTGCTAAACGGCTCCGACACCAATAAATGTCATTTTTCATTTCGAATTTCGATTTCGACGTCGAATATAAAATGATTTTTGTTTAATTTGCAGATAAAAAGTGGCAGCAATATGCGAAAGACAAATAAATGCTTTGGCGGCATCAAGGAGTGGTGCATCGCGTGGTGGCATTCTGGCCGCGAGGATTCTGATGATTTTGTATACGAACATGAGGATCCCTCTGATTTAGGGTATGCAACACCTGTAACCATAGAAACTCCTTTACAAAGCTCCGTATCCAGGTAGTAAAAGCCAAAATATTACAAATATGTAATTGTTTGTTTTATATACGTACAACGTACATGTGTTTGTGTACATTATATATATACAACTAAAAATCGAAAGTGAACGTTAATTGTAGCGCGTCTTAGTCGTCGTAAAAATGTGATCTTAAAAATATTTTTTGGAACTGTTCTTGTTAGTGCTAGTAACGTGTAAGGAATGATTTTTGAACAAAAAAAAAATTGTTTTATGTTGGTTCGACCTGTTCATATGCACCTAAGCACTGAATTTATCGCACAATGCACATTAAGATATGGAATTTTGCACAACATTTATTATTTTGCACTATAATTTTAGGTAAACGTCAAAAATGGCGCCATATTGGCGTGCCTTAATTTCCGTAAAACAGCTACAGCTACGGGCAACTAATTAGAAACGATTATGGACGATCTATATTATTTAGTTTTCACCTAAGTAGCACTTTTTAATCCATGAAAATACACAATTATTGTAAATGTCAAGAAGAAAGTGTTTTTTTACGGTCAAGAAAAGTGTAATTTATACATTTATGTCGATAAGTATTTAAAGATCAGATACCGACTATGCATCGTAAATAAAAATAAATGTATAAATAATCGGTGACCTTACTAATTTGGAGTTAGGTACTAAGACTCAATTAAAAACTCCAATAAATAAAGTTGATTAAGGTCCACTTCTGGGGAAGTAAAATCTACGTAAATAAGAATCGATCAAGTTAAATAGCTTTTTTAAAACGGTCGTCTAGTGAGACATATTTGGCCGTATGCATTCAACTTAATGAAGTGCTAATATTAATAAAAGGTTGAAGTAAATACTAGTACTACCTACTAGTAGAAGGTAATATTTAAAGCATTTACTAGATTTTTGGTATGCGTAACAATATGTTTTAATTTGCTAGCACATACTGGATTCATCCAAGTAAATACTACCAGTTCATCAAAAATTGGTAGTATAGGTATACTATTATTTTGTAATATTTCTCAATCGTTATTGCAATAAAATTATGTTGAAAGCCAGTAGCTTTTATCGCAATTAACTGTTTCTTTAATTTTTGTTTTATATACAATCTCGTTGGGTTATTTATTACGCAACGAGCACGCATAAGAAAAAGCCATTACAAGCGAAGCTTCTCCCACTAGTCAAATGCAATTTGTGAGAATTTCAAAAGAGCGTACCGTACTTATGAAAAAGTCACAACAACCGTCCATTAAAAGGGAAAAGTTCGAAGCTATGCAATCATTTACTATTGAATAGAAGGCTATGACCGGTGTCCAACTATTGGAAGAGCAAATTAGGAAGAGGCTCAACAATATGACAGATGTTGAAAATAAGGCAGACCTAAGAAACCGGGAAATAGGCCCATAAAGCTCAAAGAATAGAAAGTGATTTTTTTTTAGCTGTTGAAAGAATCCAGGATCTCCAATGTATCTTAAAAAGATCCTAGTAATTGCTTACCAATAAAGTATTCACTTAACCAGTTAACCAATTAGAATCGGTAACCTTTCGCTTCTTATAAGACCTGCTTCAAAATTAGACTCGCGACTGTAATCATTCTTGATTAAAGTTGCAGAATTTCGTAATTAACACAGAAAAGTATTTGCTAGCAAATTTTTAAGTTGCTATTCACCAAAAAAAAAGTACTTCCTACTTTTTATGCATACGATATGAAGTATAGAACTAGTAAAATTCGTCCGCATCTAGTAAATACTATGTCCTCTAGGAAATTCTTGTTCTCCAGCATTGTCCAGTGGGTAAATTCAGCATCTGTTTGGGGAACTTCAATTAAAAAACTTCATAAAATAGTGGTTGCATGTGAAATACATGCGACCATACGAATTCGTACAATCGCATGTATTTTGCATGTGGCTTTACCATGCAACCATCCGACAAAGTATCGCATGTAGTCCCAAATTATATGCGACTTGCTAGTACACGGCATGTGAAAAAGACACATGTTTCCATGCAACCTAGGTGTCGCATGGGGTCACATGTAAAGGTTTTTTCAATAAGAGCGCTACAAAAGTTCTTTTAAATAAAACAAAAACGGTTTTGGATATCAATAAAATTCTTTATTTTTGCGAAAGTACGTTCGATGCCATTTGCATGGCCACCACGGGCACGCTTGCAGAAGTCTAGACGCTGAACTTAATTTTCGACGGTTTTCAAGCATAAATCGGCCGATACTGCTGCAATTTCACGTTCGATATTCGTACGAAGTTCAACAATCGTTGCTGGCTTGTTGGCATAGACCATAGACTTGACGTAGCCCCACAGGAAATAGTCTAATGGCGTCAAATCGCACGACCGAGGCGGCCAAGCGACTGGACCATTTCGTGAGATAACACGTTCTCCAAACTTGGTTTCCAATAAATTGATTGTGACATTCGCTGTGTGGCTTGTGGCGCCGTCCTGTTGAAACCACATGTCCTCCAAGTCCATATCATCCAATTGGGGCCAAAAATATTCGGTTATCATTGAACGGTAGCGATTCCCATTCACAGTAACGTGCCGGTCTTGATCATCACGGAAGAAGTACGGCCCAATGACGCCGCCGGCCCATAAACCACACCAAACCGTAATTTTTTCGGGATGCAATGATGACTCATGGAGTACGTGTGGATTGCTGCCTGACCAATACCACATATTTTGTTTATTGACGAAGCCATTCAGCCAGAAATGAGCCTCATCGCTGAAGACGATCTTTCGATGAAAATCCGAATCATTTTCAAGTTGTTGCTCAGCCCAATTCACGAACATACGACGCTTCTGGTGGTCAAGCGGCTTTAGTTCTTGCGTCAATTTAATCTTGTAAGGATGTAGGCCAAGATCTTTTCGCAAAATTGGCCACAACGACGTCACAGAGATGCCCAACGCTTGAGAACGACGTGTGAGAGACACATTTGGGCTTTCTTCAACTGAAGCCTCAGTGGCAGCAATATTCTCGATACTACGGGAACTTCTTTGTCTCACTGGCATGGGAACATTTTGTACTGTGCCTGTGGATTCAAACTTTTCCAATAGACGCTCAATTGTTGGTCTGCTAGGACGATTATGACGACCATAAATTGGACGTAGCGCTCTTAACGTTGAGGCCACTGACTCCGAATTTGGGTAGTAAATTTTAATAATTTCGACTCGTTGTTGGCTCGTATATCTTTCCATCATGAAATGGCATACCTTACTGAAGAGAAATGTCAAAAGAGCGGCAAGAAATATGGCGTCGTTTGCTGTCCCTGTCGCTCTACTTTTGTAGCGTCCCTGTTAAAAAAACCCTGTATTTGCGACACTACATGCAACCGTCCCAAATATGAGTAGTACACGACATCTAAATCACATGCAACCATTGTGACTGATTTTGACGTCAGAATGACGTCAGATCCGCATGTACACGCAACCATTTACATGTCGTGTACTACAGGCTTAAGAATAACCACACAGTTCAAACGGCCAAATAATCCGAATTAAAAAAAAGAACAATCATTGACAAGGAAATGGGAAAGAGATCCCTGTCTCGTTATAAAATGATGAATGCAAGCGTTAGTGAATCGTTTCTAATTAGTTACTCGTAGCTGTAAATTTTAGGAAAAGTCAAAAATGGCCCCATAAATGGCGTCACTTGATTTCGGTAAAACAAATATGTATGTACTGTACTTGGACCAAGGTTCGGTAAAAAGGTATGCTTTCACCTTTTTTCTCATTCTAACTTGAGCTTTTAAGTATTGAACTTGCTCCACTTAAAACACACCATACTGCTGCTCTTTGTAAAACATTTGATTTAGAACATTTAAAATAATTTACCGGCGAATTTAAAGCCATTTTAAGAAAAAAATGTTTTTTTTTTACAAAATAAGTAAATTAATATTTAAAAAAAAACTCTAAAAATACTGGTAAGTAAAACGTCAAGCGCCGCCGCAACACCTGAACTAGAACTCTCATATTTCATACTCGCTGCACTTACGTATTTTGCAAAATTCCATATTTAACGCACAATTATCTAAATTTTAGTTTTATTATACTTTCTTAAATGTTGCGAATATAAATTACAAAAAAAAAAATAGAACGAAAAAGAAACATTAAGTTGTGTTTTGGCTTGAAACTGCTGTTTTTTGTTAGACTTGATCTGTGTACGAAACTTCAAAAGATGTCATTTCTAAGAACCGCAAAAAAAAAAAACAATTTTCTATTTCGTCCTTTTTTCCCAACTAGATGCACATCAATGAATGTCATTCGTGATCCATATGGTACGGTGCGCCCACCAAGCATGATATTACCCGATGTATCACCAACTCCATTACGACCACCGCTTACGCCTCTTTCGCAACTCCAAGAAATCACGGGACCACGCGATTCGCGCTCACTACCAAATAGCAATCGGCTTGGCTCTCGCTCTGTCAGCCAAGACTCTGTCTATACAATTTTAATACGCTTACCATCGGATGGCGGAAAAGCGGGTGACGAACACGCCCCATCGATTAAAATGATCCAGGATGATGTTCCTCTGCCCGTAATGTCGGTACCACCGAGACGGCAATTGCCATCACGTGACTCGGAATACAGCTTACCTGTCGTTCGACGGATGTCGCATGCCGCTCCAGACATCCGAATACCGTTAAATGCGAAAATCATACCAAAGCCATTGGGCAAAACCACACATCCATTGACCGCACGACAAGCGAAGAAGAAGAAAAAGTCCCAAGAGAAGCGACAGGAATCGAAAGCAGCGAAAACTCTTTCCGCCATTTTGTTGAGTTTCATTATAACCTGGACGCCGTACAACATCCTGGTGCTGATTAAACCACTGACCACCTGTTCGGATTGTATTCCTGACGAGCTGTGGGAGTTTTTCTATGCCCTGTGTTACATCAACTCGACCATCAATCCGGTATGCTACGCTCTCTGCAATGCGTCCTTCCGGCGGACCTATATCCGGATTTTGACATGCAAATGGCATACGAGGAATCGTGAAGCAATGGTACGAGGTGTGTACAATTGATAGGGTTTGGTTGTGTATTTTTTTTTCTTTTTAAGTAACTGAGCAATGTAGAAGCAATTTTATTTTGAATTTGGGTCGTGTGAGTACTATTAACCTTTTCTATTCGCCGCACGAGGAGATTTTTCTCAATTCGCCTTGTTAGAAATGGCCGCTTAGTGTCGGTCAATTTTAGTCATGAATTGATTTTATGTAATTTATTTTCATTTTCATTCTTCCCCATCTTCTCTGTCGGGCGGAATGGTAGTAATTTATTTAAATTTCCGTTAGGGATGTTCCTCTAAGGTTTTTGGTTGATGTGTTTTTATTTTTTTGTGTTAACATGTTTTGGCTTCGAAGTAATGGGCGTGTGATTTGTTTTGTTCATAAAATGCGTTGGAATTTTTCATCGTTTGTTAGGCGCTATTTAATATTGGGGGGAAAGGATTTTTCTAAAAGTGACATTTCAAGTTTCTTTTGACAAGCGGAAATGGAAAATACGCCACGTGGGATGTTTGTGTTTTCGAGCCACTGCCGCTGTATTGGAAATTTAGTTTTTTCCAATTTGTTATTCTTTATTATTATTATTGAAGGGTAAGATGCATACCGGGAAATTAAGGTCTATTGTGCCCCCTACAAGTTCCAGGCGAAGGTGTGATACTAGGAGTGGAGCAACCAACACCTTTGGGCTCAAATTGAAATTTTTTTGATGGCGGGGACCCGGGCACCCGCATTTTTGAAAATCATCGAAATCTGACCATATTTTGAAAAAATAGGACCCCTGTGGACCTTTTGGAACATTCAATTCTTCTTACAGCAGACAGCGCCATCGATATCGATCTCTATTTTTTTTTTAACACAGTGGTAACTACTGGGATCTTTCCAATGCAATGGAAATCGGCCAAAATTATTCCAGTTCCAAAATCATCCAAATGTGATGAATTCAGACCGATATCTATTCTCCCATTCTTGTCGAAAGTATTTGAAAAGATCCTTCAGAAGCACTTACAATATTTTATCTTCCACGCAATCTGGTTTCCGACAAAAACATAGCTGTACCACTGCTGTTATAGGTATCTCTGAAGATATTCGCCAATCCATTGATCGGGATAAAGTGTCTTTTAGTCTTACTAGACTTCTCTAAGGCACACACAATTTTGTGTCGCAAATTGTCTGAAATCTATAAATTTTCGCCCTGCGCTGTAAAGTTAGTGTCCTCGTACTTAACACACAGATTTCAAGCCGTATCAATCTCTACCTGACCCTCTACCAATCGTCAGTGGTATTCCTTAGGGATCCATATTAGGGCCATTATTTTTCTCTTTATATGTAAATGATCTTCCCAATTTTATCAAAAATAGCGCAATGCATATGTATGCTGATGATGCTCAGCTCCTATTAAGTTGTCCTCTGGGTTTAATAGAGCACGCTGTACACTCCATAAATGAAGATCTGTCTGATATAGTGCAATGGTCACATCGAAATGGATTACTATTAAATCATACAAAAACTAAGTGCATCGTGTTCTCACGTAAGCCCCTAGATCTGACTTATTTTCCTACAATCACTCTTGACGATGCCCCTATTGAATATGTAGAAACTGTCAGAAATCTTGGTATGACTTTCAATCGCCATTTCACTTGGGACAACCATATTATTATAGGAGAGGGGCGGACTTATGGTGTCATCCGAACACTTTGGGCTACCCACTCCTTCACGTCCTTCAAAACGCGAGCCTTACTAGCTAAAACTCTAGCAGTTCCAGTCCTTATGTATGGTTGTGAAATTTATTCAAATTGTAGCTTTGTATCCAGAAGGAAGCTTAATGTCGCCTTTAATTGCATTGTACGATATATTTTTGGATTACGTAAATTTGATCGAGTTTTGCTATATTCCAAGCAACTATATAATATGACCTTTGATCACCTACTACTGTTTCGAACTCTTAGCCTTTTCTCGGAGATTCTTTTATCACATCAACCTGCGCTTATATCTTTGAAAAAATAAGATTCGCCTCATCAAACAGATCTGCCCAATTGATTCCGCCCCGGCCATCTTGTTTAATATCTGAGCAACAGTTTTTTATTCACGCCACATGGTTGTGGAACTCCTTGCCCCGCTCTCTCAGAAGGATACCTAACACAACTAAACTTAAAAATGAACTCAGAACGTCTGCATTAAATGTTTTGGAAGATGAATAGACAGGAGAGTGGATCCCTAGGAAAGAAAAGGAAAGACCTGCTATCTGCATTAAATGTTTCGGAAGATGAACCAAATCCTGAACTTTTTTTAAATGAACTGATTTTCTTGTAATTTTAAAGAGTTTTTATTTATTTAAATTTTGTAAGCAACTGAATTACACATTAAAAAAATAAAAATAATCCTGCAACAACAACACCCCCCCCCCACCATTTTAAACCCCCTTTTTTCGCCAGATACCCCTTTTAGGACCCTTTCCGTTCCATTATTCCTATTGGAACTGGTTAGAGAGAGAGATTTGCTCAGACGTAGCCCAAGTGAGAATTGCCTAGGTCATAGCCAGTGTGACCATAGTGGAATATAATATTCCACTAGTGGACTATTTTAGACCTGCAGAGAATATATATATTCCGAAAAATATTCGCATATAAAAGTGGAATATTTTTTTCTTTAAAATGAATATTTAGAATTTAGATAACAAAATTTTCTTCATAAAATAGAAATAAATTCTTCTCCTTTTCAAATCCCGGTGGACTTTTATGCCGCATGTTTAATATATTTTGTACACAAGAAAGGTTTACTGAAAAGAAACAAATATGCGCGTTGCATCCAAAAAGATTCAGATTGGTTAAAAAAATTAAAAATGAACATGAAGCTTTTTAGTTTTAAAATTAATTACATAACATACATAATCAATTATATTTTGTAGGTTGTAGGAAATGTTTTTCTTTCATATTCTGAGGTTTTAACTTTTTATTCCACATTTAATACCAAAATTTTCTGACTAGGTTATTACAACAACCTCAATAAAAGCTGCCCGAATTTCTATTAGTTGATTTTATTAAGGTCGTACTGTACCAAGTGGAATTTGAGAGATGCTGATGGTCACACTGCTCATAGCACGTCATCCAGGCCAATTTCCCTGAAAAATCTCCGCTGTAAGTTGGTTTTTACATAAGCACTTGAACCTTGGGTTAATATGTTCTGGAGTTTCACTGGACTCATTGCAGAATCTGCGTGAGTCTTCATCTGATAGACTCAGCTTCCTGAGACGGCCCTTAAGTTTACAATGCCCAGAAAGGAACGCAGTCAGAATGCGGAACTTGCTTTTGTCCAGGCTTATGCCAGCTTTGAATGTCTTCAGGTAGTAATTACCCAGCAATTTTTTCGCTTGTCTTAGACCCTGAATTTTTGTCCAGAACTTGGCCCTGTTTGTCTTCTCCAGTGATCGAAGTTCCCCTTTTAAGGTTTGAAAGAAAAGTTCCAATTGGTTTTCCCACAAAATGAAATTGCTAACTACATTCGGGAACAATGCATTTGAAGCAAGAATATACTTAGATAATATTTATAAATAAAAAAAAGGAAATGTATTGCGGCAGCACTAGTGAAAATACAAAATAAAAAAAAGCCACATATATACTGTAATTTAAGTAAGTGTCTAGGTATACAATATAGTGAATATGCAGATAAATCAATTTCAAATAATAATCAGAAAAAAAACTAGTTAAGCGCAATCAAAATCAAAAGAAAATAAAAAAATAAATAATTAAATAAATTATGCTTAGTTCTGGAATTGATTAAATTAATTGTGTTTTAATTTTTCACATTTTGGTTACATTTTGTTACATCGAAGGGAATCTGTTCAACCCTTCTGTCAAAATTAGTTCTGTTTGCATTTTCTCATGTGACTACGAGTATATAAAAAATAACAATTTAAATTTAGAAGTAAAACCATTTGTACTAAGGTAAACAACAACAACAAACAAAGAAAATTAATAATAATAATAAAAAATATATAATAATAAAAGTATTAATATATATTTATTAAAATTAAAAGGAGAGCTTTAATTAATTTTAATCTAATTAAGAATAATTCTAGTAAATTTTAAATTTATAAATTGAAGGTGATGTGAGTTAAAATTAAGTTTAATAAATAAAGCGATTTGTTTTTTTTTATTTTTATATTTGGATTTTGCACCATCATCACTCGATACCATACTTTATGTTTATAAAAAAAATGATTTTTATAATTTATTTAGCATAAAGCTCAAATACATGTATTTGAAAAAAAAAAAGACACTTATAAAGAGTTGACATGGCGTAGCTATGTAACAAAATGTATTGTAAATAAAATAAATTTTTAAGTTTCCAACCACCCAGATACGAGTAGACCCGAGAAAAAAACTTTACGAACAAAATAATACGCACACTGACGGTTTTTTTTTACAATTTAACCTCAAAACTATGTTTATGTGAAACTTATAAAAAAATGTTTTTTATAATATGTAATACCTACTTTTTGGGAACGAATTGTTTTGTAGATTAGTTTGAAGGCGGATTAGCAAAGCGCACGTTTCTATCGGTTTGGTTAGAATAATAAACTCCAAGGGGCTTAGGGGCTACACTAGGTAAGTGGCAATGCTCTTAAAAGTGGTTTGAGATCTCTTTGTCAATGTCTTGTTACTCAGGAGCTGGAAGTGCTGTAGCTGTTGTTTATTGTTTATTTTCTCTTGATAAAGAGATGGGCTTTAACGTTTAACGGTGACTTAAATCTATTTGTCCCTTAATTTCGGAAAGTATAGTTTCTCAGCTTATCTGCTCTTGGGTTCGTAACATTTATCAACAGACGAGCATACATACAGTGACGGACAAAATTATTGGCACAATGAAGGGTGAGAGGTAAAACTTTATTTTAATTAATTTTTAAATTTATTATTCATCAATCAATTTTTAAATAAAAATTAAATAAAAATTCCCCATACAAATAAAGTTCCACTTGCACTTCACATCCATTTTCCAATGGACACCAGAACTTTTACGCGTGGATCACGATATTTGTACTTATTTTCAGAAGACATTTCATTTTAGAACAAATTTACAGGAAACACCGTTATCTTCCATTGAAGTATTTCGGTCTGCGAGTTCTTACCCGAAGAGGTAATTTTTATCGGCAGTTTCACAAAAGAAAGTCAAAATGGGCGTTAATTTGCGGAATCAAAAAAAAAACGTATGAGGAAGTCGGGAAAGTTGTAGGACGAAGTTGTTTTACTATTCGCAGTGTCGTAAAACGCTTTCAAAATACAATAGTAAAAATTAACAAAGTAGGATACATAGTGACCGTCGGCGAAAGTTTACTGCAACAGAAGAAGCCCAAATTGGGCGAAATTATAATCATCAGCGATTGCAGCACAAATCAGAGACAAATTAAATAAAGGACATGTATCCAAAAACAGTGTATAGAACCTTACATCGCGCTGGGTACAAGGCAATAGTTACAAGAAGAAAACCTCTTATTAGTAAAGCAAGTAAAAAAAGAGATAAGAGTTTGCACACAATTCTAAAAATAAGCCTGACGAATTTTGGACTCAAGTTTTATTTTCTGATGAAAGTAGGTTTACCATCTTTCAATCAGATGACAGAATATTAGTATGGAGAAACCCCAACACAAAATTAGATGAACAGAATCTAAAATGCACGGAAAACACAGTGGTGGCGGAGTTATGGTTTGGGGATGTATGAAAACCTAAAGAAAACTCCGCAGAAGTTATGTCCGAGGAAAAATTTCCATTTCCAACAAGATGACCCCAAACACAACGCTCATGACATTCGCTTGTGGATCATTTACAACATTCCCTACATCTTACCACATGCCCCACAATCTCCTGACCTTAACCCCATCGAGCACATGGGAGGAGCTGGAGAGCCGTATACGGAAGCATACAATTACCAACAAGAAGACTGAAGATGGTCTTAAAAAATATTCTGGAGATTCTGTTCCCTCGCACGGGATGGTACAAAAGTGGTTCACTGAATTTCGTACGATCTTAAAAGACACTGACCGCCTAGGATGTCCAAATGAGTCACAATGGAAGAAATGGTCAAAAAATCCGGGACCCCAGTTTTCAATAAAACTCCGATTTTGACGCATTTTGAAAATGGCCCTTTTTTCAATTTATTTTCATTTCATGTTTCTTTTACTTGTAAAACATTGTACTTTACTCTTAAAACACACCCATTTTGTTCCAACAGTGATGAAATCAACGAAGTATTTTTGTTAGTCAGAATTTCCCTTCCAAAAACTCGTTCTGCATACATGCTTTTTTTTATCTTTGTTATTTTTTTTCCAATATTTATATTATTTTAAGTTCAGCAATAAGATACAGTTTTTCGAAAAATTGCATTTTTTCCTACAAATACAAGTGGGACCCCTTTTTTGCTTCTGGACTCCTTTTTGGACGCTTTTTTAAATTTGCTCGCGGCAACCCTGATTCGGGTGCACTTTTCAAAGCAGAATTTGGAACTCTTGAAGCGTAATTCAAGTGAACTTTTACGGCGGTTCGAAACAGTTGATGAACTCTGGATACACCACTACACGCCAGGAATGAAAGAACGATTAAAACAGTGGACTTCTTCGGGCGAACGTGCAGCAAAAAGGCAAAAAGGGGTTCGTCGGCCGGAAAAGCCAGGGCAACGGTTTTATGGTATTCTCACGGCGTAATCTTCATTAACTACTTGGAAAAGGGAAAACCGATTACTGGACAGTACTTTGCCAATTTATTGGATAAATTTAGTGCAGAATTGATGGAAAAACGGCTCTTTCATCACGATAATGCACCGGCTCATTAGCGGCCGCAGTAGCAACAGTAAAATTTGCTGAATTGCGCCATGAACTGCTTTGATTATTTCTTGTTCCCTAATTTGAAAAAAATGGCTCGGCGGAGAAAGATTTTCTTCGAATGATGAGATTGCCGATGCAACAAATGCCTATTTTATAGGGTTCGAGAAATCATATTTTTTGGAAGGGTAACAAAGTTGGAAAATCGTTGGGAAAAGTGTATCGCGCTAAAGAAGACTATGTTGAAAAATAAATTAAATTTTGAAAAAAAAAAATGTCAAAGTCACTGACTTATCGAACAGCCTACGTACATGGTTTTGTTTGAAATCATTTGTTGTGTCAATAATAATGTCCATCACTGTACTGTATGTCCGATAGTGTTTTTCCTTAACCCTTGCGACTACACCTAATTAAAATTCGTCTTGTCTACACCCGGCACACCCGGGTGTACCATACAAAATGCATGATCGTATGGAGATGACTGAAATAGGGCGAAAGTTAACAACGAATATACATGCAAAAAAAGAGTATGACACATTTGACTTTTGTTATTGTTCAATTTCTTTTATTTATTGTAATTATATTATGAAAAATACTAATGAAGGGGAAAATTAAACAGCAAAAAAAAGTCAGTCTAACAGTAAGCACAGGTAGTATGATCTGTACTGTGCTCGTTACAAGCTTCTGCGTAAAAAATGTGTACACCCGCGTGTGCCAAGTGTATATTATAGTGAAATCAGGCTTGAACTCCTTCTAACTAAAAAAGTATTAGCCAGAAACACAAGCATACATGCGCAATATTTTCGAAATAAAGTAGGCGGGATGTACTGAGCGCTACAGCGGGCAGAAATGTGAAGAAGTATATGTTATGATACTCTCTTACATAGAAAGAACACCCGGGTGTACTGGTGTAGACACAAGGGTTAAGAAAAGAATGAATTAATTCGGTGAAGCATTAAGAAGAACCCTTCACAAATCGGTCTTTAGACAAGCCGCAAACGTTTACGATAAGCATCAACTTACTACTTTTCCTTCGGTTACTCATTTTAAAAAGTAGAAGTAGTAGTATTGAATTTATTGCATCATTAGTTGTTTCTTCCAATTATAATTTTTTTACTAATTCTATTTAGCAATGGCGAAACTCAGATTGACAAATTCATGCGGGGATACATATTGGCAGTTAATTCATTATATTATATTGACAAAGTGTCAAGTGAGAAGAAGTCAGTTCAGTTTTCTCCTTAAAATTAGCCAAAACAATTGTTGAACTCATAGCCACCATTGGAATAACTGCTCCTTCATTTTGAATAGTAACTGACATTTGGAGATTATTTTTTCAAATGCTAATTTAAACCGCAATATATCCTCCGAATGGATAGAAATGTGTACGCTTTCGGACAAATGTCTTAGAAATTAGTTAGATCAGTATATATAATTTTTTTTATACAACAAAAAAAAAAAATCCAAAGAATAAATAAAAAGTAATTTCATAGAAAATACAAAAAACAAACAAATTAACCACCAACGCAAAGTAGATAGATAAATAAATCTTAAAACAAATTATAACAGAAAAATAAAATACCTATATAAATGTTTAAAGGAAAATTCTAATTAAATTGTAAGTCAAACCAAAAAGCAAAATAAATTCATATAGCAATCTAAAAGAAATTTTAAATCATTAAAAAAAATTACGTATAGAAATACATATAAACATAGTAAAAAAAAATTCACATCCGATTAATCCACATGTACGGTTACATAACTACTGACCTTGACGGCAGTCTTATGAACATTTTTTTATTTTGTGAAATCACTCGTTTTTTACATAAAATAATAGCATATTATACATATTTACATAGAATAATATTACGGGTAATGCGAAAAACAGCAGCAAACACACAAATAAAAAAATATAAAAAAATAACTAAAACAATATGTCTTGGAAAATAAATTAAAAAATAAAAAAACACAAAGAATTAAGTAATTTATGTATGTGGAAGTATTTGTATACAATATGTATATGTATGCATGTAGTTTATAGGATGGTAAGTACATAAACAGAATAAAACCAAAAAACAAGTCAAAAGAAATATATTATATATGTATGTTTAATAAAAAAACGGTGTTTTTTTTTTCTTATGAAGAAGTGCGGTTGGGTTGAAAAGGGGGATGATTTTCAGCAGTTCCTGGGAAGGAGTTGACGATGCCCACCTGATATACAGATAAAAGGAAGTATTCGCTGGAGGCTTTGCGTTTATATTATTTTTATGGGAAAAGCAATAATAAGAAGGAGCAATAAAGTTAAAATCAAAAGCAAAGCAGTCATGTCACAACTCTGGGTGTGTAGGTTCGGAGAGGTTGATGGGTGCTGTTTTTTTTATAGTCACTGTTCTCTTGGACCAACAATTCGGTTTGTTGTTATTGCTCTGAGAAACCTGTAAAGAAGACGCCACCCAGAAAAGGTAATGATGTAAGTAGAGGCTTCTTTATATATTTGGATGAGTCTTAGAAGGCTTTAAATAAAAGGATATACATATTATACATACATCCATATATCTTTAATGGATTTCTACACTCCTCGACAACTGGTTGAGACACCCCCCTGATTTCGGCGTCTTTCAATAATTTTGGTCCGTGTGTGCTGCAAATATTGCTGTTAGATAATCATTGCCAATTTCTAGGAATATTCTTATCACTTTAAATCCTTTTTTTCCTTAATTTTCTAGGAATTTAGGTTAGGTTAGAAGGGCTGATGAGAATGATAACAACCCCATCACACTTAGGTCCATGTGGACCCATTGTGATACTCATGTTGTTTTCCCGTCCGTGGTATTAGTTCCTGTGGGCACCGTGGCGCAAGTGGTTAGTGCGTCGGACTACTGAGCCAGCGGTCTTGGGTTCGAATCCCGCCGCAAACACCAAAAAGTTTTTCACAGTGCCCACCTCTTTCGAATGTCTGACAATCATCAAAGAATATCATTTGTCACGATTGAGCTTCTCAACTCGCCGTTCGGAGTCGGCAAAAAACTGTAGGTCCTTTCCATTCGTGCAAATATATAACACGCACACACAAATGGTTGCGAGAAGCAGGCCCAGGTTCACGTCGAGCTGTAGCGCCAAACTAAGTAAGTAAGTATTAGTTCCTAGGTTCCAGCCATCCAGACGCACTGGCAAATTCAAGTGTGACCGATGGTGATCCATCCGATAGCTCGTCGATGTCCTCGAAAAAGAATTTGCCCAAGGTTTTGTTTCTAAGTTGGCAGAGGTAAGGGCAGTGACAGAAGAAATGGGCTGTGTCCTCATGAGCCGCTTCATCACCACACCCTCTGCAGGTGTCATCATCATTCAGGCGTAGTTTCTTCATGTGGTTTCTTAGAGTGTTGTGGCCAGTTAGCACTCCTTTTAGCATTGACAACGACTTCCTGTCTTTTTGTAGGAGTTTCCATGTTCTTATTTTGTCGTATTCTGGCCACAATCTTATTGAAACCTTGCTACTGATCTCCACCCGCTGTTTGCCTCAATTACTGATCTTTGTTCAATTTTGACCCGAAGGTTATAGAGTAGAGGTTTAGTCGTCCCATCTGATTGTTCTTTATCTAGAGCTGAGCCCTTTCGGGCCAGTTCATCTGCGGCTACGTTGCCTGGTATCCCGCTGTGACCAGGGATCCAGCAGAGTCTTACATTGTGCTGCGTGCCGAGAACCTTCAGCTCTTCGCGGCAACACTTTACAAGCGTTATTTGCGTAGCAGCTATTGCTTTTATGACTGCCTGGCTGTCAATGTAAGTAGTGATATCCTCTCGTGATATTATTATCATTGTCACTGCTAGAACCTCAGCTTGGAAAACGCTGCGGTGATCTGGGAATCGTTTGGAGCTTCTTATTCCTAGTTCAACCCGCTCCTATACCTATGTAGGTGTATTCGTGTATGCCTTAAAGCGTATGGATCTTTCAATAGTACTAACTACATCGTGTAGCGCATCTAGAGCGTAAAAGAGTTCTTAATAATCTCATCAGGCAGGCTAAGAGAAAATCGTGGAAGCAATTCTGCGAAACAATCGAAGGGTCTGGAGAAGTATTTAGGCTAAGAAAGTTGCTTTCAACAGAGGCAAGTGCTCCTAACTTTATCAGGAAACGTGATGGGATGAGAACAGTTTCAAAGTACTAGAAACCTTGCTGGGTGCATAAAATGCTAGGTACAAGAACCATTAAATCCACTCTCGGGAACAACACAATAAGGAAATCAGTTAGCAGAGGAGTGCCCTCAAGGAGGAGTCATATCACCCCTTTTGTGGGTCCTGATCCTGAATGATGTCCTTAGCAAACTGCGCTCTGATGGAATCTGCGGCACCGCTTACGCTGATGACGTGGTTATTATAGTTTAAAGCAAATTTACTTACCCACTGAGTGAAATCACGGAAGCCGCGTTGGCGACTATCAGTAAATGGGCAAGGAGGTGCGGGCTTTACGTTAACCACACCAAAATGAAACTAGTTCTTTTTATCGGAAAGTACAAGATACCAGCATCCAAGCTCTCCAAGCTAGACCGTGCTAAACTCTGTCTATGAACTCATGCAAGGTATCTTGGTATTATTCTAGATAGAAAGCTTAATTGGATTAAAAATTCACAGGATAGAATCAGAAAGGCGTATAGTGCGCTCTTTATCTTTAAAAGAATAGCAATACGAATTTTGGGGCTCAAGCCGGCAATGATGCGTTGGCTTTACGCAATGATCGTGTGCGGGGCACTTGTCTGGTGGAAGGTAGCTCTCAAGAGAAGCATATTAGAAAAATCAGCAGCGGTTCAGACAACAGACGGTTTTGCCATATGCACAATACCCACAGTGGCACTGGATACTTTTCTGCATCTTATGCCACTCGATCTGCATACAATGCACCTAGCAAACAAGAGTGCGATTAGACTCACTAGCTTAGGCTACTTCAGAAGAAGAAGCTATGATCATAGCACATCCTCCCAGTTCTAGACTTCAATACACCGTTCGAAACGCTGTACCTGATGGAGAGAGAAGTTTGGGAGAACACAGCGCATATACGACAAACACACATTGCGGTCTACACGGATGGGTCGAAAGCCGACAATGGCACGGTCTGTCTCAAGAGAGCCGGAGCTAAATACGTGTCTTCCAGATGACTGTAGTGTATTTCAAGCAGAGGTCCTAGCTGTACGGCGGAACTGTTGGTAACGAAGCGAAGATTAGTATGGATAGGGTTATTATCATCTACATCGACAGTCAGTGCGCGCTCAGAGCATTAGAATCGTGTATCGTTAAATCGGCAATTGTGGAAGGATGTTGCAATAAGCAAGCACAACAGGGTCAAACTATGTTGGGTGCCTGGACACTTTGGCGTAGAAGGAAATTAACTTGAAAATGAGATGAGTAAGGAATGGGGGGACACTGCCTATAGCGGAAATGGTTACGAACATAGTACCCCCATCATGCGGTATCAGGGCAAAAACTTAACAACACAATCATAAGTATGGCGGACCATAGATGGTCAAGAATAGAGGGACACAGGGTATGCAAGGCCGTAAAAGGACCAAGGTTATCCTTGGACTGAATAGGGCAAAGCTAAGAACACTAATAGCAATACTCTCCGGGCATTGTCTCATGAGGAAACATGCCAAAAGAATGGGACTCTCAAACACGGACGAATGCAGATACTGCAATGACATGGGAACATCGGAGGATATAAAACACATCCTTTGTAATTGTCAAGCTATTGCTCGTTCTCGAAAGAAATTTGTAGGGAACTATATTTCTCTAATACACTGGAAGGGGCTGGCCACGATAAAATCTTAAAATTTTGCAGAGAAATTAAATGTTTAGATGTACGATAGATGTTTCGGTTTAGGTGCCATCATACATGGGTCCCAGGGGATTGCGATGGACCCATTATGGTGCTTTGTGTTTTGTGATGGCTCAGCCTCATAGCTCCTTTCAACCTAACCTAACAACCTAAAACCTAAAATTCAAATCTTGCTTGACAAAGATTTGAAAGAAGATATTATATCGTGTTTTAAGCAATGCTGGCGCTCTACGTAGTAGGGTAAGGTGGGGAGCATTCGACGACGGACTTTTTCGATTGCATAAAGATGGTTAATTTCTAAATAAAATGTTTGATGATCAATTTCGCTGCACTGTTCTCTCGTACCGCACACGATCTGTTCTTCTTTGAAAATCCCCAATTTTTAATTTTTTTTAGTGATTTTTTGTAAAATTAGCTTAGGCACGAGATAAATGTTATCGAATTGTTTCTTATTGCATTTCTTCGGTTGTCATTATTAAACCTTTCTGTGTCTTATCATTTAAGTTTTCGCTATACATTTAGTTTAATTATTTTTATGTGTTTCGGAGAAATACCGAGCATGGGGCATTTTCGATGAGGGCATATGGGGCAGCTTCGATAAAAGCCGAAAGTTCCTCATGTTGCATTTTAGTATGTTATAATAATTTCAGACGGGATTAAAATTCGATAGCATTTTCCGAGAGATTCGTTCATATCGTTATATCGACGAAAATATACTTAAAAATATATTTCAAGCTATATAATGCTATATAAAGCTGTTCGAAAGTATGATTTGAATTGAATTGGCGTCTCCTCGTATGGTTAAAAAAGCCATCAAACCCTTTCACAATAAATCCACAAAACACCTGCTCCTCAGTAGGAATGATATCAAGAGATTTGTCGGATTTTTAACAAGGCATTGCCATCTTCGATATTACCTAAACAAAATAAGTCTCATTCAGGAAACTAAATATCCTCTCTACATGGAACACGACGAAACTGCGGAATTTATTCTATGCCACAGCATGGCACTCTGTGCCCTCAGGATACAACGTTTTCCCCGAGAAATCCTAGCTCCCGGAGAAATTCTTAAAATCTCCACCAGTAAGATCCTCAACTTCATCAAAAGAGCTGGATCTCTGCGGGTTCCCCTAAACTGACTATGCGGTACAACAGGTCTTTTGGGTCGCAGTGCCCTCCGCAAATGGCGGGTCAGAATTTGAAAAAAAAAAATCCTCATGGAAGGTGCGGAATTAAAGTACATAGTCGCATATGTTGACAATGTCGCTGTAGCTATCTCCGGCAGGTATCTTGACACGATTAACGAACTCATGCAAAAGCATTAAACAAGCTCTCAAAAGGGACCAACAAATGTCGACTGGGGGTCAAACCTCAGAAAACTTAACTGGTTCTTTTCACTAGGAAATACATAATCATTCATATTGACCCTTCCTTCTTTATACGGTACCAACTTAGTCTTCACCGACAAAGCAAAGTACCTGGGTCTCATCCTGGGGCCCAATTCCGCAAGCGTGATTTTCTCGCCTGTGTACTCATTTTCAAAACTAACATTCACAGCCTGTGTACACCAATTCGAATACACACAATTCCACAACACGCTGTGAGTTTGAGTGAGTTCAGTGAGTAACTTTGCCTTGAGAGAGTGAGGTAAAATTAGTTTGACATTTGTTTTTTTAATTTTCATGAGGAAAAATAAATTTCTAATATTTTCGTTTCTCACAGCCGAAAATAGAGTCAATAAAATTCTTCACCTGTGTACACGAAATTTCTCAAAAAAACTCACTCTCACGCTTGTGGAATCGAAACAAGGTAGTGTAGAGTCGTTTGGGGTAAGAGTGCGTAGCGGGTAAGAGTACGCAGTGCCATTTTCTCCATCTGTGAAAGAACTAGCAGCAATCGCTAAATGAGAAAATGTGTGCTTCACTAACCGCCAATGATGAACAACTTCGACAAAAATTTTCCATTTAACAGTACAAAGAAAATCACCAATGAAAAAAGAGCCGCATTTTGTTAAAAACAAAGTTAATTTTTAAAAGTGTGTCAGGAAAGCGTGGCAACTCGATATATATATATATATGTGCGTTTGATTTAGGATACAATTTTAGTGGATAATATTATTCGTTCTTAGATTTTCAATACAATGAAAAAAAAGTAGCGTCTAGGGAAAGAGTGCGCAGTCGTTCTGTGGGTAAGAGTGCGCAGTGCTTTCTTACCCAGTATTTAACTATTTATAATAATAACAATTATTTTTAGGCTATTGCCTTCTATCGAAAGATGCAACGAGCACATCACAGTCGCAGGCGGTAGGTGGTAGCTCGTAGCTGAACTATTTTTCTGTTTTTATTTTTCCAGAAAAATGCCTCGTATCTACCAAACACAAACGGTAAGGAAATTGATAATCCAAAGTTGATTTAAAATGGAAGCAGCCCATGAAACGCTGCCGAAGAACTTGGTTTGAGTGAAAGCACAGTTTCAAGCCATTTAAACTACGAAAAAAAAATATAAAATATTTTTGTATGAATTGGTTCCTAAAATATAGTGCTGTTATCTGTTGTAAGTTTTTCAGAATTTAAGCCCGAATTCCAAAATGCGCACTCTTGCCCTGAACGACTATATACATTTTTTCGTGTACACAGCAAAGCTTACGCTTGCGGAATTGGGCCCCTATAGTACAATTATTGAAGTATGACATAAAATAAAAAAATCTTTAAAGCGGCCCCTAGACGCTCAATATTATTGTGCAATAATTAATATTGCGCAATATTATTGACCGTCTGTAGATAATATTGCGAGGTTGTACAATATATTGCGCAAAATCAATATCGGTTTGATATTTATTGTGCAATATAAAAAAATTGTATTGTCTGTAGGTAATATTGCACAATATTCTTTCATTAATTATTCAAATGCTCTGCAGAAATGTGAGTGAGCACCGTGGTGGTAGTGGTTAGTGCGTCCTAGCTCGGGTCTAACACCTAAAGAGTTTTTTCGCCTTTTTTAGGGACGTACTGGACAAATGCCGTTTTCCATCTACTCGAAAAGAGCCCAGAGGAATAGGAAATAAAAGCGTACGCAACGGTTTTGCCAGCGTGGAAGAACACCACTTTAGAACTATGGAAGATATACCATCTGGACCGGCGGATTTATGAATGTTAAGATCTTTAAGTATTCTTTCAACTATACGAGTGCGAAAGTGGATTTGCCCCATGGAGTATTCAACGCTCTCAAGTACAGGCGGAGGCAAAGCGCAGTCTGGAAGCGTTGAGCTCGCTGCAAAATGAGCATCGGAATTGATAACGAGTCAGAATTCTTAATATTTTTTAAGAATGACCAACAATTTTTACTACTCTTTTACTACTACTGTATCATTTTTTGCCATGGTAATGGAAGAATTTCACACGTCGAATATAAGCATTGCAGTTATTTCTGGCTTGTTTAAACTTCTTTCGGTTATCTTCAATGGGGTTGGCTTTCATGCCAGAGAGAATAGGGTTTGAGATCCAAGTCATTTGGTTCACACATCACTAGCTTATTTCATTTTTTACACCACTCTTTCATCCATCTGCGCATTTTGTTTTCTTTTTTTTTAAGGCATCGGCCAGTACAATGGCCAGACAACAAACTTCAGTATCACTCAACATGTTTTCTATACAAATATCAGCCGACTACTAAATTATTGGGAAAAATATTGTATCGTCTAGAGGCCAAAGCAAATAATATTGTACTATTGTACAATAATATTGTACGTCTAGGGGTCGCTTAAGATATTCATTAAAAAAAAGTTATTCGGCATCTACATAAAAAGTGTTAAATCTGTTCCACCCTCCCCTACGTTTGAATCTCCACTGTATGAGAATCGCCAACAATCTTCTTTGGCTTGGTTATGATTCTAGAGATTTCAAAAATATTTCAGTAGCTTTTAACTTAAAAACCAAACAGGTTCCACAGTCACCTTGACATGCAATCGTGAACTGTTCAACTCTAAATATTTCATCAGAACTGTGCAATTGCACCAATTTAAATAGAATTCCCTGATTGACCATAGACGGCAATTGACAGGTAGACCGGGTCTCACTTAAAAACATTCCCAGGCAATTGAATTTGCCCACAGCAATTTGAGTGAAGTGAATTTGTGTTTGTCTGGGTCATTAGTCGCAATTGATCGGCTTCGTGTTAATGGAGGCGGGTGGTCCCTGGTCATCCAAAAATACACACACCTACGGTATCGAATAAATATTTTCAATTTGAAGGGTGGACTAATTTGTGGAACATTTCACAAATTCCCAAAAATATAATCTCCCCCACCCCCGACGGTACACGTATAACGATGAACAAATTACGCCTCAGTCAATGACCGGTTATTGGGAAACCTACCCTTAGCGCGACATTTCATTCTATCAAAGTGCTGCCGGTGTCTCTAATCCTCTCCATACCGACTGACACGAAATGCTGACTGTTGATGTTATCATAGTTGAAACTTATGGCAGGACGTAAATCAATAAGGAAAATATCACCTCACGGAGTCCTGCCACCTACATATGAAGTGTTTTCATGTTTTTTTTTTACTTGTTTCATGTTTCCTATACATGGGCAATAACCTATCACCCGCTGTGTCAACCTCGAAGACACGCAAAGCCAGTCAACGTGCAGGACTTGGCCATGGACACGTTCATCGCACGTATCACGTACTGGGGGTGGGGTTGGAAAAAAGGAATAAGACTTAAAAATACATTTCTGTTTTTTAGACTGTCGTCAGGAGCAGGAGAAGGACGCGACGATGTGAACTTTTGTCCTTTTCCCATCATGCATTTCATTCCAATTTAGTTGCGGCTGTGGATTTTCATATTTCATAATAAATCGAATTAGATACTCGATAAGGGCTCGTGTGTGAGTGTGTACTATCTGCAGGAGTCAGATGCGTCGATTTGCGCTTTCCATCGACCTTCCTCATTACTCTCTCCTATGCCCTTACATCCACGCGATTATCTTGAAACAAAATCAAATGGAACAGGGAACGAACAGCTCCTCCGACGGAGTTTAAAGTTTATCTTTGCATGTAAGTGAATCAATATGTGTCGGTCGGTAATGCAAATTAAATTACCCCCAAGGATATGGGGTCTCAGTCCTCAGTGTGGTGTGCGTGTGCGTGGAGTCTAAGGATAATTTGTTTCGATCATAAAAAAAATCCCCATTATCTTGTATGAATGAAATGTGCGCCTTATGCGTCGCGTTGACGTTAGGGGATGATGGTAGGCTGCTGCTGCTGCTATTATCCTGGTGGTCGTTAACTAGATTTGAAATTTGTTTAAATTTTTTTTTGTTGCTGCACTGGGCGCCAAAAGGCACACACGCGAGAATAATGTACATATGTGAGCTTTAAGGATTGTAAAGCAAATGTGTCATTTAGATTTTTTCCTTTTCTTTATCAGGATCAAATATAAAATTAAGCGACGAAGTGATGATGGGTGGATGTGTGTAATCGAAATTTAGTTAACTTTTTTGTACAAAAGAAAAAGGATCTCATTTTACGTGGTTAATCTGTGTTTTGGAAAACACGCGCATCTCACCTTTAAATGGATGTTGTAAGGAAAATGGAATTGATGAAAAGTGATGGAAATTCTGATTCAAAGAATTTGGCACAGTTGCAGTCCTTACATAGCTTTAACACTCCGTTTCAAGCAAATAGCTCTAATTTTTAGGTCGAACATAAAGCTATAGCAGAGCACATCCCTCACCACTCTGACTGTTTAGTTGAGTTTACTGAAATACGTAATCAGGAGCGAACTCTAACTCGAGGATATCATAAAAGCACCCTCTGGGGCCACAGTGATCAGGGATCAAAGTCCCATCTCACCACCCTAATCTAATCTATTCTCACAACCACATGCAACATGATTTTCCTAAAGACGATGGGATTAGGAAATGCAGCTGGAAAAAAAATGTTCACATCAAACTCAGTTACAAGAAAGACTGGAGCAACGAATCTAGTACATATGTCCATCTACATACCATCAAATAGTACACGTATGGTTCAAGAACTAAGGAAGGAACGGGGGCAGGAGGTTTTGGGCCCGGAACTAAAGTATTCGAACCCATGGGCAGTTACACTTGCATCTTTTAAGCCGAAATCTGCGCTATTGACAGATGTGCCCAATTCAATCTTGAAGACGCGACATAGCAATAATGTCAGACAGCCAGGTCGCTATCAAGGTAATCGGAGCTCATGTCATCAAATCTAGGATTGTCTGGGAATGCCTAGATTAACTCAATAGACTGGGCGAAGGAAACAATGTCACCATCTACTGGGTGCCAGGACACCTGGGGATAGAAGGGAATAAAAGGCGGACAAAATTGGCAGGAAAGAGGCTGCCACACCCTTCGTGGGTCCTCAACCATTCTCTGGCATAGGGGAGCATACTATAAAGGAGAAACTCCGATCACTGGAGAAAGCAAATAGAACCAGGTTCTGGAAAAAAATGTAGGATCTAAGACAGACGTAATTACAACCTGCTGCATTCCTTTCTGGGGGCCATTTCAGGAAGCTGGATCTATCAGATAAAGACTCTTGGAGAATACTCTAGAATACATACTGGCGGAATGTGGGGCTTAACCCAGAAAAGGTTCAAGTGCTTGGGTAAACACCAACTTACAGCAGAGAATCTGCCACTCATTACATCCAGTCTCCTGCTGCGATTTCTCAGCAAATTGGCTTGGTGCTATGACCAAGTCAATTCTCACTTGGACTAGGTATGAGTAAAGCTCTCTCTAACCAATTCCAATTGGAATAATGACGAAACATACCGTTTCTTCGTCTAGGACTTGTAGGGGGCACAATAGACCTTAAGGTCGCGGTGCATCTCACGCTTCAATAATAAATAGGAATAGTTATAACCTCCTGAAACCCATGGTATCATATATGATACCTTGACTAATTTAATTGTTTTCGGTGTCCAATCGAATATTATGAAGGAAGCCCAAGGTAACATTTATACGAAGAACGGGTAACTAAATATATTTATAAATTAGTTTAGCATTGTTTTTCTTGCTTTCTTTCTTTCTTTTGTTTACACAACTTAGTACACAACTGTTTTTTCTTCAAAATAAACAAATAAAATAAATATAAAATTAATTAGTTTGTTAGATATAGACCCAATGTAGAAACCCCCCATCCCACTTCGAAATTTACTCTCAGATAAGCCCGATGAGTGACCATAAGTAACATCAAACACATGGTCATTCTGGTTTTAGCTTGGGTCTCAGGAGGATAAGATTCGCTAACCGACATATCCTTGAAATTTAGTCGACATAGGATTTTGTCAGCAATGTTGTTTATTTAAACATTTACTGCCTCTTGCTGATTTGAAAGTTAGTTTCCGATGTTCTCGAACTCTGAGTTACATAGGAAAACTCATTTCAAAATGGAAAGCGACGGAGAGTGGTGACCGATTTCGAATTTATGCGACTTTTTCAACATCATAATATACTTGAAAGAATTGCTCGAAACTCACAAGCCAACACACGATGAACGATCTTTCAGAAGTCCGTTCAATTACTTGCATACGCTGACGACATTGACATGATTGGTAGAATACAGCGAGCTGTCACCAGTGCCTTTGCGTATAGAAAATGGAGGCTAAAATGGGTTTAGCGGTAAACGAGGGCGAAGCAAAGTTTATGCTGTCAACGAAAAGTGACACTCAACATCGACCAATTGGACATAACGTCATAATAGACAATTACAACTTTCAGATAGTAAAGGACTTTGTCTACCTCGGCTTTGCTATACATACGAGGGCGGTCCGATAAGTACTTAGCCTCACCACCCGATGGTGCCAGTACCGCAAGAGGGATTTACTAACGTCTAAAACATTTTCTTAGACGGCTACTGTCAAAATTTCAGGGGAATCGGACTCGTTTTGATCACATGTGGAAGCCAGCTTGTCCGCGAATTTTTGAATGAGGAGGTCATCGACGCCACGGAGGCCTACTTTGCAGACCTCGAGAAAACCAATTTTTTGGATGGGTTAAAGAAGTTGGAGCATCGCTGGATCAAGTGTATTGAGCTAAAAGGAGACTATGTTAAGATATAAATCGCTATTTTTCCAAAATTTTTGTTTTTCTTTTGTAGGCTGTTTCTTTGGGCTAAGAAGGCAATTGAGTAGTAACGCTGTTTCCCGATCAACTAAGGAGACTATGAAGGGTGGTCCGGTTTGAGAATCAGTTATTATGGGAACTGATTCATTGATTCGTGTTATGAAAAAAATCGTACCGGAGGGGAGGTCTATCTTCAACACCCATTGAGCTACAGGGTGTTTAAAAACGATCCTTCAGAGAAGTTGATACCAACAGTTGTTCAATTTTAATTTCTAGTGTAATAAATTTAAAGCAACCAAAGTAGGCTCGTTTCATAGATAATTAAATAGTGCTTATAAAAGTTAAAAACTATTACCATCCGTACATTTACTTTCGAGATATTGGTCTTCAAACACTGATTTTTTTTTATTTCTTTTAACCAATTTTTGTGAAAATCGCGTTTATCTCGGAAAAGTGTGCTTATATGTAACTTTTTTTTTACTTTTATTATTTTGATGCATCGTAGCGTCACCTACAAATTCACAATAATTTATTTTTAACAGAAAATCAATTTATTTTTGCTTTCACTGGCGAGTGATCTTATCAAAGAAAGAGCACTTGTTTGATTTTTAAGAGCATTTCTGGTAACTCGTAGGCAAGACTCGACACCGATAAAAAGGTTGGATGGCTCAAATTTGGCTCGAACGTCGGCCAATTATCTAGTTTCCAGAGTACCCTTTTCAGTATAGGGTGAGTAGTTTTTCTATGAAGGGTCTGACAACAACATACGAGTCCTGGCAACAACTTTTAATTCCTCCATGGCTGAGCCCAAGGCATTTAAGTCCAAAGAGCCCAAAAGCTTTTAGTCTGTCTGCCTCTTGGCAATTGCTGGGTTAAAAAAACTCCTTGCAAAAAAAAAAATTATAAATACAAAATCGATGTCCCTCGAATGCGAGGAATGCAGACAGGTATACAACCACAAAGTCTATGAACTGTTTCAAGATATGGATGTGGTTAAAAAGTCCAAATCCGTTGACTACAGCGGCTTTGACACATCGAGCCAAATGGAAAACAAAGCTACATCAAAGAAATAAAATGCTGAATAGCAGAATTAACAACTCAGAAAACGGTACTGGCCTATTAAGGAAAACAGCCACAAGAGGAACACCTCAGGGAGGGTCCAGATCATTGAAAAAATCTTCAAGGTTTTCTCTGAAAAAGAAACAAACATTTTAGCGTACGCGGATGACTTAGTAATCATTATCTAAGGCAAAATTATGCCAACGATCTGCGAACTTATGGAATCTGTTCTGAAAGAGCTTTCAAATACAGCAAACTCAGGAAATGCAACCCTGAAGTTCTAACCAAGACTTTGCACTACAGTACTCCACACTATGACCTTAACTTACATGTACTAATTTTTTTTCTCAGTAGGAAAGACTGGCTGTCAAACAAGGTGATCAGATACTAAGAAATAGCACGGCCTAAAAATGAATTTAGATACTGAAGCAGGGATCTACTTAGATACACTAAATAAACGGGTATCGTTCAGACTACCGGATGCATCCAGTGTCTTCCAAGTGGAACTACTGGCGATTGAAAAGTCTGCAATATTCATAAAAGGAATCGACCTCCCTCCGTCGGGGATAGCCATTCTGGTGGATAGTCAGCCAGCTCCAAAAGCAATACAACAATAAAATCAAAAGCGCAGTCCAAAAAAGACACAACGCTCTAAATGTTGGGTACCCGGATATAGCAATATAGAAGGGAAAGCAATAGCAGACGAACTAGCTAGATCAACAATCATGCTGACACCTCCATACTACCACCGATTAAAACACTGTCGACCATGTTACCGAAAAAGAGACCAACACTCTGTGGCTCCACGAACTGACTGCATCACATCTCGTTCTTTATGCCCGAAACTTGATCTTAACTGAATAGGACAAAGACGATGTTACACCTGGATAAACCCTCCATACGATTAATTACTGGAATAATCACAGGACACTGTGTCATAGGTCATATGACAAGCAAATGGCTACCTGAGTCCAACGACATCTGTAGAAGCTGCGGAGATGAGGAAGAAAGCGATTCGATCCAACATTTACTCGGCTACTGCCCCGCCATCCAAGAACGACGCCTCCGCTCGGAAATTTTAAGATATCGGACCTTTCAAGATGCACCAAGAGCAGAAACTGGTTTACGAGTTGGTAAGAACAGGATTTACTCCCCAACTATGAGGGGATTCACAACGGACCTTCGCGTCTCCCAGTGCTAATGATTGCTCGAACAATCACATACTCTTCCTAATCTAACCTAACCTACATCAAAGAATATCTTCTGATTTAAGCCAAAAACTTTGAAGCGAAACGCCTTTTATTTACTTCACCTCCGAACTTGTAGCTCAGGCTTTAAGAACCCTCAGCTTTAAACAAACGATCTCCAATGCCAAAAAGCTTGGTCTAGCGAGCGAGAGGTATTGTACATTCGATGGAGAGATCCCCAGAATAGATTCCTCAAACGACCTTTCACCGATTCCCACGAAACAAGGTTGCAGCCAGCCAGTTGCTTGCCCCTCCAACACAGTTATTTTTTTCCATTCAATATTCTACATGACCTTGCCTCAGGTCACATGTCCTTCAGTTGAATGCGCACCACCAGGGAATCACAAATAAATATTTTCAAACAAAACAAACAAATTTTATTTGTCCATCGGATAAATGGTCGGCGAGTGGATACATACATATACTCCTATGTATCTACATATAAAAAAAAAATCAGACACACAATGAAGCAAGCTCCCTAGGGGCACATGAAAAACATACACACACACCCGTATACGTTAACATAAAATTATTTGTCTATTATGCACACACAACACACAATTACTATGTGCAGTGGAGGGTGGCTACATGCCTGAAACACCAGTACCGCCCTCCTATGCTATTAGCGTTTTCAGTGAACATATCGCGCAACAGCAGGGGATAAGCAGCACGCAGGACATACTCCCGTATTAAAATGATCTCCCACTGCCCACTCTGTCATTGTGTATGAAGCGGATATGATGGTAATCCATATGAACAGCGCTGTTTGCCTGTTTAAAAGGGTGTTGGTCACTACTATCCTTTTATTCGCCCAATTGATGGATTCAAATAAATACCGCTTAGTTCAAGGAAACAGGGGGGTGGGGAGGCGGGGAGGGGTGGATCATTTTGACGGACAGGGGTAGTTATAGTTTGAGTGTAAGCAATGTGTATACGTATAGGGAGTTCGAAATGCTTTTCCGCAGTTCTTTTATGCTTGTAACTTTAGTTTAACATGGGAACTGTACGGTTACGTTACCTATTCGTACTCCGGGACAGCGGAAATTAAAAATCACAACTCAGTTACATCCTTTTGAGAGCAGGATCCATAGTATAGCGCGCGAGTACGTTACGTTGGCTAATCGAATCTCCCCATCTCTCGAAGACAGGATAAAGTAGGATACTGCTTCGATTGAAATTTCCTTCAGCTGTCGTCCCTCATCATGAAGGGATAATGTCGTCGGCTGGAGTAAACGACCGGATATCTGATTACAGCCTTTCACCTTATACCGATTACGTTTGAAACTCTAATGATGGGCTGTGCATCATCACAGAGTGGTGGTGGTGGTAGTGGTGGTGGCATGCCACCGGGGAGTACTGGCCCAGAGGAGTCGGCGGACAGCGAGCTATCAACTAAGTATCGTAAATATTGATTTTTTTTCTTTATGTAGAGCACACGATAAATAAAAAGTGTGAACATTTTTTTTATTGCTTTTTATTTTCATCCATGCCTGGAACAATCGGTTTTTTATCTTCCATATCGATTGAATGAAACGAAATGGTATGCGGCGTCATGTCATATCATCGTATGGAATTTAATGGCATTCATATCCTCTGACTATACCTACCTATACCTAACCTACACACTTTTCAACACGACGAACTTCTGACAGCACCTGCGGAGGCGTTCGAAATCTCCTTGGATGATGTTGACAACGACGGCAACGACAATAGAAGTGATAGCCTAATCAAAAAGCACCCTCCGAGGCGACTGCAAAAGTTGGTCGAGCAAGCGGCAACATCTGCACCATTGACAACCATCGAACATTTGGAGGAGAAACTGGCCAAGGCAGAAGTCAGACGTCAGCAGTACATACAGCAGAGAATCGAAAACATCATAACACTGACAGCAAAGGGAAACGGTGCGGCTGAAGTTGGAGGCAATGTTCAAAACGGCGGCGATGGCCAAAATGATGAGCACAAGGATTGTGGTAATGCGAGCGTTGATGGTGATGGTGGAACTGGCATTGTTACCAGCAACAGTAAGGATGCTAATACTGTGCAACCGACATCACCGGAAACTGCTGTGGCTGCGAACGATAATATTCAAAATGATGATAATCCAACACATTCTTAATAGAAATACATTTTTTCTTTCGTTTCTCTTTTGTTTATACGTACGAGTAGGTGATAGAATTTTACATTGTGCAATAAAATTCCTTTTTAATTCATTGGGAAATGATTTTTTTTATTTCAACGGTGATGCCAAGACTTAGTTAACTATCGATAAAAACAAAGAAAAACGTTCGTTACATGCATATAAAGATTACATACAGTTACGGACAAAACAACAAGACCAGTAGAGAACGTTGTAGAACGTCGCAAAAAAGGCACAGTGATGCTAGTTTAGATAATTTGACTTGTAACTAACTGTACTATAGTTCCAGTGCAGAATCGAGTGAGGAAACACAAACAAATAAAAAAAATAATGCTTACAAACGTGTCAAGACAATCAAAGCGTGTGGCCAAAACAATAAGACCAGACGACTTGTGTGTCAACTTTTATAGTTAACAAAAAGAATATAAATTTAATTTTCTTCTTGAAATATAATAAGGATATTTCACTTAAACTCATAAATTTACGCATCTCGTAGTTCTGTAAATTTACGAGGTGCTTTAAATGAATATCCCTCGGAAACAAGTTGCGTAATTGAATTAGCTGTTCTGCAACTGTCAAAAAACTGTCGCCAAACATATGAAAATGCCGAAAATTAGCGAAAAGAAAAAATTTATTAGATTGAGGAAACTGCGATACATGATTTATAAATTTTGGAGATATTTGCCGAAGGTAACAGTTGTTATTTGTTGTTAAATGAAACAAAAAAAGAAGCCTTTTTAATTCGACATCCAGCAATCGCTCTCACAGAAACTTGGCTTAGTGAAAATCACCACGATGCTGAGATGTTTAATGCTAATCAATACACTGTTTCTCGCAAAGATCGTAACTATGATTTACTTGATTGTGAGAGAGGTGGTGGAGTGCTCGCTGCTGTGCGCTCTTCACTTCATTGCACTAAAGTTGATTTGCCGTCACCAGCTGAAGCTCTCGATGTCGACCAACTAGTACTAAACATCAAATTTGATTGTATTAATGAAATTTTTCTTATTGTTTCTTACATTCCACCAAGTAGTTCGTATGATTTGTATAAAGCTCTCATTGATAATTGTAGTTCTATACTAAAAAGCCGTGAAGACAGTCAAAAAGTTATTATTGTAGGTGATTTTAATTTGCCTAATGTTAAATGGATTTATGATCCTGATGAGAAAATACTTGTGCCTTTTAATGTTATATTTAATCATGATTGTGAAGTTGTTGATACCTTTGCACAATTTGATCTTAGACAGATAAATAATTTTCATAATTCTTTTAATAATGTGCTTGATTTGGTTTTTGTAGATCCGGATTTGTGCGTAGGTATTAACAACTCTGTGGTTTCTCTTTTTCCTAATACAATTCATCATGTCGCATTCAGTTTGCATTTCGAATTTTATATGTATTTTTCACCTGCAACTCCTGTTTCTAACTTCATATATAATTATGCTAGGTCTAATTTCGACTCAATTAATAATTTTCTCAATATAATTGATTGGCAAGCATTATTTGTTAGTGCAAATTTTAATGACTGCTATGAGTCATAATGCTATTGCTTTATACACACCTAAAGTAAAATTAAAAGGTGGCTCGAAACCAATCTGGTTTAATAAAAGAATAATAAATATTAGTAATAAAAAAAAAGGTTTATAAGCAATTTCGCAGATCTAACAATGATCGTGATCTCTACAAACAATATCGAATATTGCAAAAAATGTTTGATACTTTGAATAAATTCCTCTACAATCAGTATTTATTATCTGTTGAATATGATTTAAAATCCAATAGTAAAGGTTTTTGGAAATTTATAAACGCTAAAAAACAATCAAATGGCATTCCTAATCTAATGCGTCACGATGGCATATCTTCTTCTGATCTCTTAGTTGTATGCAACCTTTTTGCTAAACATTTTCAATCCGTTTATTTACATACTACTCCTAACATACCTCTTGGTGATCAATTTAATTACTCCGATAGTCGTGTGAACATTGGTAGTTTAAATCTTTCAACTTCAGAAATTGAAAAAGCTTTATCTACGATTAAAGATGACACACGTCCAGATTTGGACGGAATCGCTCCTATCATTTTACAGAGATGTGCAAAAGTATTTGCTGTACCTTTAAAAATAATTTTTAATCGGTCCCTTAAAAGTGGTGAGTTTTTAAATACGTGGAAGCGTTCTATCATTACACCAATCTATAAATCAGGTAAAGTTTCTAACTATCGCCCTATTTGTAAGATTACTACAATTCCGAAAATTTTTGAAAAACTGATTTATGAAAGATTAACTCCAATTCTTAAAAACGTTATTTCTCCCTGTCAACATGGTTTTATTGCTGGTAGATCTACCAGTACAAACCTTACAATTTTTTCAAATTATGTATTAAATGGTCTCGAGAAAGGGTATCAATTTGATACTGTATATACAGACTTCTCCAAAGCATTCGATCGGGTTAACCATGATATTTGACTTATAAAGTTGAATACGATTGGATTCCACTCTAGCTTCTTGAACTGGATAAATGCATACTTAAAGGGTCGTATTCAGTATGTTCGTATAAATAACTCTCTCTCTTCACCTATCAATGTTATTTCGGGTGTTCCACAAGGTAGCCATCTTGGTCCTCTTTTTTTCTTGTTATTTATTAATGACATTCCCAACTTATTTTTAAATTGTAAGTGCCTTATGTATGCGGATGATTTAAAAGTATTTCGTTGTATAAAAACTGAACAGGATTGCTTGTTATTACAAGAAGATCTTGAGAGATTGTCAAATTGGTGTTTGATTAACTCCTTACACCTTAATATTGCAAAATGTCAAAGTTGAACGTTTTGTCTAAATCGTTCATCAATTAATTTCACTTATAAAATGAGCAATACATTAAAATATTAGAAGAAGTCATCAACAGAACAGAACAGAACCTTAAAAAAAGACTTTGGGGTAATATTTGACCAAAAACTTGATTTCTTAAAGCATATTGATTTTTTAGTAACCAAAGGTAACTCAATGTTGGGGTTTATCTTGCGCAATTCAAAGGAGTTCTGGGATCCACATACTTTAAAGTGTCTGTTTTTTGCGTTTGTTAGGTCTACTCTTGAATATTGTAATACTATTTGGAGTCCTTTGTATGAAGTTCACTCTTTTAGAATCGAGAAAATCCAAAAACGTTTTACTAGAGTATTAGTGAAAAGGCTTCACTGGGACATTGTTATGCCTCCCTATGGAATAAGGTGCAAATTATTTGGAATCTCGCCTCTTAACATTCGAAGAAAGATCTCTGAGGTTATGTTCATTCGTGATGTATTGGCAAATCATATTGATTGTTCCGATATTTTGGCCTTAATTCATTTCAATGTTCCTGCGAGGATGCTTAGAAACCGATTGTTTTTTAAGATTCCATTCCACAGAACAAATTATGCTGCCAATGAACCATTGACTAGGTGCTTAAGCGAAACCAATTCCGTTTGCGATATGATTGATTTTAGTCTAAGTAGATTTTCATTTAAAACTAATTTGCTATTAATTTTAAGTAACATTCATGGTGGCAATGTTTAATATTCTTTCCTTTCCTTTTTGTATACTCATTTATTATTTAGATATGTATTTATCAAGTAATCACTAAAGCATTGTAACTTTGTTTGATGAAATAAACTAAACTAAACTAAACTAAATTTGACAGCAGCACAATTTCTTCAAGCAGTGTAATTTTTCGAGGCTGATTTCCGCATCAAAATCGTCGCAGAAATTTACGGGGCTCTCCTAAATAATTTTTCATATAAAATTTGACAGTGCATTTACGCGATTGTAAATTTATACAGTTTACGCAGCTTACGAGGGTTTTACGAGTTTAAGTGAATACCCTTAATATTGTAGTACAAAAATAGAAAATCTGCGTATAATACAGGGTTTTTCAACACGGACGCTACAAAAGTAGAGCGACAGGGACAGCAAACGACGCCATATTTCTTGCCGCTCTTTTGACATTTCTCTTCAGTAAGGTTTGCCATTATACGAGCCAACAACGAGTCGAAATTATTAAATTTTACTACCGAAATTCGGAGTCAGTGGCCTCAACGTTAAGAGCGCTACGTCCAATTTATGGTCGTCATAATCGTCCTAGCAGATCAACAATTGAGCGTTTAGTGGAAAAATTTGAATCCACAGGCACAGTACAAAATGTTCCCGTGCCAGTGAGACAAAGAAGTTCCCGTAGTGTCGAGAATATTGCTGCCGGGATGATATGGACTTGGAGGACAGGTGGTTCCAACAGGACGGCGCCACAAGCCACACAGCGAATGTCACAATCAATTTATTGGAAACCAAGTTTGGAGAACGTGTTATCTCACGAAATGGTCCAGTCGCTTGGCCGCCTCGGTCGTGCGATTTGACGCCGTTAGACTATTTGCTGTGGGGCTACGTCAAGTCTATGGTCTATGACAACAAGCCAGCGACGATTGATGAACTTCGTACGAATATCGAACGTGAAATTGCAGCAGTATCGGCCGATTTATGCTTGAAAACCGTCGAAAATTGGGTTCAGCGTCTGTACTTCTGCAAGCGTGCCCGTGATGGCCATGCAAAAGAAATCGAGTTCCATACATAATGGCATCGAACGTACTTTCACAGGAATAAAGAATTTCATTGATATCCAAAACCGTTTTTGTTTTATTTAAAGAAAACTTTTGTAGCGCTCTTATTGAAAAACCCTTTATTATATCAGATTATTTAAACAGAAGAAAATTCTCAACGGTGGCCACGGCCAGGCTCATTAGAAGATCAAACTCTTTTTTTTTCTAAAGCATTGCTGCCATCGAAATCCAGCATGCCAACTGTTCGGCGAAGTGAAACATCGCGCAATGATGATGCCCCTCCCCTTGGTTGGATGAAACCAGTATGGCAATATGGGCCATGGCATGGGTCAGGCATTCAGAAAATGCAGCCTACAAGCCTTATTATAGAAGCAAAACCATCATATATCGAGGCATAATGGTACAATGGCTTGGGGGTATTTTTTTTTTTTTTGGCATGGTGCTAGTGAACATTAAAATATTAGAAGAAGTCATCAACAGAACAGAACAGAACAGATAAATAAAACTCAATGTTAGGTTTCGTTAAAAGTTGGTGTAAAGAATTTAAAAATCCTTATGTCACTCTCTCGCTGTTTAACAGGCTTGTCCGTTTTCACCTCGAATATGCTTCGCTAGTATGGATACCTTATCAGAAAAATCTCGAATTTCGTATTGAAGATGTCCACCGAAGCTTCATTCGTTTCGCATTAAAATCTTCTTCCCTGGGACGATCCTTTCAACCTCCCTCCATATTTGCATCGGATAAATCTGTTGCAATTTGGCTCAAAGAAGGGTCAATAAGGATTTATGTATCAACTGATCTCAGGTCTGATTGATGTACCTGACTTATTATCCTGGTTAGGTAGGATTAAACTTTCGTGGGGGATTGCATAACTTGCGAATTAACCGCATGAGCAAACTCTATAATTTAAATGTAAACTTTCTTGGCTTCAATCTGAAACAAGTTTACACTAAAAAATGTATTGCGTGATGTAGTTCCTCGCACATAAATACTAATAATGTATATTTGTTTATTTAATGCTTATAATGTAGCGTAGCCTAACCACTAACACCAGCACTAAATGATGAGCCTTTGATGCATATTTTGCCCTGGCAAATATCTGGGGGCACCGTAGCGCAAGTGGTTAGTGCGTCGGACTACTGAGCCAGCGGTCTTGGGTTCGAATCCCGCCGCAAACACCTAAACATTTTTCACAGTGCCCACCTCTTTCGAATGTCTGACAAGCATCAAAGAGTATCATTTGTCTCGATTGAGCTTCTCAACTCGCCGTTCGGAGTCGGCAAAAAACTGTAGGTCCCTTCCATTCGTGCAAAAATACAACATGCACACACAAATGTTGCTTGTATTCAGCACACCACGATACAGATTTGATAGTCTATAAAAAAGATCTTATTGTTTTGTCCATCAGTTTTATTTGTTACTTTTGTGTTTTAAAAAAATTTAATGTGATTATTTGGATTTTCTTTATTAATTAGTTTCCTCTTTATTTTTTTATAATGTTAGCAAAAAGAAAAAAAAAATATTCGAATTTGTTTGAAAATTTGACTTTGTTAGTTAAATTCCCAAGAGATATTCGGTGGTCTTATTGTTTTGTCCGTCACTGCACATAGAGTACCCAGCAAAAAAAAAAATCCAAACGGTCACATCAACATTTCTCTTGTAACGAAAACCAATCGTGTTTTCGTTTCGGGATATTTGTTGCCAGTGTGTAGACATTTGATTTTTAACAGCAGTATTTAATTGTTCTTCTAATTGTGTCTTCAAATTTATATTAAGTTAGTAGATAAGAAATTTAGTGTGAGCAAAACAAAAGGCGAATAGCAATTATGACTACCATTTTTCCGAACATCTCCAGTAGTCGAACACTTTTGAATAAAATATCGTTATTTTTCTTCTTAGGAGTACAAATCCAGAAGAAAATGAATATGTGTACTTATCTTTTTGAGTATATGTAATATCTCACTCACATCTTTACTCTTTCCTATTCAAACAACCGCCTGTTTAGTGATGTATCTCTACTAGTGGTGTAAAAAATATATTCATTCGTTACAAAGTAACGAATACATGAATGTACTCGCAGTAACTGATTACCTACTATGTACTCACTCACTCGTTCGATCTCAGCTGTCTTAAGCAAATGAATAACTCAATCTCACATCGAATACAAATAACCGCGGCAATGCAAAAGAAAGAGTGAAAGGGGATAATTTCATCGGTATTTAGCAGAAAGAGATAATTGATGTCGACGGGGTGTATGTATATGTATTTCTTATTCGTTTTCTTTATAGCATCAGACAGCCACCACGATATAATAAATTGGCAAAAGTGTTGACTGAGAGAATAGATGGATATTGAATGCACACTTTTTTTTTGTTATTTTTCATTTATGAGAGCGGTATCCAATAATTTTAAGTACATACCTAGTAGCACCTAGTAGGTACTACTTTCGCTAAATGAGAATAATGCAATAAAGTTGCAAATATGTGCTTCAAGTTTTTAATAAAGGCAACAAAAACATTTAAAGTAAAAAATCCATTAATAGCAGTAAAAGAAAAAAAAAACATAACATAGATTCAAAAAAAAAAATCATGTAATTCAGTCTTCTGTTGATTGACATTAATAAAATAAAGGGCTCGATCTTCTGTCCCTAAGTATTTGAACGGAAGAAGCCACTGCACAGATATTTTTTGCATAGAGTAAAAGAAGAAAAATCATATAAAACTCGTACTCGTACCGGACCTAGTGAAAAATAGAGAGGGCATGAAAAGTACCAATGAGTACAAAGTATTCGTTACTTTTGAGTGATTACTTGGGCGAAAGTAACTAGTGAGTATGAATACTCAGAAGTAACGACTTTTTACATCACTAATCTCTACAGACAATGGTCTTAGTCTACAAATGTATCCCTTCAAAAACTTTTAACAATTACTTAGTGTCATCATTAAGACAGACGTAATATTTTAATTTTGGAAATAAAAAAAAAAAAATGTATTAATATAGATACATATTTTGTAGAATATCCAAAATTTAAAAAAAAAAATTAAGTTATTCGGTCAAAGGAAACCAAATTATGGAAGTTTCCTTTCCCGAACACCACAATTCGGAATAAGGCAACTGCCTTAATATTATATTCTATTATTTGAAATTATTAATATTATTGAACAAATCTTTTGTATTTTACATACAAAATAACACATTGATTGAATGTTCCAGTAGACCAGTGTTTCCCATACTTTTACATCTATGTACCCCTTTTATAATTTTTATAACACTTAGTACCTCTAGTCAAAAAATAAAATAAAAAATGCATTACAGGGTGTTTTCAAGTTAAATGTCAAGACTTTGGGAAATCATTCTTGGGTATAATCTAAGAAAAAAATTGTCCTACAGAAAGGGTCTATTTTCAATGTGGACATCATTTATCGCGAATTTAAGAAAAGGCCTATTTTGGTGTACTTTGACTTTAATTTTAGAAGATTAGAAAAAAAAAATACTCTTTTAAACTGCGTTTAAATAAAATTGATACATATCTTTTTTAGCTTTCCAGATATTAGTCAAGTCAATTTCTTTTATCGTGCCCATGCAAATTTTTGACTTTCAGTCCGCTTTGTTACAAAAACTGCGTGATAAACACCTTTTTTTTTATTTTTATGAATGTAACAATTGTAGAAACAAAACTGTAAGAAGTCTCTCGTTCTTGTTCTTCATGAACTCGCGCTGCGTGTAAACATTATAAGGGTATTCATATCCCCTTTAGCGTGTGTAGATTATAAAAACAAAAAAAGTATGCTGAAAAGCCCCCAGATTTTATGATATGTACGTGGAAAAGGCCGCAGCAGGTAAAAAGGGAAAACATGATTTTTTACCTACCTTTTTAACCACGATTTTCCAACTAATTCATAGTTTTGCAATATTTTTTTTAATAATGTATGGCTTTACAAGGGTTTTAAAGCATGCTCATTCATCAGACTACTCGTCAAAACAGTAATTTCCATAAAATATACGCCAAATTTGCAACTGTCTACAAGTATTTGTGAGCAAGTGTTTATTCGTTATAACTCGTAGATATATAATTCGCGTGCAGTAAAGGTTAACTATACACTGAAGTTTTTTTTGTGACACTCACTCCAATTCCCAATGTCGTACGTCGACCCGTATTCATAGTCGTATTGAGAGTCGTATCGCATTCGAATTGCTATTCCCAAAGTCGATTGCGATGTACACGACAACCCATCGCATGAAATGCATTCCAACGCGCATTTGAAATGTCAAATACGAAGTGTCAAATATGAAATATCAATAAAAAAAATTTCGTGAAGTGCTTGGTTTCTTTTTAAGGGATATTATTGTATTGAAATAAAATATAAAGTTTGAATTCAGTGGATTTATTTTTCGACGATGAGGAAGAGGACATTGCGGATAATTTGGCATCCGCTCGCAGCAAGTGTTGTTGTTAAACACACTAAAGTCCAAGTACAAGTGTTGTGATGTGACATGCTTTTTTAATACCTAAGCTTTAAAAAACATTTCGGCTTTCACAAAGAAGCATTTAAATTAGAACTGGATTAAATTAGTCCAAGATTCGGGGACGTTATATTGGAAGACATGCTGGATCTTGTTATGATTCATTCATGTGCGCGAATTGTGGAAGGACAAACAAATACCTGTATACTAGGTAAAATTCATGTAAAAGCAATAAAATTAATTAATTAATAATAATAATAATAATTAATAATAATTCAATGAAATGTAAATTTCAGGCGATTCGGGATACTCCATTTGACTAGGATTCTTTACTTTCTGGAAAATAAAGGGTGATTTTTTAGCTGGTTTGGTTTTGGCAACACTGGTTTTGACAGCTGACGTGTGTTTAGTACCTTGTGTCACTGTCAAACAGCTTCAGTTTGGTTTGCAATTTAACCATGGATCGTCTTACAAATGAACAACGCTTGCAAATTATTGAATTTTACTATCAAAATTCGTGCTCGGTTCGAAATGTTCATCGCGCGCTGCTTCCATTTTATGATCGGCATTCTCGACCTTCTGAGCAGTCTATTCGGAAGATTGTGACCAAATTTCGCACCAAATTTACTTTGTTGGACATTAAACCACCAACACGTTTACGTACTGTGCGTAGTGAAGAAAATATTGCGGCCGTATCAGCTAGTGTGACAGAAGACCGCGAAATGTCGATTCGGCGCCGTTCCCAGCAGTTAGGCCTTTGTTACAGCACTACGTGGAAAATTTTGCGGAAGGATTTGGGCGTAAATCCTTTTAAGATACAGCTGGTGCAAGAACTAAAGCCAGCCGACCTACCACAACGCCGAATTTAATTTAATTAATTAATTTAACAGTTAATTTCACGTTTCGGGCCGGTCAATTGGCCGCCTAGATCGTGCGATTTGACACCATTAGATTATTTTTTGTGGGGGTATGTCAAGGCTAATGTCTATAGGGACAAGCCCGCTTCGATTGACGCACTGGAAGCCAACATCCATGCATTCATTCGTGAGATACCGGCCGATATGTGTGAAAGAGTATGCCAAAATTGGACTCAGCGGATGGGCTACCTGAGACGCAGCCGCGGTCAACATTTGCATGAAATTATCTTTAAACATTAAATTGCAAGGTTCAAACTATCGATTCAAATAAATATTTCATTAATTTTTTCGAATTTTTTGTGTTTTTTTTTTAAAAAAAGTTCTCAACCTCTTAAAAAATCACCCTTTATATGTAGACATAAAATTGTTAAAAAAAAAACTTCAATAAATATTTCTTAGTTCGAAATAAATTTAAAAAACACATTTTCAAATGATAAATTATGAATTTGTCTACTTACATTTGTTTTTTTCCATTTTTTTTTAATAAAATTTGCAACGACCCGTAGTCAAATGAGCTCTCGACTATAGTACGCCACATGTACGAACAAAATACGACATACCAAGAGTCGAATGCGATGCTTTGTTGCTTTTGACAGAAGGCAATAAGACATACGAGTATGTTCGCAGAGTACGACTTTGGGAATAGGAACATACGACCGAAGTCGAATACGAGTAGGAAATACGACATTGGGAATTGGGGTGACTGTTGTTGGGGTCATGAAATGGGAGAATGTACGGAATCTTACACTCGCAATATTAACAAGTAATGATGTTGTTTATTATTTTTCTATGTTAAAAAAAAGTCCGTTGCTTCTTTTTGCACCAAGCGCAGGCAAAGACCGGTGCAGCGCGTACCCCCGCCGAATCCTTCCCGTCCCCCCCGTACACTGCAGTAGACGAACACCATTCTCTTAAGTGTTCGGGTAAAGGAAACAAAAATTATATCAGGATCCTTTTACCTCCAAAAGGAGGATTATGGATTACCTCCAAATCCTAAGTTATCCGATATGTTTACATATTAATATGTATGTATGTAGGTAAAGTGCAACGGTCTGTCAACAAATACAATGAGGCTTCTTTAGCCGCTGCATGGAATGCTATTCGAAATAATTCTGAGAATTTTGGCATTTTTTCCATAATTGTTTAGACATTTTTTCCATTTATATTTATATGAAAAAACGCCTTTTTCCCAAATTGAAAAAGGAAAAAAACCCAAAAAAGCGGTTGGCTTTTGTTTCCAAATAGAAAAGAAAAAAAGGCGTGAGTACCAGGTACTCGTGAAATTCATGTGTTTACTCATTGTGCATGTTGTTTTGTCGCAAAAAAAAGAGAACATAGAGCATTGTTGTAGAAAAATTACTGTAATTCACATGCTTTTACCTATAATAACTGTAGTTCACGCGGGATCAGTATAATATAATATAAAGGTGTCCAAATTCAAAAGGACAAATTGGTAGCGCAACCCCCCCCCCCCCCCCCGCACCGGGCATATTCAGTGCTACTCATAAACCAAAAGAACATAACTAGGAAATGCAGCCGGAAAAGATCCGTTTTTTTCTGGTCTTATTTCCAAAACAAATTCGGAAATTAAACCAAAAAAGGTAAACTATTTCTGGCGTAATTTCTATTTTACTTTTTGACTTTTTTTTTCAAAAATTTGGCGTAATTTCCTTGCATTCTGGCGAATTTTCCTTTTTGGTTTTTGGCGTTTTTTTCTCAAAACCTTACGCCACAATTATTTTGGCTCTTTTTCCAAAACACTTTTTGGCGTAATTTCAGAATTAAAGGCAAAGTTCAAGTTGAACTTAAAACCAAGGGTCCACCCACTGTGGTATCAAATAACGAAGAAAAAAAGATTGTGGAGTGGCTAGTTAAAATTGCGAAATGTGGTTTCCCACAAAAACTCCATGAACTTTTGGACGTAGTTCAAAAAAACCCCAAACCTAGCTTCCCGCAACCATTTGTGTGCGCGTTATATTTTTGCATGAATGGAAGGGACCTACAGTTTTCTGCCGTCTCCGAACGGCGAGTTGGGAAGCTTTACATGACAAATGATACTTTTGAATGCTTGTTCGGAAGAGCTTGGCACTGTGAAAAACTTTTAGGTGTTTGCGGCGGGATTCGAACCCAAGACCGCTGGCTCAGTAGGCCGACGCACTAACCACTTGCGCTACGGTGTCCTCTGTGCATAAAAAAAAACAGTTTTAAAACTTTGTGCAAAATTTCAAAGTACATATTACCATGGAAAATGGCAGAGTTCTTACCTAAAACAAGACCATATTATTTCGTTTGCATTTTTTTTTACACAGTACGTACATACATAGGTATACATACCTACATACATACACTCACCCATAAAAAAAATCAATTCCAATCTTAGAGATGAGTGTGTGTGCCTTGCTTTTTAGTTGTAGTGGATTTGCCAGCAGATAAAATTCCACAAAGCTGTTAAAACATTTTACGAGCCGTTGCTTCCTTTGTATAGTTTATACTCGTATATCACTTGGCTTAGTGGATGAATTTACAAATAAAACTCGAAAATCTTTAACGACATTCCTACCTACCCAAAAATAATCACTTGACAGTTGACACTGTAGGTGGCAGAATGATTAAAAAGATGGACGAAAAGTATTTGCAAACTTCGCATAGAAAAAGTAATTGTCACTCAATTTTAAGTTAAGGACCCGCTAAAACTATCACAGTTTGCCTTTTTTTCGCGTTCTCTTGCTAATTAATCGCCTCAATCGAACAATCGAACAAGGCTACTAACTCAAGTGACAAAGGCTAAAAGTAAAAACAAAATTGTTTGCACATGTATGTATACTAATAATGTGCGTTTAATTGCCAAATACTCATTTGCCCCTTCAATCGGAAGCAATATCAAGGACAGCTTGACAGCTAATTCATTCAGAAAGCGGTACAAGAACAACAATCTAGCCGTCGGCAAATATCCACACACATTCATATGCACATACTCGTCTATACTTACTTAAGCTACCGACAACATCAGGCTGAGTTAATTAATTGCCCACCAAATTTCATGTGAAGTGTGCATTCCTATGCCGGTGCTGTTTTTGTTTTTTTTTTTTTTCGTCCTCACAAAGGACCTAAGGGTTGGCAGCGATATTTTTTGCCAACGTCATCATAGCGATGGGACCTTTGATTCTCTATTTCTGTGTGTGTGTGTGTGTGTGTGAAGTTATTATTTGTACAACGATAAATACATTTGTTTAATTAAAAAGAGAAAAGTCATGAACTCAAAAGGGATTTGTAAGGACATTCTGTGCCCCCTGTTTAGTGGCAACCCTCTTCACAGTTCGACTGTCGCATTTAGAGTGTTTAATAGAAGCTCTGCGTTGCGTTGGTGGTAGCAGATCAGTTGGAGTGTGTAATAGTTTTTTTTTTCTGATTAATTAACGAAATTAATTGTCCTTTGAATGAGTGTGAATTTGCAATTCAATTGTTTAGGGATCGTTAAGTTTCTTCTCAGAGAACCGGGATTTTCTGATAAGGATTGCTTTTTTTATCGAATTGTGTCTCAAACAGCCTTTTGACATCTCTGCGGGAAATACTTGGACCAACCAAACTGATGATGGGTCGATTGTGTCCTTTTTGGATTGCTTGGGATAGATGTGGGGGCAAAACTGCCTCCAAGAAAAGGATATAGAGGTCAGGAGTTCCGCCAGTGCAAGACAGTGACTGTCAGTGCGTAACGGACAGATGTAATTTTTTCACTATCGCTGCAACTTTTCCAATAGTAATTGTGAACTTCCTTCTTTGTGTATATAATGTCTTCGATGTTGAAAGTTGAAATTAGTTGGAGTCTAAGACTCTTAGATCTAAAATAGCAAACCTTCCGCCAACCAAAGTCACAATGAAAAGCTAGCGAATCTAGGTAAGGTTGGGTTGAGAGGGCAAATCATTTTCTTACCCTGCTAAATTTAAGACGAGTCTATCATTGATTCGGGCTACCTCTTCCAGGTAATTAAAGAAGTAGGAGCCTAAGGGCCCATTCATTCATAAATGCAAGTTTTGCAAAGCAAATGCAGTGAATTAAGTCCAGTGCAAAGCATGTCCAAATGCAATACGATTATGACAGCTGCACGATTGCTCTACATCTACTACATTTATGAATTCTCTGCTTAGCAGTGATGCCAATTCATGCATTTGTGAACTCTCTGCTTAGAAAATCTTGCGCAATATTGCATTTATGAATTGGCCCTAAAATGTTCCTGCGACTGCGTGCTATGCCCTGACATTCACACAGAATATATGCAATATCCCCCTGCTGCTTCCGTGCCTATAAGTCCGAGCGTTTTGGCATGTTTGCCTAGAAGGCAATGCCCGGATAATATTCCTATAGCTATTCTCATTTGTGCCCTACTAAGTCTAAGGATTTCACTGGTTCTTTCAAGGTCCAGTGCCGGCCAAAGTACCTTGCACTACAATGTGAAACCATCTGTGATCAGCCATACTCGTAATCATATATTTTATCTTTGATTTAATGCAGCAAAGCGCAGCGGCAACTACCATTGCCTCGGGTAGTGGCAGCTCATCGGCATGCTCGTTTTCTTCTATCCCAGAGGGGCCAGGCACCAACATAGTCACACCTGATTCTGCGTGCACAATGCCCATGCCCTGAGTATTGTGCGGGAGCTCCTGACTAATGCCGATTTAATACTGCATGATTCTAGCGCCTTAAGCGCAGCCTGGCTGTCGATGTAAATATCAATATCCTTACCGGATATTCGTTTCATGTTCAGAAGCTCTGCAGCTCAGACCTTGTGCCGCTTGCAGTTTTAGACCCGTCTATGTGGCGAGTTACTGTGTTGTTTGTATGTTTCCCCACTCTTCACGCACAGGGTACAGTGTTCTGTACGGTGTATTAAAACCAAATGTAAAGAGGGTATCATCCGTTCCTATTGGGCTATCCATTTGGATTTCTGTAAGAATCGTAGTGTCTTTTGCCGGTATCATTGAAAAGTCCTAGGTGGGTGAGCAGGGCTGCTGAAGTGAGTACTAAGGGAGTATTCGTACAACTCTTTCAAAGACTGTGCTCCCGTGCTCCCCTCGTCATGATTGTATTCCCCTATAAAATATTTGCAATTTTTATTAAATCCATATACAGGGTGATTTCTATCTCCCAGGCCGATATCTTATTTTTTAATAGCTTTTAAATGAAATTATGTACCGGAATATGATGTTGGTCAAGTGGCTAGCTCTGGCAAAGCACACTTTTCATAACAATTTCACAGACGTCTGGTGTTACTGAAGGCAATTTTATTTCGAATGTTGTCCTTCAAGTACCCCCATATGAAGAAATCGGGAGGGTTCAAATCAGGCTATCGTGGGAGCCACTCGATATCACTACTTTTTGACGGGAAAAATTTCTCGCAAAATTTGCATTGTAGCACGAGCTGTTGTGATATGGCACCGTCTTGTTCGAACCACATGTTGTGTAGGCCTATTTGATCCAATTCGGACACAAGAAAGTTTTCCAAAATGTCCCGATAGCGGTCACCAGTAACTGTTATAGTATTGCCTCAAGTATCCTTAAAGAAATATGACCCACTGATGCCCCCGGCCCATATGGGGCAGCATGCAGTTACTCTACGTGGGTGAAGTGGTTTTTGGTGTATCAATTGAGGGTTTTCGGTGCCCCAATAGCGGCGGCAATTCTGTTTTTTTAACAAAACCAGCCAAGTCTAAGCTTCGTCGCTCATAATAATTTTTCCCAAAATTAGTGGTCGTTTATATTGAGCTGTTCTCATCTGCTCCATAATAAAATTTCTTATCGACCACTCTCTACGACTGTCAAACGCCAACTGACAAATATTGTCCAAACCGAAATGGTGGCCAAACAAAATCGACCTATAATCTGGATGGTACCTAGTTCCATCGGCCATATTATTAAAAAAGAAAATTTTAACTTATAGTTAACTTTTAGAGTTTTAACAGGCTTGATGTTGACTGGTATTGTTTCTGTTTTGTACTCCTCTCCCATTAGAATTTTCAAAACGGCAGCCCTGTTGGTTAGTCTTAGTGCACTGTTACTCGCCAGTTGCCTCAAATGCAGATCGAGAGGCAGCAGGTAGAGTAACATGTCAAATGCCGCCGTGGGTGGCGTATGATGGCAACAACAGCTGTTCGTGGGTCTGACTATCATGACGTTTAACCAGTGCATCATTGCCAGCAAATAAATATGGTGCATTAAAAGCTTTCCTTATTCTTTCTTGTGCGTTCAAGTTCCAGTTTAGTTTCTTATCCAGAACAATACTAAGATATTTCGCATGTTCCGCGAATCTAAAAATCATAAAAAAAGAAAAATAAAAAATTCCATTGATAAATTCTTGAGACACTATGCCCACAACAACTGTGTCATTCTACTGACACTATTCACCTGCACGTATACTGGTTTACTAAATACTCAAATACTTAATAATACGACACTCAGCCAACATATGTATGTACAACGCGTTTATAAAAACATGACATGAACCCACGCCATTGTGAAGTAACATTATTATCTTGCCGTGAGGTATCTTGCGCCCACCAAATTAGGAAGTTCCGCAGTTTCGTCAAACTTACGCAGTGTGCCGGTGCCCCTGCACACGAAGGAAGCCAATGAAGAGCGGAAGGAATGGCATCGAAGTCCCCATTCCGAATCAAAAACAAAAAAACGATTATTATTATTTTTATCATAATTTACATTTGATGTCTGTCATCACGTTGCGCTGGTGGTAGTTGATATGAGTGGCACGGGCTGGATTGTTTTTTTTTTTTTTTTTTTTAATTATTCATAGGTGGCGGGGACCGCTCGCCGATAGATACGAGTACGAGTAGTTTTTTTTTTTTTACTGCCCACCCCAAAGAAGGCGATCGCTACTTCGACCTAAATAAGGAAGGAAGCAGGCATATGCGGTGGGGTCTCAATAAGGAAATCCGATAAGAAAACCTGATATACACAAAGAAACGTTTCGATTTTGCGGAGATACTTATTTGTTTTATTTTTTTTTTAAATTTTACTTTAGCTCTTTTTCCAATCCGAAATTGGTGATGATTATGACGACGACGGTGGGAGCCTCTGGAATGTAAATACGGTGATTTGCGAGTACAACTTTCGAATAATTTATTGCATTAGAAATAAATGTGTTTTTGTAAATGAAAAATGCTTCTTTTTTTAAATAAAAAATAATTATTTTATAATTTATTATATTTTGTTTGTTGATTATAATAATTCTTCTTTAATTTTATATTTAGCGTTGATAATCTTAATTCTATTTTTTTGTTTTTGTAATAAAGAAGTTAATGCAAATAAAATTTGATCGTCCTACGAAGAGTTTGAAAGAACTTTTGACTAGTTGGAAAAATAATAACTTTTATATAAATTTTTATTTTTAAAGAAACCGAATATAAAATGATTTCCAAAAAATCAAACAAATAAAAGGCAGTAGGTAGTTCAGTGTGGGTATACCTAAAAAAAACATACGACGCTTTATGACATAAAAAAAATTGTTTTATTGGGTTGACAAGAAAGTAATTTGGGTTTTTACAAGAAGATGGCGTGTTTGTTGATTTGTGGCATCACTAATTCATTGTTCCGCCACTCGCAGCTGAGCAGCAGCAGTGTGTACTGGAGAGAAACATTTTGACGTTTCATAAATTAAAACTAACGACACTCTTTTTCTATCGACAGACGAATATTGTTCTAGAAAGTTCTTTCATTGTTTTGTAAAGATTATTTGTTTTCTTTGGTCCAATTAAAGTTCATTTATTGTACATATAATTGAGCGCATTCTTCTTTTAAATATCGTCTTGTAACCAGAAGCCAGAGATTATCGGTATTGTCAATGTTATGATTCTTTTTCTTTTGACATTTGATAGCTGTCACTTAACAATTTTGATACTAGGTCTGTTCCCGTACTGTCCAAAACAGCCGAAAACTACGCAAAACTACACTCTCTTATGTCAAAACCTATGAAAAATCTTCGCACGGGAACCGGATTTGACTGTTTTCGGCTGTTTTGGACAGGTACGGACAGACCTACTATCTGGTGAAACAAAAATGTTATAACATTTTTACTCGCAGAGCTTCAAACCCGTCCTTAGTGACTTTTATTTTGTCGTCGAAATACGTCGTTTTTCATTTTCGGTGGATGACTCCGATGGATGGGGTCGGATTCTTGGACCAAAAGGGGGTTTCTATACATTAAAGGCCCTATAGGATCAGAGATGACCGTACGTATATTTCCAGTACCTACCTACGAAATAAATAGCATCAAAAAAATTTAAGCTTTTTTGTCTGATTTTAGCCGTGTTTTATTATTACTTATGATCTATATGGATCACGCAATGAAAATAAAACAAACTGAATTACATTGCACACCTTTTAAGCTCAGACGCAGACCTTTAGCGCGAAGTTGCCGTCTTATTCCACAGCTTTTAGCTCAGACACAAACGTTTAGTGCGAAAGCAAAGTTCACGAGCGGAAATGTATCCTGCTGAGATATAGCCGAACTAATTTTCAGATCACGAAAATTGATCTTGATAAAAAGCTAGATCACGTAGTGTTGTTGTAATGCATACAAACCAATGATCTATATGGATCATCGGCGATAATAAAACACGGCTATTGGCGCATATGCTGCTTAGCATAAGTCAAATGGATTATTATGTGTTTGTTCAAAGTCAACCGCGCATTTATACACCGTAGGCGTAAATTAAAAACAAAAAATGCATAAAGTGGAACCGGCATTGGATTCATGTATCTACTGAATGTGAATGCAGTAATTTCCAAGATGACGAGCCAACAGCAGCAGAAATTGCAGACGCCGCAGCACAACATTATTCGAGGGGCAGTGCAGAAAGTGCAGACGAATTGGACGAGACAATGTTGGAGGCTTCAGCTGCTGATGCAATTGTATTATGTAAATCGAAAAATCGCAAAATCGAATACACCTCAGGGCCAGCCTTTTCATATATGTTGGACATATGTGCACTGAACGCGTACATTCTTTATAACATACGTATTCTATTATTGAAAAGGAGATAAGGAGAAGGTGCGGCTAGCTTGCTCGTTCGGTGCAGCAAACGACCAAAGTTGCTGATGAAGTGATGACCATCGACTTCATACTTTGCAAGGCGTTATGACGTAAACTTGGTCCAGGCAATATTTGTCCGCATTTGCTTATCGCCAACCAACATTCGGCCAAATGCAACAAATGCTTCTCCGATGCGGTCTGAGAAGAACATATTACTGAGGTCACAAAGAGATATGTTTAAGTTTACGGTGTTGACTGCTTAAGAGAACGCACTTGTCACAATCGGTTTATGAAAATTTCGTTCGGGAGATTTTCACTTAAGGATGACCGACGTTCTGGTAGATCAATCCTGAAGTTGTTGATGATCAAATCAAAGTCATATTACCGTGCAAAAGATTGCAGAGAGGTTAAATGCATTGCACACAACAATTGAAAATCACTCAATGGATCCTTTTTTGAAACGAATCATTCGCTGGTGATGAAAAATGGATCAATCGAAGAAAATCATGGTTTAAGCGTGATGAATCAGCACAAACTTTATCGAAAGCTGAACTGCAGCAAAAGAAGCTTATGCTGTCAATTTGGTGGGATTATAAAGGTGTTGTGTAATTTTAGCCGCTTCCAAGGAACCAAACGATCAATTCAGATATTTACTGTGTCAGCAACTAATGAAACTGGAGGAATCAATCAAAGAAAAAGGGAATCATGTTCCATCACACATCTTTGGTAAGTCGTGAAAAATTATTGAACCTTGGAAAGTTATGTCACATCCACCCTACAGCCCTGATCTTGCACCAACAGATTTTCATTTGTTTCGAAGTTAGCAAATCTCTTTGAATGGTAAAACTTTCACCAATGTTGATGACCTGCGATCGCATTTGGTCCAGTTTTGTGCTTAACAGGGCCAGAAGTTCTATGAGCACGGAATCATGAAGTTACCAGAAAGATAGCAGAAGATAACCGAACAAACTGGAAAATATATAATTGCCTTGTGTGCCCGTGCGAGAACTCTCGCAAGAGAAAATCCAACCCCCAAAATCCAAACTTCCCATATGATTTCCATCTGTCAACAAATATTTCCCTTATCATTCCCAAATAGCAAATATGAGTGAACTTCTAAAACAACAAATACTTCCTATGATATTCATCTGTCAACTGATGGAAATCCCATGGAAAGCATACGGGAAGTGTTTATTCTTTTGGAAGTTAATTTTGTGTAGAATAATGTTTTGATAGGTTTTTTTAATTTATTAAAATTTATAAAGTGAGAGTGCAATTCGTCACTGCTCCAGGAAATGCTCTTTCTTTTGACACCTCTTTTGATAAGATTGGTTAAGTATGAGAGCCGCAAATGGTACCTATACTACAGAAATAATATATATGATAGTTTATTGTTTGTATGAAAAAAAGAGTCCCGTTTCACAGTAAAAAACCGTAATTACTTTCTTGCCAACCCAATAGTTAAAATGATTAACAATTTATCGCCATTCTACAATGTCAATGTGTTCCACTCTGTTCGTTAAGAAGTGACAGTTTGTCGTTGTTATTTGAAGTGACAACAACCCGTCCATATTTTTCAAATTTAAAGTAACGTAACGTAATGCTTGTCATTACTTCAAATAACTCCGACCAGTTCACATTATTCTTTACCGTAACACGTAAGCGTGAAGTTAGAACTAGTACCATCGTTCGTAACACTTCGAGCTTCTTTGTTTAACAACTACAAACTACTTACGTTACGTTACGTTCGAGCGTATAATTGACATTGTAGAGCGGTTATTTTTGAATAGTTTTTTAAACTAGATGGATGATGAGGAGTTTCTATTATTTTTTTTTTTTTTGGCAAAGTTTGGCTTTTTTACGATTACAAACAATAAAAAAAAAAAAAACTAAAAACATTCAACATCCAAAGCACCACACTAATCAATAAACTCCTTTTTAACGCGAATTGTATCTCTGCTTGAAGTCGATGATGCCGTGGCTGATGTCAGTGTGGCATTTTCCCTGGAAGCACTTGGTCTAGATGAAAGGTCCCTAACCTGAGTGGCACCACCCCTATTATTGTTAGCCGTGCCTGTAGCGGCTGCAGCCGCGGCCATAGAAAGCGGTATAGTGATGTATTGATGTCCACTTCCATCTGGAAAAAAAAACACGCACAAAACAAAATAACAAAAATAAAAAATTACTTAAATAAAAGTCAATCACATTTGGCCCCAAAAATGGTGGCCAATCAGATGTCAACCGGCGACCAATCATCGATCCGATTTAAGTATCCCACTACCACCGACCGACCACCGCAGCCCAGCGATCGAACTTACGATATGGTGGCGACAGTGCGCACAGAAGTTATGGACATCTTCGACATATTTGCGGGATTATACGTAAAGTATTCGTTTGTAGACTTAAACTAAATGCCTCCGGCCGACATGTGTAATTCACCAAAAAGGAGCATCGATCCGTTCGCGATCGTCTACGACGCGACTGCGGGCAAACGGGGGCACAGGCAGCGTGGCATGCAATTATTTGACTTGGTTTGGCATCGTACGCGCGCGCTTTCATTTCAATGTTTTGCTGGTGCTATGCGTCGGAAAATGCTACTGCAGCAGAGTTAACCGCCGCGTCGCGCCGCGCAGTGTGAGTTCCTTTTTGGGGCGCGCGCTTTTAGAACAGTTCGTCCGCGCTTATTTGCCTTTCGGGAGGAGCATCGATCAATGGGAGCTCCTTATATGCGTCACTTGTTGTTATATTATTATTACGCAACTGGGGCCGTCGAACGACGACAATAGTAGCGTAGCGACTGGCGTGCGCGCTCGCGCGCCTTTTTTCTTTATGCAGATGGTTAAGGAAACGGTGAATGAATTTGATTGAAATGGAAGTTCAAGATGTGTGAACCTCATCCCGTTTTGGAAGATGGATTAAGTTATTAAACCAATTTGGCGTCGGTGGCGGCGTTGAATGGTGTTGCGGGTACTTTCGGTTTCAATGAACTTCACACGGCCAAAAGGTGGCGACTTACCTTCTTCGGTGTGTATTTGCAGGTGGCCCGACTGAATAAGGCCTAGGAGCACGTCCTGCGGTATGTTTGCCAGAGCCGATGCTGGATACACAATGTTACTGGGCTGACTTTGGGTTGTCGTCTGGTTCGATGGTTTGAATGCGTCATAGTACATAGGCTCATTGGCTGTAGAAGTGCTAGCGGTTGTCGGTTGTCCCTGCTGGTCGTCGCAATTCTTTGAGCTTGGTGGTGTGTCCTGCAGCGTTAGCGAGTCAGTAAGCATTGTCTGGTTGGTCTTTAAACTCGGCGGTCCTGGCGAGTCAACATCTGAGGATTCATCGGACTCATTACCCGATGACATTGGTGATCGGTCGTCCTGCAAAAAAAAAAGAGAAGAAAATCTTTAAAATAAAGTTGCAAAAGCAAAGCAAAAGTCACAAAGTCTAGATCTAGGTACATTTCCATTCGGGGCGAACCGCAATCATCATGCTTGCAGCGATGTTTGGAATCCTAATTAGATATCAAATTCCGCACGCATCGAGCCTCATAGATTCCACAACACAGCAAGCTATAGAGAAGATACAGCCTCTAATTGTTGGCTTGACTGGCTGATGGCTTGTGATCTATTCTAGAGACCTCTTTTAGAAATCAATAATTTATTTATCTTGAGAACGAGAATCTTGTTGTGGCAGAGATAAGTAGATATTTGTTCCGTTTAAAGATGCCCTTATATTGCATGAATTTTTATTTTATTTTTTTTGTTACTCGTTTGTTCTTGTATGGGAAACGCGCGAGACGACAACACGCAGCTCCTGTGTCCTCCTTTATCTTCTCCGATCATCATGATGATCGTCAATAACTTCTACTATCGTACACCTGACAAAGCGAATAGCAATTGGCCAACAAACCAAAGAGAATCTACACTGGTCAACTGAGCTTTGTATGGCCACACCAGAAACGTCAAAAGTTTGAGATGAGTGACGCATACTATCTCGCGGCGGCGGATACGATTTTGACTTTTGTTTGAAAAGTCAGAACTCGAAAAATAGGAGCACTCTTATCGAACTGTCAAAGTGTGTATTTGAAACCTCAAATCGGGGGCGCTGATAATTCTCGATATACAATCAAGAAGTGAACTTTCCCAACTAGAGACTGCATGTCTATGCCCGATGGTACATTCCTGGTGCGGCCACACTACATCACAGTGAGTTCCTCCCGGCACAATGCCATAAATGTAATTTACGCGGCCATCCGCAATGGCAGACTTCTTGTCTTCTGGTTCGTCGGTTACTCTCTCTCTAACTGCGCATCTTTAGGGAATTCGAGCTATTTCTATACGCTAACCAGCGCGCGAGTGTGTTCAGTTCTGTAGCTGCTGTGGTTTTCTTTTTCTACTGTCACAAGCATAAGAGAAGAGATTCTAGGAAAACAACGCAGATCAGGAAACAACTCACTTTTTTTTCGTAGTTGTGAGACTTGCCATATATGCCTGGGAACAACTTCGCACGCCGCGCGGACAGAAGCATCATTCGCCTGAACAAGGAGGGGGTGCGTGGCGATGCCGATGCTGGGATGTTCACTAACATTTTCTCTTCTTCTTCTTGTTTTTTTTTTTATATAAAATTAATATAACAATCACATCGCACCGCAGGAACACCACTCCTCGCCGAGATTCCATCCGCACTCCAGCATTCTTTCGGAACTATATGGACTGGTGGAAGGTGCATGTTGTGTATCAAATACCACTAAGTGGGGATGGGTAATGGTTGTAGCCCAAACAAGGACACTTCAAGGTGGATCACCTAAATAGACATCCGACGGATCTACCAGTTAATAGATTTACCAACGTATCATGTACTTGCGGACTTCTTTTTTTTTTTTTGGTGTTACAGGAGCACAGGTCTCTTTAAAGATTGTGGGCTGGCTGTTCAGTATGCAGTTTATGTAACACACGCGTTTTTACGCTATGTCACAACTTGCAGTAGAGAATTTATCAAACCATTTTGAAAGTAGCGAGTTTTTTTTATGTGTAACGAAGGAGGATGTGTGGAATGCAAAAGGAGCTGCCATCGATGGCATCACCCGCCAGTTGAGCTATTTTTTCTCTTCACAGCATAAATGAGTGACATCTTTGGAAAGGGGGTCAATGATCAGGCGAGACTTTATGGCGTTACGTTTGGATTTAGTTCCGGGCACGTTTAATCTGTCAAACGTCAAAAGACGAAAATTGACAGTTGACACAAACTAAACTGAGTGAAGGATACGTGTAAACATGAAAGTCGAAAGCGCCATTGTAGACATTAAGTTCGATTTTTGGAGACTTTGAGTCTAAATAGGTGTTTGGTAACTTTTATTAACACAAATGAGACATCTGTCAAATAGTAAAAGTGGGGGAAAATCCTCTCTTCTTCTTGTTTAACTATTGAATACTTTCACGAAAAACAAATTTTCTTTTATTTTGTTAACAAGAAGTGATTGACATTTCACAAATTGTCAGATTGCTGTTTGATAGATGTCCCTAGATGACTCCATGATATAGATGTAGCACGATTTCGCAAGAGGGGACATTTTTTGACACTCTCATTTGGCTCTCTCTTCTCTTGATTTTTGACAGTTGGATGTAAATTCACGTAAATTAACAGGTTGCCAAACAGAACTAATTACAGCGCTGGTAAGCTAATTGGCACACCAATATGAAAATTCAAACTTGTGTTTTTTTCTGCAATTTCTTTTACTTATAAGCGAACAAATGCTTAAGAGTTTAATTAATACGTGCATCAATGACAAAACTTAATCGAGAAAAAAAATATATCGTTTTGCAATACGATTCCCTGGTATTTATATAGTCGTTCGGGGCAAGAGTGCGCATTTTGGACTTCGGGCTTAAATTCTGACAAATTTACAACAGATAACAATCAAAAGAGCCTAATATTTGGTAGCTCTATATTTTAGGAACAAATATATACAAAAATATTTTTTATTTATTTTTTAAGGTTTCATTTGTTTTGATCAAAAAACCAAAGTGAGTCAAGTTGCGCAATCTTGCCCCGAAGTCAGGGTAAGAGTGCGCAGAGGTATGGGTAAGACTGCGCAACCAGTTTAAGTCACAGCTGCTTCACTTTTAATCAGCTCCCTAGCCTCGCAGATTTGGTTTGGGTTATCAATTTCCTTTCCGTTTGTGTTTGGTAGATACGAGACATTTTTCTGGAAAAACAAAAACAAGAAAGATAGTTCAGCTACGAGCTACGACCTACCGCCTACGACTATGATGTGTGCGTTGCATCTTGCAAGAACTGAAGCCGCTTGACCATCAGAAGCGTCGTATGTTCGTGAATTGGGCTGAGCAACAACTTGAAAATGATTCGGATTTTCATCGAAAAATCATCTTCAGCGATGAGGCTCATTTCTGGCTGAATGGCTTCGTCAATAAACAAAATATGCGGTATTGGTCAGGCAGCAATCCACACGTACTCCATGAGTCATCATCCCGAAAAAATTACGGTTTGGTGTGGTTTATGGGCCGGCGGCGTCATTGGGCCGTACTTCTTCCGTGATGATCAAGACCGGCACGTTACTGTGAATGGGAATCGCTACCGTTCAATGATAACCGAATATTTTTGGCCCCAATTGGATGATATGGACTTGGAGGACATGTGGTTCCAACAGGACGGCGCCACAAGCCACACAGCGAATGTCACAATCAATTTATTGGAAACCAAGTTTGGAGAACGTGTTATCTCATGGTCCAGTCGCTTGGCCGCCTCGGTCGTGCGATTTGACGCCGTTAGTCTATTTCCTGTGGGGCTACGTCAAGTCTATGGTCTATGCCAACAAGCCAGCGACGATTGATGAACTTCGTACGAATATCGAACGTGAAATTGCAACAGTATCGGCCGATTTATGCTTGAAAACCGTCGAAAATTGGGTTCAGCGTCTGGACTTCTGCAAGCGTGCCCGTGGTGGCCATCCAAAAGAAATCGAGTTCCATACATAATGGCATCGAACGTACTTTCACAGGAATAAAGAATTTCATTGATATCCAAATTTCATTGTTTTATTTAGAAAAACTTTTGTAGCGCTCTTATTGAAAAACCCTTTACTTGGTAAGAAAGTACTGCGCACTCTTACCCACAGAACGACTGCGCATTCTTTCCCTAGACGCTACTTTTTTTTCATTGTATTGAAAATCTAAGAACGAATAATATTATCCACTAAAATTCTATCCTAAATCAAACATACATATACACGGTTTATGCCTACATACTACTTATGGGGTATCGAGTAGCTACGCTTTCCTGACACACTTTTAAAAATTAACTTTTTTTTTTTAACAAAATCCGACTTTTTTTTTCTTGTTGTTTTTCTTTTTACTGTCAATTGAAAATGTTCGTAGAAGTTGTTCTTCATTGGCGGCTACTGAAATACACATTTTCTCATTTAGCGATTTCTGCTAATTCTTTCACAGATGGAGAAAATGACGACTCTATAAGATTTACCGTAAGTGTTTGTGTTTTATAGTGGCATTTTAAGCCGTGTTTTTTGTTAAGTGAGTACATACTCACTTTTCAATTTACCCGCACTACAAAAACAAATTCGCTTGCTATAACACTAGGTAAAATTCTCCAAGTAAACGCTTTACTTGGTACAGCAGTTTCAGACTCTGAATACCAATGGCGCTGAAAGCGGTTAAAGGTTGGAAGAAAATTTTTTTTTGGCATTTGTAATTGGATGTGTCCATAAGTTTTCCTTGTTTTAATGAAGTTGATAAATGCAGTGCTTTTTTCTGATTGGTTAAAATACATTTATTTTATAAATATGAACTTATTTTGTTATGAAATTATGGTCAGATTGATATCATTTGATAAAAAATATTTTTTCGTGCTGTATTGAATTGAAAAGCTTAAAAAAAACTATAATAATACCTTTATAAATGCAAAACTATAAGCTCTTTGTATGGTGAATTTTTAGGTAACATTATAGCGCACCAAAATAAGAAAAAAAATAAAAGTTATTAACACACTTTCCCGAGATAAATGCAATTTTCACTTAAATTAAATTAAATTAAAAAAAATGGAAAACGAATTATGTTTGAAGACCAATAACTCGAAAATGAAAGCTGGAATAATAACAGCCATGGGCAGCTGTGATAAACATTGATCAACTATCTATCGCACGGACCCACTTTGGTTGCTCTGGGTTTAATACACCAGAATTTAAAATTGAATAATTATTATTGGTACCTACCTACTTCTCTGAATGAACATTTTTAATCCCCATGTACATAGCTCCGTTAGTGTTGAATATAGACTATAACATGTTTTTATATAACATGGACCAATGAATAGAATAGTTCTCCGTAGTAGCTTTTTTAGTCATAAATCCCTTTAACCAATTTATCGTGAGTGAATCATAAAACAAAAAACAAAAAAAGGTATGTGCTTATGAACATAGCCTCCTTAGATATCAAGCAAAAAATATGAAACAAAAGTCAAAAATGTAAATATTTGAAACTCATATTAAATATTTGAATATTTGATAATAATATATTAATTAAATACATATGCATCTATATTTTCAAACTATTGACCATCAAAACGTTGGAAAACATAGATAAACAATTTAATTTGACATGTATACATATGTCAAGAATTTATAGAAATGTGACAATTTGAAAATCACAAAACAGCTGTACAAAAAGTGAGTATAGAAGTGAGTATACCCGTTTTTTTTATGATTCCAAAAGAGAGTATGTACTCACTTTAAAAAAACACGGCTTTAATTAGCACACCCAAGCATTAAAGTAAGTTTTTACTGAAAAAATCCAATTCTGTGATCAGAGCTAATTTTTTTTCGAATCTCCCTTAGCTGTTCACTGCTTTTTTAAGATTTGAGAATAAATATATGCAAGGAGCTCCACATGGATCAATTTTGGGACCGCTCCTATTCTGCATTTTTATAAACGACCTTCCAAATGTCTGTAAACACACATCAGTTCACTTGTACGCAGATGATGTTCAACTTCATGCTGCAAGGTCGTTTCACAACCTAACCGAACTGGCTGTCCTTGTCAACGAAGACTTAGAGCGAATTTACAGATGGTCTCTAGTAAATGGACTTCAATTAAATCCAAAAAATTCGGAAATTATCCCCATCTCATACAAAAAATTTAATCTTAATCTTGTACCGGATATATGGCTGAACGACAGTAAAATTAAAGCAGTAGAATATGTCACTAGTTTAGGCTTACAATCACATCAACATGGTTGTTGGTCGAATCTACGGATGTCTTAGAAAATTGTGGCTTACTGCTGCCTTTACTCCTATCGAAACTCGGCGTAAGCTCATAATTACCTTAGTACTACCTCTCATTACATACGCTGAGGTTGTCTACTGCACTCTCGACTCATTATCGCAACGTAAACTCCAGGTTGCTTTCAATGATGCGGTGCGATATGTACATGGTCTTCGTAGAAGTGATCGCATTTCCGTTTATTCTCGTAGGCTACTGGGTTGCTCTCTGCAGAATTATGTAAACGGCAGGAACTGTATATTCCTCCATAAAATCATATACAACCAATGTCCTACATATCTGTTCACTAGGCTGAATTTTTCACGATCTTCCAGAACCATGAATATTATCACCTTTCGACACACGCACCTTAACTCGTCACGTTTATTCTTCATTTACGCAGTCAGACTATAGAACTCTTTGCCTACCCGTATCAAATCAATTTCTAATTTCAAAAGATTTAAAAGTGCTGTTCTTCTTCATTTTTCATCGACTACCTCTCGCATCTAATACCATTCACTACCTTTCATCCTTCCTTATCTTCATCGACTCTTTTTAAATTAATTGTAATTTTATTTAATTAAGTTTTAAGTACTTGAAATTATATAAAATCAATTCTAAACGCTAAGTACTATAAAAGACATTCCTCTTAATGTACAAACCAATGAAATTTAATAAAATTGAAATTGAAAAAAAAAAAAATATGGAAAAAAAAAGAGTTCAATGAAGGCAGAAAGAAGTCAGATTCCGAATTTGCACCAAAAAGAGCAGAACATATCCGAAATTGCAAGATTAATCAGCTTTTCACCAAAAAAAAGTACAGAATGCGCACTTAAGCATTACCATTAACGTGGGATTTTTGCAAATCAGAAACAATCCAGGTGAAAAAAGACCTAAAAACATGAGAATAGTCCGAAAGCCAGACATACCCTTAGGCACCCCTTCGCCTCTTCAATGGAAATAAGAGCTCAAATGCACCAAAATTGCTGTGTGAATATACCAGCTAGGACTGTTAGAGCTCGACTTTTGCAAAACAATATACGAGGATGCCAGAGTCTCAAAAACCGAAGGTTTTATAGCCTAATCGAAAACAACGGCTGAATTTCGGAAAATGCCATATCTTCAAAAGTCAGTTTGTCTGGAATTCTGTCATCTGGAGTGATGAATCAAAATTTAATCTGTGTGGAACCGATGGCAGAACCTACGTACATCCTCACAACAATGATTTGGACCCAAAGTACACTACGAAGTCGGTTAAGTATGGAGGTGGCAGCGTGATGTTATGGTGCTGCTTTACCGCGAATACTGTTGTTCCAATAGTCCAAGTTAAGCGAAAAATGGATGGTCTTATGTACCAGAGCATATTGGCCAACAATTTGGTACATTTCTATAATGATTTTCCACTTGCAACACATCGGCAAATTGTGTTTCAGTAAGACAATGCCCCATGCCATACGTCTCGCACAGTTAAGCAGTGGTTTGATGCGAATAATATTACCGTTCTGACTTGGCCCACAAAGCCCGGATATCAATCCAATAGACAATTTATGGGTCATCGTCAAACTACATATAATGGCATCAAAACCAACAACGGCGAACGCGTTATGGACTACTTTTCGGGAAGAATGGTACGAAACTCCTCCTGAAGTCTGTGCTGACCTAATGACGTCATTAAGCAGGAGACATGCTGCCGTTATTGTTCAGAAAGGATACCCAATCAAATATTAAGTAAATCTGAATAGCCAAAATCACATTTAAATTACTTCTAAGTTGTTCTCACTATTTTTCAGACTCTCTAAGTATCATTTTAGAGAGCAGCTGCCTCACATAATAACACGACCACAAAGCATTGATCTTGATCATTGTTTTTTTTTCTCAAAATTATAGTTACATTTTCTATTTGTGTTTTTTGTTTTTCATAAAATATAATAATGTGTTCAAACAAAACTAAATATTTGTATTTGGAATGCGTTAATGAACTTTTTTAATGCATTTTGTCGCCAGAAAGAAAAATTTTAATGGGTGTGCTAATTAGCTTGCCACCCCTGTATGTCAAAAAAAAAAAGATATGTATATGGCGATATGTACTTCGTAACGTTTGGATTTAGTTCCGGGCACGTTTAACCTGTCAAACGTAAAAAAACAAAAATTGACAGTTGACACAAACTAAACTGAACGAATTAAACGTGTAAACATGAAAGTCGAAAGAGCCATTGTAGACATAAGTTCGATTTTTGGAGACTTTGAAAAAAAGATCTGTTTCACAGAAATAGAAATCATCCGTATGCTCATTGACAGGTCATTACTTGCCCTCTAGTGGGATAAGCTATCCACACACATGCGCGCGTATGGATATTAACTTGAATTGAAAGAAAAATAGTGATTTGTTGGCAAAACCTTTTATATAGAAATTGTTTAAATAAATCAATAATAAATTCAAGTGTCTTTGTCCATTTTCGTCCGAAAGAATTTCCACTTTATACCCTGCGCGTAAGCTGGACACAACAACGAGACGACAACGACGATATCGGAGAACGGAGACGACGTCGTCGCGGCCGTCGGCTGTCGGCGACGACAAGACAAGAGGCTCCAATGCTGCAATGCTCCAAGTAACATGCGTTCAAATCGGTGGCGGCAGGCGGTCAACCAGCCAACTAGCCACAGCTAGCCAGCCATCCAGTCGACCTGTCGTGCGTACGCGCTACTACCTCGGTGGTAGGTATACCTGGCCCGAGTATATCACATTCCAAGTTATTTATAACCACTTATTGCAGTGGTAAAATAAAATACAAAAAAAAAAAAAAAAAACCAGAGAATTACACAAAATGGCAGCCAGAGGATTGTCCGAAAAGGACAGACTGGGTATGAAGCTTCAATTTTCACTCTTGTAACAGTTTGAGTGATTTATCATGCGCCGCTGGTCTGACAGCAAGTTCACAAAAACAAAAACAAAAAAAAAAGCAAAATGTCATACCGCTGGTGGCACTGGTTGGAATTTTTGTCCAACGTACTAATGAGAGTAGCTAATTTGATTTCATTGGTTGGATTGGCGCAGTAGCAGCGGCATGGAGCGGCGTCGGCGGCGGTCTTACTGTGACAATCCCAGGGGATGTTTTGATGTTCATTTGACTGGTAAGAAAAAAAACATTCTAAGCCACAGAGAAGCAAATAATTAAAGCAGATACATACTCGTACTCGTATTCGTGCATTTCTAATGAGTTGCGACCATGTCAGCGCCTTTATGGAAGCGCTACTGTGACTCGTCGAACACATCCATCGAATCGCGACCTACTGCCACCGGTCGCTTGATTGATGGCGTTTGATTGACTGATTTGATATTAACAAGCCGACGGCATATGTCGGGTTACTTTGGCCACCTGCGCCGCGCCGTGTCACTTCCATCTGCATATGACACTGATCACCTCTATAAGACTGGTGTCAACTTAGATGCTGCACCTTGACATCTGGCCAACTGCCAGTGTCGAATCGAGCGCAGAATACATTTTTATGTGGGACTCTAGGTACCCCAGTGCGGATGCTCTTTTTGGTCAGAATCCCGTGTGTGTACTGTGCATCTGCCGCCGCCACCGCCACCGCCACCGATGCTTTCGGATGAAAACATAAAAATAAAAATGCAAATTAAGTGTGCCCGTTGCGTCGGCGAATGAGCACGCAGTCACAGAAACAAAACCAAAGCTTGGCTTGTTAGGTACTCTGATGGCGGTAAGCCGTGCGGACACAAAAGAAAATCGAAATTCAATTGATCGTAGATCTGCATGTGGTGGAACCATGCAACATATGCCGATGAGTCACAGTCACAGTCAACAACGGGATGCTGCTTCCTGAATGCTAGACCGACACTTGCGCAACTGATTACGAATGGCTCCCTCGCTGCGGACGCGAAGGATGACAACTACGGCCGGCGATTGTGTGTGTTCATGAAGTTTTCAAGATACTCGTAGAATTTACACGACATCCGAAACGTAATGTCCTATTCACCTCATAAATTTAGCCACGAGCAGCAGTGGCATGGCGGCTGGCATAGCGGTGCCACCAAAAAGAGTGTCAATCGAACTTCGTGCATCGCCACGACGACGATGTGCTGCTGCCGCTGCTGCTGGTGGTGCTGCTGCTGGCCTGCCAGGGTGGTTAAGTACGCAATTTGCACACAGAATCGGACGTGGTGGCGGTGAGATTTGCCACTTGAATAGTTTTCTGGCGGACAGACATATCGCATCGACACAACAGTTTACGAGTGTCGCGTCGCCGATCTTTGCTTTGCGAGCAAAAACCGCAAGGATTAGCATTCAGATGGCCATCTGATATGTCCAATTCAAACAGTTGTGTACATTTGTTGTTCAATTGTTCTGCCATGCAATTAGGTGAGTCCGATTTGTTGCCGCTGCGCTGGTGTAGCGATATATTTTTGTGTTCTGGTCAGCGGGTGGTCATCTCTGAGTGATCAGTGAAGTTTGGTTGGTGTGAGGTGAGGTCATCGTTGGAAGCGTCACTGCAGATGGCAGGATTTAATGACTGAATCGTGTGAAGATGACGTGCGACAGTGATGACTGATCATTGTCACAGATTGTTGTTAGTCTTCAAGCAATCATGATGCAAGAGAAGGTGCAGCTATATTTAAAGGACAAAAAGCCATACTGGGGAATTGGTGCTGAGGCATTTGTTAGCCAGTGACATTTCAACTCAAGTTTGAGGCTAACGCTTATGCAAAAAAGACATACATATCATGGAAAAGACTAACAAACTTTAAGTCTGTTTCTCGGCACTTGTATCATACTGGAGCAAATAATAAGGAAGGGACTCCAAAAGGTCATTCTACACATCCTATTTTTAACAGTGAAATCTCTCATTAGCGGACACCCTGTTTAGCGGACAACGCTCATTAACGGAGACCTTTTTGGGGAACAAATTTTGAATTTCCCATACAAAATAGATTTCACTATCTAAAATATACATATGTAGCTTTAATTTTTTACTTTTAAGACAGGTTATTTAAGGCTGATATGGCGACAGTAGTACTCGAAATCGGGCATATACACAGCCACCTTTTCTTAAAATTGTGAAATAATGATCTGCTGTCAAGACTTATGATAACATACATATATTTAATATTTTATCTGGGAATGATTTTTACTACAGTTGCTTTTTTTACAACTATACACATACATATGCACTTGTACAAACTATAGTTGACAGTTAGTTGCTTGCTAAAACGAAAAATGTGTTGCTTATATCTTCTAACTTCTAGTTAGCCTTCCTAGCAGGAGGCACATCCTCACTAAACTCGGGAAACTCGTCAAAAAGTAATCACATATAGAGGCACGCCGACCGCAACACGGAGTTGCATATGTACATCCCCCTTCCTTGGATCACGGTAATTAATGAACTACTGGTGAAGCTTAGATATAAGACAGTGGAATAAAAGCAAAAGCATACACAGACTATGTGATGCTACTTGCTACGGGAAAACTCCTAATAGTCCAAGAGCCCACAGCAAATTTTTGTGTGTGAAATATAACCGAAAAGAAAAGTTTATGCTATAAACGAAAGTCTTGCAGTTCATGGTCGCGGCTTTAGTGAGTAATACACAATACTATATTGAGTTTTTCCGAAACTGAGACAATTGATATAACCAGTCAACGCTAGTTTTATTGTATAGAGTACTTTTATTTCATCGCAAAAATATAGGTCCAAGACGTTTCAAGCGTGGCAAGAATTATGCCAGACTGTTTCAAAATTCTAAAAAAAACGGTTTTCGAAATAATTGTTATAGCCGAAATTGGTGAATGCCGCAACACTGGTCATACTCCCCAGACCATTTGAACGTGGGTAACGCCCCGCCAGACAGTTTTATGGATAAACATGGATTTTCAATATAGTATTGTGTATTACTCACTAAAGCCGCGACCATGAACTGCAAGACTTTCGTTTATAGCATAAACTTTTCTTTTCGGTTATATTTCACACACAAAAATTTGCTGTGGGCTCTTGGTCTATAACCACCGTTAGCGAACTGGTGCAAAGAGCCTTGAACACACTAAAAGTTTGGACGAAACAATGCGGACTGGGGATCAACCCTCAGAAAACCGAACTACTGGTTCACTAACAAAAGAGCGAAACTAGCCTTCACGCTACCGACCATTGAGGGAACCCCCCTTAAGCTGTCTGAGAACGTGAAATACTTAAGCCTCATACTCGATAGAAAGCTGAACTGGAAGCTGACCATTAAAGAAAGGGTAAAAAAGGCATCAGTTGCTTTCTACAGCAGTAGGTTCTTCGGGAAAAACTGGGGATGTAGACCACACATAACACTATGGATGTACTGTGCGATAGTCAAACCCATACTAACATACGGAGAATTGATCTGCTGGCACGCTGCCGCCAAAGCAACCAACCTCAACGATATGACCAAAGTACAGAGAATTTCATGCACTGGAACTACCAGCGCGATGAAAACAATGCCAACAGCAGGATTGGAAGCCATTCTGGATCTTTATATGCAGGAGACCGCAGCAAAGAGCGCCCTCAGGTTAAGCCAGTCCAAGCACTGGAGGTCGAATGCATATGGACGCACCAAGATATTTGGCAATTACCTTAACGGTGACATGAGCTCAGACTACACTGAAGCCGCAGATGAACTGGCCAGAAAGGGCTCAGCCTTAGATAGAGAACAAGCAGATGGGACGGCTAAACCCCCACTCTGTAACCTTCGGGCCAAAATTTAACAAAGATCAGTTATTTAGGCAAGCAGCAGGTGGACATCAGTAGCCACCTGCAAGGTATCAATAGGATTGTGGCCAGAATACGACAAAACAACAAAATCCTACAAATAGACAGGAAGTCGATGTCAATGCTAATAGGAGTGCTAACTGGGCACAACACTCTAAGAAACCACATGAAGAAATTACGACTGAATGATGATGGCATATGCAGGCGATGCGGTGACGAAGAAGTCACTTTCCTAACCTCTGTCAACTGAGAAATAGAACCATGGACAAATTCTTCTTTGGTCACATCGACGAGCTATCAGATGGATCACCAACTAACTTGCTTGAATTTCCTAATGAATCGGCCTAGACATTGACACCACGGGTGGGAGCACACTATAGATATCGCAATGGGTCCACATGACCCGTGTATCCTAACCTAACTTTTATCTTCTGTAAGAGAGGTACTAAAAAATGGATAAAGTTCTTATTGAAATTATGTATTTTTTAATGTTTGCTAATATTTTACGATATTTTGTTAATTTTTATACTTAAACATGATTAAAAAAAAATTAGCTTTGTTCGATGTCTGCCATCATACGGCGTACTGGATTCGCATTGAAGAGTTCGATGTCCACCAGTGATACACGGAAAACGCACCTGCTGTGTTCGATGTTGACACTGGTTCAGCACTAGGGATGTGACTGATATACATATTAGTATTCATTAAGATATTACTAATATTTGCAAGTATTCAATATCACTAATACCAAAAACTTAGATATTATAATACATATTTCGATATTTATCAAAAATATATGCATACTTTGTCCGCCACAAATCACAATATTCACAATATTCAGCAAAAAAATACCAGCTACGACCACAACCACTGATACCTTGTACTTATACCGGAAATATCAGAATACCCAAAATATAAGCTACGACAGCCACTATTCCACTGACACTAATGCCGAAAATATCAGGATACAGAAATATTAGCTTCGGCCACTGATACTAATATTTTTGGTATATTTTTGGCATTAGTATCAGTTAGTATCATTAGTGATCGGAGCTAATATTTTCGTATTAGTATCAGTGGTGGCTGGAGCTAATATTTGTGCATTCTGATATTTGGTGGCGAGTTGGCGCACGCACGATCATTTTTTTAGGGAAAAACGAAAGGGAAAGGACACCTGTAGTAGTGCATGTATGGATGTATGTATATAGCATGAAAAGAGATAAATCGTGTATTATGTGGTTTGACTTGGGCTGCCTGTCTGTGAAGAAAATATGCTGTAATATCAACGTTGCGCCACACAAAAAAAAATTGTAGAGTGCTTTTTTTTGTTATATGGGAGATAGGAATTGAATTGTTTACAGATTCCCGTACAAATTGTGGTGTAGGCCTTCAAAAATATAAGTGATATCTTATAGCGATTTAAATATTATAATAATATCACAAAATATTAGTATCGACCCATCCCTATTCAGCACTGCCTTCGGCCTGGGTATTTCTTTAGTTCAACAAAAAAAGAGCTGTCAAAACATTAAATCAGCTGAATTGTCATTTGCGTTGGTTCTGCTCATTGTGATTCTGTTTTTTTTTGGTTAATAAAACTACGAACTAAGAAGAAGTGCAAATATATATATGCTTAAGAGTGACAGTTGTCACGATGTCACAACCACGAAAGTATACTGACACTAGCCAGGGCGCCCTAGGGCTGGAGACATTGAACAAAGCTATTACAAGTAAGCTTGTCGCAAATAAATGCCAGATTACAAAAAGACCCTCACACTTGTCACTTGCCACCTGTCAGTGGTGATTGTGGTCCCCAAAGTACAGAAAACAACTCCTTTTGACAAATGAGAATAACTGCACTTGCTTGTAATCTAAATATACTTGTCAAACTAAACAGAGAACACAGAGACAAGAGAATAAAAAAAAAAAAAACAAATCACATTCAATCAATTTGAATGTGTATACCCACTTGGATTTCATTTACATCATCTGCATTCTCCGAGGGGAGCACACGAGTGCTGCCGTCATGCAAACGTACATATAGCCTATTACTCATTATAAGATACATTTTATAGAGTTGTTCGAATTGAATTGTCTTCATGAGAGACGAAAACAGGGAGGAGGACTCCGTTTCTTTTTTTTGTGTCTTTACAATTTGGTTATGGATCGCACGCGCACAAGACATAAGGTTGTCTCGGTGTCCTCCATAGCAGCGGATATTTATTCCACCAAAGACTGAGGTTTGTTGGCAGGTTGACTGTCTTAACAATTATTTATAATTCCCCCCAGGAGTAGCGACGCTACAGTGGCACACAGTAGCAAAAGAAGGCAGAGTTGTAAACTGTGATCAGGCTTTCTCATTACCTCATTCAAATGTCGCTTGTTCGTTTTGGCATGCAAGCAGATTACTTCAGGTTCCTCTGTCTCTGCCTCTGCCTGCGCCTCGGTTTGTGTCTTTTGTTCTTGCCAATAGCAGCAGAAAGGGAGACCGGCCGGTCGGTTGCGTTTCATTCAAAACGAGACTGGACAATACGAAAATAATTTTTGAAATAAATTATTGCAATTCGCCGGGAGTGCGTGGAAAAGCGCTGAAAATCACCCAAAAAGAAGACCACGACGACGACAACAATGAACGGCAACGAGACAACGACGACAAGGAGGAGGACAGAGCCGCCTCCCACATCTCACTCCCCGCCTGGCGTTGCATTTGCATTGTCAGCTATCGCATCTGTTTGCACGTGCGTCTGCGCACAGCAGAAAAATCTTTGGGGAGCAACTCGAACGAACATAAAAGTCCCATTTTAATGGAAATGTGTGCGTTGCTGCTGCATGTGCCCAGAGCTCCCAATCAGCCAGACCTCGTCCCTCTACCGGCTACGCCGCCGCCGACGTGCAGTTCCGATGGCACCTTTTTACTTTGCCGCCCCGTGGTGTATCCGTCGGCCAGCAGTGAAGCGGTCAGGTCACCACCACGTAACTCCTACGCGTGCCCGCCACAGAAGGAGACATCCGCTGACACAAAACACTAATGCGAAGGTATTTCGCCGCAAGAACAATAGCCCCGGGCAGAGGCTGTGTTCCTTCAATGAAACAATTACACAATGAGTCCACAGCATTTGCCCAGGCCCAGTTCAAAATAGTTCATCACTTTTCCTCCTTTGATGCGGAACAGGATTCGACAACAACAACAAAAAAAAAAGGAACCTTCCAAGTTAGCAATTAATTTGAAATGCAAATGCCCCGATGCACCGCACCAATCATAAATTATCCAATTGTAGAGCAGTTTGTCTGCGCCGATCTATTAACCAGTGTTGCGTTCATGTTCGCTGGCAAGACTCCAGCAGCAACCCCTACACGCTACACCCAATCGTAGAGGACGTCTAAACTGTTACTGTCATGTTCAAACAACAAGAAGCCGGTTTTCTGTGTGGCTTCTGTGTTCTTGGTGGCGTCATCGATACAATCATCATCGATAGAATTGGCCAACGGAAAAGGTGAGCGCTCCTCTGCTTTGCTTATTTGCAATTCGTCGTAGGCCCACAAGAACCATGAACGTGAACTTGTCCCCGCCGGGCGGCCGGTCGTGGCATAATCTCTAATAGTAATAACAATAATCTCCGTCAGATAGTCGTCGTTGTGCGTCGTCGTTCGACAATTGAATGCCTATCCTGCCCAAGGATGGGGAAGCCGTGTCTGATGCCGAACCGAAGAATGCAACTAGCTGGCCTCCTTGCCTAGGTATGCCTCTTTGTACGAATTTAAATAAAAATTAAGAATTACCCGCTCTGATTGTTGTTCGTGCTCAGCGTTGGTGGCTAGTTCTAGTCACATCTGGGCGGTAGCGCAATATTACTGCACTCGAAGGACATTCAACACGATTATTCAATCCAACCGATGCGATGCAAAGCGAAATATTGAAATTACCAACTTGGATGATATGTACCTTCCATACTCGTATATCGGATGAAAATAACAACAACAACAACAACAAAGATGAGAAGGATACCTACAACGATAACGAGGAAGCGACATTTTCAATTTAATTAGCCAAGACCAGGAGCACAGATCGTTCTGTTCCATTGTTCATTCATTATTCGTTCGAGGTAATTTATATTTCTATTTCAAGTGCAATAAACTTTTATCTATGTGTATGTGTGTGTGCGAGTTGGTGCTGCACATGCACAAAATAAACAAAATAAACAAAATAATTGGCGCACAAGTACAGAGAAAGTTTTCGAAACTTTTAAATGAAATGAGCCGAAAATTTAATTACCCAATTCAACTCGTACAACAGTAGTGTATTCAATTAGTTAAAAGGATATCCGGTTATATATGTATTTTCAATAATCCTAATGAACTGATTCAAAGTGCGCAAATTTTAGAAAAACATCTTTCTTCATTCACAACAAAAAATCAGTTCGCCAGTTCTACTTAACAAGTAACGACTCGAGTAACGAACTTAAAAATGACACTTAAAAATGACACTTCACAATAACATGCGTTCATTTGTCTATTCCCCTTGTTTTTGACATTTTATCGAAAGGCTAAGTTTGGTACAATATGACACATTCGTGGAATTTTCAAAGCACAAACTAGATTAACCCTATTAAGTATCTACGTATATGCGGTGATGAGGAGGCACATGAGGACACAACCCATTTCCTTTGTCACTGTCTTAACCTCTGTCAACTGAGAAATATTCTACTTAATAATTCTTCTTTGATCACATCGACGAGCTGTCAGATGGATCGCCATCTGACCTGCTTGAATTTGCCAGGGCGTCGGGATGGCTGTAACCAAGACAGTAATACCACAGGTTTGAACACATTATGGGTATCACAATGGGTTCACAAGGACCTAAATGTGATGGGAAATGTAACCATTCTCATGAGCCCGCTAACCTAACCTAACCTAACAAAAGTATCTATATAATAAAAATGAAATGCTGTTCGTGCACATCACTTGAGAACGAATTTTGCGTATACGAGTATATTCCTTATGCCTTTATGGTGTGTAAAAGGATCCCAGCATAGTTTGGTTTATTTACGGTAGATGGCACCGTTCGAAATTGACGAAATATGGAAATACAGTACACTCTCGATTTTTGCAAACCTCGATATTTGCAACCGACATAAATGGATTTCCTTTTCTCGATTTTCGCAACTTTGAGATTTGATTTTCGCAACATACAAAATTTGTGTGTGTAAGTGTAAGTTTTACTATGCAATGTTGCAGGCAAGAGCAAACCTCTGCCCACATCATAAATCGTCTTGACGCAATGTGGTAATAACAACACGTCTAGATTTTTTTTGTGTTTTAAATATACAGCGAATCCTTCATAGATCAAAGTCTAATAAGGTTAACTAAACTCTACTACCAAAAAATATTTTTGAGCCATCCAGTTTCTTCTTGCAATTATGAAGAAGCACTGAGAAGCTTAAAATTAAAATATGCCATCTTTTTTTTGGCAAGCGCTTGGAAAGAGTTAAAAGCGAATACAATCGCTAAATGTTGGAAAAAAAAAAATATAAGAACTCCTGATCATTGGGAGGAAGTAGACTGTGTTCATTTACTTCTATTTCGGGATAGAATTTTTTCAGAAAGGCAGCTATGACATCTCTGAATGGATCTCCGAGAATCAAAAATGCAAAAATGCAAATGCAAAAATGTAGAAGCCCGAGAAAATGAAGAAGTTTCTGTTAAAAGTGCGGAAATGGATATTATTGATACACAACCCAAAGTAAAGTTAGAAGACGCAATAAAATGCTCCACCACATGCTTGCAATGTGCAGAACAGTAATAACTTCAAAATTGAAGTAATAATGCAACTCCAGAAAATGCGCAATATACTGTCGCGAAGTTATCTTCTGCAATACAAGTGCAAATCATAATTTCTACTTTTTCTAAAACTTAGGCTGTATATAAATATATTTGTACACACTTATTAATTTACCTGCATTTAAGTTTCGTGTAAATGAATTTCTTTTTTTTCTTTTTTTTTTGAAAACATGTTTAAATGCATAATTTTCTTTTTAATAAAAACAAAACTCTTAAATGTACAGGCAATTTTATTAAAATGTTTTAATTTTCTGTTCGATTTGTGCAACTTTTCGATATATGCAACAACATCTGTTTTCATTAGTTGCAAAAATCGAGAGTGTACTGTACATTAATTTATATTGCATGATATATATGATATGCATACATTAATACATAACACACATGTATGTATGTACAATGTACCTACATATAAGGACGTGCGTCTAAAATTGAATGATCATTAAGAACATGCCTACGATTTAATCATGCAACCGTTTAACGACGAAAGTGATAGAATCTATTTTTTGGATGCGCCTAGACCTAGAGGCACGGGAAAACATTTTTGATTTCATTGCTTGTAGCCGCTATACGATTACATAATAAAATATCATTGGCACTCGATTCTTCTGGAATTGCTGCCACATTATTGGATGGTGGTCGAACAGCACCCTCTGCACTAAAACTGCCATTGAACATGCAGTTAACCCACAAGCCACAACCTTACATCTTCCATGAAATTAAAAACTATTTGGCAGTGGATTTTCGACAAACATAACCTGTAATTCCTCAATCTACTAATGCTGATGAAATAAACGCGTGTTTGCAGTTTTCAAATTTGTAGAGAAATAAAAGAACGTACAGTGTACACCCACCACAAACATGAGTGCTCGCATGCAAAACGCCATCAGCAGATAAGTTTTCAAAACATTTGTTGGACATCGGAAATGGCAAGATTTTGATCGGTAATTTAACTGAAGCCAGTAACTTTTTGCAGTACATATTACACAAACTAAAAAAGAACTGATACAAAGCGTGTTCCCAAACATATGTAGCACAGCAACACAAAAATCATGTTTGGTCGAGCGAACGAGCAATATTGTCAATAATCAATGACACCGAAGCAACTATTTTGAAATTTCTCTTTCAAAGTCAAAGGAGTTTTGAACCCCAAATTCCAATGATTGCAGCCTTGCCATTTTATTTTAAATGACTTCAATTTTCTGTTCGTCTTACTTTTGCGATCACTATCAATAATATTGTAGATAGACCACGATCAAGACCAACAGATGAGTTCAATACCTAACCTCAAAGCCTAACCTCTTTGGCATTATGTACAAAAAAATGCTTTAACTGCCAACATTGAGAACAACTCTTGGATATACATATGAGTCTTGTGGACCGATGAATCCATGATCTGTATGAAGTATTCTCATGGAAGAGTGTACGTTTGGAGGAAAAAAGGAGAGGCACCTTTTTATAACTGCACAAAACCGACCTTTTGAGGGAGCAAGGAAAGGCATTATGGTGAGGGGAGGCTTATGTACACATGGGGTAGGCAAAATTCTACCATTTGAAGGCAAATAACGCGGATGTTTTCTTAAATATCCTAAATGATGTGGCAGCTGGCAGTTCCTGAATGTTGAAGGCTTATAGGTAAAGATTTTGTCTTCCAACAAGACAATGCACCTATACATACTGCCAGGAAAGTATTACAACGCGCACAGAAAATATACAAAATGTTTTGAAAAGACAAACGCAAAGGCCCGCCGAGGTCTCTAATCGAAAATGCATGGGCACTGCAACTGCTTAAGTTGCGTTTTACTGAGGAAGCATCCTAGAACATAAAGGAATTAAAAAAAATGCTTAAAAGAAAACTGGGAAAAAATCACACCATATCAGTATAAAAACCTTGTCTACACTTTACACTATTGGAGACCGCAAAGATGTCTAGTAAAGGGTGATTTTTTAAGAGGTTGAGAACTTTTTTTAAAAAAAAAAACACAAAAAGTTCGAAAAAATGAATGAAATATTTATTTGAATCGATAGTTTGAACCTTGCAATTTAATGTTTAAAGATAATTTCATGCAAATGTTGACCGCGGCTGCGTCTCAGGTAGCCCATCCGCTGAGTCCAATTTTGGCATACTCTTTCACACATATCGGCCGGTATCTCACGAATGAATGCATGGATGTTGGCTTCCAGTGCGTCAATTGAAGCGGGCTTGTCCCTATAGACATTAGCCTTGACATACCCCCACAAAAAATAATCTAATGGTGTCAAATCGCACGATCTAGGCGGCCAATTGACCGGCCCGAAACGTGAAATTAACTGTTCACCAAACTCGCCTCGCAATTGCGCCATTGTTTCGCGTGCTGTGTGGCATGTGGCACCGTCTTGTTGAAACCACATATCATGCAAGTCAAGAACTTCCATTTCGGGCAAAAAAAAGTGCTGTAACAAAGGCCTAACTGCTGGGAACGGCGCCGAATCGACATTTCGCGGTCTTCTGTCACACTAGCTGATACGGCCGCAATATTTTCTTCACTACGCACAGTACGTAAACGTGTTGGTGGTTTAATGTCCAACAAAGTAAATTTGGTGCGAAATTTGGTCACAATCTTCCGAATAGACTGCTCAGAAGGTCGATCATAAAATGGAAGCAGCGCGCGATGAACATTTCGAACCGAGCACGAATTTTGATAGTAAAATTCAATAATTTGCAAGCGTTGTTCATTTGTAAGACGATCCATGGTTAAATTGCAAACCAAACTGAAGCTGTTTGACAGTGACACAAGGTACTAAACACACGTCAGCTGTCAAAACCAGTGTTGCCAAAACCAAACCAGCTAAAAAATCACCCTTTAGAACAGAAGGACATTCCATTGCGGATATTAAAAATATTGGAAACATACATATGTGCTTTTGCAACGCTGAATTATGTTTTTGTTTTACTTACTTTAAAAATAAAAGAAAATAAATATATATTTTTGTACTATTATAATTGTTAAATTCAGGAAATACATTTTGAAAGAAGTCCTTTATTAGAAAGATTATTGAAGTAACACGTAATTGCAGTTGGTGGAAATATATTTTTGCGATATACTGTATCTATGTATGTATATTGACTCCAGAAATGTTTACAATTATTTTTTTTAAATAAATGGACATTAAAATTAAAAAAAATAGAAGAGCAGTAAGAGCTTTGTACTACTTCCTTTCTATTTATAATACCATACTATGTAATGCTATAAGCAGGGTTCGGATTTTGTTGACCAAAAAAAGCCAAGAAAGGCAAAATAATACGGCAGGAAAAGGCAAAAAAAAAATGCATTTAATATAATAAAGGTTTTTATGCATTATTATTAACATTGTAACCCAAAACATTTTGAAGTTCTCTGGTATGTAACAATCGCCTGCGATTATCTATCGGGAAAGCCTTGAATGAAATAAAGCACCTTACAACATGAGCAGAGCCTAGTGGAGCCAAGATAAGAGATGTCACGTCCTTGATTTTAATATTTGAGTCCAATTTAGAGTTTGCGGCGGCGCCATTTCGTTAGTTTGCTGAAAAAACCGCGAACAATTGTTTCATCCCATCTTCAGCTACTGGCCCTTTAGCTTGTTGTAATTTCTAGTCCGTTCAAAGTCTTTAACACCTCTTCTTCTAAATAATACGCAGTGCACTAAGATCAAGTACTCAAATTAAATTAAAATACATACAACTACTAGGAGTCACCTGCAGTTTGTAAACTCTTAAATATGCGGTCTTTCGGGTCGACTAAAAATCCTTTTCCAATTTCAGCACAAACTCTGTATTGGGGCATTTTCACTTTCAATGTCAAGCAACAAAATATTTTGGGAGCAGCACGCATCTAGGCACATGCAATATTCAACAGACCAGCACTAAGTATGACCAGTCACAGAATATGAATCTAGAATCTAGATGAAAAGGCGCACAGTTACGAAAAAAATACTTCCCAGATGTCTAACGGTTTTTTTCAGATGAAACTGCGGCGAATGGCTGAGATTGCACTTACGGCACAAGAAGAATCGCATGTATATTGAGTTGATACAAATGTATTTAGGATTGTATTGGTGTGTAGGGATTTTTTTTGCACGCTAGTGTAAACAACGCGTGCAGTTATGTGCATGTTCATACAAGAGAAAAACCTGCTCTCATACGTGTGGACACTGAAATTTTTTTCGTGTGAGCAAGGATAAATCGTATAGTTAAGAAGAAAATGCACAGCTATTTTGACAAATAGTACCAAAAAGGCAGAAAAAGGCAATATGAGTAAAAAAAAGGCAAAAAAAGGCAACGTCAACAAAATCCGTTCCTTGGCTATAAATAACGCAACTGTTTTTGGGCGCGGGCAACAGCTAGTGATAAAATAAATACCAATCTGTGAAATGTTTTCTTACTACAAAGCTATTTGACTTTAAAGTATGCAATTTGCCATGTCATCCTTTTGTTTTATTGAAACTACTCGCATGTCTCTTATTGTCAAGTAAAGAATGTTAAGTTGCAATTTCAAATTCTTTATGATGACACCATTTGCAATTCCTCTGAAAAGTTGTACTGTACAACGTATCGTAGGAACCAGCACACAAGTTCGAACTTTGAAGTTGTTTGAAGAAATCCACAAAGTAATTTCCGTAACAATGAGATGGATATAGCAAAGTTTTAGCTGTCATTCTCTGTTGTAAGGTAACGCATGCTTGTGGATGGTTCAAAATGGTAATGAAAGCGTGTGAAAACAAATATACCTACTAGATGAAATTGCTGATTAATTATTTCAAATGTTGTCTGTGTATGTAATGAATGCCTACATGCAAAAGGTTACAATTTAATTAAAACTTTTACTGTTAAAAAAACAATTTATAACATTTCGAGACAATTGTGCTAAGTTCTTTTTTGTGTGTAGCTAGCTTTGTAAGTGGAGGTAAGGTAGCGTTGTTATATGAGTTTTTGAAGGATGTCCAATGAACTGGACACATTTTTAACCTAAGACAGATCTTTTTTTTTTGGTACATAAAGTTAAAAAGCGTTGAACGCATATTTGCATAGTCGAATCTTACTTTCAGAACACGTCTTTCAAACGGAGTTGACAGAGGAGTGCTAAAACTGCCATTCTTTCAAATTTGCATATGTAGCATATCTTCACTAAAAAGAAATGGCTTCTCAAGAGTCTACTACATCACCAGTCTTGCCAGTCCGAGACATGACAAAGGCAATCCATATTAACCTACCGATAACAGAAACTGAAGACTACATAAAAGCACTGACTCGAAACTACCACGGCAAGTCGGAAATAATTTTTGGCTAAAGATAAGAATACAAAGGAATTTACAGGTTTGGCTTATATATTTTTCCGAGCGAGAAAAAATGCTGAAGCAGCTGTTGATGATCTCAACGGTCCTAATTATAAAAACACAGTCTTAAAAGCGGGTTTAGTGACACCAGAATAAACTATAAATACATTTGAAAGTATTATATCATAAAGAGTACCCTTTAGAGAAGATGAAAGATAAAACAACGACGCTGTTTGAATGCGCTTCGACGAAAGGTCCGAGCGGGACCTGAAAATAGATACAAATTGAATCGATGCGCATTGGTTCAATCCGGTCATATAAACACCACTTCGATCCGCATTGAAATACTCAGTCCGCATTCGTTCATTCCTGTTTAAAAACCGCATTGAAAATTTGAAACAAAGAAAATCAACAAGAAAAAAAAACCGGATTTTGTTAAAAAAAAGTTAATTTTTAAAAGTGTGTCAGGAAAGCGTGGCAACTCGATACCCCATAAGTAGTATGTAGGCATGAACAGTGTATATGTGTGTTTGATTTAGGATATAATTTTAGTGGCTTATGAAGGGTTTTCCAATAAGAGGTGTTATTTTGGTATTCAAAGAAAAATGCCATTTTTTGAGATAATATATTAAATCACAAGATCTCGATGGCCAAAAGATAACACGGTCCAGTAAAAAATCAATGGTTTCGTTGCTTGTGTGGCACGTAGCGCCGTCTTGTTGAAAGTAAACGTTGTCCAGATCAATACCATCCAACTCCGACCATAAAAAATCATTAATCATCTCTCGATAGCGTAATCCATTCACCGTAACTGTTGATCCAACCTCATTTTCGAAAAAGTAAGGTCCAATGACCCCGCCGGACCATAAACCGCACCAAACAGTCACACGTTGAGGATGGAGAGGCTTCTCAACAATAACTCTTGGGTTTTCCGAGCCCCAGATGCGACAATTTTGCTTGTTGACGTAGCCACCGAGGTGGAAATGGGCCTCATCAGTCAAGATGATTTTTCGATGGAATTCCGGATCATTTTCATGCATTTCAAGGACCCAATCAGCAAAGACACGACGTTGTTGATGATCGGCCGGCTTGAGTTCTTGTATTAACTGAACTTTATAAGCCTTAAGACCCAAGTCTTTATGCAAAATACGGTGTAATGACGTTTGTGGAATGCCCAATACCAAATAACGACGAGGAATGGACAAACCTGGGTTTTCTTCAACACTTTGGGCTACAGCGGCAATATTCTCAGTTGTTCTTGAGCGACGTGCACGGGTTTTATTCTTCACATCACTAACTTGTCCCAACAGCTCGAATTTTTCCACCAATTTCTGTATTGCGGTCCGACAAGGTGCTTCACGACGACCAAAAAATGCTTAAGTTTTGCGAACTGTGACTGCAAGATTTTCACCATTTTTGTAGTGAATTTTAATAATTTCAATGCGTTGTTGAAGCGTGTATCGTTCCATTTTGAGTAATGGCGTAGTTTCTACTTGTCAAATGTCAAAGAATAAAAGCTTCAAAAGTGACAGCTACCGAAATAGCGGGCCATTCACAATAACACCTCTCATTGGAAAACCCTATATTATTCGTTTGTTGCGTCTAGGGAAAGAGTGCGCAGTCGTTCTGTGGGTAAGAGTGCGCAGTGCTTTCTTACTCAGTAATTAACTTTTTATACTAATAACAATTTTTGGGCTATTAATTTCTGTCGTGAGATGCAACGAGCACTTCATAGTCGTAGGCGGTAGGTCGTAGCTTGCAGCTGAACTATCTTTCTGTTTTTGTTTGTTTTGTTTTTCCAGAGAAAATGCCTCGTACCAAACACAAGCGGAAAGTAAATTGATAGCCCAAAAGAAAATCTGGGAGGCTAGGGAACTGATTTAAAATGGAAGCAGAAAGAAGAAAGGCTGCGAAAGAACTTGGTTTGAGCGAAAGCACAGTTTCAAACAATTTGAACTACGAAAACTGTAACATAAAATGGTTGCGCACTCTTACCCATACATCTGCGCACTCTTACCCTGACTTCGGGGCAAGAGTGCGCAACTTCACTTACTTTGGTTTTTTGATCAGAACATATGAAACATTAAAAAAAATATAAAATATTTTTGTATAATTTTGGTCCTAAAATAAAGAGCTACCAACTATTAGGCTCTTTTGATTGTTATCTGTTGTAAGTTTTTCAGAACTTAAGCTCGAAGTCCAAAATGCGCACTCTTGCCCCGAATGACTATATAGCTATGAATTCAAACTCAGTTTATACGGCGCGGCGCTTAAAACTACACTGAGCCAGCGTTGCCAGGTTGCGGGATTTTTCCCCGTTTCCGGGGATTTTCGACCCTAAAGGGGAAACGGGGAAAAAGATTTAAAAACGGGGAAAATGAACTGCGTTAAAAAATGTTTCCATTCATTGACATTTTTAATAATGAAATACTATTTAGTAAAGCAATAGATTAAATATATAAACACAGGAATACAGTGCGTCAATGCAAACAATATTAGACACGCAATCTGACATTTGCATTTGGCTGAAGGTTGGCCACAGCGCATGCGGCACTGACTTCAACCCTTTCTATATACAGTGGACGTACAGTTTAACAAACATCCGAATTAGCGAATCTCCAATACAACGAATCAGGTTTATTCCCATTGATGGTTCTTTATTACGAATGATGCAAAAAATGTCCACTCGGTTTAATGGATGCTTAACAATTTCTGGTTAAAAACAAAATACATAGGCGCAAATTCATAGTCAGCCCATGAATAGTGCCTATAGCCGACTATAGTTACAGCCGGCACTAAATAAAAAAGCCGGCTATAACTGTTCGTTATTCGTAAACACATTGTTGCCTGTGTATTAGCTGGTATCGACTTTGGTATGTTTTTGTAAAGTGATTTGAACGAACAAACCCAAACATCAAAATATTCGATATGAGAAATTTATAGCCAACTCTAATTATTTAAAGTGACGTTTGGCTCATTTTAAATTTCGAGCTGGCTATAAGTTTAAAGACGACTATAAGGTGACTGTGAATAGCAAAAAGTATATTTTAGGTTATGTAGATGAATAAATTCTTTTATTGTCGGCTTTATCTGGGCTCTCATCACGTAATTTCACCGACGTTTGGCGACCACGCAACAGTACCAAACGACGTCGACGAAACGATGATTCCCGAAACACTACCAGTCTCGTGTCGTCCATCACCTTCGTCTTTTTCCAGTTTGAGAACCACAGAAAACAACATTTATAAGCGATTTGACATTTGCTGATGAAGTCATAATTTGACATTGTGGTTTTGGCGGCATTTTCATATTTTATATTTATTATTAATTAATATAAAGATCATTTGCAATAGACTAATGACATCTTAAAGTTATATTTAATTTTTTTTTTTAATGAAAAATGACAGAAGGCAGAAAGGAGACTATGCATTTTCACTTTAAATTCTTTTTTTGAAAATTATATTCGTTATTTTACAAATGAAATTCGTATTTTTGCCAAAGAAACCAAATTAAATTTTCAAAAAAAAACGAATATAAAGTGAAAATGCACCGAAATTGCAATAAACACAGGAAGACGACAGCTTAATAGCTATCGTGCTATCATGCTCGCCGAGACGATTGTATTTGACAGATTTTCTTGTTAAGTGAAGTCGATTTTGTCAACGTGAAGTCTCGCTATCGTTAACGATGGCGAAAACGATGACAACTGTTTACGAGATGAGGGCCCTGACTATGAATTTCCGCCACTGTATTTGACAAATGATATCCTGATTCATTTTAGAATATGTATTTGCTCCCTTAAAATATTTTAATAATAAAATTAAGTGATTAATGCACTTCCTCTTAAGTTTTTAATTATCTGTTCTTTATTTTTAATTTTATATTTCGTTACTCTTATAACCATAGAAAGAACCATTATTGAATGAAGTACATATGTCCATGTGTACAACATGATTTTTCCAGTTATTTATATACTGTAAGTGCTATTGCTCTGTTATGTTGTTAATAAAAAAAAGGGAATTTATAAAAAGTAGTGTTTTATTAACAAATTAACGAACTCGAAAATAAATGAAAAACGGGGAAAAAACCGGGGAAAATGAAACGTTAAATCGGGGAAAAAAAATTTTTTTCATGCAAAAAAAAGGGAATTTCTTCCACCAAAACCTGGCAACGCTGCACTGAGCTTTTATTGGTAAATATGATTCACACAGTTATTTTCTTAACTTACATACATATATATATTTATGCCCCTTAATTCCTGTAAAAATGTTCGTCGTTTTCGGCGAGAGTCAGCTAGTCTTTAAAATAAGCTAGAACTTCTATGACTATAAACTATATTTGTATTTTTTTTAAATTTTTTAGGTTAAACAGTACTTCGAAGGAAACAATGTTGATGTGCTAAGCTGACCTCCCTACAGCCCAGACCTCAATCCAATTGAGAATATTTGGTCAATCATGAAGCTTAAGATTGCAAGGGAGCATCCAGAGTCAATTGATATCTTAAAAAAATTTCTAATCCGAACCTGGAACACCATACCTGCATCCACATGGAAAAACCTATCTGAGTAATACAAGAAAGACAAGGTCCAACGAAGTACTGATTCAAATGGACAATGTTTCTAGGAAGCTATAAAAAAAAAATGCTATAATTAAACATTTTTCATTTATTATTTAAATTGACGCAAGTACCCAAAAAACCCATTTTGCTCCCTTGACTGCAGGTAAACAATTCTAACACTCTAAAAGTGTCATGAAACGTTTGGAAATCTATCTTATCTATACTATTTATAAAGACGTAACAACTTTAGTGTATGTTCCAGCTAAACTCGGGAAGTAATAAACGGATTTTGATGAAACGTTCGCTAAAATATTTGTTGAGTTCCTCTGCATTGGATTGGCTATATATTATCGCGCTTTATACATTTAATTATACAAAAAAAAAATATTTTATTGTTTGTATGCTTAAAATTCAAACACTTCCATGTTTTGAAGAGAGAAAGACTAAGCACATAGTACCATTACTTTGCGGTAGGTGAACAAATTTAGATTAAGGACAAAAAAAACTTTTTGCACAACTGAGTTATAAGGGAGCCAATCTAATATATAAAAATTAAAGTTTGTTTGTTTGTCTTTTATGCGTTCGCGCATCGTTCATCTGATTGCGTTCGGAAAGTTTCAGGAATCGGTTCAGTAGGTATGTACTTTCAGAGATTACCCCTTACATACAAATTTCATCTCTTATTTCAGAAACCTACCCCGGCGTGCGTACAACAACTCCTTTTTTAAGGATATATGGATATATGGACATCAAGAATAAGACAATTGTGCGACATGACTCTACTACGAGTATCACAAATCAAAATACTGAAAATGATGCTTAACCTACCTCAGTACCACTCCGATATTGACCTGCATTTGGAAGCCAATGTGATATTGATTGCAATCCCTGTGACCAGTCCCGTGAGGGTTTTAAGGTCACCTCTATTTATGTCATTTTTTAAGGAGATAATGACAAATGAAAATAATTTACAGAATTAAAGGTCATTCATCATACTACCAAATGCGGTGTCCAAGTAATAAGGCGCGTGCCCTGCGCGGTTTAGGTCTACGCAACATATTTAAAATAATAGACGTTTGACAGGTTTTTCAAACAAAATCATCTTCAGCGATGAGGCGAATTTTTATCTTGATGGCTTTGTTAACCATCAAAATTGTCGTATTAGGGATTCGGAAAATCCACGAGTGATTGTTTAGAAACAAATGCATCCACAAAATGTAACTGCATGCTGCGCATTTTGGGCTGGACTCATTATCGATAAATTCTTCTTTGAAAATGCGGCTGGCCAGGCAGTAACAGTTAATGGTGTTCGCTATCGCGACATAATAATCCAGTTTTTTGCAAGATATGGATATGGATGACATGTGGTTACAACAAGAGGGTTCCTTTACTTAGGTAACTAGGTACTTTATGAATCAATTAAAAAAATAAAAACAGGTGTTTTCTATCAAAACTACTTCCTGCGTGATTTTTGGACCACCCTTTATACATAATGTGTGTATACATATGTATGAACTCTAGTACTCTCTAGCACTCGCAAGGCGAGCAGGGGTCAGCTAGTACCTAATAAAACAAAACCTCATTAAAAAAATATGTAGTTACTTCGCATAAAATAAAAAAAAAAATTCGATCGGCACTGTATGTTATGTATGACATTAGGCACTACATACAGCCATGGACATATAAATGGCACAAAATTAGATTTGGAATAAATGTTGAAATTTTCCAACTAAAAGATTATTAGAATGTAAGTTGTTTGCGTTCAACTTGATGCTACCAATAGCTCTTGTGTCTACGGCGCACAAATGTTCCGTTATGTTCCCCTTATTATTTACCGTTATCATTTTCGCGTTGACAAAGCCGATTTTAGGTGGACACATAAATGGCACAAATATCTTAGAATATGCAGTACTCGCGTAGCTTTCAAGAGAATCACATGATATTTTGCGAAATTAAAAAATAAGCTATTAAAAATAATTGTGGAGTGCAAGTTAATTAAAAATGGGATCGGGAAAACATACCACCGTTGAGGAAAGAGGGATAATATGGAAAATGCATCAAGAAGGGAAAAAATTGGCGGAAATTGCTAAACTTGTACATAGTTCACGAAAAAAAGTATACAATGCAATTAACTCATGCCTAGAGAATCCCGATATATTGACCAAAGCCAAAATTCGGAAGCCGAGGCCCAAAAAAACAGATGTGCGTACAGATGCAGCCATAGTAAGAATGTCGACAAGGGATCGATATTAATCAGTCATTGAGCTTAGAAATATCCAGCAGGCTTGTCAGAAGACGATTGAATGAGGCAAATTTGTTTGGGCGCATTTCCAGAAAGAAGCCACTGCTCTCAAAAAAAATATTTCAAAGCGATTAACCTTCGCCAGAACCCATCAAGAAAAAACCATACATTTTTGGAAAAACGTGTTGTGGAGTGATGAAACTAAGATCAATAGGATAGGACCAGATGGTAGAACCTTCGTTCATCGACCAAAATGCCAACAGTACAATCCTAGGTTCACCCAGAAGACTGTAAAACACGGGGGTGGAAACATTATGGTCTGGGGTGCGTTTTCTTGGCATGGCGTGGGTCCGCTTATAAAAATCAATGGCAAAATGGACAAGTTTCAGTATTTGGACATTTTGAAAAACCATATGGAACCATATGCCTTCGATTCCATGCCAATTAAGTGGACATTTATGCAAGATAATGACCCCAAACACTCCTCCAAATTGGTAAAGACTTGGTTTCATGCGGAGAAGATCGACGTTTTGGATTGGCCAGCCCAGAGCCCTGGCTTGAATCCAATCGAGAACCTGTGGAATGAAGTCAAAGTTGAAATCTCAAAAAAAAAATTATAAAAATATGGATGATCTTTGGGCTGCCACACAGAAAGCTTGGTATGCCATACCCAAAACAAAATGCCAAAAACTAGTGGAGAGGATGGGTCGCAGGTGTGAAGCTGTCATGAAAAACAAAGGCTACAGCACAAAATATCAATTATGTAAGTGTTTTTACGTACAAAAAATCAACAAATACGATTTCAAAACTATTTTTTCCCGTTTTTTCCAGGTTGTGCCATTTATGTGTCCAGATCATTTCATGGTTTTTTTTTTACATTTCGATCATTTTGGTTTTTTGTTAATGAATTATAGCTAAAGCTTGTATTATTATTGAATATGAAGAAAATACATTTGGAAAAAACCAAACACTTGTTGTTTATTAACAATATTTACGATAATGTAGCATAAGAAAGAGAAAATAAAAAAATGTGCCATTTGTATGTCCATGGCTGTAAATGAAATGTCAAAGTCTTGATGACGCAGTACCTACTGTCCGTGTCCCACCCATGTATGCCTATGTACTTCTCCTGCGAATTTTGCAAATACTAATTTATTAAGTAAAGAATTTCTAATTTACGTTTCCATTTGTTACCCCATTTGAATGTAACGCCCACGTATCCTTTCCACTTTGGCATGCGGGCATTCAACTCTGAGACAAGATATTAATTTAGCGCGACACTCATCTCCCCCAGCCCCAACTGCCGCCATATATAGAAATTAAATAGTCAGTTAGAAAACTACAAAGCAAATCAAGAGTCGGGAAAAGCAAAGTTGCAATGTCCACAAGTCTCACGTAACTTGACGCCCAAACGTTTTTGCGTCTCACTAATCGACAACTTTCAAAAAAATAGAAATAAAGTTTTTACGTTGTTGATACCTAGTCTACCTACTGGCCGCCCGCCACGTTCATCGTCACTGTCGCCAGTTTGGTCATTTAAATGTTCCGTCATTTCTCAAAACACACAAACAAGAGAGAGAGGTCAGTTAACAGATCTTCCACCCCCGGATGTGTGCTCCAAATTTGGCCACAGTCACAGCCACAGCCACACAGCTCATCACAAGCTTTGCGAAAGTGAAAGACCCTTCAACCCTGCGTGTATCTACGAACATCTCTCGGATACAAACTTAGATTTTGCACGAGTATTAGCCATTTGGTTATAGATTTATACATCGCCCGCGCCATAGATGGCGCGCTTGGCCATATATGGCCATCTTGAAATGTGCGCTGTGGCTTTCTGATTAGCCACTGTTTCTGTGAGTTGCGCGCGGCGTCACTGCAATCGAACGCGCACGATACGATACGAGTATCTATGTGGTATATATGTACACAGGTACGACGCAAACGACACTGAGTAGGAGGAAGCCAATGAAGTCATGGCGAATAATGGTTTGCAGGTTGTACCTATACTCCAACCCGCTTATTAGAATAGCGTCGTCACTGTGTCTATTCAGTGCCCGGTGCCCAGTGCCCCGCGCGATCGCAATTAATATGTGAGCTCTGAATGCAATGCATCTTGGATTCTGAAGCACACACAGTTACAAGTCCAAGTTTAATTGGATTAGCATTTTGAGTCTTTTGTAACTTTCGCTGAATATGGTCACATGAGAAGAGACCCTCGACTGGGGGGTGGTGGTGGTGAAGGCGTCTCTCATGTTACACGGCGTGTACATGTTTGTTACATGTTATTATTTATTAATTTCATGAATCTCATTACGGGACTTCTTAGATTTAATGAACATGCGGTGGCGTCGCGTCGTTGTCGTCGTCAGCGGTTGTGGTGACGATTAAAAATAATTAATAACGTCGTCGAGGGGCTTTCCACAGACACATACACACACACACACATACAAATTAATTAATTGTTTGCAATTAGGCTATGGGTATGCAGTTGACATGTGAGATTATGTTTTGCTGCGTAAGTTCAGAAATAAACTCTCTCAAGTGTCATAACGAGTCATTTTCTGATTAGGAAATGCGTTGCGCTAAATAGGAACGCGATGCTATTTAACCGTTAAATGATTTATATGTAACTTTGACGTTTTTATGATCTCCGGAATGTAGACAACAAAAGAGCGCGATTAGATTAGGTTAAATTGTCGGGCCATTTACCTACAGAAAGTGATAAAAATTATGAAAGTCTATGCGACGTACTATATTTAGGAAGGTGACTACCTCAAGAGTATTGATATAATGTGGACTAACGATTAACCAATTTAGATGATATTAGTCTAAACTCCCATCCACCTGAGGATACCAATATCCAAGCTTGAGTCCAACAACGCTGCTGGACCTGAGGGTTTACCCGAAGAGCTTTTTAAAGCAGCTGGAGATGACTTGGTAGACCGCATACACCAACTCATTTCTAAGATTTCGTAAGATGAAAGTACGCCAGATGAGTGGAATCTCAGCATCGTTTGCCCGATCCGCAAGAAAGGAGACCACCTCAACTGCTCCATTTACAGAGGCTTCAGTCTCCTCACCATCGCCATATTGTGTGAATGCTTGAAACCTTTCGTCAGCAACCCGATTGGCCCCTATCAGTGTGGTTTTATGTCAGGAAAGTCCATAAGTAGTCACCATAGACCAAATCTTCACACTTAGGCAGATCCTGCAAAAAACCCAAGAAGTCCAAATCGATACCTACAACCTGTTCATCGATGACAGCATCTGGAGAGAATCATGGGACTCGCCGATGATATAGCGATAGTGGTGACGACCAAATACCTAGATTAGCTGGAGCTTGCTGTAAACGAGACCATTGCTGCTGTCAAACAATGGCTTGAATCGAGGAGTCTGGAATTGGCGGAGCACAAGACGGAGGCAGAGAGAGACTATAAAAGTCAAGGTTGGAAGTTTCACAGTACACTCCAAAATATATCAAGTAGTACCTAGATGTACTGATGCGTTGAGCATTCAGAAAAACCGATCGCTGATGAATAGGGTCTAAGAGTTATAAATGCTTATAGAATAATTTCAAACGAGCTGAAGAAGCAAAACGAGTTCAAGATGGTAGAGTCCAAAACACCGAAGCAGAGGAAAAGAGAAGGCAAGAAAGGGCAGATGAACGTACAAACTCATTCCGAAGAGATAACCATGGATAAGCAGAAATTATGGAGAAGAAAAAAATAGAAAATCCGCCTCGCGATGTAATACCTGAAGGTAGTCCCGCGGGACCAGGATCTGACCTAGCGAAGGTTAGGTTTAGTGAATAAGAATCTCATACTACCGTATAACATTGAGAATCGTTGCCTATGGAAGGTTCCCCCTCCGCTTATAAAAAAAAAGCATCTGTAGCTGAACTGTATAAAGCCATGTCTACTTTAGAAATACCTGCCAAATTCGTCCGTCTGTGTAGGATGAAGATGAAGAAAGTTCGCTGCTTCATCAAGACTTTTAATGTCAAAAAAGGATTAAGGCGACTTCTTCAACCTCACACTTGAAAGACAGAATTGTTCGAAACTCACAAGCGAGATACGATCTTTCAAAAGTCTGTTCAATTGCTTGCCTACGCCGACGACATTGACATCATTTGTAGAACACAGCGAGCTGTCACCGGTGCGTTTGAAAATAAGGAAATGGAAGCGGCTAAAATGGGTTAAGCGGTAAACGTGGGCAAAACAAAGTATATGCTGTCAACGAAAAGGGACACTCAACATCGACGAATTCGACAGAACGTTACTATACTTTGACTTTGAGGTAGTAAAGGACTTTGTCTACATCGGCTCTGCCATAACAAAAAATGACATCTCGTAGGAAATCAAACGAAAGATCACTCTTGCCAATCGCTGTTTCTTTTGGGTAAGAAGGCCCTCTTCTGATCAACTAAAGAGAGTCTATAATATAAGACTCTTATCACCACAGTCTTGCTAAATGGAGCTTAAGCATGGACTTAATCGAAAGCGGATGACGATATCCTTGGTCGCTTTGAGAGAAAAATCCTTCGCAAGATATTCGGTTCCGTTTGCGTTGACGGGTTTTGGAGGAGAAGATTCAACCACGAACTACACGAGCTGAACAGCGACATCCACCTGGTAAAAACTGCGCATTGGACGTTTAAGATGTCTAGGACATGTAGAGCAAATGGACATCAACGCTCCGTCCCGCAGAGTATTCGATTTAAACCCGGACCGTCAGCGCAACAGAGGACGACATCGCCTTAGGTGGCGCGTACAAGTGGAAAAGGACCTCAACCAACTTGGCTAAGGACCGGGCTAACTGGAAGGGATTTTTGGTTGGGGCCTTGGTTCACCTCGGACTGTAGCGCCACCTAAGTAAACAACAAACGATTAACGCACATACATGTGTATACATATGTGCATTCTTAAGTCCTAAAAAAAAAGATGTGACAATGCTAAACAACGCTTTTGATGAAATCATCGGAGCTTCTTATCGCTTCTACTAGGTCTAGACGTTTTAATTGTAGCGAAGGAAAAAGGCGTTCTAACACAGATGGATGAAAACCCAAATTATGACAAAAGAAAAGTGGAATTGAGAAGTTCTTAAAAAGAAAACAATCAGCCACTGGGAATGCTAGGCATAGAGACCGTTGCGACGAAGCATATTGTCCCGTAAATACAAAACACAAGCTTTTTTGTAATGTAATGCAATGGACCCTATAGTATCGTGCACTATGACTAAGAGAGGCCCTTATTTCTTTAGCACAGCAATCTCCTGGGGTTCCATCTTTCATAACAAACCTTCTCAGTCCAAGTCTTTATTAAGGTTCATTAGCACACAAAACCTCTGGATAGCTGGAATAAATTAAAATATTAATTAACGTGTATGGAGGTCTTTATCGAAAAATGGTTCTACTGAAACGACCATCAATTCGTAGCACTTTCGATTATATTGTCACATATTCTAATCGGCAATTTCAAACACTACTTTGACAGTAGTTGGCATTCACCAATGGAAACAAAGTCGCCGGCTTCAACGAAAACCTGTACATATGTATATTGTTTAACTGAATTTTGTATTTACCTATGCCATTTCGGTGTCTGCATTCGTCTATGCTTGAAAGCCCCATTCTTTTGGCATGCGTCTTCGTGCAAAAAGTGTGGGTTTTTGGGAATATACAAATTGAAATCTCAAGAAAGGTGTGGACTAATGAGGATAAAATTACTTTTATTAATTTTCTGACACATTTCGTGTCAGATTCCTTCAAAGAAAAGAACCTTTTTGATGAGTACCGCTAAATGGTTTTGACACATGAGTATGGGTGTTTTCATAAACGTCATACTAACAAAGAACTGCGTTAACTGCGTTCAAAAATGCAGTTTAATTGCAAAACTGCCGCAGGCTAACTGCATTACATCGTGTTCATAAACGTCAAGATATCATCGTTGTCGTGTAGAATAGTTAGTAAAAAAAAAAGTGACTGCAGAGGAAGACGTAAAGGTTGAAGTTGACTAAAGTTGAATTTTTTGTAAGTTCAAATAGAAAAAAAAAAAATGAGTATCTTGTATAGATATATGTATTAATTTTTTCTTCAGCTGAAATCAAATTAAATACAGTGGACTCTCAGTAACGTGAACATCCGATAACTTGAACAATCCAATAACTTCAACATGCTATTTTTCCCCTATAGGTATTCTATAACTTGAACGGACAGTTTTTAAGACTCGATACCTTGAATTTTTCCATTAAGTACCTACTCTATAAGTTGAACTGAAAAATGAAAACCTCTTTAACTTTTATGTGACTAGCAAAAACGTTTAAATTTGTATCTTCGCTTCGGACCATGTTGCTACAAATATTTACGGTTTTCATAAAGGGGACATTCCCATAGAATTTCTTTTATATGTATCTGAGCTGAAAGTTCTAAATCATTGATTTTTACTGTTACAAGTTAGTGCGTGTAGGAAACAAAACGTCTTATCTTGTTGATGTCGTTATTGCACAAAATATTATTACCAATAAGGAATCAGTTTAACTTTTCGACCAAGCCATCGAGTTTGCCAGCTAAAACGAAAGGTCATTCTTGGAACTGACAGTTCTCCAGAGTCTTCGAGAATTTGTTTTACAAAACGTACTGCGCAAGGCCAAACAATTTAAAATAACAATTCTATTTTTAAAACTGTCTTAAAAACAAATATGTGGCTTATTATTTATTAATAAAATCAACATTAAACTGAACATGTTTAAAAAAAGAAGGACTTTTTGTTTTGATCCAGTAACTTGAACAATCCAATAAGTTGAACGGCCCTGGTTTTGTACGTGTTCAAGTTAACGAGAGTCCACTGTATTACGGATAATATTATATGTTTCTTTGACATTTATGAACGATGTTTACATGAAAATTGTACTAAATCAGTTCTTCATCTGGACTGCACATATTCTGAAAAGCAGTAGCGTTCAAAAACGCATAAGAAAAGAAATGCGGTTGTACTTGCGCAAATTTTTGACGTTTATGAAAACACCCTATGCAAAGAAAATGCAGCATTGCTGACCATAAGGTATGTAGGACACTGTTTTTTTTCTTCCTCATCATTTGACAAATTCATTGTTCGGTTATTGAGAAGGCCTACTACGGCCCTTTGCAGTGGAAGTAATCAGTACCACTGTTAAAAGGTGACACTATAACTATATGGCGACCATCCATTTCACCAATACACTACCTAAGCTGCCACCTTGTTTTCTACTTCTAAAACTGATCAATTTAACAAGAAACTCAAAGTCATCACTTGACACCCTGTGAAATGTTTGTATCCACTTAAACTGGCGTTTTTGAGATCTTGAATGATGAAAAAAAAGGGATAAAACAGAATCATTTCAAAAACATTTCAGGAAAATTTCAGAAATATTTTCTCGCGTCCACACCGAAAGAAACATTTTTGAAATGTTTCTGAAGCAAATGGGAATCAATTAGGAAACATTTTGTAAACAATGTTTCTGAAATGGCTCATCGGGTCTGGAAAAATCTTGATTTTTTTATTTTTATTTTTTTTTTTTTACAAAATTTAACTTTTTTTTTTGAAGAAACTAAAATAATTTCTATTTCACAAAGGCTGTGAGGCCAATACGAAACTATTATCGTCTGTCCACATAAATATAGCTATAGATGTATGTACATAGATATGACCATCCTCAAAGGACGACAGAGTAGATGCACTCATTTACATTAATTTTCGACGCACAACAGCGTGACATGCCGATGCCCGGGAAATTCATTGAGCCAATGCACAGCACACGTACGAGTAGGTTTTTGTTATCGCTGTGGACAGGACTCTATTATGCAATATTGGACATTTTTTGAATTTCCATAATACTAATTTATATTGTGCAAGTGTAAGCACCGTGCATGTTTGCAAATTTAATTAGGGAAATTAAAATCCATCATAATAACGCATTTTAAAAAATAATAAAAAAAACATTTTACAATATTTTTGTACATAAATATAAAATTCTGCAATAACACGATCCAAGGCTAAAGAAAAATAAAACAGCTAACTGCGTATTAAATTGTTAATGATAATTCTTTTGTTGTTGTTGTTGACGTACCTCTGATGAAATAAGATACCCTGAACGCGAACGCAAACACACATCAACCTAAACCTACCCACTTCACGCATACGAGAGTACCTAAGTATATGAATGACAATCTCCCCGCATTATTAAACAGTCGACGTTATTTATCTGCGGCTTATTGCGTTCACCCAATCAGAGCCTGGCTTTCAACAGCGGTAATAAATCCAGCTAACTCTCCATTAATGGAGGCAACAAAAGCCACCAACAATTGAGTCCCGCCCACAATCCGTAACGACTACGGTCTACCCCCACATAAGTGTTTCACTTCTGCAAAGGCACCTTTTACGGTATATACTGGCCTCTTGCTATCGCACTCATAGAAGCCACTTCGCAAGCGAGTGAGTGCGACGACATTATGTAACTTTCTACAGACGAAAAAGCTCTCTCAGTTTGTGGTCTTGCAGACACGATCGCATCGTACTTCGTACTCACTCAAGTCAGTCTCAGTGTGTATCTCTTAGGTTCATCAATCAAGCGTGAGTGAGTGCATCGGTGGTTTTTTTTTCTTCTGTTCGTTTTGCGGATCGTGTGTGTGCCCAGGTCATTTGCATTTGCAGTTAAGTGCGTCATTTCCGCTAGCAATGGAAATTCGAAAATTCATTTCCGTTATTTTTCGCCCAAAACCAAACGATTTGGCTGACAATATTCGCCGAAAAGTGCATTTTTCCGTTAGAAAATCGCATTTTTGTTAACATGTGTTGTTGTTTGTGTGTTAAGTGATATTTACGGGGCAAAAAAAAAGTATCTTAAAGGTGAGTACACAATTATTTTTATGTATTTTTTTTTTTTGTTACACCCACCACGAGGCGCGCATTAAACGTGTGTGAGGACATCCAATTAAAGATTGTTAATGGTAAGTTGGCACCCCAGCAATAGATGTGTCACTCAGTTGTAACCCGTTTCAAAGATCTAGCTACGCACCATTAGCTTCTGGTTAATGGCCAATTGGCCAACCGTTGTTCGATGTCACTGGCCGAGGCAATCATTTAAATTCGCAATCAACAACTATGCACAGGCTAATCAGCTAGCAATTTGAGATTACCTACTGCCTACTGCCTATGCCTAGGTTCGTAAATGCTGTCGCTGTCGTGTCAAGGTACGCATATTCATCCTGACGACGGACGTCTAACTTGGGTTTTAAGTCAAAGCACGCCGTTCGCCCCGCCCGGAGCGGAACTTCTGTTTCGTTTAACTTGGCTAAATAATTTGTCTGACGTTTGTTTGCGGTTTTTTGTTTTAACCCAGTGGCTGATTAAGCCCGACAACAATAATTACTTCAGCTTGGGAAGAATTGTGGAACAGTGGGAATAATCCTGTTCCTGTTAAACAGGATTTGTGGCTGAAATTGATGGCTTTGGTAAATATTTTGACTTTGTGGCATGTTTTCGCTTAAGATTGTGACAATTGTGAGTTCGCCGGATTAAGAGCAGCAGCCGTAGGCAACGGTATAATAGCGCGATCTGCATGACTGATCACTGGCGGTGCGCGGAGGACATTCGCTCGTTTAGTTGCATTTTCACACCTTTTTTTTATTATATGCAAAAAAGAGTTAATTGACTTGCAGCGATAATGGCTAGTGGTTAGCGCCAGCCATTGGGTGCCACTTGGCAGCAATTACCTGCCTGAACGGCGTATTTATAAGTTTTGCCGGGACACAGCCACAGCGGAACTTGTAAGTCTTTATAGTTGAGCGACGACGATCGGCAACAACGACCGACGTCGTTAGACAGCCAACAACCATCAATATGCAGATGAGGGTGAGTCAATCGAGCCGCTACATTGCATACACGTTGATTGCGTAGTTAGCCAAAAGGTTGATGACAGGTCTCATGGCGTTTTTTTTTTGCATCTGATGGCTTTTGAGTGCACAAAGATTTAATTTAAATTTTAGAGTTTAGACTAAACGTCACATTTTGTATACAACCAGTTTAAGCCGGTGCGGTGGTGCAGTGGGAAAGGAAGTGTCTGATTGATGTGGATTTTTGTTTCATGGACTGGAACGAAGTGTTATGATATTTTTTACGATTTACCATGGGAAAGATTTTGAGGGACACTGCTCTTCAGAGTTTTCATTGATCAGTTTGACTGAGAGCTGCTTTGCTACGTTTTAGAGCTGAGTTTAGTGGTCAAAAACTAAATTTGGTCGACACTTTTAGCACACTTTTGAAATATGTTTCTTACATCTGCTCTGTGGCTTTATTTTCTAACAAAAAAAAAACCTGCATGATGAAGTTCAGTGGTAATGATACGATGGCTTTCTATCATTGAAACCCGATTTCTCGTCTACGTTGCCTCTCCATCTGATGCAGGATAGAGATTTTATATGTCAAATAGTTCTTCGAAACAAAAAGCAATGGTTTCTCGCTCTCAGATCTACCGAATTCGAAAACCAAGAGTGAGAGAATCACTGGAAGTCAAGACTCCGGAAAACACAAGACATAGAGAAGAGCCAAAGTGATTGCCAATGCTTCAATCCATATGAATATACTCAGTGTAGAGTTGTTACGAAAATTGTAAAATTCTCTGGCAAATGAAACAGTTTTCGAGAGATGAGAAAAAATGTAATAAACGGAATTTTCAAGAAAAATTAAAGTCATGAACGTCTGTGGATCTTTTCTAAGTTTGGCTTCCAGTGGACTTATTTACAACTAGCTGACTCGTGCTCGCCTTGCTCGCCTACCATTTTTTTCTAATTTGCAAAACTTGACCTATTTCCTCAAAAACGTATTTAATGCTTTTTTGGAAAGTTGAAATGATTTTTCGAAGCTGAAGTGTTGAAAAACATGTTCTTCAACTTTCAAACATTCCAGGAAATCGGAAGCTCTTATAGATTGGTACTATCACAAATTATTCTTCGAGCCTATGCTAAAGTATTCACAATAACAAACAATTTTATTAATTACTAAAAATTCGACTTAGAGGGATTCGACCCTATTATTGCCTACACTGAGTGCAGTTTCGAAATCATGATAAATGCGTTGGCTTTTGAAAAAAAAAAATGGGATTGCAATGCAGTAGAAACATTTCCCAAATGTGCGCACAATAACTCATACGAATCATATAGCGGACACGCGCAGCGTTGAAACGATGGTTTTTTCATATTCCCAAAGCAGGGTTACTTTTGGGACCCATTCGGGTCAAATTGAAACTTTTTTGATGGCATTTGACCCTTTTTGGTAACAGAGGTAACTCTGCCCCAAATCTTTTCATCACAATCGGATGAACGATGCGCGTAAACGCATAAAAGACGAAAGCACAAACATACATTTTTATATATTTACATACAGCTGCGGTCAAAATAATAGCACCTAGTGAAACTAATGGCATAAGAAAAAAGAATAAAAAATAGATTTATCGGCTTTTTATGAACAAACATTAATTTTTTCTGAAATTCATGTTTTATTAACTATTATTTTAGAAATAAATTTAGACAAAAAGATAAACGTTAAAGAAAAATGTTGAAATAATTTTGAAATATATACGAAAACGGCCGGTCAAAAAAATAGTAGTGCATTAATTATTTATCTCTAAAAAAGACAAAGTCAATTTTAGTTTAAAATTTCAACCATAAAAAAATTCGTGTTATTTCCCGTAAATTTTATACTTAGTTGCAAGATTTTTATTCGAGACCACTGCCGGAAAACATCGTTGCATGGAGTTGGCCAGGTTTTCACACTTTTCTGCCGTTATCGACCTCCATGAATGCTTCACAACTGCCCAAAGGTCATTCCTGTTAGTTGATTTACAACAAGCAACATCCTTCTTAACGTCGCACCAAAGGTTCTCAATCGGGTTCAGATCTGAAGACTGTGCGAGCCATTCCAATACATTGATCCTGTTACCAAGCACTACCACCTAGCAAGTTTGCTAGTATGCCTTGGGTCATTGTCTTTGTTGGAAGACCCATATCAGAAGCATTTCCTCCCTAGCATAAGCTGAGCTGAGCATAGCACAACTCCAGGGTAACACAGAAGAATGATTTATACCTCAAATGATTTCTAAAGGAATTTACTACAACTACTTTCTTTTTTTTCCAATAATCCAATAAGCCATTGTTGAGTAAGGGCCGTGTAACGACAGAAAATTTGATTTTCTGCCACTTCGATCGCAAATTCTCCGCTCCTATAAGTAATAGAGAAGTCTAAGTACACCCATAAATTCTGCAAGAAAATGCAGATCATAACAGTGAAAACCGCATCTAAATCCGTTAAGTGGTTCTCAAGATTAGCCTGTTCATACAGAAAGACACATTTTGGGGACTTCCTTTTATACTATGTATAGATATGTAGATAAATGAATCAGAGGAAAACTTACTAAGCTATATTTATTGTGCTGTTAAGTCAGTTAATATTATTGTGCTTCCTTGGGCTGTATAATTATAATTTGCCGTACAGATATGCAGTTTTTTCACTACTTTGTAAGAACTATGTCATTTTCCGTAATAAAAGGTATAAAAAATGTTGACCAAGAACATAAGCAATCACAATGTCAAGTTTCGTGTAGTAGTTTCCGCGTGATGCGCGTTCAAACCGTTTTTACTCTACATATTATATGTATCTATCTACAAGCGGACCGAACGAACTTCGTCCCGCCTAAAATTGATTTTTTGATTGAATTAATTTCAAGCATTCACGATTCCACCCGAAATAAATTTTTTTTGATAGAAATTCGCGATCGATAACAGATGACGCCACTCGAATTTCAATTATTGATTGAATGAAATACTTTTCGAATTCGATTGAATTCAATATTCTTTATTTATGTTTGATTTTCTGATCGACGACATGATATCTCCCGAACACTGAAAGTATTCGAATTATCATCCTTGAAGCAATATTATCTGATTCGCAAATGCACTGAAAATATTAGAATCGTTGAATGTTTTCAATAAACTCATCGGAATCACTGAAATTTCCACTTCAATCAGCGGCAAAAACACGAGTTGATGACTGAACTTCACTTGATTGAGATGAAGTAATCGTTCAAGAATGATTTTGGCACAATTTGAATATTGAAAATCTGATAATGCTCAAAAAGAACTGTTCATGCAGCATCAACTCTAACAACAACACATTCATGTGAAATGCATAGACGGCAAGCTTGCATTTCCTCTGCCCGCGCATTTTCAAAAATAAACTGATCCTAAATTTTCCTGTCCGTGAATACATGTGAATGACCACGTGGCCATTAACTGTCTAAAAGTGTAGCGTGTTGTTTCTTTCTTCCCTTTTGAACACAACATTTTGGGCAACCTGTCATTTCCTTAACAACAACAAAATGTACAATAATGATCTAAGCAAAATGGCTGCCCCATCTTCCATCTACTTGTAAAAGTGTGTGAGTGAGGCTCCCATTTGATTTTGCAGGAACGTCAGAATACATTCAAGCTTCTAGGTGAAAATTGACCAATTGAATCTGTCATATCCGTATGCATCGTCTAGTATAGTTCATCTACGGTGAAATGACGAAGCAAAAAGAACACCTGTCAAATTGCGCAATGTCAAGTGGATTAATACCTCTCTCTTATTCAACTTACAAAAGAAAAATCAACTTTCCTGATTTTTGAACCGTTTGAACTGTAATATTACGATCAAAATGAACAAAAAAATCCCCAAAATGTATGGAAAATCGATTTTTCGGAATTTTCCCATTTTCCTTTAAAAGTTTCCAAATTTTTCGCAGTAAAAAGTTTCCTTAAGCGGAGACGAACACAACAACAAAAAGATAGCTCAAATCGGTCTATCCGTTCTCGAGATATCATCAAAAAGCCGTTCCATACAAAATACAGTTAACTCTCTCGTAACCGGACATTGACGGTACCGAGAGATTCATCTGGTTATGCGAGTTGTCCGGTTATGGGGAAAAAAAATAAATTGACGTTATTTAAAAAAGAACACAATAGACATGTGGTATTCATTTTATTTTGTAAAGGAATTCATTTTTATGTCATAAACACAAATTACCAAAAAATACTGATTTCTGTATATGACAATCAAGCGTTAAATGACACATTCATACATACATACACTTAACATACAAACCTATTTAAAAATGCAATGGGATTTATAAATGCTCATACTTGTTGAATAATACGTTCGCGGACAAGACAGCATATGCCGTCAATGGTTGAGGAAATAAACGGGTCATGACAATTTACGATATGTTAGGACAAGACAGAAACTCTGATGAGAAATACAGTAAGCTTCCATATTCCGGCATTATTTGTCCTACCAGAGACAAATGCTCACTTCACTGTAACCAGCGGAATCATTTTTATCTTTATACAAAATTCGTACAAAATAATAAAAAATATCTCTCAAAATGCAGGAGATATGCGTGTGTCATTCTAGCGTTCCCCATCGAAAATCATGTGTCCGCGAAGGTGATAATGACGCAAAGGTCCACTCCACAGTTTACATTTTTGTTTCGTTTCTTTGCAAAGTGTGAAGACGAGGAGAACAAAACACATACAAAATAATGTATGTAAAAAGTGTGATATACGTAGATGTGTTTTGTCCGCTTAAGAGAGAGCGACATTCTATTGCGGTTACGAAAATTGGTGTCCGTATCCGGTTTTGAGAGTTCGGTTATGGGAGAGTTTTTTATACGAAAAATCGTGTATTTATTTCGGTTCTTTGAAATCTGTCCGGTTATAAGAGGTGTCTGGTTATGAGAGATGTCCGTAAGCAGAGAGTACCTACACTGTATATGAAAAAATTAAGAAGATGCATAGATTTACGAATTTTCTCGAATATAGGGGATATAGTCTGAGTGCTAGACAGTACCCTAAAAACAAAAAAAAAATAAAAAATCCACAATCTCTACAAAGATCTTAACACGTTCTTTTTAGAAGGACTTGCAAATAGCTAAGCCTAAGAAGCTCTCTAAAACCCTCTCTTCAACCAGATGTCGAAAAATGGCGGTCACAATAGGCCCCCAAGAGCTCAGGTTATGGGTGGCCGTGGCGTAGTGGTAGTCTTCGTCGCTTGTCACGCCTTCACACGGTTCAAATCCAGATGTTGCCGAAACATTTATTTCTCACGAAATAAAAATAAGTTGATTAGTTTCAGAAGTTAATGTCAAAACCCACTGCGAAGGCATAACACTGGCAGTGGATGGTATGACTGAAGAAATTGATCACACAAAACAATAATAGGAACCATCTGAAAAAATGTCTGTGAATCATAAGCAATGGCACAACTTTCAATAATAAACAACTCTCCAGTTATCCTGGACAACACCCATAGTGTTCGTTGAATCCTAATATCTGAGTTTCCTATCACTACGTCGATCTGTCTGTCTCTGGTTCTTATTCTTCATGTGCACGCGCTGTGTGTAAACATTATAACGGTATTCATATTCCCTTTAGCATTAGCGTGTGTAGATTATAAAAAAAAAGTTTGGTAAAAAGTCCACCCAACCGCACTACGATTCCTCGAAAAACAACCTTCCAAGTCTCTCCCTCCCAAGCTCATTGGACTGGACATACCTATATAAACTGATCCAAAAAAAAGTTTCCAATCAATATCAACAAAAATGTTGAAATTTAAATTTTACCACCTCGCAACATTCCTCCAATGGGCTGGAGACTCTGAGAGTCCAAATAAAAGGCAAAAAAAAAAAAAAAATGTGAAAGTGTCGAAACAATTTTCCGGTTCAACTCAACAGATGTCTTAATTTGGAACATCGTGGCGACACCGACCACGATTTTCCACCGTTAAACTGTTTTTCATTAATCAATTAATCATGAACCAAATGGAAAATGAATGAAAAGCCGTCTTTACCAGGTTAGGATATGCGGTTTTTGTTTCCATTTGGGTGGAAACACTCTGGGTGTGGAAATAAATATACCGGATAACTTTAAATGTAAAACTAATTAAAAACAGCAAAAACGTACTCATCCTCCGGTCAGTGTGGGGAATACAGAAAATCAGCAATCTCAAGTGCAACACACAGGAACACAAGAGGCCCAAGAGCCGAGAACCGAGAACATGTACAAAAAACAACAATCCCAGACCGAAATTCGTGTTCAATAAATTTTGAACAATGTTTCCTTGTGGACTGCGTTGTTGCTCCAACTTGGTTGGAGAGTCAGACTCAGGGTATACACGTACTTAAAAAAAAAACTTCATCTTCCAATCAAACTCGCGGCAAAGAGGAGAAGGTGCATCGGGTATTATAGGTAAACGAAGCCCGCTGTAGTCCGGTGCCAATAATTTTGTCTGATATGTAAATAGATAAACATCATGGAATCACTATTAAGACACACGGTGGTGGTGGTGTGGTGGTGGTGCTGCTGCTGCACCATGCGCGGCGATTGCAATTGAATTTGCATTGCTTAATTCCTCCGTCGTGGATTCGGGCATACCATACACATGCAGTCAGTCGTGGTGTCCCCCTATGAGCAGCGCGGGGTCAACTCGATCACTGACTCTCCTAGGCAGGCAAAAGGATTTTTTTTTTTTTTTTTTGTTGTTGTCTATATCGCCGGAGCTCAAGATCTATTGTGTAAAATTGAGCTCGCTCGTGTCATTAATCATATTTGGAATCGGTCAGCGAAATCTAGCAGTTGCTTGGTGCGCGCACAGGTATCATTGGGGGTCACCTCCACGAGTATCGATGTATCTTTTGCCACCACCACCACCACCACCACCACTCTATGCCTTTCCGCAAAAGGGAGAGAATTATGGGATTTTAATAGAGTTGTTGCTGTTACTTATCGACAGTTTCATAGTTTTTATTTATTACGTCCAGCAATCGATGCACAGCACAGCGAATTTATGCGTCGCGTCGCATTGCGGCGAATTGTATATTTTCGTGGAATTGCATTCTAAGTGCCGCAGTTAATCGCTGCGGGTCAAATGTCGACAAGGCTCCGCTTAGCTGGAAAGGACATTCGATGCAATAATCAAGAAATAACCATCAATCATTTGAGGCTGAAGAAGGAGAGATGCTGCTGTTGGCCGGCCAGAGATGAGATGAGATTCAATTCAGTCCATAAATTGTTCGAACATCTTCTCTTGCCCATTTTTATTTACCTATTCTGGTCGGAAATGTATGCACACAATATCCTCATAGTGGAACGTAGAAGACAGTAGAACAGTAGCAGCAGCGGGTGGACCGTTGAAAGTCTGTCAATCTCTCTCGAGACGACAGGACAATGTATTCATATTTATTTTTTTATGAATCTCTTTCCATCGAATGGTAATGTGGCCACGACGATGATGGCGACATTATGCGGATGCGCCATCGTTCCACGGTGACCCAATCGGGTTATAAACTGCATCAAGTACTTGTCAACTGGGGCTTAAAAGTGCTCTTTAGCCACAAGCGTCCTGCGTCTTGCTTTTAGGTGTGAATTTATCATAAGTCGAATGTCGAATGGAGTAATCTTGATTCCCGAAGTTGTTTTATGCAAATTTGCAGTTCGCATTATCCCAAATTGAATGGTGGTTGGTGGTCTTCTCGTCCAAAGTGTGATTTAAACAGAAAAAAAAAACTCCAAACAGTAAAGTCACTTAAAGTTGTGACTACCAAACAACAACACCTGCGAAATGGTGCAATTGTAGTGCTACTGGTTTCCACTACCAGAGGAGATGTTAACTGCTAGATGCGCTAGAGATGCTCAATCGTGTCACTGTGGTGGCATTCAATTCAAATTATTGGCAATTTTAATGGGGAGTACGATGTTCCCACGTGATGTGCGGCCGTAATAGTGATTTTGCAAGGTTTTTTTTTTTTTTTTTTTGTTTCCTTCAGTTATACGTGCCTCATTTGACATTCATTCTTTTTTGAGGGGAGAGTTCAATATTACGTATAGGGATCATTAGTTCTCTCCTTTGGACACTTCTGTAGCATTCGAAAGAAATAGAAACGTGCCTGGAATGTTGCCGACTCATCGAAAGGTTAAAAGATGTTTGCGATGTTTTTTTTTCTCCTTTTTTTTCTTTATTCACATTCAAACGAGTGCGAGTAAATAATAATCAATTTGTTTGGATGTTGATTAAATTCAAATTGATATAGCGAAATTGAAAGCAACAGGCTTTGCTGTCAAAAAAATGTAGATGCAAATTTAAAAGGGCGTGGCAAACAAAACGTACAAAAATTTTACAATACACAGAAGCTGTATGCTGCAACTACATACAACGAATGGTTTTCTGAGTTTCGTTAAGTCTTCGTTCACTTTTTATGTTCTAAAGGCGCAACTATAATAGTCGAAAGCAATCGGAAGCTACTGTCAAAATTCTATGTTAAGTTTTCTTCAGTACTGTCAATTGCTGAAGTTGCTCATAATAGGTCCGTTCGCGTACCCTCCCAAAACAACGAAAATCCACGTAACGAGAAACAACGAAACACCGTTCGCGTACGCAAAAATTTCGTAGTTTTTCGTAAAAGAGAGTGCTCACGAGAGAGTAAGAAATTTCCCCATTTAGTCCGAATTTTAGTCCAAGAAATTTCTTTGCGGTATATTATGAAAACTGTGAAATCTGTCAAATCACATATGTACATTCTTCATGCTTAACGCGTTCGATGACTTTTTCGTGATTTTTCTGTCTTTGAGAGAATTTTACCCCCACTCTTCGAGATTTGACAGAAAACCCATATTTAGTGCAAAAAGTACACGAACTGACTTAATAGGAGTATGTGAACGGAAGCGGTTCGGTTCACACAGCTGTTAAAGTCCAATTTTCGTGCGAAAGAGCGAATGGGTTCACTCCTTTCGTAAGTGAGCAAAAGTGAACGAAACTTAACGAATCGAGGCGAAAAGCTATTATGGTCATACAATACACATATTCCCTGTGTTCGCACAGTTACGTACGTCGATGTACGGACGGAAAAAGGCTAATTTTCCAAGCAAAAGTAAACAAAAAACAAAGATTTGATAGAAGGCATATTTTAAAACTATTTTGACAGGGTTTTTTTTTTACTTTCGTTCAATCTAGTGTCATAATATGTCAGAAAGTTAGTTTGCCATTGACAATTCGTTTTTCAAACACTGCCAAGTAAATACCTAGGATTTATCAAAAGATATTTAGGTCAAAAGTAAATTTAGAAAAACTGAGCCAAATACTAAAGATTTCAGAGTTTTTTACGTCGATCTGATATGTTTTTATTTTGTTATTTTTTCCTTTTATTTATTTTATTTTTTTTTTTTTGAGTGGGTGCAGTGGCCGTGGTGGTTAGTGCGTTGGACTACTTCGCATGCTGCCCGGGTTCAATCCCAGCAAAAACACCTAAAAGTTTTTTCACGGTACCACCTCTTTCGAATGTCTGACAAGAAATCAAAGAGTATCATATGTCATGAGAAGCTTCTCAACTCGCAGTTCGGAGTCGGCAAAAAAACTGTAGGTCCCTTCCATTTTGTGGAAAAAATAACACGCACACACAAATGGTTGCGAGAAGCTAGGCTACGGCTGACGCCGTATTTTTTTTTTTTTTACCAGTTGACCGCCGCGCCGCCGAACATTTTTACAGAGCTTGATGGGCAGAAATATAAGTTAAGAAAATATGTTACTTTAAAAGTCCAGTGTAGTTAGAAGATGAAATGCCGCGACGTATAAATCGAGTCTGAATTCTGAGAACAAGCTACATCGCAGAGTTGAATTGGGAGAGCCGAAAGAAAAAAAAAGACAACAACAGCACCATCACCCGTTCGTTGGGCCCAAAACATTACGATGTTCATCTCTTTCTGATTTTTTCTTCTTGTGTAAATCATATTTTCGTTGTATGCCCGGCAGATTTTGAATTTTCAAACAATAGAAATTTAATTCAATCACTTAATCAATCTTATGTAGGTACTTTTAATTTCAACCCCTTCATTTGTATTTTGTTGTGGACAGATAAATAGTTTTGAAAACACGCACCCTGCTAACGTTTCGTTACATTTCCGAAGAATTTTGAATTTTTCCCTCACATTTATTTATACGTTCAATTTTTAGCATTCGTCTAAGCCAGGCATGTCAAAGATAAGGCTCGCGGGCCCAAGCCAATTATTGGCGGTCCGCGACATCATCATTAATTCACACAATTTTTAAAATACAGTCGAACTTCCCTATAACGAACTTCTATAAAACGAAGCTCTCCCTATTACGAATTTTTTTCAAGTACGCAACTTTTTCGTTCTACTTTTAGTGTGTTTTGATCTCCTTGTAACGAATTTCCATACAGCGAATTTTTCTCTACAACGAACAAATTTTGTAGGTGGAAATCGAGCTCCCATGCGTTTTTGTCTCCATATAACGAATTTTTTAAATAATTTTCTGTTTCGCACATTAATAAAACTTTGTAAGTTGAAATAAGAACAGAAAAAAAAGAAAAAGTTCCATCAGCATCAATTTTGGCAGCAGTTGCCTGTGTTCAATGAACAAATTGAGAATATCGCAGGGAAGTAGCCTTTCTCTTGAGAAAAAGTTATTGATTTCTGTACAACGAATTTTCTATATAACGAAGTGATTTTCTGGTCCCGTGCGGATTCGCTATAGGGAAGTTTGACTGAATCTTGATACACAATATTCAGATATTCCCTACTTTACTGAAGTTCGGTGGCTTAGTCCTGGATCAATGCATTTTTGCGAATTACATTACGTAGACATAATATTGTTACGTTTATGGCTCAAAAAGGCAAACCGATGGAACACAGTGATGAATGGTGGCTTGACTTTATGTTGTTGGTAGTTATGACGGTACAGTTGTATAACTGGAACGTTAAACTTAAAAAAAGAAACAAATGTAATCGTTACGAAACTGTACTCAAGTGTTCAAGCTTTTGAAATGAAATTAAGTTTGTGGGAGTCACAGCTGTAAGAACAAAAAGTTGGCCATATCCTTACCATTCAGTTGATCCGCATGTACAATGCAGATTAAATTAGCAGATTTTTCTAAGCATTTGCTTGATCTTATTGGTGAATTCGACATGCGCTGTGCAGATTTTCGCAAGCTCAATACGTAACGACTTTACTCTTTTTAATGATCTATTTGCTTTCGATGTTGGTAAAGCACTGGCTTAGTTGTAAATGGAACTATCAGCACTCGTGTGACATAACGTTCTGAGGTACGATTACCATTTAAAATGTCAAACTTTACGATGCCAATATCAGATTTGACATGTGACTGGTGTTGCCATATCTCAAAACATAAGCAGCAAAGCAACCTACATAAGAGTCTACGCACATCTCTGAGATAAGGAAGGCACAATAGAAGAAGCCTAGAAGATAGGACTAGAAAAACGTATCGTATTGTGTCGTAGCTCGTAGGTGTTTAGCTAGCGATAGCCGATAGTTCGTCATTTCTCAAACCAAAGGATTGCAAAACTTCACCGAATACCTCCCATACCAATCTCAAGCTTGAAGTCTTGTGCCTTTTCGTCGGTTTTGTTATCAAATTTATAAGATAAGAGTCCTCAGATACGAGTGACATCATCAAATTCAAGACACAGTGAATTTTTTCGAATAATTCAAAGAGGAGTTGATTTACTTATTTTACAGACTTTTCGTCACTTAGACTTCTCCAATCCCGATAAGAAAAAGGGCCAGTAAAATACAGCCCTTCAAAGACCCACTCAATCTTTCGATAGGATAACCCCGCCACCGCTAAGCGTTTCGATTCTAATACACGAGGTATGGGTATGAGGGGATTTACAATGGACCTTCGGGTCTCCGAGTGAAAATGAGTGCTCGAACAATCACATACCCCTCCTAACCTAACCTAACCTAAAGCACGAGGTGATCTCTTTAAAACCCGCAAATGGATACAAACTCTTAGAATGTTCAATTTGACTAGAGTCCATGTTCTGTTTTTTTTTTTTTTTCCAGGCTTCTATAAAGCGGGTGGCGTCGACATACCAACATCAGCGATTAGGTACATGGTGCTCCTTTTGGCGGTACATACACATACTAGTACTCGCACTCGCACTCGAACTCGAACTCGGCGCAGGACGCAATAAAACTTTATACGGCGTCAATTGCCAATTCGATTGGACAGTGCTTTGTTACGGTGGTGTTCCTAGTTGTTGTGCCACCACCACTCGTTTGTTTTTTTTTTTTGTTTCAAGCCAATTTACTTTTATTGTTATTATTATGCCACATTGGGAACAATTTTCAACGTTTTCCTCTAGAGATTTTCACCATTTGTGTTTTTTTTCCTCCTGCATTTTTTTTTTGTTATTTTTGTTTGTCCTCTCGTTCAAATTTTTCGTGGTCTTTTCTGTGTGGAAGGAAGAATTGTATCTATAAAAAAATGTCTGACTGTGTATCTATGCGGTGTTCTTGTTGGCAATTTATGACCAATTGAAGTTGGGGACGATCGGTAAAGGCTGATAAAGATATATACGCGCTGTGTACACGACACCCCGCAGTGAAATGGAATTACGTTTTGAAAATGAATCGATGTTGACCGTACTTGGCGAATGGAATGATGGTGATGAATTCCTGCGTTCAGGTGTGAGAAGTGAAATGTATCAATTTTCTGATGGATGCTATAGATACCACTATTTCCAAGCTTGACTGATCCTATTCTAGGCCTTGATGTCTCTTTGATTCTCAAAAAATCATAAAAATTTTATTTGACAATTTGGCAGCACCCACACAGGTAAATGCCTTTTAAAAGTGGCATATCTCAAAAAATAATAACAAATTTAATTTGATAATTTAGCAGCACCTACCTAGGTTAGTGTCTGTTAGAAGTGGCATATCGCAAGGTGGGGTGTTGTCTCCTCTATCTTAAAAAATCACAAAAATTGAATTTGAGAATTTGGCAGCACCTACCTAGGTTAGGGTCTGTTAGAAGTGGCATATCGCAAGGTGGGGTGTTGTCACCACTATCTCAAAAAATTTAATTTGACTATTTGGCAGCAGCTACTCAGGTTAAGGTCTGTTAGAAGTGACAAATCGCAAGGTGGGGTGTTGTCTCCTCTATCTCAAAAAATCATAAAAATTGAATTTGATAATTTAGCAGCACCTACCTAGGTTAGGGTCTGTTAGAAGTGGCATATCGCAAGGTGGGGTGTTGTCTCCTCTATCTCAAAAAATCATAAAAATTGAATTTGATAATTTAGCAGCACCTACCTAGGTTAGGGTCTGTTAGAAGTGGGATATCGCAAGGTGAGGTGGTGTCTCCTCTATCTCAAAAGAATTTAATTTGACAATTTGGCAGCACCTGCCCAGGTTAAGGTGTGTTAGAAGTGCCATATCGCAAGGTGGGGTGTTGTCCTCTATCTCAAAAAATAATGAAAATTGAATTTGATAACTAGGCAGCACCTACCTAGGTTAGGGTCTGTTAAGAATGGCATATCGCAAGGTGGGGTGTTGTCTCCTCTATCTCAAAAAAATTTTATTTGACAATTTGGCAGCACCCACACAGGTAAAGGCCTTTTAAAAGTGGCATATCTCAAAAAATCATAAAAATCTAATTTGATAATTTGGCAGCACCAATGTACCTATGTTAGGGTCTGTTAGAAGTGGCGAATCGCAAGGTGGGGTGTTGCCTCCTCTATCTCAAAAGGATTTAATTTCACAATTTGGCAGACCTTACCAGGTTAGGGTCTATTAGAAGTGGCATATCGCAAGGTGGGGTGTTGTCTCCTCTATCTTAAAAAATCACAAAAATTGAATTTGAAAATTTGGCAGCACCTACCTAGGTTAGGGTCTGTTAGAAGTGGCATAACGCAAGGTGGGGTGTTGTCTCCTCTATCTCGAAAAATCATAAAAATTGAATTTGATAATTTAGCAGCACCTACCTAGGTTAGGGTCTGTTAGAAGTGGCATATCGCAAGGTGGGGTGTTGTCTCCACTATCTCAAAAAATTTAATTTGACTATTTGGCAGCAGCTACTCAGGTTAAGGTCTATTAGAAGTGGCATATCGCAAGGTGGGGTGTTGTCTCCTCTATCTCAAAAAATCATAAAAATTGAATTTGATAATTTAGCAGCACCTACCTAGGTTAGGGTCTGTTAGAAGTGGCATATCGCAAGGTGGGGTGTTGTCTCCTCTATCTCGAAAAATCATAAAAATTGAATTTGATAATTTGGCAGAACCTACCCAGGTTTGGGTCTGTTAGAAGTGGGATATCGCAAGGTGAGGTGGTGTCTCCTCTATCTCAAAAGAATTTAATTTGACAATTTGGCAGCACCTGCCCAGGTTAAGGTGTGTTAGAAGTGCCATATCGCAAGGTGGGGTGTTGTCCTCTATCTCAAAAAATAATGAAAATTGAATTTGATAACTAGGCAGCACCTACCTAGGCTAGGGTCTGTTAAGAATGGCATATCGCAAAGTGGGGTGTTGTCTCCTCTATCTCAAAAGGATTTAATTTCACAATTTGGCAGACCTTACCAGGTTAGAGTCTATTAGAAGTGGCATATTGAAATGTGGGGTGTTGTTTCCTCTGTCTCAAAAAATCATAAAAATTGAATTTGATAATTTGGCAGCACCTACCTATGTAGGTTGGGGTCTGTTAGAAGTGCCAAATCGCAAGGTGGAGTGTTGTCTCCTCTACTTTTAAGATTTCGTTAGACATGATTTGATTCTAGTCATTTAAAGGAGGAACAACGCAACGCGGAACCGCTAGATATTGATTAAGTAATTCATTTCGTCTCTTCGAACTACGTCAGGCGACGATATAAAACTAGGAAAATGCCAACGCTGTGTTTTGTTTAGAATCCTGATTATTATCACCGCTATGGACATAGGCAACCATCCTTCGTGTGCCACACCATTCCACAGAGTATTGTCCACTGGCTTCCACTGAATTCCAGCACTTACGAGAGTTCCCACGTCTCATTAAGAATCTCATCTCGCTTCAAGGATTACAAATTCGAGATAATAGCAGTGGTGATAAAAAGCCGCGTTTCTGACCGTCAAAAAAGAAATGAGTTTCTTGTTGCGATTGGCACCTTTCACCGCTTCCCGGAAGCCCTTTGATATGCCATCATTGTCCCACTCAGTAAGATCAATAATCGATCGATCGATCATCATTGTGCCACATTGCGTTTCGCTGTCGATGGTATCGCCTGTGGTTTCGGGTTCCCCTGCTCCTGGCCCCGATGACAACCCCCTGCGCACTTAAGCTATGAACTTAATCGATTAGTTTTATTCGAATTTAATTAGCAAGCGCATTGCAGACATGTTTTGTCGAAGACAGCAGCGCTGGCTGCTCTTCGTCCTCCGCCTGCCGGACTGATCCACCTTCATCGTTAGGCTCATTTCGAATTCAGATGCGCCTTGCAACGGTGGTATATAGAGGCGACCAGATCCAGAGGCTGCGCGCGCTTCCTCGTTCTGTGTGCAGGGAGGAGAGACATCTCCTCCTTGTGAATTTAAAAAATTTATGCGCGCGCATATCTGAGGAATTTCCAGACTGCGTGTAACTCGAATTCCTGCGGCGATAGTCCTCTCTGCCTGCAGCGGTCGTCGTGTTTAGTTAAGCCACACTGTCATTGTTTGGGTTTTCCGACCTTTTTATGTGCTGGCTGGCCACAAACAGAACTAATCGTTGGCGGAATATATGCAGGAGCTAGTTACCGGTTTTTGCTGTCTTGATTGGAGCGGACTCTCGGGGGGCGGTAATGTGTTATAAAAAACGGGAAATCAAAATATAAACGCGATTAACGCGCACAGGATCGATCCCTTGGAATGATGTTATATGCGAGTGGGACAATTTTCTGCTGCTGCCTGAAACTTGGATGCACTTGTTGTAGCCAAACCGATTCACGGCGCGGCGGCGGGCGCGGTGAAGCGATGCGCGGTCGGTACTACGAGCAGCATGTTGATCATCATTATCATCGCCGGCCGTCACAAGTTCCAGAACAAGAGTTCTGTTCACACGGTGTTCGTTATGAATTTCTGTCACGAAATTTTCCAGTTTTCTCCCGATCGAGGGATGATTGTGTGATGATGACGATGATGATGACGACAACCGACGACGACGACGTCGACGATGATGATTCGATCGTAGTAGGTCGTGGAGGGCCTCTCTGTGATGATGGCTACTGTGCGTACGGCACACACTTGATTTTCACAAGGCATTCCCGTCATCAATAAGTGTGCGTGTGTATATAAATCAGCGCACCGACTACAGTGGAATTATGTTTCGGAAAATGATTTATCACCGCGATTGAGTGGACGGGTCTGGAACATGACATGAAAGTGGACCAATTTGCTTTTGTTGTTTGGGTTTTTTGTTTTTTCTTTTGTTACAGTGTGCAACGATAGGTTTTTGTACGTGTCGAACAAATACCTGCATAATTTTCCAGGAATTACGTGCATTACGTCGAACGAGTTGTATCAGCAGGGGGAGAAGGAGGGTGGACAGAATGACAGACAAGTGTTTTTTTTTTCTTTAAATTAATTTAAATAGAATAAATCACATAGTCACTTTGAGGATAAAGAGTCACCAGAAACAAGAAGAAAATGCAGTCCCTAGGCACTCTTACGGTGAAATGGGGAGTGATGCAGTTGTTTTTGATAACTCTTGGAGTCAAAGAAAATATGCAATCACACAAATTACCATTTTAGTAAAGTGGAATAGAAAAGTCAGCATTTTTTTAAAAAAAAAACCTAAAAAAAATTCCCTTTGCACTTTTTTTTACAAATTTGGCAGCACTTTTTTCGGTTTGCTAAGAAAATAAAGGATGATGTTCACTTTTAATTCAATAAACGGTATATTTCTGTAGGGAAATTACTCAATCAAACAAATCCAGACTTCTTTTTTCCAAGCCAAAACGGTACTTGTGAAAAGACTCCATTGAGTAGAACGATAGTTTTACAATTTATTTAGTTTCAATTCTGTTTCCTGTGAACAAGTTTTGTTTTGATTGAGTGCCTCGAAAATTTGAAATTAAAATCATGTCAGGTTTTGAACAAGGTATGTTAAGCTATTAATTAATATAATTTTTTTTTAAATATGTATATTAAAATATATCAGGTGTTAAGGTGAATCTCTTAAAATAAAATAAAAAAAAATGTTTTCACTTTAAGAGAAATCAATGTGCAACTAATGCCTCAGAGATCCACTGAAGATCTGCAGAAAGAAACTCGTCGGGGGAGGCCTTTAGTCAGATTTGAAGAAGCATCACAAAACAAGATTGGCCCTAAGATGGATCCCTGGGGCACACCTTGCACCAAGGGTTTAAACGAAGAGCACATATTCCCGATCTGTCACTTAAAAAAAATACCTTGTGGCTCTGTCGTCAAAACCAAAGTAATGCCGCAACTTCCAACAAAGTATTGCATAATTTACTTTATCAAAGGCCTTCGAGAAGTCCAAAGGGCAAATCAAAGTCACAGATCCCTTATCGAATTCTGTTCGTATATCATCGAAGATACTAACCATTGCTGATGCACAGCTACGACCTGCACTGAAACCAGACTGTGAAGTGAGCTCATTACAGAATTCAAAAACAGGTGCTTTCAAATACCTTTTTCCGACACGGCAGTATGCTTATGGGTCTAATGGGTCAGGTATAACTCTTGCACGTTTCCAAGCCAAAGGAAAGGTAAAAGTCCGTATAGATGAGTTGGTGATGTGTGTCAACAAGTGGCCTAAAATTTGTGTGAAAATCATTTTCACAATACGATTCGATTCAACGCTTTAATAATATTAACGAGTTCGATCTCAGTAACAGCCTCACAATCGGCTTGCAGTAGTAACATATTACCAATAATTGCCTCGAAAAGTCCGTTTTTTTTTTTATTTTTTGGAATTAAAAAAAAAATATTTCGCTTTACATTTCTTCAAATTTGGCAGCACTTTTTTTTATTTGGAAAAAGAAAAAAACATTTCAAAAGGTACCAAATTCCCCCAACTGACAATTCGCTAGAAAAAGTGAAAGGGAAATAATGTTTTATATGGGCTATAAGATTTGATGTTTTTAAAGTGGGATTATAAGCAAAAACACCAGATTCCAATCGAAAATAAAACGGTTTTGGCGGCCAATAGTGGCCTTCCTTTCCTGTTTTCAACTATGTACATAACAGTACCGAGCAAACGGTCACATAAACGACGATTACCGTTACTTTATCTCTGGTATCAAACGCTAACCAATTTGTTTTCCTCTTTCGTTCCCTTTTTGAAGACATGTGATTTTTGGCAGCAGTCTTTAATTGCTCTTCTAATTGTGTTTGCAAATTTACATTAAGTTAGTAAATAAGAAACTAAGTGCGAGCCAAAAAAATGTAAATGGCAATTATGACTTTGTTTGAATCAATTGGAATATGCAATAATTAGAAACAACTAGCGACTGGATGCAGAAAAGCATTTGACACCGCTCTTAACACCAGAAGATTCACACAGGATGGTGTTCTAGACTAGAGTTTTGTGTTGCAATATCAACAATCTCGGGTATTTTCTCTCGATATCGGGAACAAGGGGATTTCAAACACAAAGTTGGTAGTGGGCGTCCTCGCAAAACAGCTCGCCGACAAGATCGTAAGATCACAAAACAAGTAAATGTCCATCCCCTGAAGACTGACGTGGAAGTTACTGACTACGTCAATGGACATTTGGAGGTTAACGTAGGAATACATACAGATAGGCGACGATTGAGGGAGTCGGAACTGTACGGAAGATGACCAGCTAAAAAACCATACATCAGTTTCATGTTGCATTCAACGTCATTGATTGTCAGTATGAAGATAAGATAAGTAGGCCCACGTGACTGCCTTCGCCTTGGGGAACTCCGAAAGTGGTTGGAAATGGATCTGATACACTGTTTATCAATACAAACAGGAGGCTGTATTTTGCGAAGCGCCACTTGCATTGGACAAGGGAGCAATGGGCAAACGTTTTATGGAGCGATGGGCGTTCACATTGTTCACGTCAGATGGCATTCGCTATGTGTGAAGGCCTCCGGGACAAAAGTACAACCCCAGATATCAAGATCAGAGCGGATCAGTAGTATCTAAAATATTCCACAAATCAAATTTCTAATCAGGCCTTTTTTTTAAGGTTGATTCTCTCGTCAATCAGTGGGTCAATTGATTCAAGTAGGTAAGTGGTCGGATGAATGCCCAAATGTATCGAGAAACACTGAAACACCATATGCTTCCATATTTGCGGTCGAATATTCCCGAAGACACCTTTTTCAAACATGATAATGACACAAAACACGACAGTTGGTTGGTAAGAAGTCTCTTGGAAGAGGAAAATATTGATGTTTTGGAGTGGCCAGCGCAATCTTCTGACCTCAATCCCATAGAAAATTTATGAGATCTTGTAGATCGGGAGATAAAGAAGCGAAAACCATCGAATTGCATTGAGCTGATGGAATGTATAAGGTCAGATTGGGACCAAATATCTCCGGACTGATTGGTGTCCCTGGGTTGACTCAGTGCCTAATAGATTGCGAACTGTTATGCTAATAAAGGGTATGCAACAAGGTACTAGACTTATTAACTCCAATATTACGTTAAAAAAATGAATAAATTCGTTAATTTTGCATTTTTTCAAATATTTGCCTATTTTTTTTTATCGCCTTGAAACTCACACTTGCAAAAATTTTTAATAAAGGGTGATTTTTTAGCTGGTTTGGTTTTGGCAACACTGGTTTTGACAGCTGACGTGTGTTTAGTACCTTGTGTCACTGTCAAACAGCTTCAGTTTGGTTTGCAATTTAACCATGGATCGTCTTACAAATGAACAACGCTTGCAAATTATTGAATTTTACTATCAAAATTCGTGCTCGGTTCGAAATGTTCATCGCGCGCTGCTTCCATTTTATGATCGGCATTCTCGACCTTCTGAGCAGTCTATTCGGAAGATTGTGACCAAATTTCGCACCAAATTTACTTTGTTGGACATTAAACCACCAACACGTTTACGCACTGTGCGTAGTGAAGAAAATATTGCGGCCGTATCAGCTAGTGTGACAGAAGACCGCGAAATGTCGATTCGGCGCCGTTCCCATCGCTACCGAGCGATGATAACAAACTTTTTTTTGCCCGAAATGGAAGTTCTTGACTTGCATGATATGTGGTTTCAACAAGACGGTGCCACATGCCACACAGCACGCGAAACAATGGCGCAATTGCGAGGCGAGTTTGGTGAACAGTTAATTTCACGTTTCGGGCCGGTCAATTGGCCGCCTAGATCGTGCGATTTGACACCATTAGATTATTTTTTGTGGGGGTATGTCAAGGCTAATGTCTATAGGGACAAGCCCGCTTCGATTGACGCACTGGAAGCCAACATCCATGCATTCATTCGTGAGATACCGGCCGATATGTGTGAAAGAGTATGCCAAAATTGGACTCAGCGGATGGGCTACCTGAGACGCAGCCGCTGTCAACATTTGCATGAAATTATCTTTAAACATTAAATTGCAAGGTTTAAACTATCGATTCAAATAAATATTTCATTCATTTTTTCGAATTTTTTGTGTTTTTTTTTTAAAAAAAGTTCTCAACCTCTTAAAAAATCACCCTTTATAATAATTCTCTTGGAGTTGGATTTTTGATAAAAATCGGCTCTGCTTATTTGCTTATATGTAAATGAGAACCTTAAAAGTCAACCAAGCCACATTCTTTGCGCCTTCAAGAACCTACCCACATTTCTTTTTTCACTTAAAAATCAAATGAACTGCTTGTCTAAAACAAGCATACTAAGTAGACCCAACCAATAAATAACAATTTTCCTATCAAAACGAATGTATTTCAACACTTTTAGACAAAATTTAAAAATAAAAATATGTAATGTGAAAGCATCTCCGGCAAAAATCAGAAACCATTTATCTTACTCTTTCAGCAGAAATCCCCGATGACAAGACAGCCCATATGTGCTTCTAGCTGATCAACACCCATGACCTTCAGAACCCAGCAGCGTACCTTGGTAAGTCAACCCAACATATGCTCGTACATATTTATATCTCCCTTTATGTATATTTATTCATGAATCTGAATCCTTTGAATTTTTTGCCCTGCGTATACGTATGTACGAGTATCTATTCAATTTGTTAACTTTTGCGTGCACAGACGTCTTCAATTTGTCTTTCAATAAACTAGATCCCAGCGACAAACCTTCTCCTTTCTTCCCTTTTTTGGTCGCGCTAATCTAATTAGTGCCACTGGTGCTGCCATCGAAAAGACGAAGTCACGTCGTTTGTCAGAGCAGCGACAAACATGAAAGCCAATCGGGTGTGAAAAGCTGTCATTCCATTTACTCCCGAGATAAGAATTTTCCACTGACACAGAGCCAGAGCAGAGCGGTGCGGTGGTGGTGGGAAAAAGCGAAAAGAAAAACAAAACTGTGGAGCACCTCACACAGCACGTACATATGCCAAAGGATGCCCCTATGCTCTCCTCATTGCGTTAAAGATAGTGTTTTGCTTACTGGGAGTGAAATGATGACGAATGTTAATGGGGCCAACAAAGGACATGGTGTCCATTTGTGCCGCGCGCCGCACCCCACAGAAGACCGGCCATTGCCAACACCCAAAAAATAACCATACGCACATATGTATGTATTTATATCCGCCTCTAATGGGTTCATAGATTTAGCCTTGTTTGCTACACATCAACACGCAGGCAGATACAAATTCAATATCTTTCCGAATTATCACCTGACAATGCAATTTGTTCCACTCGAATGCATCCTCACATCCACGCTCGTTCCGAAACCATAAGGGCGGACAAAACTGTGTCTATCTGCCTCCCGAAGAAGATAATAATTCCTTAGCCCAATTATACAAAGAAACCGAATTACGAAGGCGGAAATCGTTTCGGGAAATGTTGTCAGTAATTAAAAATAGAACCGCAATCGGACTTCCAGTCACCGACAACGACAACGACGCCGCGCCGCACTGCGCCGCGACGAAGGTGGCAATCGCTGACAACTCAAACGCGGCCGAAAAGACCGATAAATCGATAAATTGTATTTGAACAATTTCGCTTTGTTTCGAGGCGCAATTGCGCGCATGCGCATGTGCAGTAGCATCCCATCGAGGTGATTCCTTTGCGGGTCCAGCCAGAGTCTAGTTTGAGAGTCATTTCAATGAAGTGATAATTTTCGCTCGTGTGCTCATGCACGGTACGCCAATTTGTAAGATTGCCCAATTGACACGAGGAAAATAGCGTTTGGTGGTCTCTCTCGTTGCGCGAGATATAGTGAAGTGACGCGAGGTGGAGACAGTGTGTAGAGGAGCGCAAACGCAAGAGTGGAATGACAGGAGGCAGGAACTGTCAATTGTTTGGGTAAACTTGTCTCCACATTTGCGATTTTTGTAGTGGATGATGTCACCCAAGAATGTGTCAGTGAACTGCGACAACTGAAAGTCAGCTAATCTCTGATTTTGCAAAATTGTTTCCAATGTCCACCTCATCTGCCTTTTTTTCTAAAACTTCTGACCCGCCAGCTGCGGAGGGCTATTGTCCCGCAAAGTCAGTTTTAGGGAACCAGAAGAGGTTCAACTCTTTTGATGAAGTTGAGGGTGTCACTGGTGGAGACTTTACAAAATTCCATGTCGGAATTCGGGAGTTAAGATTTCTTTGTGCAAATGCTATTCTATGAGAGCACATAGTGCCTTGCAGTCACATTAAATATGTTCCGCAGTTTCGTCGTCTTCCATGCAGAGACGACATTCAGTTTCCTGAATGAGACCTATTTTGTTTAGGTGATTTCGAAGACGGCTATGCCCTGTTAGAAATCCCACTAATCTCTTGATATCATACCTACTGAAGAGTAGGTGTTTTGTAGATTTATTGTGGAAGGGTTTGAAGGCTCTTTTAGCCTGACGAAGACCCTGCGTTCGTCGGATTTAAGGTTCAGTGTCGATTTGTTTGTTAAATTCTTTGAGTCAGTTACTCTAGTTGTGGTCTTAACAGTAGTTCTTCGAACAACTTAATGAGTAAGATTGAAATCGGATCCATCCTATTAAGCTGTAAGGAAGTCAGTTCTGCACTTAAATCACTTAAGCCTTATGCTAATCCTGGTCCTGATGGCATACCCGCCATATTGCTTGAACATTGTTGCAACTCGATTTGTACTCCTTTGCTCATAATTTTCAATAACTCCCTTCTGGAAGGCAAGTACCTTGATAAATGGAAACTTTCATACCTGACCCCCATTTTTAGATCAGGCCCAATGAACAATATAGAGAACTATAGGGGAATATGTTAACTTGCTTAGGTATGGCTATCTTCTTATCTAACTGGTAGAACACAAATAGTCCAGATAAGTAATATATGTAAGCTCAAAGGCAATTCTGTGCACATCAGGTGTTCCCCAAGGTAGCGCCCTGGGTCCGCTACTTTTCATAATTGTTACTAACGAAATTCTTGCGGTGACAAATCATTGCGAACGTCTGTTGTATGCAGATCATCTAAAGTTTTTCAAAATACCATGTCTCGAAGATTGTCAACGGATTCAATCTGATGTTGCTTCTGTGTCGAACTAGTGTTTTTCCAATGGCCTAAAACTTAATATTAATAAGTGCAACTTAGTTTATTTCACCAGAAAAGTATCTTGTTTGCCATTTGCCTACAGTATTGAATCGAGCGTATAAAACGAGTCTCTCGTATTAAGGACTTAGGTATAATACTTGACTCCCCATTTTCTTTTAACACTAGGATGGCAACACATATTTCCCATGCATGCTGTGACCCTCGACTAAATGTGAGAAGATAGAAAAGAAAAGAGAGAACATACGAAGGGATACATATATGTACATATGTGAAATGGACAGATTTTTTCCCAGTGGGGTGATGTGTCACCCCAGTTGCATTCCTAGGGTTAATAGTCATTTCGACTATTTGGGAAAGGATTCTAGGAATCCCTACGTCCTACTATCCTTATATACATACATGTCTCGTTAGAAAGCTCCTGAAGTATGCAGATGTTATTTGGAGTCCTGCAGCTAAACTTTACTCTGACCGGCTTGAAAGGATTCAAAGACGATTCACAAAATATATATTTCAGCAAATGCGCTGGGGTTTTTGTCCCGATTACAACGCGAGATGTCAATTGCTTTAAATAAAATCGCTAGAATCCAGACGTGCTATCCATGGTGTAATGTTGGTGAGGGATTTATTGTGTTACCACATAAAGAGCCCATGGCTTCTTGCGTTGGTACCTATTCATGTACCCGCTAGATCACTTGGAGCGAAATTTTTCTAATTTCAAAAATCACACAGAATACCTAAATTAAGGGTGTAATGAATCCTTATCAAGATCTGTTAGGGTTTTTAATGAAGTGTCCAATATTCAATACTGATATGTTACGTTAAAATCGAGAAAAATTGAAATCTGAAATTTTGTACTAATTTTTATTCTAATCTACATAATATGTACTTGAATTGTTGTACATAAATCTGTTAGCTTTAATATTGGTTCTAGATAAATAAATAAAAAAAAAATAAATGTCCGGGCACCCACGAAAGTTTGACTTTATTTCTATGGCAGAGGTCTTGGAGAGTATTGAAGCAGTTCAGGACTGATTTGGAGTCAAACATATGGATGAGGACACCTTTTATACCCGATTCGAGGATGACGTTGTCGCACACTTGAATAGCATGAATTTCACCTTGAAATACACTGGGACTTTATCCCATAGGTATTGATATACCAGCACCCACCACGGTGTCCATCTCCGATCCATTTGTATACCAGTTGTTACCTTTTAGGTCTGAGGTAGGATTTTTATATTTCCATGCTTCACGGCTTGGGATCACTGTATCGAACCTCCTGCCGAAGCATAAAGTTTAAGGTAGGCGGTCATTTACCGCGCAGTTCATGTTAAGCTCTGGAATTTCGGAGAGAAGATCCACTTGATCTGTGTGAGCTATGTAGTTTATCTCTCCTGTTTGCGATTGCCATCTTCTTTATGAAAATGTGGAGTGGCGTTAGGCCCATGCACGCTTCTATAGCAGCTGTGGGGTAAGTGCGCACAGCCCCTGTTGTGCCGAGGTATGCCAGTCTTTGTAGCTTTTGAAGCTTTGCGATGGTGGATTTCCCTTTAGTTTTGCTCCACCATACTACTGATGAGTAGTATAGGATAGGTCGTATCATAATTGTATATATCCAATCTTTGAAGCTATTCCCCAGGTCTTACCGTACACACGACGACAAGCCCACATCTGTTGCTTTGGTAATTTTGTTTTTAACGTGTGAGTTCCAATTTAGTTTTTTTTATCAAGAACCATACCTAGATATTTTATTTCGTTGAAATACTCAATAGTAGTGTTGTTGAGAGATATCTGGTCTAAACTCAGATTTCTTTTTCGGTAAAAGGGACAAGAATAGCTTTACTGGGGTTCATTAAGAGATTTTCTTAAACCCACCAGTCGAGAGCTGTTTGCATCGAGTTGCAGATCTCTTCAACATTTTTTCCTATTATGGTGATGACAAGGTCATCGGCATAACCAATTATATGGTAGCCAAGGTTACTGAGCTTGTCCAGTAAGTGATCAATGACGATTGACCACATTAGGGGTGAGAGAACACCTCCTTGTGTACAGCCTTAAACAGCTGAGACTGTGACCGAGGCCTACCCAGAAGATGTGGAGATTTTTCAGTTTTCGAGCATCGCCCTATGGATGGTCAATACCTTTTCTGAGATAGAACCATGTCCGGCACCTTCAATATCTAGGAAGGCGCATATCTTTTGACGGAATGCCTCTTTAATCTGTGTTTCAGGATTTAATTGAGCACCTTCCGTCGATCTGCATATTGCTATGGGTGTAGAGGTGAATTCCTATCAAGAATGCCTCTGATGTGTATATCGATTAGTCTCTCCATTGTTTTAAGAAAAAAACAATGTTAGGCTAATGGGTCAATAAGATTTAGATAGCTTACTCGGTTCGTCTGGTTTGGGGATAGAAACTACCCTTGTGCAGTGTAGCCCTCAATTGAAGAGTTGGTAAAAGCCCCCCTCCTGCCTTTCGATTGCTTCCGAATGCCGCCAGAGTGATTAACTTTCAATAAATGTCAAAAGCGATGACAAATGGCCCATCAATTTTTTGTGTATTCAAATGATAAACAAAATTTCAATGAGTAATCATGTCGGAGCCACCTCATTAGCGCAACAAAATGGCAAACCGCATCAATGTACGCCGTCAGAATTTCTCACACCCAACGCATGACAGGACAGCTAAACAAATTTATTTGCGTCTTTCCCTCTATGTCAGTGCCAATTAGAAATTCGGTGCACGCATGCACTCGCCGCGTTCAGAATTATGACAAGCGTGCGCGTGTTGTTGTTGTTGTTGGGAGAAAGGGCCAGTCAGCCGAACACCCACTTATTTCAGTCACGATTCGGTATTCATCTACTGGCGTACATTAGAACCCGGAAATCCCAAAGTTGTTGCACCTCCTTCCGTTAGTATTGACCAGGAAGCCAGACTATCGGGGAAACGTTCCAAAACAGTAGCAGCCGTGGCAGCCTCGACTAGGCGGTCTTTTAAGATCAGCGAGAGTGCATCTGGGATGCTATTAATAATTCATATACGAGCGATAGACAAAGATGCGTTTGCGCATTCGCATCTAGTACCTACTCGTATATAGTGCACTCGCAGGCACTTCACACGCTGCGTTCCCGTACACCGTACAGCCAGCCAGCCAGCGCAGCGTCCAGCAAATGACAATGGAATTTGTTGCAATTTTCATTCTGCGAATTTTTCCAATTATTATCGAATCGGTAATTGAGATGGCTACTCTCGTACACTCGTACATACGTACCCCGCAGGGTTTCCCCCTGAGGTGGTGGACTACATCTAATGAGCTGATCTCTGCCACATTCGCGAGATGGACGTGTTAGACAATTTTTCTTGTTTTTTGCGCGCGTTCTTCTGGAGTTGAATGCGTCCACCGTCAGTGGGTCTATGGGATCAAACGATTGATCTGTCCTCTCCGATCGATCGCCGACGTACAGGCATTCGTACGTATACAAGCAATTCTCGTAAATGAGCTGCTCGCGACACCGCACGGAGTGATAAACAATCATCGGCGAGGAGCACATCGATTGTAGAAGCCTCCACCAGACTGGTGACTTGTGACTGCTGCGACGTGCTGATGATGATGGTGATGCTATTTCGATTTCGATCTCAGGAATTGAAGCAACAAATCGGATATTGTACGACAACGAGTGCTGCGAGTACCTGATGGCACTGTTAGCCAACCATCACCACCACCATCGAGAGTATAACTGAGTTCTTTTGCTTCTTCTTTTTTTTTTTGTGGATGCGTGGTTTATCTTCTTGGAATACGAAATGCGGATGCTGCCAGATGCGCGGGATATTCGCGCGAAAGCATCTAGGTTGTGGAAACTTGTTGAAATAATGGGGCGCGCGCATTTTTAAACGTGGGAAATGCTGCAGGATATTGTTCCATTGTGTTTGCTTCTGTTTCTACGGAGTAGTTACGGGTTTTTAAATGGAAGAGCTACTATTGCAACGAAGGGGGGGGAAAGTGCGTTATATTTGACCCTGCGGTGATTAGGTGGAGGTTATAAGGTCCATCATACTTTCATACGTATCGATAAATCTGCTATCGCGGTACAAATCGATAGACTGGTACTTTTCAAATGTTATGACTTTGTGAGGATTTAATTTAAATTGGGATCTTCTAAAACTTCTTATGGTTAAAGCAAATGCGGTCAAGTCGTATTCGAGATTTCCAAGCAAGAAAAGTAGAGCAACTTTTCAATTCCGCTACAATCATGCGAATACAAAAGGCAATGTTCCCCGCATTTGACAGCCAAATGTCAAACGCACAGAGGTGTGTAAGAGGTTATCAACAAACTAAACACAGCAAGCTACTTCTTAGTCAACGATTAAGCTCAGGGCAATATGCACGCAGAACCGGGTAAGACTATGTTGGGTGACTGGTCACTCCGGGATAAAAGGCAACGAGTTTGCCGACGAGTTGGCTAGGAGGGGGGGGCTGACACTAGACACTATCCAAGACGGTGAAAGTAGCTCCACCACTTTGCTGCATTAAATCAAAGGTAAAAGATAGATACGATTACGAGAAGGGCTAAACATAGATAGTCTAACATTGTAGGACATTGGGCTTCCAAGACACTTTGGCCGGCGCCGAACCCCAAAAGAACCAGTGAAATCCTTATACTTAGCAGGGCACAAATGAGTATAGTTATGGGAATATTATCCGGGCATTGCCTTTTGGGCAAACACGCCAAGAGGCACGGATATTTGCAGATACTGTAATGATCTAGGTGTAGCAGAGGATATCGCACATATTCTGCGTGAATGTCAGGGCATAGCACGTAGTCGCAGGAACATTTTAGGCTCCTACTTATTTAGTAACCTGGAGGAGGTAGGCCCAATCAACCATAGACTCGTTCTAAAATTTTGCGGGGTAATAAAATGCTTTGAGGAAATGATGGTGGTTTTGGTGCCATCCTTGGATGGATTCTTAGGGAATCACGATGGACCCACTCTGGTGACTAGTGTTTTGGGACGGCTCAGCCTCTCAACCCCACTCAATCTAATCTAACCTAGCCAACGATTGATTGTAACTTTAAACCGTGGTACACATTATCGATCAAAGCTGACAACCAGAACGCATGTCATTTTTGATCGAAGAGTCTCGCGTACACACTATAGGTTTTGTTTGACACTCAAATCATCGTTGTTGTTGTTGTTTTTTGACCCTCTCTTCCTTTGTTTGCTTTTCGAATGACGAAATCTGTGTACATGCAATCGAGCGAAAACAAATATGGCCGCTGATCGTCAGTCAGTAGCAAAAATGTTTGCACCTCGTCAGTTTTGATCGACAAACCATCAACTTTCAGTGTGTACACACTTTCAGTTTGATAGACGTCAACCAAAACTGTCAGTTTTGATCGAAAGTGCGCACCAAGCTTAAGAGCGATGGACTTGAGAAGATTCGTTAAAGTGGTTCAAAGTTCGATTTTCTCAGACGGAAGTTATCGAATTTATCGATTCAGTAGAGTTGTGCAGGATTTTACAAAGTTTTTTTTTTCGTGTTATTTCTTATTTTTTTATAATTTTAGCAACAAAAAAAAAAAATACTTAGGGCGGTCTTCATCAAGCGCTCAAAAATCGATTTTAAAATAAAGTTTTAAATTTTTGGTTCGTATTCAGCGAGCGGTAATCGGGTTTTTGTCTATGCTACTTCGATTATGAGAAAATCGATTGTCGGATTTCCGAATGCGCACTTTTTCGAAGATGTAAGAGTCCAATGGCGTTCTTTTTCGAACATGTCAGTGACAAATGCCAATAGCGGGGTTCACATTGAACGATTTCCTTGACAGATTTGTTTGACGACGCACAGTGGGGCAAGATACCCCAAAAACCGGAATCAATTCATGTGATGAACTAGCTAAGTATATTGAAAACAACTTTTTTTATGTAGGAATCACTTATTAGTGCATAGAATGACCTATTTTGACTTTTTAATTTTTTTTTTTTTTTGTTGTTAAACTTGTTTAAACTTGTTTAAACTTAGAAAGGAGGGAAAAAAATAAAAAAATCAAAAAATAAAATAAAATTAGCTCCGCATTTTTTTGGTAATGCATATTTTGAAACTATGTTTGTGTATTGTAAATAATATAAATTGTTTAAATTATTAACATACATATTTACAAAAGGAAACTAAAATTCAGATTCATTGTTCTCAGAACCAAAAACACTAGGGGCAATGATGAAATCAAAAACTTTTTATGGAAATGATTTAAACTGTTTTTTAAATAGATATCTGTAGCTTGTTATCATCGGATCTGATGAAATTAACATGAAATTAAAAACATCTTTATTACATTGTTTGCGCGAACATTTCCTTGAAAAGTTCTCGCGATATTCTTGAAATCTTTGTTTCTGGCTTTCTGCGCTTTTTCAGACAGTGGGCCTATTGGAAAAAAAGCAGCAGAAATCAAGATTTCAGATACTACATCTGCGCTACTAAAAAATCGCCTACCAGTGTTGTCATCATTTGAGTTCCCAAAACCAGGCTTATTTTGATCAACAATTCTATTTCGGGACTTCTTTTATATTCGAGCCTTATTTGATGCTACAATATATGTATCCTCTTGATGAACTTGCCATCTTTTTACTGGAAGCTCATAGCCCACATGCAAAAGTGGTGGGTTCAAGGTTAACAATTTAAAAAAATACCTTTAATTTCCTCGAAAATTTAACGCATGTACACATTTTTTTTTTTTAATTTGCTTTTATAGTTTTGACATAGAACTAAACTTACAAAGTTAGTACATACTTGAAGCTATCGATTTCATATTAGTGTTAAGCTATCGCGTGATTTAAAAAAAAAAATACAGCTACACAAACAGTCGCCAATTTAACTACTTAGTAAGACATACGTTGTAAGAAGAACTGAAGTGTTACTTTCAATGAGACCGTACGGAGTGACAAAGGAAGTACAAAATATAAATTTTTTTTTCAAATGATGCATTGCAATGTTGAATAACGGAAAAACAACTTTGTATATTAATATCTCTAAAATAATTTTTTGAATTTATTCCGACTCCCTCATATAAGCTGCCGCCCCAGTGTGCGACGGACGAAATCGTTCAATTCGAACTTGTGGTAGGGTTATACATTTTTTCAACTTTTTGCCTTGCTTGACAGACATTGTCGTTCAATGTAAAAGCTTGTCGTCCAACTTCATGGCATTTTTGTTTGTGAATTCAATGAATAAACATCGAAAATATGGTTCCGAGCGCGGACATATCTATTGTTTTACCATTTTTGGTATTTCGAAGATTTGAATTTCCAAAAAGACCAGGAATCATTAATCCAAGGATTATCTACTATTTACTTGGAATTCAAAGGTCGTCTTTGCTGCTGACTTTGAAAATGTAAATAGAACACCCGCCGCCATGCTCACTGTTCGAAATTTGTTCACAAATCTAAGGTAGAAGAAGTACATACTCGTATAAGTCAAAATTTGATGAAAATGAGATTAGTCACTTTCGAAATGATGTCTGTCAAGAATGTAGTACAATTCGAACGCTAACCCTAATTTGGTCGTCACATAATTCTGTCAAGCAAATCGTTCAATGTGAATATGGGGATGATGCAACATGTGTAGATGGAGTTGTAGATTGTGAAATTCATGTTGGTGGATACAATTTTTTGGCAAATTCATCAGGAATTGAATAGGTACTGCAATAAAGAACATGTTCACTAAATTCGTTGTCGGATAGATTCGAATTTCCTTCTTTTCCATCGTGAAAATCAACAGAAATAATTTAAATTCGAAATGCCAGCTGAAGTTATCTAAGATACTACTGTTCGTAACCTGAGAGTGGTTGGGACCACTCATATGTGTCTTATGAGCGCTCATCTAATATCTGTTGGTGAAAAGGTTACTAAGAGCACCACTTAAGACTTTGTCCTTTAAAATTATAAAACCCAGTGATGGATGGAGTAAAGCCAAAGGGTATGGGCAAGTTTAGAGATTAGAAGTGACGGGAAAAAGAGTGAGGTGACGATGCGCGTTGTTTTTCAACCTCTGCAAAGTATAGCTTTCAGGAAACATTGAGGAGGGCCAAGTAATTCCATATTTGTATGGAGTGGTTAAAGAATGATCTCCTATATTTAACTGTTCGGCCGAAAGCAGGCTTTAACACATATGGGTGTGCCGCTGAAGCGGCTCATGTACTTCGATTAAACAGGCGGACTAGCGCGACACAACTATATATTCCGTTCGAACACTTGTGGTGAAAGTACCGATATAGGAGCGCCAAGCATCCAACATTCCGGCGGTGTTCAAGGGAAGGCATTTGGCTACAGATAGACTGATCTCCGATAAATCTAGAGGCCTTACGCTGAACACTATCGAGCAAACTCAAGCACGTTGCGGGAGCTCCTGCCCACACATGCGATGCGAGTTTTATTCGAGTTTCGGACGAATGTAAGCCTTATAGATCATGGCCAAGTCAGATGGGGTGAAGAAAAATTTGCATATTTTGAGGAATTCAAGGCATCCAGCACCACCTTTTGCAGCATCAGTAATCTGCTGATTCTATCCTAGGTCTACCTCAAGATCAACTTCTTTCCTTTTTAGTTTGGCCACGTTGGTGTCACGCTTAAGACAGTACACAGCACTGGGTTGTTGATGCATTGAACTCAACTCGGTTTTGGACACCCCAATTGATAATTGCATCAATATCAGAGTTGAGTTCAGTTGACATTCGCTAACGCTGGGACTCTTCAACGTGAGGTCCATGTCGTGGAGTCTTTAAGGAGTAAACCAAGTCAAGAGTGCTGTCGTCCGCGAACGAATGGATTGGATTGCGAGTGAGAGAGAGAAGGTCATTGATACATAAAAGAAAAAAGGTCGGAGAGAGGACTGAGTTCCGTGGTACACCAGCAGCGGCCGAATTACCGCATCCGTTACCGAGTTTCTCGTTTTCTCGGAATTAAAAAATGACGATTTGGCATTACCGCACACGTTATTGAGTATCATTTGACCTATAATTTACTCGATCATTCCATAACGAGTCCTACTCACTCACTCACTCGTTAACGGATGCGCCCCCCCCCCCCCCATGTTCCTCTGTCGAAGCTGCTTGAATAGTCGAAATGTAGTCAAAAACGCATCCTTTCAACTTCAATTTCAACATCGGAACGATGAATGTTGTGTGACTCGGTGCATTATCGTGCAATAGAGACCAACTTTCTGGATCGCTATATTCGGTTCGAATACGATGGATTCTGGCCATCAGACGCTTCAAAACTTCAAGATTACTGGAGCATTTGCTTTGTTCGAAAATGTCGTTTGCTCAGATTCGTATGAATAAAAGGCAGAAGTCCAAGCATTTGCTAGGAGAATAATTCCAAGTCTGCTATTTAGCTGACTCAGAGCGTTTGCTCCATATTTTTTTAGCCATAAATCAATTGATTTGCCGTGCTTTTTTGTTAAAAAAAATTAATTACATCGCAGCAGAATAGATTATTTCTGTAGGAAACTTTGTCTCCTGATTAATTTGCAAAATGTCAACTGTGCGATCTGCTGTCAAATGTCAAGCAAATGTTCACTTCGAATTTTCGAACTTGCTTAGGTAGTTTTTCATACTAAAAGCCTTAACTTTGCACAGAGCTTTTACTTGAAGTAATTGCTTGTTTTTATTAATACCAGTTTGACCAGTTGAAACGAATTCGTTGTGGATAATGTGATAAGAATGTGATGAGCATTGTCTTGATTTTTGAAGGAACTTTTCGCGTTTCCACCAGCGTCTCTCTGCCACACAAAAAATGTTAATACAACTCGAAAACAACTGTTCTACTGAAACAGTCATCATGCTACATTTCTTGCATCAATCCGAATGTTTCTGACGCATTTTTTTTTACCAAGTTTTGCGTGGAATTTAATGACCGCTCTTTGCTCCATTTCAACATCAAATGAAAAGGTGTTCTGAAAAAATGTTAAATATCCACCAAATGTCATGAAATTGACAGATAGTAGAGAAAAATTCAAGCTTCAAAACGCATGTTCGAGCAAATAGATGGCGCTCTTGGTTGCTGAGATATGGTTCGTGTCCGGGAAACACTGTGTATATGGCACGCTATAATCTAACTTAAGTTAAGTAATGATTGCGACTGTGTTTTTTAAGATATGGTAGGGCTTACAATTTTAGGGGGCACTAGAAAATACACTGGTCCCTTGCTTTGCGCGGGGGTTAGGGGAATGAAAAGTCTCGCGCAATGCGAAATTGCGCAAAGCGAAACCGCGCCAAGCGAAGTATGAATTACATGTAATTTAGGGTGTTGCGTTCCTGAAAAATGAAATGTAAGCATTTATTTAAGCCGCGCAAATCGAATTTGGGTAGGCAAATGCATTTCGCGCAAAGGTGAAACTGCGCAAAAAGCAGTCGCGCAGAGCGAGGGACCAGTGTAATTGATTCTAAAAATGGGCGGTAGACGAAATAAGTTTGAGAACCTATGACTGACACAACTTGTATAAATCGATTACTTAAGAAGCTCGCAATCAATTTAGCGAGAGTATTACCAACACCAAAAGCTTCAAGCTTATTAACCGGGGCAATATGCCATACCCTGTCGAAAGCAACTATTCTACATTCGCCGTATTGATGGATGCAATGGTTCCATCGTTCTGACATGTAAGTCATTAAGTCTCCTGTGAAGCGCTGTTATCTGAAACCATTTAGTCATTTAGAAGATGGTTCTTTTCCAAATATCTCATAAGGTGGTACTTTACAATGCTCTCCATGACTGTAGAAAACACTGACGTTAAAGCTATGGGTCGGTAGTTAGAAGGGAAGGATTTATCGTCCTTTTTGGGGATTGGCAGAACGTACGCTAGTTTCCACCTATCCGGAAAAGTGCCTGTAGAATAGGATAGGAAGATGATCTTACGTAGCGGTTTGGCCAGGGTAGATTCTTCGCCCCTAAAAATAAACCAAACGTAACGAAAACGTAACTTTTTTTCAATCGATTCCCATTCCAAGAACCTACAAAGGTATACAGCAGCTAACTTTACCTTGTAAAACATACACACACGATCTATTAAAGTGTAGTCAAAAAAAAAAATAAAAAATTACCTCACAAGAAAATTAAAATCTCATAGATTTTTATCGAACGTTGTTTTTCAAATTTAATGACACTCAAATTATCCATTCCTCGAACTCTCCCCGCCTTCGGATTTCCTTTCGTTCTTTTTTTTTTCTTGTTTTCTTTTGCCATCTTTTCCCGTATGTCTCGATCGTCGTCTCATACATATATATGTTACCAATGTCTATTTAAATTGTATTAACCAACTCAACCGTATCGGAAAACAATAAAACAACAGTGAATTAAGCAACAATCAAACAAATATAAACTCACTCTAATGAAATTACGGATCGAGTGCTTAACGCCAACTCACCGATTGTTACATGAATCAATCATCTGCTCCGGCCCACACGCTAGAGCGCATACGCCCCTGTGTTCGTTGTGTTGTGTGTGTGTGTGTGTACAACGAACGATCTGATCATTGATCGCAAAACGCTTTGACGACGACGGCCTCCTGCCGATCGCAAGGGGGCAGAGAAAGTATAACATAACATTACATAGATTTCCATTTGACAGAGGGTGAGACGTCAGACGCTAAATAGCAGCAATTTGTCAATTTTCACCACCACCGCCCTGAAGCGCGTTCAGGTTCAAATTACAAATAGACTATGCACATCGATATACTCGTACATAAATTAAGCTCAGTTATCGAAGAATAATAATTTATCGTCGCGCAATCTTTGCGATGGCGGTGGTCTCTGACAATCTAGCGATCTGCGTGCCGTGAATGCGACAAATCGATCGACAGCGACACACATGCACCGGCACTCTGTCGACGACGACAATCATTTATTAAAAGCAATTTAACTCGATTTGAGTGGAGCGATCGATAATTGGGCATGCAAATCAGAGAGAGTGCAAGATCGATGCCATAAATGCACGCTTGTTCGTGTAATTGAGTCGTTTGGACGCTAATCAAGCCGTGCTCTGTGTGCTTCGCTGCAACACCTAAGTGAGCGATAATGATTCTACAGGCTTTTCACACGTCGTCATCGTCGTCACCGTCACCATCATCATCTGGCCCCCGCCTCCGCTTTTAACGATCGTTATCGTCTGAAAGATTCTACATACGAGACGACAACAACGACGACGATGATGCGGATGCGCCGCGCCGGTGAGCCATGTCAGTGTCAATTGGAGGAATTTCTGCGTAAATCTTTGTACCTAGTGTCCTGCATGTCCTCCCTGGTTTTCTCTGTCCAGTGCGCGAGTGTGCGACCATTAAAAGGTTGTTCAGTGTAAGTGCGCGTGAAAACATCGACTGTGAACACGGTGTGCGCCTGTGCAGTGCTTCTCGCCATCTAAACGAGTCATTTAACACGTACACTGTAATGGCACGACCAGTGTGAGCGGGAGACCCAGAACAGCACCGCCTAGTTCCCATGCGCGTTTGGTTTGTTAACACAGCAGCAGCGCACCTCGTCATAAAAGGGCTTCCTGATGCCAAAAAAACACATCGCCGAACATCACCAGACGGCGCAAACGACTCGGAGTCACTCACTGTGTTCTCGCCTTGCCTTGCCATATGTTTTGTGTTTTCATTTGTTGCGTTTGCGTCTTCTTCTTCTTCTTCGTCGTCGTCATCACCGTCAGACTGCACGGTGACTATATTCCACTGTATGTGTGTGTGTGTGTGTGTGTTTCCAGAGCAAGCTTCCTAATAAGGCTGGCACATGGTAAGTGCGGAAGCCATAAGAGCGTTATGGATTCACGCGAATCGCCCGAATTTGATTTTAATCGCGAATTTCTATCGCAAACTTTGCATTTCTGACACCAAGCTTCAGTCAGTTGGGCGGCGTGGGTGTTAAAATCGAATCTAACCTCACATACGGTGTCGCAGCGTGGCGGTCAGGCTTTTTAACGAAGAAAAAAAAAAAAAAAAACGTCGGAGACCATTGAGACGTGTATCAAGTGGTCGGCCGATCGTGGCGAGTGGCAGCAATTGGGATTATGTGTCATGGCAGAGGTTCTCGTTGGGAAACTGTCCAACATTGTTGTGTCGTCGTGAATTTCGCAACCGCGCTTATTTGGTTGCAACAAAAAACTCTTGCAGACACAATCTCTTCGGTTGAAGTTTTTCACTTTTTTTTTTTTTTTGCTTTAAGGTCCTCATTGTTCTTGTGCAGGGAATGAGATCATAGCCGTACCATCAGTAACCAGAGATGGGCCCCAAAAAATCATTTGGGGTTAAGGCATTATGTTAGCCCAGTAGACGGTGTCACGTGCGAGGTTTTGAGGTCTAACAATTACCTCACCACACATTGACAAACCGCCGCGCCGGCAGGCTGGCAGCCACGGAATCTCCTTTTCCACTCGCAGAATGCGATCTTCGCCATGTGGCATGTGGCCTGGCGGTGGTGGTGCAATTTAAATTGATATGAATTTAGAGATATTTTTTTGTTTTTGTGTAGAAAACCTTCAATGGTGACATAAATTTTTTGAAAAACGTGTTAGATTGAGAGTAGCCTTGCATTGTTGAAGTTGTTTTCTTTTTTTTTTCCAAAGCGATCGCAGTTCATAATTACAGTGGAATGTTGTACCTATATACTCTAAGATATGTTTTTTTCTTAGATCAAGAAAATCTGCGGCTAGCTTTGGTTGGGGGATACCAAATTATTAAATACTGTACAACAATGCAGTTCGACAGTAAACGTTCAGTTGTTTTAGAGGGGGAGACAAATAAAAATAGCAATGGCCTTTTGAAGCTGCTTTTACCAACAAATGCAAAGGAACAAAGAAGCACACAAAAACAAATGCAAAAGACTTCGACGACGAAAGGTTAACTGGTTTAACGGGGGCTTTTTTCCCCCCAATTCTTAATCAAGGCTGAAAATGTTACCCAGATTCTAAAAAAGGGTTCCGAGTTCACCCGCAATCCGATTACATTCAATGCCTCTGTGGCCAGACATTCACTTAAGTTTGACTTTATTGTGAGTAGCTTGGGATTGGGGAGCATTGAAGCAGCACTTAACTAATTTCTGTGTCAGAGCTTTGAGTGCAGCTTGTCTGTCTGCGAAGACATTTATAATAGCGGCTGTGATGCTTCTTTCTAGATTTATTAAGGCGCAGATCTCAATGGCATGGACCTAAGCCAAAAGACGCTGGGGAATGATCTAAGAAATACAGAGACTTTAGTGTTGGACTTAAAGACGCCAGGAACAGCACCAGAGGCCATTTTCGATCCATCCGTGTTCCATACCAGACTTTTTGGGTCTAGGGTTGGTCCCCGTTTGATTACGTTCAGAAATGGGTTCACTTATCAATCATATTATCGGTGACGGTGCAAAGCATTCCTATCCTGATTGGAAGTTCTGTTGACCCGTAAAATTAACTGGTTTGTACTTATGAATAAGTTGCAGTTTAATTGCGCTTCTAGCGGCTGACATTATAATGAAGATCTGCAATGGTTAGATACCAATAAATACAACTGCTAGAGCTGCTGCAATGTGATCGTGAATCAGTCAGGTACTAAATCCCTCCAATCATCAATAATAATCAACTCTGGGGCCACATCACGTAAGACAGTCGACATCTCTTTCGATATCGTTATCGATAGTTGTGAGTGGCGATCGACGATCGATAATCGACAACTAACGATCATCGATCGTCAATTGCAAAATTCGGTATGGTCTATTGTGATTGTGATCGGTAGTTGTCGATTTTACAGTCGCTTGTAGTCGATCACTAATTTCTGGTCGATGCTTTTTTTGTCAAATGCGTGTTTCCATAGAAACCGGCCCTTGACTAAAAAAAAAAAAACAAAAAAAAGGCTGTGAATTGATAAGCACGGCTCCGTGGACGCTCAGTTTTGTCCAAATTAGACAAAATTACTATAAAACACTAGATTGAGTTATTCGGGCATTTACACAGACTCCGACGGAAAAAACGACGAAATACATACTTTTTGAAGTATAAATGTCAAAAATCATAGTTTTGAGAGAACATTTAGATTTAATTCTAAAATCATAAAAGAGACAATATTATATATTTATCATTGAAGAGATATAGAAGATAAAATTGTATTCTTCTCATTCGAGCTTCCTTTATTATAATCTGTTCAATTCGTACAAATTTTACTGGGTCACACCCGTAACATTAACTTGTCACACCCGTAACAATTTCAAAATTTTGTTTTTGTCAGTTTCCAACGCATTTGGTTTTCTTTTCTTAAATGGTACTCAAGATAAATTTTCAGGTAATTATTTAAAAAAAAAAAGAAAATAAGTTTCTATACAAGATTTTATACCACATGAACATCAGATTTAAGGCTTGTACACACCGGCGCGATAGCGATTGCGATTGCGATAGCGATAGCGATAAACAACAAAACACACCAGCGCGATAGCGATAGATAGCGGAACCTGGAAAGGAGGTTTCTACCGCTTCTTCGTTTCCATATTATTCCCCGTAATATGGTGCATTCCATTATTCGTCGACCATCGCTAAACCACAAATCAATTGAACTTTTATATTTTAAATTACTTCTGATAAAAAATAAATAATTATGAAAACAATACTCAAAAGTATTGATGTATTTACAATGTTCACATTTTAATTCACAATAATCTATTCTTCCGTCGATTGAGTTACACAATAGCAATGTCAAAATTAATCGACGCAATCGACAATTGTCGTGACGATCGTTGATCGATGCATACCATGCATCGACTTCGCATACCTGTTCTTTAACATCCTGTGTTGAGTGATTATAGGCCGATTTTTATATTAATTTATACGTTTTATTAAAATTTCACGAAATGTCACTCATTGAAAATACAAATACAATCCACACTTATTTTGTGGATTGTAATTGATGGTTGTTTTCAAAAAACCTAAGGCTGCGACCGTAAGAATTGCTTGCGCTGTCGTTGATAGATGGCGCTACTTAAAATGATTTCGTGCTTTTATTGCCATTGATTACTTACTTACTTAGTTGGCGCTACAGCTCGAGGTGAACCTGGGCCTGCTTCTCGCAACCATTTATGTGTGCGTGTTATATTTTTGCACGAATGGAAGGGACCTACAGTTTTTTGCCGACTCCGAACGGCGAGTTGAGAAGCTCAATCGTGACAAATGATACTCTTTGATGCTTGTCAGACATTCGAAAGAGGTGGGCACTGTGAAAAACTTTTAGGTGTTTGCGGCGGGATTCGAACCCAAGACCGCTGGCTCAGTAGTCCGACGCACTAACCACTTGCGCTACGGTGCCCACTGATATATTGCCATTGATTATGATTTGGAATATAACTTGTAATTAATATGGACATTGAAGTTGAAAAATAAAAGAGCAGTGATTGCTTCCTATGCGACAGTTTTAGTCCACGGCCAACACCGAGCCGCCAACAGCTAGTAGAAATATTTGCCAAAAAATCACGAAACCTCATCAAATTTTTACAAAGTACGGTAGATAGCCACATAACCTATCTTAACCTAATTGCTACGCATTTTTTAAGAGATTTTGTAGTTGAAAAAATTTACAGAAACCCCTTGAATTTGAGGATTTAATATCCTGCTCTCGTATTTGACTCTTGGTTGGACTTTGTTGACAGATGTTTCTTGTTTGCCTTTTTAATTAGCTCAAGCAGATCCGAGCTTTAAAATCGCTTTTCTATTTAAAAAAAAGTTCAATAATCACAACGCACTCTATACGAGTGACGTAACAATTTAAAAGCTGTCAATTTGACACTTAATGACATAAAAGGAAAACACATTCCAAGAGCATAATATATGACAGATGAGTACCTACATATGTACCTTACACCGGTTCTCCACGAGCAGACATATAGCAAGCACAAGAACCAAATGGCGGAACGAACGTCAAATTTTGTGCGGTGGGCATTTCATGTCTAGCCTTTTCATATCACTTCTCTTGAAAACGTTAACGATATAGGAAAATGTCCACCAAAGTGACAGTTCATGTCCAGACATACGTGCAAAATCTGTCTTGCTGGTTGTGGTCTCCACTAGACATTTTCCCAGCCCTACATGAGCGCTGACATGAATAATGGCAGGTGGAGACGCCGTGTTAAGTAGGTCTGCAAAAGGTCAGAGTAAGAGTTTTGGGGCAAACGAAGCGACAAAAAGTAAAAAACTCTTAAGCCAAACGTATTCAAATAGGATGATCTAAGAGATTGGTTAGCTTCCGGCAGGAATAGTTTAATTTGAACATAAGTGGGGTTTTGCTGGAGGTGCAGTAATAAAAAAAAGAAACTATTCTTGTGTCCTTTATTTTGAGTCCACTATGTCGCACTGAAGGTAACACAATTCTGATTAAGAATTTAACAAGAAAAAAAATATTCAAGAAAATTCCTTGAGAAGAAAATAAAAGCCCGTTGTATTTTCCTTTGTTTTTCATCATCCTAAAGTGCTATGTTCCAGCATGGGGGGGGCCGTGGCATACGCACCGTGTACGCATATTCGTGGGAACCGCAAAAGAAAGTAAAAAAAAAAACCCCCCAAATGAGCAACGCACCAGCTCCACCTCAGCCGCGCCCCACTCCAGGATCGAAATCGAAACTCAACAACGGAACTGCGACGGGTCAGAGACAAACAACAGAACCGAATCCGTTCTACGATTTACGAAAGCATTCCAAGGTTCCGTTCGGTGGCCATAGTGATTGCTGCCGAGGTGGAGGTGATCAGTGAGTGAGCCGTTTATGATTCACTCCCTAGGTTGTAATTTTCTGATGAACGTTGAGGGGCCCGTCTCTGCGGTCGGTGTGGTTCGCTTTACGACGCGCCAAGGTAGTAATTATTTATGTTGCCTCTCCAGGCATAGAATACGAGTGGTGAGGATGTACCCAAAGTGTGTAGGAGGTGGAGGTGCTCTTCACAAAATAGAAACAAATTTACGAGGACTTGCATTTTGACATTGATTGCATTTTAATTGGCGGATAATTCGCTCCGAAGTACAAGAGTCCCTAAATCAATTCCTCTAACCGGGTATACGAGTGTAGATGAGTGATTTCAATCAAAGGAGCTGGTTTGCATGAGGGTGGTGAAGACAACTCGCCACTCGCTACCCATCTGCAGATGCGAATTCCAGAAGCGCCAATTCTTCCTCTGATGCGACGACGTGTCCTCCTTTTTGTTGCGTACACGCGTGCAACCAACCGTCCGCGTCCGCGGCACGAGACAAAAAACCTTAAGAAATTCCTGCCGCATTGCCGGAGAGGCAATTAAAGAACCACATCTCGGAACTCGGAGAGCGAGAGATTTAAAAACAATAAACAAAAAAAAAAAGCAGAAGAAGAAGAAGAAGAAATCTCTGAAATGCTAGATCGATGTAAGCTTTTCTTGCGGTACGCCTGCTTAGAACAATATTCGCAAGGAAGGAGAATATGGGCATTCGAATACCGCAAATAGTTTCTAGAGGACATTGTGTACTCTTATTACGGCTAACTAAGTTAAGGGTTGCTACTTTGCTACTTTGCGGTGACCTAAGTAAGGCTGCATTCAAATTGGAATTGGTAAACAACCAAAAAAAAAAATAAAAAATTAAGAGGAAAACAAAACGACGTAAGTCGTAACCACAAAATGCTTTTAATGCTGCTGTGTCGGCGGGGAAAATACCTTACGAGGTTTACATGTAACCATTCAACGCATTGTCGTCGTCGTCGTAGTCATCGTCGTTGTTGTTGTAGGCAAGCGCCAAATTTAAAAGGACTCTCCAATCCAGTCAGCGCTACTGTGGTCAGAATGTTGACCATTAGTACCGAAAATTTGTTTGGCATTTTAGAGTTTTTGGCACGCGCGTATACGAGTGGAACGACGACGACGACGTCCTCCTTAAGTGGAGTGATTGTATGTGGGAAATGACGGTATTTCTATAGAAACGAGATACATACATACATATGTGTGAGTATTTTGGTAATATTGAATGTTATAGGTCGAGAAGTGGTCGGCAAAAAGATTTACCAGCTTACAAAATACATGTAGAGCAACTCAGGAAAAAATAAGTTATCTAGGACTTAACAATGTCGTGGGATGTTTTGATGGTCTTAATAAGTGCGAATCGATAAAAAGCAAGGAACTGTCATTATTGAACGAAAAAATCGTTCTAAATTCGTTATATTCGCTGAAAATACTCGTAGACCTCATGCATTCTACGTTAAATATGTATATTGTATATAACATATTAGGTGTGTTTTTTTTTAAACTTGTATAAGCTTAAAAAAAAGTTTTCCATGTAAAATGCAATTACAACTAAGCCTATATAGAATGCGTTTAGATTGGATAGCTATCGGGTATTAGGAGTCAAGCCACCGGGGCACCGTAGCGCAAGTGGTTAGTGCGTCGGACTACTGAGCCAGCGGTCTTGGGTTCGAATCCCGCCGCAAACACCTAAAAGTTTTTCACAGTGCCCACCTCTTTCGAATGTCTGACAAACATCAAAGAGTATAATTTGTCACGATTGAGCTTCTCAATTCGCCGTTCGGAGTCGGCAAAAAACTGTAGGTCCCTTCCATTCGTGCAAAAATATAACACGCACACACAAATGGTTGCGAGAAGCAGGCCCAGGTTCACCTCGAGCTGTAGCGCCAACTAAGTAAGTATTAGGAGTCAAGCCGCGATAAAGCCGGTGCCTCCAAATTACTTGTGTTATACAAAATGTCAAAAATGACATTCAGTCATTCAGTCAGTCATTTATGAAAAAATTGTTCAGAGAAGATGTCTTTAAAGTTTCTCCTTTCTATAATTCTGTGGTCACAAACCATAACAGCCAAAGTCGATTTTGCACATTTTTCAGGAGAACAGTTTGAAGTTTTAAATCGGTCTTGTATTTCATAAATCGACTTAAGCTGTTAGGTTTTTCCTATGTTCCAGAAACCTAAGAGCCATTTTATTGCTAATATTCTACAAAAAAAAAATAATTATAATAGCATTGTGAATCTAACTTATAACTCTATTTCGTCCTAACTCGACTTTGGCTGTTATGGTTTGTGACCACAGAATTATTCTAATAATCAAAAAAAAGCTAAATTGAAAAAATGTCTGAATACAAATATCCTTTTTTTCCGCCAGGGGGAATGTATCACGCAAAATCTCCGACCCATAGAATCCGTTGGTGCGTTGCTGCGTCGACAGCTCAATAGAATACATGCATTCTTATGAAAGTTGGCCCATAACCAACGCATATATGAACTTCAACGCAGGAAGTAGGTTTGTTTTCAACTTTCTTAGTGCGTTGGGGCATTGGCTGTTCACACATTCACACTCACAAATTAAGAGCAAGCACATTCATTGGTGGCAGCATTGAGAGTAAATTGAGAAACTGCCATCACTGTTGACAATCGGTTGAAGTTTCAAAATTGAATTAGTTAAATTATTCTGCGATTTGAAAGGAAATTTTTAGTTGTATGGTTGTGTCATCTCTCAACATAGGCATGCGACGAATTCTATGAGGCGTCAACGAAAACCTCAACGTTCAACGCAACGATATCGACGGATTCTATGGATCGGGGCGTTAAATTCGAAATTCGGTATCATTGAATCCGTTCGAAGGGAATCGTTCACTTGCCGGTAATGTGAATGACTTTTCACTTGATCATTAAAAACGAACGGATCGGATCTCTTCATACAAAGTGTCACATCCGCGAGAAATTCATTGCGGATTTGGTGCTCTAGCTGCTAGCATTTTTTTTTACGGCCAAAAACGTTGAATGTTGAAAATGCAGAAACAAACAAATGATGAACTATCCTCAGGCTTACGTAGTGTATACACAGGTCATTAGACAAGACATGCGACCAAAACTATGAGATTTTAAAGGAAAAATGTAAATACAAGAAACGTTGAACTTTATTGATAAAATAAATGAAGCATAACATTGAAATGCAAAATATTGCCCAACAAAAGCTTAAAGTGGAACCAAAAAGTATTACATATATAGATATTTATTATTTTTGATTCGTTAGATTTTTCTTTTCACTTTTACAATCGCCTTTTCAAATGTCAAATCAGAAAACAGCTGATTTCGAAAACATAAAAAGGGATATAGATAAAGTAGTGTATCCGGCGGATTTAATGATCACAACCATACGTGAATGTGAACCGATAGAGTGCAGGGAATCTCCGATCCGCTGGATTCAATGATAGGGGTAATTATCCATATAAATACAGTCAACCCTTGTATAACGCGGTAGTTAGATTCTCAAGAAGCAGGGCGTTATACAAAATCGCGTAAAACGATACTAAAGCTGGGGTTACGTTCTTCACAAAAAAATGCATCTAAACTTGTTACACTGTTTTTGGAAAACTAACTGTACTATAGTTTTAAAACAAAAAGGCAACACCAATGATAAAAACAATTATATGTTAACAATTAAAAAAAGAAGAATGTAATCTTCATTCCAGATTCAATTCATGTTTCATACATATGTGCATACATATTGGATATGCTTTTTAATTTTTAAGGAAATTCGTTATAAGACCTTGTTGAGCACTCCTTTCGGACTTCAAAATATGGAGCTAGAGAACGTTGCAAATGCCTTTCAAATTGTTGGAGCTTTTCATAGCTGCAAAGTAATTCTCCAAATTAGCCAGCAAATCCAATCATTGGTTTATGTTTGTTATTGTTATTTTATTTTTTCGCTGATTCCGTACAATCCACTGAACACTCTATATCGGAGTCATTTTCAGAATTCGAGTCATCATTTGAACCAACATTGAAGGATATTTTCATACCTCATACTGAACAACCTACGGGACACGTGAATCTGTTAAAAGGGAACTAACCGAAACACAGGAATGCGATAGCGATAGGTATTAGGTATGTACCTGCATACATTTTTCGCTTTAGTAAATACCGAAAATTGCATTATAGGGAATTCGCGTTAAATACCGCGCTATATGAGGGTTGACTGTACTACAACTGAAGTGTCACTATGTCCAGTGGTGCCAGGTACCTATGCATTAACCCTAGATTACTAATCTTATTTCATAGTACCTTATTACTAACCTTCGTCGATTAGACGACGGAATATTAATTTTCATTTCTTTTGAAATTATTTAGAGATACAAGTATTTTTTTTTTGTGTCATAAGAACTTATTTATTTAGCGATATGAAAAATATAAAAAAACACAAATAAAATCGGGTATAATTCAGACTTTTTTGAGAAATTCAATAGGCACCTCAAAATAAAAAACAAGAGAAATTGGAAAAAGCGTAGTCGATTCGACGACGGTTAGTAATCTAGGGTTAAGAGAACCTCGATAATCGTTTTTTTATGCGAACTTTTTCTTAGCCTATTAGGTTGCAAAGAAAACACGACTATTGTACACATATCGTATTTAAGGATACACAATTTATTTGATTTAAATTAAATTGGAGTTTCAAGGGCCATCAGAGAATAACCAAAAAATCATCGAAAGGTGTTTGAAAAATCCTAAACTACTTAATCAATTGTCACCTCGAGATTTCTTCGAGTTTGTAATACGAGACATTTTCCACAAAATCAAATTCCAATTTTCAGAAAACAAAAAAAAACTTCATGCTCCCAACTTCTATTGACCAACATGGTTTGTTCGCCTAAAAGCACTCGTAAAATGATGGCAAATAAATTGCCCAAGACCACACAGCACCAACTGACGCTTTTAAGGTTAAACACCACACAATCATTTCAGTCCGATTAACGATAAAGCTTTGGGAAATGAAATGAAATTACCTATTGGAAACCTTTCGACCATGGCATCTCCTCTCAAATCATAAATCCCTTTAACTTAATTTTCATTTTATTTCATTTCACCGAATAATTAAAAATTTCAGTCATTTTTTTTTTGAGACCAAATAAGCGACTAGCTATAAATTACTCCCACTTGGATGAATGGTGCTTTTTTAACACAATTAAGGGTCGTCTCTGGGTCAAAGGGATTAGGAAATCATCAAGTGAATCTTTGAAACAAGAAACAGCAAGTGTATTTTTACAGGAAATGTTGGTACTCCAGGAATTGTTGGGTTTTGGCAATGCACAGATAAGAGAGTTCATGGTCAATATGTGGTTACTCTGATGATGAAGAACCTTGTTTAAACGATTTTCAATAGAATTTTTAACTTTTGATTTCTTGGTGTTCTTAAATAAGAAAACCAAGTTTTCCGCTCGACAGGGCTTTGTTCCGTTTATTTACGGTTTGGGATACACTGAGAAATAGAAAAAAAGCAAAGAGCGAAAATTCTTGCAACCCAACTATACGAGTTGATATGGGAGGAGCTTACTTAACAACTGTATAATTCGCAGGTATGCCACAGCTTTGACTGATTAACTAAGAATCTCAAAGCACATAAAATCGTTTTGGTTAGAGTTTCGTTTCTCCATAGAAAATCAGCCATTTTGTCACTGAAGCCCACACAAAAAAAAACCGGATGGTTTGTGTCACGGCTACGTACAGATGACGTGAGTCTGAGTTTTCAAAAAACATATTCGTGTTTCTTTCTTAGCTCAGAGTATTCAGAGTGTGGAAGCTGGAACGTGTGTTTCTTTATCCGTTCAGAGCGTGGGCTGAGTGCGCTCGATGCGATCAGAATAAATTTACTGGGCATCCTGAGTAAAATGCTGAGCACAGCGAAAACAAAATTTGACAGATAGGAAAAAATCGAAAAAAATTGAAATGTCGGACGGTGATTTTTGTTATGGCGTAGAAGTTAGTTAATACAATCTAATAATAGCATTAATTAATATTAACAATTAGTTTAATTATGCATAAACTTAATTTAAGGTTGTAAATGGATGAAAAACAAGAGTGTTTCAAAATTAAATCAGAGCGCTCAGTGCTCAGACGCGCTCTGAGCACACTTATTTCAGAGTGCGCTCGATTCGATCAGACTCTGTTCAGAGCTCAGCTTTGTGATAGGGCAAAAATGGCATGCAGATTACATCGAGATTTCTGGGCAAACGTAGGTTCACTTTGTTAAACATCAAGTTACGAAAATAATTTAAAACCAATGACACAGATACGTGAACATCTCAATACCAATAAGCTTCTGTGCGCAAATCAATCCGGTTTTCGACCGAAGAGAAGCTGCAAGACGACCTTACTCTTGCTGATGAGATACGAAACGCTTTAGGCAAAAACCACCCTACATTTCTTACACTTCTCAACTTCTCTAAGGCATTCGACACTGTCAACCACTCTGTTCTGTTTGGCAAGCTAAATATGAAATTTAATTTTTCTGCACCATCCACGAATTTAATTCATTCCTAGTATTTAGATGGTAGGCAGCAATGCGTAATAGCTGGAGATCGCTCTTCAGGGCCTCTAAGTCTAAATAGCGGAATCCCACAGGGGTCCATTCTCGGCCCTTTGCTGTTTTCTCTTTATGTCTTTATGAATTGCTTGGAGTTATAAAGCACTGTTCAATTCACACGTATGCTGATGATGGGCAACTGTTAATAAATAAACGCACCTATATTATATTAAATTGACAATACGAAACATCTTCTAAGGGAAGACCTTTCAAGGATACACGCATGGTCATTGAGACATAATCTACGCTTAAATTCAAACAAATCAAAAGTGCTTGCTGTATACCGAAGGGTACTTGATATCTCTACTTTTTCCGCAGTTCTTCTAGAACAGTGCCCAATAGAGTAGAGTGACCTGATTCAGCCAGAAATCTTGGAGTAGTGTTTGATAGGGAAGAATCATATAAGCGATGCTGTCGCTAAAGTTACGTACTCTTTGGGCGCAACTCAGCATTTAATTTCAATGAACATTAGTCCTAGCTTATGGATGCGAACTCTTTATGAACCCAGGCAATAGGAGAAGACTGTTCCTTAGAACAAATACGGTGAAATCTCTCATTAGCGGACACCCTGTTTAGCGGACAACTCGCATTAACGGACACCTTTTTGGTAACCCATTTCGAATTTCCCATATAAAATGCGTTATTCTAAACGGACAGCTATCAAAAGCAGACACTGCGATATATGGATGTTCTTTCGACAACCTCGTAAAGTACAGATCACTGTGTCTCTTAAACGACATCGTAGAATCCAACCAACCTGAGTACTTATACAATAAACTACAATTTTCCCGATCGCGCAGAACATCATCGTTAATTCAACCCAGATACTTCTGCTTAGCATCCGAAACAGTTCTTAGTCCAGGTTAGGTTAAATTAGGTAGATTGTGACTGTCGGTAACGAGTACCAGCACATTTAGGCCTATATACCCTAAGGAACTTGGGGACATATAACCACTCATGAGAACCATTTGGAGCCTTGTACGAGTATAAAGCGAAAAAGGCTTCGCACGTATTTTTGTGCTAGGTCACTAAGATCGTCGACGAAGTATTCTCCTAAGTGTTATTTGAAATGATGTCAAGCCTAGTTGCATGCTTGCCTATTAGGCAGTGTCTTGCAATGACACCGATAGTCGTGCTTATCTGTAGTCTTTTTAGAGACAAGGTATTTGGAGAGGTTTAGATCAAGTCTAGGCCAGATCTGTCTGCTGGCAAGGCAGGTAGTTCCACCTTGCCACCTAGCATTGGTTTTATTGACTATGTCAAGTTTGAGTGTGAGCTTGTAAAAAGCGAGGGGCATACCTTTGTTCTTCTTATCGCGTAAAATAGATATTGTTGTGCCTAGTTTAGCGAGCTTGACAGCTTTACAATTCTCTGGAATGTCTCTGTGCCCCGGCACCCAGCAAAGGTAAATTTGGTGTTAGAAGTGGATGAAGGATGAGACTGATTCCGGAGATTTCAAGGCCGGCTGACTATCCGAGTAAATGCATATATCGTTATATCGTTACACCTCCTCCTATACCGTGATTGGTTTTAGAGCCATCAGTGTAGAAGTCTATCTACTTGTCTGTTATAGCACCTAAGTCATCACAGAAGGATTTACCGGGGATAGTAATCCGGTTCAGGTAAGTCGACTGTGGAACTCTCTGCCACCTAATCTGAGAAGAATTGGTAACGCGAACAAATCTAAACTAGCCTAAATATCCGTCGACTTCATTCCGTTGTACTTTGATTTTGAAGTTGAAGGATAGAGCAGTCCCATAGAATCCGTCACAGATCTACGTAGAAATGTCAATGATTCTCTTCATTCTCTCTATGGTTTCACCAATGAAAATGCATAATATCAATTTGTGAATGTGTGTACTGACAACGTATCGACGGATGCAAAAAGTAGAAAGTAGACCTACTTTATTCGTCGAAGTTCATGCATCCGTTGGTTATGGCGTTATGGGCCATCCCCATCACCCATAAGAATGTGTGTATTCTGTCGAGCAAAAAGCAACGGATCGACGGATTCTATGGGTCGGGGCCTAACTCTTGCACATGGCCACTTTCGAATAGAGCTCTCCTTTTAAATACAGTAAAATTCCTCTGAAGTGGACAACCGAGGGATCGGAGTTTTTTGTCCTGTAATGAGGGCTGTCCGTTTATAAGAACGCATTTTATATGAGAAATTGGAAATTGGTTCCCCAAAAGGTGTCCGTTAATGCGAGTTGTCCGCTAAACAGGGTGTCCACCTCGTTTCTGTTTTTTTTTTTAACCAACTTGTAGTATATTTGAATTTTTTTTTGCGATGTAACACGCAACTGCATCCACTGGTTTCGTTATCATCGTATTTTCTACTATGTATGCTCCCAGTACAAGAGGAAACTTTTAGACGTATTCACGTCAAACAACGTTTGAAGATAGCGATGTTAGCAGGTCTTTCTATAGCTTCTAAGCGTCTCTTTAAAAACTAGTCCCGTGTTCATCCTCATTTGTTGAAATAATTAACCAAAATCCTTTCTTTTCTTTACAGGAGATAAACAAAACCCAAGAAGGCTCGTTTCCAGTGACCGCCACACGTCTCCACTCATATTGGCCAGATACAATAAAAAAAAATTACTTTTTGGCGAATGTGTTTTTCTTACAAATTTAGACATATACAGGCGCACTTCTCGTACAGATCGTGGATGGCACGCCCGTTCAACTATCTAAAACAGTATTTCCATTGCATGGTGCCCACTTGTAGATGTATTCACAACCACCACAATAACAACAAAACACAACAACAGCGCAGTAAAAGTGACTAACTTTTGTGTGACTTTGTTCTCGGGCCGTCTATTAACATTAACCTTGAAGCAGAACCGAGAGTTGGCACGAGTGCTTCCAATTCCAATTCATTCATCGACTCAGCTCATTCATTAGCTTCATTAGCCCACAACAGGCACACGGAGTATGAGTTGAGTATGAGTACAAGCGTTGCAAGCACCCTGGTGCGTGCGCATACATAAGCACGGCGGTCGGCGGCGCGGCGCCCCAAAGAAACATTTACACCCACGTCACACTGTGCGCGCCTGCGTACTTGTTACATTCAAACGCCCTTGCAATACCCCCCCGTATACGCCACACAGCAACATACTCGTATTTGTATCTGCGGAATTATGGTTTGCGCGCTTGACAACCTCACTCACTGCCGGTTGCATGCCCACACGCGGTTCATTCAAAGATCGGGCTTCAGTCAGTAGTTTGGAAGCTTTGGACATGAGTCTTTACCCCGCGATCTATCTGTAGACTGACGTCATGGAGTTGTCACTCTGAGGTGGTTGCCTAATCAAAAACCACACCACACACATCGGTGCGCGACGTGGGTTCCATCAGTCTCAAGCGGCGTCACACACAAAAAAACGATGAATTGGACTGGAAGTTATTTCATTCAGTATTTTGAGCAAATTTTTTGGAAGATTCACCGCGCGAATGTGCGTCCACTTGTTGTGCCGAAAATTGAAAAACAAAAAAAAAAAAAAAAACTCTTATACCGATGATGCAATTGTTTCGCTTTTATTCAAGAGAAGCCTACACGATTGTACTCGTCGTAGCTTGATGGAATTTTAGGTTGAACCCACATAGACACACTACGTAACTCATTGTGTAGGATAACAAGTAATCCGACGAAAAACCTTGCTCTTGAGGCTCGTGGTACTAAGACAGTAGCAAGTCGGACTGGGACTGTAGATGTTCCTGGGCAACCACCTAACAACTTCTATCTATATACACTTTTTAATGGCGATTTAACGAGGTGTATACGTATTGTGTTTAGTTTTATATCCGCCGCGCCGCGGCAAAGGTCACTTCGTAGGTGGAAAAGTGTTGACGGTTTTTCAATGTTAAGAAAATAAGAAAACAACAAAAAAATAAATAGAAGACAGAGCCGTAGGTGCTGTTTAATAGAATGCAAAGTTTTGTTTTATTGGAGGAAAAAAAAAACTTGGATGATCTGTCAATATGGCAGGAAATGCAAATGGATTTGTTAAGGTATCGATGCGTAGCTAGTAAATGTTAACAGGTAAGCAATTATAGGGAATTAGGTACAGGACTTTGAATGCTGTAAATGGCCGAATGTGGTTTTAACAGATCAATGCCCATTTTCACAGTGCGACTATTCAAGTGTAGGATTGAACATAAGCTTCACTTAGAAGTTTTCGTTTTCACAATCAGTGGTTTAGTTAGGTCATGGATTGAGTGTCATTGTGAACCATTTAATAAAAAAAAGTCACTGTGAATGAACACGAAATGTCGGTGATTTTCATTTCCATTTCAAGTGCTTTAAAAAAAAAAATAATGAAAGTCAGGAAAAAGAAGAAAAAGAAGTAGCCGCTGCATGGTTGGAAATAAAGTATTAATTCAATTGTTTCATTTTTCATTCAAAAAATGACGGAGCAGAAGTATGCTGGTGAAAACAAAAAAACTACGCATCCTTTCCTTTCCTCGATCTGCATCCTGATGAAACAGATACACAACTGAAGTCGCCACCGAATATCAGCAGAATCATCCCTCTAGCCACCACTGTCAACTACTTGAATAAAATGAAAATCGCAATGCCAACCGCATTTCTGTAATGTATTTTGAGGTTTATATTATTTTAGTACACTGACGGCAACTATTACTTTCTGGATTGACACTTAAGCCATCTACTTTGGTGGCTTAAGTGTCAATCCTCTTTTTAAGTGGATTTTATCGTTAAACCTTCACTCTGAAAACGCAATTTGTGTTGATCCTTAGTCTTTCCTTGGATCTATACTTAACCTCGCACTGTGAAAACGGGCATAAGACTCATTAACGATGAGTGATGCAGCATATCGCACCAAAAAGTGGAACAAATCCCTTCATCACTCTGGTGAGCGTAAGATTTTCGCACTCGATATTTCAAAAGTATTCGACAAAGTTTGGCGTCAAACTCTTTTGTCGAAAATGCATGCAAATGGCTTCGATGAACATTTCCTTCGATGGATAAGAAACTACCTACAAGTTTTATTGGATGGTTTCAAGTCTGCAAATGCTGGTGTCCCCCAGGGCTCAGTTATGTCTCCGGCACTGTTTCTTATTTTCATTAAATTGATCTCTGCCACATCCTCAGCTTCACACCATAACCAAATGGGGTATAAATAGTAGAGGCTTCAAAAGCCCAATGCTGTCTTCTATCGTTAAAGAGCGCAATCTTACCCATCAGCCATTCCATTACCCATGAATGGCTCTTGCATTGTTCAAACCGAAAAGCTTTCGTTTTAATGCCAACCTACGTTGGAATGAACACATATTCGAAGTCGCCAAAAACGCCACGAAGTGCCTAGGTTTCCTTCAACGATGTTAGAAATTCTTCACCCCTTCTGATCTAGCTACAATTTATAAGGTCGGGTGATCATTGCACCTGATCGATAGAATAAAAAAACGCGCGATTAAACTTATAAACATCACTGAGTCAATCACCCCCTATCAATAAATCCGGCGTATCTGAGATTCCCTTCACTCATTCGGTTCACATTCACTTATCGTCGTGATCATTAAATCCGCCGGATACACTACTTTATCTACACTGCTTTTCATGTTTTCGAAATCAGCTGTTTTCTGATTTGGAATTCAAAATTATAATTAAATACTTTTTTGGTTTTACTTTAAGCTCTTGTTTTGCAATATTTTGCACTCCAATGTCGTGTTTGATTTATTTTATTTATAAAGTTCAACGTTTTTAGTATTTACATTTATTTCCATTAAAATTTCCTTGTTTTGGTCGCATGTTTAGTGTAATGATCTGTGTGTGTATTCTACGTATGATTCCCTTTACATAACTTTGGCGACTTTTGACGATACGCGTCGAGTCCAGACTTGAACATTTATACACACTTATCGTGCCCGATATGTGACCATACCAGAGAAGATTGGAATTCTGTCCCGTTTGCATCTGGCCGAAAATAAGATCGATCCAATGGTAGATGTTATGCCGCACTATTCCTGATTCCATTTGTTTGTTTCTGCACTTTTAACGTTCAAAGTTTTGGGCAGTAAAAACAGCAAAAGCACCAAAACCGCAACAATTTTCTCGCGGATCTGTAACGTCAAACTTTGTATGGAGATATTCGATCGGTTCGTTTTCAATGATCAAGTGAAAAGTTGTTCACATTACCGACAAGTGGACGATTCCCTTCGAACGGATTCAATGATACCGATTTTCGAATTTTCGTGAATCATTCCTCCCGGCGGATTTAATAATAGGGGTGAATGACTCCCTTGAACACTGTCATTATATTTCGTGTCTTTCCCTGTTTTATAGCTTTTTCCAAAAACATTGCTCCAGTGAAATAGCCAGTTGCATATCTCCCCTTCAACTATTTTCTCGCAAGAAATGCCCATCAGTTTACCGTTAAGCCCAACTTCGGACATACAGTAAAATATAGGGTCTTTCTTTAACAGCTCAAGACGAATGTGGAATGCTTTACCAAACACGATCTTTCCCTCCCATTACGATTTACAAACATTTAAGACCAATGCGCATCCGTATCTCCTCCTTCATCCTCCCTAATTTTTCCTATGGCCCGCGCTATGCAAAGCATTTTAAGGGTTTTCATAACCCCTTTAGCGCGCAAAAAGCAATTCAAGTCAACGCTACTTAGACAAATCAATAAAGCTTCCGATAATCAAAATTGACACCAGCTCACAATAGATCTGGGTGTCTAAAAATCCACCACGTTCTTCCTGAGGAAGGACCCTTATCCAAATTAGTGGATTTACAATCATTCACAGGAAAAATGCTGATTCCGTTTATTCTTTTAATGCCGTCTTTCCAATGAACAGAAGCTGCGAAGTACTTCACTCTGAACCACATTCAAGATCCCCTATAGCGTCCTATGACAATCTTTTCAAGACATATGGAAAGCCTGACTTTCAAGTAGAAAATGCCCTTCGGTTGCGCCCTGTGAAACATGTCGACAAGCCGCTGTATTCCAAAAAGACACAGGTGAATCCAAGTGAATCTTGAAATCCCAGCCTTTCATAAGGAACAAGACCGTTGTTTAAGCCAAGTTACTCATGAATTTACGAACGAAAAGTGTCCATGACAGACTACCGAGTCAAAGACACACACTGTTCGCAAAGGTAGCCGGTTAGGTTAGGTGGCTATTCCCGTATTAGGTAGGATTCACTAAGAGAGACCAAAGAAAGTCCATTGTGTTGCCACATGAGCCGATTCTTATCGTTTTGAAAATTGGATAGATTTCCATATTTTATTGATATCCGTTGAGGAAATATCTTGAAAGTCTATTCTGCCAGAATCTTTTTTCTTAAAGATGAGAGTGCTGGACAGCTACATAGGAGGGGATAGGGGGATTCCTCCTTCTCCTCATCCATACACCTGTGACAAAAGTCATTGGCGAGGATTCCCAGCCGGCATGTCTGCCTATTGCTCAGTGCTCTGTCAATAGACCAACTAGGATGTCGATATATGTATGCTCTTTTATTAGCCTGTTGCAGTGCTTGCGTAAAGATTTTGTGATTTATTGTTTCTATTGGTACATGTGGCTCACTTTCTGTGGTAAAATTTCTTCCCCAATTGTGGTACCTTTTCTGGCTAGTTCGTCTGCTTCACAGTTACCTGGTATATCACTATGACAAGGAACCCAGCACAGGGTGAGCATGCATCTGCTCGATATCTCGTTAAGAGATGTGCGAATCTTATAATTATTGGTGATTCGAGTGTTTGGCTATCAGTATAAATGAAAATGTCATTATTGTACATCGATACCATCGACAGCCACTCAGCGGCTTCACGAAAAGCCATCACCACCGCCTGAAAGACACTACAATGATCTGGAGACCTTATGGACAAGTTCAAGCTATGCTGGCCCGAAAAAGTACCCGCTCCTATACCATCACCGTGAGCGGTATTGGAGCTATCCGTGTAGATCTCCAATGCGAAATTGTCATTTAGACAGATATTTCCTACCCATTCCTGGTTGGCTGGGAAATTAGTCCTGTATTTAATATTGAAATCTAAGAGCGGAGTCATATAGTCCGTAATTCCTGTATTCTAAAATTATTCTGGCGTGCCCTAAGTTAGAAGAATCCCACTGTGAGGTTTCTGCTGTTTTGTTCCTACTATAAATGTCCAAAGGAAGCATATTTAACATTGTTTCAAGAGCAGCGGTGGGGGTGGCTCCTGTAACGCAGATGGAGGCCGTTCTTTGGATTTGATGAAGTATATTTAGTGCTGTCCACCAGACTACAATTCCTAAGATGATTATGGGTCTGACCACCGCAGTCTGAAGCCAGTGCATAATCTGAGAACGGATTCCTCATTTTTAGGCAAAGGCAAGGCGCAGGGGTAGTAAGTATGTAAGATTCGTCCTGTTAAATATGTAGGTAGCTTCTGAGCATGAACAATCCCAGATTATAAGGAAAGTATTGAAAGACAGGTCGAGAGAGGCATCTTAGGCCGGTCTATTGATTCTCTAAGTCGAACTGTGCCAACTCGAGTTCTGTTCATATAAAATACAATCGCAAAAATGACTCGAAATTGATTGTTTCATTTAACCCTTGGTCTCCACTGGCAATAATTCATTGCAAGAAATATGTCATGCAATTGAAATTGCCAATGGAGACCGCAGATTTCTAGAAATAATTTATTTTATGGAATCAATTTCTACTTTTATTTTTTGCAATCTCTGTGGAAATAAATCCTGAAATAAATTTGACAAGGACTTCCAATTTGAGTTTTATTTAATTGAAACATGACTGATTGGCGAATTTTGCAAATAAAAACTCTTGAATCAATAAATTGTTTTAAACAAAATGAGTGTTTTTGGAATCAGTATGTTGTCACGAATCCTAGAAGAAAATTGATAGCCGTTGCAGTCTTATGGGGCGAGTTGTGTGAACATTTCTGGAAGCGAAGTATTTAGACATTTTCCATCGAGTTCTGTTGTAGGGCCTTTGGATATCCTGTGGAAAGATAGTTGTGTAAAACACAACATGTTTGGACTAGAATATCACAGCAGTCTAAAGATACTTCGATTGGACGATGAAAAATTCTGAAACTGTCTTCCAAATGCCATTTCAACGTTCATCGTCGCGCAACTTAATCGGTAGTTAAAAACTTCTTGTGATGTAGCTAAGCTATCTATTTTTGTCATAAGCTTTCATTAAATTTTTATCCAGCCCGAAGATGCAGTTGCCAATAAAGTAGTATGGAGGGCATACTCCCAGCCCACTTAATAGTTTCGGGGTAGATATGTTTGTTTCGGGGTAGATATGTTTAACGATCCGGATGTAAAGGCTTCATATAATGAACTATCTTTGTATATATATACATAGGTAACTAGATCGAATGCTATTTCGTTCCCTCCAACATCAATATAAACAAATCTGCTGTGTGCATCAACCACAGCTAACAAGACGGCACTAAAAAATCCTTTATAATTAAAGAAATCAGATCCAGGGTTCGGAGGGGCTTTAATCTGGATATGTTTTCCATCTATGGCTATAAATGGTTTATTTTATTTTTTTTATTTTTATTTAAACGATGCCTTCTTTTTCCCAAATTTTTCGATTTGCTCTAGTTCTTGCAAAGTCATCACGGCAAGAATTAATCGTCGTTGCCTCCTCGTATATTACATATTTGCAAATAAAATGTCCTGACAGGATTTCCACTCAATGAAAAAATAAAAATTTTTGAAATAATGTCTGACATTATGTCGGAAATAAATATGTCTCGTGGAGACTCGGTGTAAAGCAAATGTGGCAAAGTATTGATATCCTATGCTGTGACTAAGAAAATGGTGCATAACTAGAAACAAGAATCACAGAAATATGTAAGTCGTTTAATAAGTGGAAAACCTAAAAAGAAAAGCTGCCAGAGAACGCCATTAAAATTCATACAAATAAAGTAGAACGCACACCATCCACCAAACAATTTCAATTTTAAAATTGTCAAATGAATGGGTATTCAAATCCCTGCATGCTTTTATTAATTTTATCCCCATTCCTGCCAGACACGAGGCACTTTCGCCCTCAATTCCGGTCTTTTTTACTATCCAATAAGGAGACCATAAAACAAAGCAACTCAACTCATACCAATCCAATGAAAGAAACCAATATCAGAGGAAAACGCGAGAAATTCAAATAAAATGAAACTCGAAATTAAATATCCATAGGTAGGTATACCATTTTACCATTTTATTACACCATTAAGCATTATTGTTCCAAATATTGGATAATAATAATTCGCGCGGGTAACTATTCATTTAAGACACGGGCTTTATATATTTCTTTATGGCAGATAACCACTCGAATGTCCCCCATCTAAACCCTTCGTTAAATCAATTACAAGATGTAAACAACAGATTAAGAAACAAACCCCTTTCTCTAGAAATGTACATAAAAAACAACCTATTTCTGTATATCACAGGACATTTAACAATCTTTAATTCGCAGAAGAAAAAAAAACCCCACACAACGAAGCAATGCGCACACAGTAAAATGACAGCAAAATAAAAATGGCGGTGATACACGTCGTCAAATTTACTTTGATATTATAATAAATATGTTTTTTTTTGTATAATAATTTCTCATTTATTTGTAATAATTTTTCTTTTGTAGATGGAAAAAAAATAAAATAATAAATTAAATTAAATTATATTTTCGTAATAAAAAAAAAAATAAAAATTAAAAAAATAATAAACAAGCGAATGAATTTGCCTACCTTTTGCAAGATCCACGATTAGATCGTATTCCCTTCTTACATACTAGAATTAATTTAGTTATACATGTGTTTATAATAATTCTATATATTTTTTTAAAAAATACTTTTACAACATATACACAAATTCGATCTACTATGATTATTTTTTTTTTGTCTTTTGTGTTTTTTTTTTTTTTACTTTCTGTCTGACAGAAATCTGATTTGATTGAATTATAAAAGATTTTCTTTTTATTTTGTTTTAAATTTAAGACTAAGTTATTTAAGTGGTTTTTTTTTTTTGTTTGTAAATTTTGTTCTTGCAATTTAGAACTTTTATGTACACAAAATAAAATTTTAAATCACAAATAATAATTATTACATTATGTTGTTTTTTTTTTGTTTTATGATATATACTTTACCTACAACACAACACGAAAAGCAAACAAAAACAAAAAGAATGCAGAAGCTACATAACTTGGGAAATTCGTGTACAAGATCTTGGAGGAGTGTTTCACATAGTTTTGGAAATCTGTAAGAGGATACTTAAGGGCGAATATTAGTTTTAAAATCGGACGTCCTATTTTATTTACAGAAACTGCACTGCAACTGATATAAGCGTAAAACGTTCCTCTTTGTGATAAATAATTTAGAAAATGAACTATTAGTGACATTGACAGCTGATTTCGAATTCGAAAACATAATTTGCTTGACAGTACCAGTCGGAGATTAGTCCCCCTTTTCGACGCATATGTTAAAAAATTTCTAAAATTTATACATATATGGAGGCCATTAATTTTTTGACATCTCTGTTTACCGTCTACCGAATTTTGACATTTGCAGGTTCAGATAGGAAGCATTAGGTCTGTTTGGTGTGTTTTTGTGATCAAAATGGGACATCTGTCAAATAGTAAATAATTTGAAAAGTGAGGGAGAATCCTCTCTTCTTCTTTTTTAACTATTGAATATTTTCACGAAAAACTAATTTTCTTTTATTTTTCATTTCACAAATTGTCAGATTGCTGTTTGATAGATGTCCCTTGGTGACTCCATGGATGAAGATGTAGAACGATTTCGTAAGAGGGGAAATTGTTTGTCACTCTCATTAAATTTTTTGACAGCTCATTTGGCTCTCTCTTCTCTTGATTTTTGACAGATTCAGTTATTTTACGTAAAATTACTGCACACCTATTGACAGACCTATTGTTTCTCTTCTGATGATTTTTCACGCGATCTCAAAACAGATGACCAAATTTGGTACTTCTTTATCAAATTATGGCGAACAAAGATGCACCTTCCAATCGTTCAAAGCCTTTTTTTTTTTTGTTGAAAATAGTACTACGCAAAAAATGTAAGTCAGTCGTTGTTCGTTTCTTAGTTTTCCAACTTTTTTTTAAATAATTTTAAAGCAAAAACTGTGCATTGTTTCTTATTGAATGAAAAGTCTTATTTTCTGAACAGAATTTGACAAGCATAAGCATAAGTTTTGTTTGGTGACTTTTTTGGGTTTAGTGGGTAAACGCTGTCAAATAATGAATTACCTGAAAAGTGGGGAAAATCCTCTCAGTGAGTGAAAAATTCGTAAAAACGTAATCAAAATTGTCAATTCGTTTTTGTTTTCCACTTAACAATGAATTTATGACAGCTAATTTCACTGACAGAAACTGCCAAATTGTTGGTTTGACAGAAGTGAGCTACTTCATCCAAAGAACAAATGTATGTAAGAATTCGTAAGGTTCTCAGTTGAGGGGAAATGTTTGATACTCTCATTCGGCTCTCACTTTTACGAATTGTTACGAATCTTTTGGGTTTACAAACAGGAATTTGTCCTTTCTGCACCAAAATCCACAGATTCTGCAATTTCAATGGATGGGCGTAAACATTTCTCAGAGAGAGGTAAAAGTGTGCAAAAGTACAGAAAAGCATTGAACAACAACAAAAATGGAAAATGTATGATAGTTGACAGGTCTGACAGTTTTCATAAAGCTGCCCAAAGAAATTGCTTGGGCTAAAATTCGCAGCATGGGGATATTTCATACTCTCTTGTTAGCTCTCTCTTTTATGAAAAACTGCGAAAAATCTTCGTACGAGAACAGGATTTGACTGATTTTCATAGATTTTCGTAGTTTTTTGCAGTTTTGGATAGGAACGGGAACAGACCTAATAGGTCTTTTTTGTGATCAAAAAGGCACATCTGTCAAAAAGTAAATAATTTAAAAAGTGGGGGCAAATCCTGTCAGAGACTGCAATAGTTTTTTTCAACTATTAAATAATTTCACGAAAAACTAATTTGGTTTATTTCGCTAACAAATAGTGATTGACATTGTCAGATGGCTGTTTGACAGATGTCCCTCGGTTACTCCATGAAAAAGGTGTAGATGTAGCACGATTTCACAAGAGGGGAACATTTTTGTCACTCAGATTAAATTTGTCGACACTTCTCTTGATTTTTGACAGTTTTAAGTAATTTTACGTAAAATGACCAGTTACCAAACAGACCTAATACCTCTTGCGGAGATGAAATGTAAATTTTGAGTTTCTAGTTTTAATGCTTCAAATCCTTAGAATCGGTAGAACGTCAATTTACGCGATAAAAGTCAAATTCTGTTTTAAATTGGTACCAAATTACATGTCTTTCACGTATGTCAGAATTCGAATTCGAAAACATAATTAGCTTGATGATAGTCAATGATCGAAAATTCGAAAACACGCATCTGGCAAAACTCCGATTTATACCGATTTGAATACTTCTAAATACAGTGCAGCAAAATGCTTTCTATTCTTATTTTGTGGACGGAAGATTTTGATGGAAATACAGTAAAACCCGGATTAATACATAAGCAGAACTGTCCTTTATCGTGAGGTACTTATCCGGGATATGTATTTACGAAAACTTAGAGGTACGTATCCACGAACAAGACAAGTCCGCGGAAAGACGAACGATCCTCACAACCAACAATCGAAAAGTGACAGCCAAGAGAAAACGTCAAAGTCTTACTAGAGTACTAAAACTCACCACATTATGTACTAGATTGAGTTTATAACCTTTATTAAAAAGGGTATTCGAAAGTGGAATATTTATGGGGGATTCTAACAAGAATATTACTTTATAAATTTAGGGTTCCAAAAAACAGAGGATGCTATGCGGGTTTTACACTTAAGAGGGTGGTTCTTAACCGGGCTTCACTGTAAATCTTTTTTTAATCTGTCACAATGAACTGTTATTTACCAGAAGTCTACCTACCATATTCTTGTACATAAACTTCACCAATTTATTTGTTTACAACACAACAAACAGCAAGTAAGCAAACACTAACTTAAAATCATAAGCTTTTGGTCACGCTCATCCCAGTTGTTCAAAAAAAAAAAAAACAAAAACGTCTTAAACTATTTAACTATAATAAAAAACAAAATGTAGTCCGCGTTTTTTTTCTTTCTTTATGAATATTGCACACGTGAAGGGGGGCATTGCCATATATGAAGTATCAAATCAAGACACACATCTACTCTTAAATCCGTTTTTATATTTCTATTTTTTATGTCTGAAGATACACATCACATCGTAAACGAAATTTATGTAGTTTATTAGATTATGGCACTGTTTTGTCAATTAAAAGTTCAGAATTCACTTAAGTACACCCCCCAAGGGGGTGGGTGTTGGTAGACTTGGTACTTAATGTGTGTGTTCAGTTAATCTTTGAATTATTTTATTTACTATCTCTGAGATTATGGCATCGCTTCCTTATGGCACAGATTTCTTTTGTATGTGTTTCGTCCTTTATTTAATTATTTATGTTTTTTCTTTCTTTTCCTTTTTCTAATAATGACTAGTTTTATACGTAATGTGTATTTGCAAGTTTGTAAATATATTTATGTATATTTTAAATATAAATAACAAAATAAAAAACAATTTTTTTTAGAATGGTTAGAGAAGGAAGAGAATGAATTTAACTAAAATTAATAAATGTACTATTAGAAAAAATATAGAGGGGGTTGCTTTTTTTTTGAGTGAATTTCTAGTAAGATTTAGGCTCCTAAGCGAGATCATCGATCGTTTACAAAAAGTACTCATATCTCTGGCACCGCCATCTTGTGGCGGCGGAGTACCTATACATGCGTCTCGTACTAGAGTATATAATTATGTATGTATGTTATTGCCTAAGAAAAAAAATTCTATTCTAATCTACCGCTGCGCATGCGCATGCGTCATATGCGAATGAGTCGAATGGGGCACATGTGGTACATGCGAATGATGCGAATGTCCCCCATGTGGCGGATAGCCTTGCGCATGAGACAGCGGTGATGGCTGTCCACCGGACGAATACGGTGACTGCATTATACTCTGCTCGAGGCCATAGTGGCTGGGAGCTTGCGGATGCCCGAGATGAGCGTGACCATGGTGACCATAAATTAATTGTCTTACTTTTGAGTCCTCGTCGGCTATATTGTAACTTAGTTCGGTTTCCTCGAAGCCAGTCGCTGACATCCGTTGATCGCCACCGCCCACACTTGGCGGATCTGGTGAATTCAAGCAGGTCTGGATTAGTTGCTTGCCCGCCTCGGAAGTGATCATCGGTTGTAGTTTGCGCGTCGCAAATGTGTACACGTGTCCTGTTTCCGATGCCACCAACAGCATCACTTGTGTACCGGTTAGGGTGGATAGCTCGTATGCCTAAAATGAAATACAAAAGGGAGTTAGTTAAGTGCTGTTACGATTAATTAATTGGCCAAGGGAATTGATAGTTGGTTAAACATTCATGCAAACAGTGAAAGCAATAGACCCACACCACCACCCAGTTCAGGGAAACCCACGAAACGATGTGGCGTATTGTGATGATTTAATCGATTGTTACGATACACTTATGTACATATGTATATGCATGTGTATCTGAATTTATTGTTGTTGCCACCTTAAGTAACTCATGTAACTGCCTCCATACATACATCATTATGTAAACAGAAAAATCAATTTGTAAGGTACGCGCACCAACCTCTAATTTTTCGGGGTGGCACGGCACGAACACACACACAAACACACAGATGCAAATAGTCATAGATACACGGGAGCCACAAGTATCTCAATTCATTCAATTACGAATGCGATTCAATCAATTTGGAAGGTGTTACGACTACGAGTCGGAACGTATGCGAATTTGTGAGTAATTTGTGCTACTCGGGGGCCTGTTGAATGCCACTTGATGACAGTCGAGAACTTTGTACATACACAGATGCTTGGATACTTGGATACTTGGATACTTTGTATCTGTGTGCGGCGAGGTAGCTCTTATCTTTCCGGATAATGAATACAGGCTATAAAAATTCAATTGGTAGAGACTACACCGATGCTGGTTCCGCATCCTTATCGGTACCCAGCGCGTTTCCTTGTGTAATTCTCCGCCTTTTATTAACATTTAATCTAATTTACGGCACACGGTCCGGCTATTACCGGCTCTGCAATGGGCTCCTGGTTGGATTCTTATCCATCGCAGCATCTTGTTACGTTCGCTATTAGTCCGGAGGTATAGTGGGAGCTGGACTGCATATATGCAGAGTCGAGTTTCTCATAAATTGCACGGGCTACAGAACCAACATGCAAAGAAGCTACGTTGTGCTCTTGTGTTTGCAACAAATTTTGCGCCCGCAGCGATTTGATCGATCCGATGGATGTGTATGCCTCTATAGCCCAGTTGACCAGAAGCATATGGTTGGCTTTCATCACAGTAGCTGTGGCCACCGTTCGCCGCACGATCAAATGTACACGAATGCGTTTCTTTATTGGTTTTAAACTGTCAGCATCACCCTCTAATCGCTGAGAGATCAAGGTAGTAGCTTCTAATTCATATTATCCGCGTTGGTGAGAGGCTTTGCCATTTTGGCTATCAACTCTTAGGTGAACAATATTGGTTTTGCTTTGTGGTGGGCATTTGGCTTTTTGTTGAAACTTCTATCGCGCGTAGGTGACTTGAATCCCAAGGTAACGTAACGTGTGTTCTTTCCAGTTCGTTACATTTGAAAGACCAGAATGTCACTGGAAAAGTGTCAATTAGTTAGCTTAATTAATCGACTTGATGTGATTGTTCTTGGGTTTTTTTCCCCTCTCAACGTCAAATACTCGACTTTTTATGCCAATTATGTTTTTTTTTTTTTTTTTTTTTCTGTAGAGCATTAGATGCAATCAATCGTGTATAGATGGCGGTAGGTGGGTATAGGTATCCAAGCAACAAACTCGACTTAAGAGACTACATTACCAATTGAAATGGTTTACTTGAAGACCTCTTCTAGCCACGAAGTGCCACCAAACCACTCGATGCTCACTTGAGTCAGAACCACCGGAGAAAAGGCAAAATAAAGAAAATAAAAAAAAAATAAAAGTGCGCAAAACCCCACGATTGCACTGCTGAGTGATTTTCCTTCTTTTTTTTATGCTCCCCCACCCGCCGAGGCTACAGCTAAAGTTCAGTGGTTGTGGCTCCCTCTTTGAATTTAAAATTTCCTTTCATCCTCTATAGCTTAGTTTTTCTTCTTCTTCTTCTTTTATTTGCCACGATTTAGGTAGTCTTCTTCGCATTGTGTGCCTTCTTCGATGGCCAGCATTCGGGTATACAAAGCGATCACGATATTGGAAAAATTTATCTAACAGATTTATTTATTTAGATACTCACGGTGCCTCCTATTATACATACGTTTCGGAAAAATTGCGCGTTTCGGTGACAATTTGGTTGCAGGAAAAATAAAAACAAAAACTTGTCAAAAAAATTTGCATATGGTATTTTATTGGATAATATATGAGTGGCAGTGGGTAAAGTTTTCCAATGGGAAATGGAAATGTGTGTTCTCGCTTACATTGTGAGCAATGGGGAAATATGTATGTCACTGGGATTTTATTGAATTTTTTTCAAATCGATTACGTGTTCAATTTTGAATTACGACTTTGAATTGCCATAAGCATGTGTTTTTTTTAAAGACAATTGCACTGTCATAAATTATTGCACTGTTAGTTATAACTGCACATTATATAGATGAGTTCGAAAGTTGTTATAATACGTGTAGATGACAGTTATAGTTTATGATAACAACTCGAAGGGAGGTAACCATTTTAACTATTGTAGTAGATTTATCTAGGTTTTTTTTTTTGAGATTTGTTTCGAAGAAATTTGGAAGACTCGAGTTGCAAACCAGTTACGGACTCAGCGGCGACTCGACTCCACACACGAGGAAACTCATTAGCAACCAAAATCTCTAGTTTGTTCATCGTCGTCAACTGCTACTAGTACGAAGAAAAGCGTGAAAAATATCGCCCAATATGTAAAAGTAGCTCAGAAGGATTGATCTCAACCCTTACCTGCGATTGCATATAATGAAAAGAGTCGGCAATACTTTTCAGCAGCACCACCACATGCGGCTACCTACGTAAGATAAATTGCGTGTCGTTTTTGCCATAATGCTTTTTTAAAAGCGACCCGACTTGAACGTCCGTGTGGTGGTAGGGCGTAGCCTGTCATCATAAGATATGGAGTGACCGAATTTGCTGCTGTGTATTTGGTTTAATTTATAAATTTTTTAATTTGTTTTTTATTAAATAGAATTAGATATGGATCTCTCAAATATATATTTCAATGTCAAATATGAAAATTAACATTCGTACATTACAATAAATTCTCTAAAGCTCCTATTAGTCTTATATCCAACACTTTCAGAAGCTAGTTTTAGCATAGCACAGCATAGCATCTTGTCACACTACTTGTGTAGTCACATTGGGGTGGGTTTTGTTTACATTTTTTATCCACGTATTTTAAAGGCGACCCACTTGAGTTTTTATCAGTTGAGCCAAAGACAGAAAACAGGAAAAGAAAGGGTGACGCGTTTATGTTGCGTTGGGTACATGCATGCGGCAAATAAGTAAATGGTTTTATGCTTAGGTATAAAAAAATAAAATCGCGATCTTTGTTTTCGGGATTTCCTATTATGAAAATGCACAGATGCGAAATTAGGTAGGTAGGTAGATAATGACTAGGAAAATACAGAGTAGATATGTTTTATTGGGAGTATGCCTATGACGGTAGAATAAACAATGTCGTTTTCTATTGGGCTCTTCAGATTTCGGATTTTTCGTGCTGAATAGAAATCAAACGAGATTGATCTGTTTTTCTGTATCTGCATTCGTGTGTCATTTGACATTTTGTTCGTAAAATTAAAAAAGGAAAAAAAAAATTAAATTTTAAATACACTTTCTTTGTTATTTCTAAATTTTGTATGGTGTTTCTAATAATATTTACGTTGATTGGTAGCATTTTTATGTGCTGAGTTTCAATTTCGTATAAAACGTTTTGGTGTTAGTGCATGCAGGTTTGATTCTAGAGTTGGAATCGAGATTCACGAAAACTTATCTCGAGCAAAAAAAAGATTTTTTTGCCCTTTGGAAAATGAAAAAAGTTATACTAGAGCGATAAAAATTGTTCGAGATGGAAAAAAAGTGCGTTTCTTTCCAACCCAAGACCACATAAGTTCAAATAAAAGCAATGTTAAAAAGTAGAGTAAAAGCTGAAGATCGTTTTTAAGAGTTTAAATTAAACCATGCATAATAGTTTTTTTTAAAAGTGCTTGGCCGTAGGAAAACTAAAATTCAAGTGTAAAATATTTTAGCGTACCGAAAAATTGTGAGATTTAAGCAAAATTACAAAAAAATTAAATAATTGTAATTACATGTGTGCATACGAAAACTTTATCGTCCTTTCCATTTTTTTGATTAGCGAAAGTTGTTCCACTGTTTTAAGAAACCACAATTTTAACATAAACAAATTTCGAGAGATCAAAGAGGCATTTCTAAAAAAACATGTAGGTATTTCAAGTGTTGGAATTATTCGGGTAAACCTGATTTGGTCATTTAAAAAAAAAAAGGTTATTTTAACAGAAGGTAAAAACGAAGATCGAAAGGCAAAAATGTATACAAATATTTTTTAACAATAATGTATTACAAATTCATTTTTTCGGATTTTGAACAGAACACCCTGTTTCAAATTCTGAAATAATTTTGCTTCTCTTCTATCTCTCTTTCACGACAACACTTCTTATTACTGTCTATTTCTCCGTGTCTGTGTGACTGAAAATGGAACTGATAAGAAACACGTGGAGAGTGTCCTTACTCATTATTAGATATACTCTGGACAGGCAAATCAATAGCCGACTGGTTACAAACCGGTTTTTGTGAATCGCAAATGAGTTTGCAACCAGTTCCCTCATGTGCGGCGTTCCATTTGATTACACAGGTTACGACTCAAAGCAAACTAGTTGCCAACTCGAATCGTTAATCAGTTTTTTTTTCAGTTGCTCCGTGTGTATTGGGCCTTAAAAAAAGAAGAACACAAACGAATTTACAAAAAAAAAACTTTAGAATACTTTTTCCACCAGTTCTTTTCACTAGGAAATACAAAATCTTAACACGGTACTTAACTAGCCTTCGCCGAGAAAGCAAAGTACATAGTGCTGTCATAAGACTCAAAACTATCTCACAGTGGCCAAGTAACTACACTGGTCACTCCACAATATTAGATGACTTAAATCTCTCTGAAAACATAGACTATACTGTGCCGAAGCCCAATTTTGACAAAAACTTAAAGGTCACTATTCCTGATAGGTCATTCTGGGATGACCTAGGTGCTATGACAGACAAGTCGATACATTTCTACACTGATGGCTCTGCAACCAATGATGGTGTGTGGGGATGTTTTCTCAGACAGACTAAAACTTAATCTCTCCTTCCACCTCCCTGATCTCTGCAGCGTGTTTCAAGCGGGAATTATGGCGATTTTGGAAGCACTGTCCTGGATCAAGAGAAAAGTAATTTCAGGATAGTCAGGCGGCATGGAAATCCCTGGAATGAGTCTCATCCACTTCTAAGGACATCCGCACACCACGGCTCGTATCGTTATCGTAGCGTCATCGTCACGTCATGTATTTTGCCGTGCAGCCACGATACCGATACGGCTATTGAACCGCACAGGACGCAATTTCCAGGCGTCAAAATACAAAGTGTAAAGACGTCATCGGACATTTTTTTTAATAAAACACGTGTAAGCACATTGAAAAATGTAAACAAACTCCAAGCGTATAGTCGCACGACGATAAGCGATTGACACTGCTTGGCGATAGTTGTCATCCAGCATGCATGCTGCGACGATTGCGCGTACGGACGAGTCGTGTACGGTTCTCCCTTTAAATACAAGTACATCGCATCTCATACGCTACGATGACGATACGAGCCATGTGCAGATGACCTAAGACCACCTTCAACTGCCGTTCATCTCTTATAACATAGAGATGGCTAGGCAGATTAATATTCACCTTTGCTTTGCCGGGGCACAGAGACATTCCAGGGAATCGGAAATCTGTCGAGCTCGCTAAACTAGGCACAACAATACCTATTCTACGCGATAAGAAAAATATAGGTAGGTACATATTTCCCTCGGTACTTACAAACTAACACTTAAACTTGACACAGTCTATAAAACTAATGCTAGATGCGAAGGTGGAACTACCTGACTTGCCACCAGACAGATCTGGCGTAGAATAGATCTTAACCGCTCCAAATACTTCCTATCCCTAAAAAGACTACAAGAGACGAAGAAGAGGAAGAGAGCCCAAAACATCTCCTCTGTTCATGCCCAGCTCTTTCCCGTAGTAGTAAACTTCTTCGACGATCTCAGTGACCTAGGACAAAGAGACGTTGGAAGCCTATACAAAGCTCTAAATGATTCTCATGAGTGGCGGGAATGCATATCCCCCACATCCTTGGTATCACAATGGGCCCCTATAGGCCTAACTGTGCTGGTACTCGTTACCGGCAGCCACTGTTACCTAACATAATCTAACCTACGATGTTTTTTGCACTAGGTCGCAAAATGTCGTTCAATTAGTGTACAAATAAAGTCGATGTTATTATTAATGAGGAATGCATCCGTCCAAGACGAACCAAGTAATTAAGAAAACAGAAAAAGGGAAAAATGAGTTTCGAGTGCAATCCGTTGAATTTCTGAAAGATTTATGCCCGTTTTCACTGTGCGAGTTTAAGTGTCGATCCAGCGAAAATCTCAAGATCAACACGCATTGTGTTTTCACAGTGCATGCTTAACTATAAAATCCACTTAAATAGTCCTTTACCTTAAGCCACCGATTTTTCCGCGGCGGCGGCTTAAGTGTCAATCCAGAGAGTAAATTGTTGCCGTAAGTGTACCAAAATAATATTAACCTCAAAATACAGTACAGAAAACCTACCTAAACAACGAAATGTTTTATCTGGTAATGCGGCTGGCATTGCGAGTTTGCGACTCTCATTTTATGCAAGTGGAGGGGGATGATTCTGCTGATATCGCTGCTCGCTGCGCTGGTGACTTCAGTTGTGTAGTGTATCTGTTTCATCAGGATGCACATCGAAGAAAGGAAGGGGTGTGCATTTTTTTTGTTTTCGTCAGCATACTGCTCTTTCGTTGTTTTTTGAATCAAAAATGAATTAATTGAATTATTTTTCTATTTCCACACATGCAGCGGTTTCTTTGTCTTCTTTTCTCTTTATTTTCATTGTATTTTTTCTAAAAAGCACTTGACAAGGAAATGAAAACCAAATTTCGTTCGACATTTTGTGTTCATTCACAATTGCTTTTTTCCATAAATGGTTCACAATGACACTCAATCCATGACTAACCTAAGCTGTTGACTGTGAAAACCAAAACTTGTTAAGTGAAGTCTATGTTCAATCCTACACTTAAATAATCCGACACTTAGTCTCGCACAGTGAAAACGGGCATTAATGTTTCTCAACAAACTGTGGCATGGAATGTAAAAAAAGTCGTGAGATCGGAACTACCAGAAGATTTAAAGGTTCAGTGAGGCTAAAAAAGACGACCCCAGTGGAAGATCGGCATCAGTTCAAGACTTCAGTGGATGTTAAAAATGATCTATTTCGAGCTACTTACATGAAAAATTAATTCAGCAGACTCAGTGAGAAAATGGCTCGTAAAAGCTGTACTTAGAGCACTCAAGCAAGTACTGAAGCCAGTTTTTCCAATAAGAGTCAGAGAAAAACGATTAATTTGGGCTGAGAAACATCTTAATAGTCATGTGGAACAATGTTATCTTTTCTGACGAATCCAAGATAAAAATGCGTGTTCGAGATGGGAGGATTCTTACGCGAAGAGAACCAAAGGAAAGACTGAGCTCTTAATTATTCTTACGGATGCCCCCAGAACTGAAGGTGTGATGGTCTGGGCAAGCTTCTCTGGTGATGAAGAAGGTAGAATGGCCTCTTTAGAATCGTAAGTCACTGCAGCAGTTTATCTACGGGTCCTAGAATATAAATTACGGACCTCCGCGCTTGAGCTCTTTAGTGACACCTGTAGGTTCATTTTTTCAACTGGACAATGTTCTTTTCCATATACAGCGACAATTGTAAATATGAACTTGTTTTTTTTTTTAAATAAAAGATTAATTTGTATTTTTAAAATGAGCTGCAATTTTTATGATTAGAAACTTCATTTGTATTTTTTTTATTAAGTTAAAAAGTACTTCAAAGAAAACAAAAAAGTAACCAAACCCCGAAAAAAGCCAAACCGCGAAAAAAATAGTTTGAGCAAAGTTTTTCGAACGGCACTGTATGTTTTTGAAAAGTGGTCAATTCTGTGGTAAGAGTGTTAAACTTGCTCACAATCACATCTGGCAGAATAGACTCTTACACGACTCTTACAAAAATGAAAGGCGATTTCGAATGTGAACTGAGACATTACTGTTACATTACATTCATGTTGACAGAAGCAGAGATAAATAGACAAGTTACAAAAACAAACTAAATCCAACTAAAATTCAATTACATCCGTTCCACATAACCCTTTTCAGGATCCCTCTTCCAACAAATTAAGTTAAACCATAAAACCGTAATCTAAAAACACTCTGGCCCTAAAAAAAAAACAACCTTCCTCTGTCTTCCACTTCTCAATCGAAAGTAATTTGCAACCCTATAGAGATGAGTTTCCATGATGTGTCCTTTATGTGTTCGTCCTTACCCCACAGACAAAGCGCCAAATTATGATGGAATATGCAATTTGAATTCATCCCACAAGGATACACACACACACACATGCAGGCAGATATCCATATGGTAGCCAAACCTTAACGTCCCCGAAAAACAGATTATTCATTGTTAATTACTAGTTCCGGCAGGAACAACCAGAGATTCAACTACAGACAAGAGGGTAAAACAACGTTATCTATCACCCTCCCCCAGAGGCGCACATATGCTCCCTGATTCTAGGGTGAAATGAAACTACTATGTAGCAGCATAGAGAGTTTCTCACTGGGTCTGGGTTAATGATTCATTCGAAAATTGCCAGCTGCAGTCTTTGGGACACAACTACAATATATGGCCATTGGCCAATAACTCAAACGAACACACTGCGTCCTGGATGCAGTTGATATTATGAATAAATTGGTTGGCCCCCCTCGTCGCATTTAAGCGACAATTCAACAGTTCGCGCGAATGCTTTCTTTTCCCCACAACCATATTAAAAACTCAGCGAATCGAGTTCATTTTGTTTTTAATTAAAAAAGGGAATACATCTCTCCCCCAGCACCCCAGCAGAAGGATAAGTAACTCTTCTATTGTTTAGGGACACGAGGACGACGACGACGCAAGACGATAAACATTATTCTCGATAATTGAAAACAATGACTTTTGTGTTTGCTTTTGTTTTATTTCGAGTTGACAATTTCAACACAGCGAGATTAGTTTGACATCCACACCATAAGGGAGCATGTTCCACAGAAGCAACATTCGTTTGTTATCCGAACAGACGTCGCACGGGAAGTAGAAAGACTGCGCCCGGCCGACAACAGACAAACGAGACAATTTTAATATTTATAAGTTCAAAAACATTGTCGAACATGTGTTTCGACAACAATCCAATCCAATTCACACCCAATTCAAATTGCACACACGCCCTGAGTGGATATTTTCGTGAATATTTTACCAAACAGCGCGCGGCCAACAGGATCCACATCAATGGGGCTTGGGCACATAGTATCCAATTCAAATTGAATTTCTCTTATTCGATGCCAGAGGTGCCCGTCTGACAGAAGAATTGAGGTTGAAGGCTGTGGCGGCAAAATCGCACACACATAACCCAGAGATCTCCCACTAAAGAACGCAGATTGCATATAAATCCAAATGCCTGCGCATGCCAATAGCTCTGTTCTGTTGCTCCTGCTGCTGCTGCTGGTGCTGCTGCTGTTTGAGGGGCGATCTTCTCCTCTGATCACACATCACAGATACAGGCTGGAGATTATGTATGTTGCAATTCGTTTTGCGCCAAATCAGTTCGGGAACGGGCACCGGTGGTGCGGTGGTGCTGGCTTCTCTTAAATTCGCCGCTTTACCAATTGTTCTTGTTATCCCAAGTCGACAAGGATTAACCGATGCGTTTTTAACCCTTTAACACCTTTGTTGCCGATGATGCTGCTGTTGGTGTTGCTGCTGCTGCTGATGTTTGGTATGGCTGCTTCCACTTATTGGCGGTTACACGCAACACGCCGATATTGTGTGTCTTGTTTAGCGTCCGTCGCGTCGTCGACCGGAGTGCAAAACAGAAGCCGCGAAGGGAGGACACGTGATGCTATGAACCATAGTGAGAGTGTTATGCTATTGCGCGCGCGAATAACCAACCGAAGGGTACATGGAATCCTTGAACAAAGGTTGCAGAGCAGTATTCTAATTTTTTTTCGTCTTTTTCTCATCTGTAAATGAAAAAAAAAAAAACCGTAGAAAATCCAACTTCGTTGTAGGTACGGTATTTGAAAGATGTTCCTATGTGGCATGAAGAATTTGCGATTTCCACTCGTTTGTCGGCGACATTGGCTTCAATACACGTGACAAGCAAGCACAGCATGAAAATATTTTCCACCACAGTCGATTGGAGGCGAGTACATTCATTAATTTTTTTTTCAATTAAAATCAGTCTAGCGAGGGGCTTTTGCGGGGGGAACATTTTTTTCTTCAAATGTCACTTTGTGAAATGACAGGAGCAAAACTTAACACAATGAGATTTAAAATTGACAAAGCAGGTCCCTTCGCGTACGCTTCTAAAACAACGAAAATCCACGAAAAGTTACGACAAGTTACGAAAATTTGTTCGCGTACGCAAAAATTTCGTAGTTTTTCGTAAAAGAGCACTCTCTCTCGCGTACTTCGAGAGAGTAAGAAATTTCCCCAGGCTACCAATTGTAGGTAGCACAAGAAAGATATGAGGTCTGTTTCTTTACTCTCTGCTCCAAAAATAGCAAGTTATCAGAAGTCTATTTGTTAACTTGTGATTTTTCGTAAAATTTCATAAGATCACATAAATTCCTGTTTGTTAACCGAACAAAATCACAACAAATCGCAAAAAAAGAGAGCCAAATTGCCCCTCAATTGAGAAAGTTGTGATTTTATGCACCAACTTTTTCTTTGGATGAGTGTGCCAACCATCTGACAGTTTGTAAAATGTCATAATATTCATTGTTGAGTGGAAAACAAATATAAATTGACGGTTTACCTACAATGTGCTTCAATTGCGTTTGTGGTTACTTTTGTGCAAGTTTTCCACTTTCTGAGAGGATTTTCCGCCACTTTTCAAATTAGTTACTATTTGACAGGTTTCACCAACTTGTCAACAAAAAAGTTACCAAACACTAAACCGACGTTAAATTTCAAGGAGCTAGGGTAAAATTCTCTCAGAGAGAGGCAAAATCAGGAAAAAGTAAAGGAACGCGTTTAACCACAAAAGTTACCACAAACGAAATGTCAGAAGCAAAAGTAAACAGAGTGGTGTTGTCCGATTTTGGATTTTACAGCAGAGCAGCGTTGCCAGGTTGCAGGATTTTTCCCCGTTTCCGGAGATTTTCGACCCAAAAGGGGAAACGGGGAAAAAGATTTCAAAACTGCGTTAAAAAATGTTTCCATTGACACTTTCAATAAATAAATACTATTTAGTAAAGCAATAGATTAAATATATAAACACAGGAATACAGTGCGTCAATGCAAGCAATCTTAGATACACAATCGCACATTTGCATTTGGCTGAAGGTTGGCCACAGCGCATGCGGCACTAACTTCAACCCTTTCTATATACAGTGGACGTGCAGTTTAACAAACATCCGATTTAACAAATTTCCAATACAACGAATCAGATTTGTTCCCATTGATGGTTCTATATTATGAATGATGCAAAAAATGTCCACTCGGTTTAATGGATGCTTTACAATTTCTGGTTAAAAACAAAATACATAGGCGCAAATTCATAGTCAGTCCATGATAGCCGACTATAGTTACAGCCGGCACTAAATAAAAAAGCCGGCTATAACTGTTCGTTATTCGTAAACACATTTTTGCCTGTGTATTAGCTGGTATCAACTTTGGTATGTTTTTGTTAAGTGTTTTGAACGAACCAAACCCAAACCCAATTTGATATGAGAAATTTATAGCCAACTCTAATTATTTAAAGTGACGTTTGGCTCATTTTAAATTTCGAGCTGGCTATAAGTTTAAAGACGACTATAAGGTGACTGTGAATAGCAAAAAGTATATTTTAGGTTATGTAGATGAATAAATTCTTTTATTGTCGGCTTTAACTGACTATGAATTTTCGCCACTGTGTTTGACAAATGTTATCCTGTTTCATTTTAGAATATGTATTTGCTCCCTTAAAATACCTTAATACTAAAATCAAGATTAATGAACTTCCTCTTCAGTTTTTAATTATCTGTTTTTTTATTTTTAGTTTTATATTTTCTTACTCTTGCAACCATAGAAAGAACCAGTATCGAATGAATACATAATATGTACATATGTATAACATGATTTTTTCAGTTATTTATATACTGTAAGTACTATTGCTCTGTCATGTAGTTAATAAACAAAATAGGACTGTATAAAAAGTAGTGTTTTATTAGCAAATTAACGAAATCGAAAGTAAATCAAAAACGGAGAAAAAACCGGGGAAAATGAAACGTTAAATTGGGGAACAATTTTTTTTTTTCATGCAAAAAAAGGGAATTTCTTCCACCAAAACCTGGCAGCAGAGTCCACTCTTCATGATATCCCAAAACCAATGCAAAGAGAAAGCTCTAAAGGAAATGCTATAAGAGATGCAATATATTGCGAAATGAAATTTTCAACATTCAGAACATTCAGCTTTCATCTGTGTTCCTTTTCTTTCCATTCGATTTTACTTTGGACATTCAAATAAAAAAATACAAATCCTGACTTCGCATCGGTAGAAATTTGTTGGGCAAGAATTCGTGAGATTTTTCACTGAGGGGAAATTTTTACTCTCTCGTTGGCTATCTCTTTTACGATATTTTTTAGTGTTAAGGAACGCGGTTGGTCTTGAATTCATACAAATTCATACAACTTCAGGTAAAAAGAAACAGACCTTTGAGGTCAGTTTGGTAACTTTCTTGTGGTCAAAACGGTCAAACATGTCAAATAGTAAATAATTTGAAAAGTGGGGGAAAAATTGCACAAAAGAAACCAAACACGTTGAAACACTTTAGGTTAAACCTGTCAAATTTTCACTAACAGTGAAAATTTATGGCATTTCACAAACTGTCTGATGGCTGGTTTAATAGCGTTGGCTGACTCACCCAAAGAAAAAGCTGATGCATAAAATTGCAACTTTCTCAATTGAGGGGCAATTTTTGACACTCTCATTTGGCTCTCTCTTTTACGGTTTGGCGTGATTTTATGAAATTTTATGTAATCTTACGAAAAATAACAAGTTACAAAACAGACCTAACATAATATGTACATAGGTATATGAAAACTGTCAGATCTGTCAAATCACATACATACATATGTAATGTATATTTTTTATCTTTTGTTGCTCTACGTAATTCGTAATTCGAAATTTTCCTATCTTTGAGAGCGCTTCGCCCCCACTCATCGAAATTTGACAGAAAGCATACATATTTGGTGCAAAAAGCACGTGAAACACGGCAGCCAAAGAAGCTCATAGATTAAGAGAGAATGACATCTGGAGGCCCCGTTCGTCTGGGCACACGCTCGCTCATAATATACATTTTCATTCAAAAAGGACTCATGCCCTGTACGGCCTACGAGAAAACCCAGCTTGACTTCACCAGATACTTCAAGGTCTCCATACCACACAGACAGATCTCGAACAACTCCAACAATGCCATCATCGGAGCATACATCTTAACAGAAGTAGATGGCTCAAAAACAGAGGAAGGTACCGGACCAGGTGTCTTCTCGAAATAACTTTGTATAAACCAGTCTTACCGACTAGCCGAGTATTGCAGAGTCTCCCAATCAGAGATATATGCTATTAAGAAAGCAGCACAAATTGTCATAGCAAGGAAAATGACCATTTGCGTACATAGTCAAGCCGCACTTAAAGCACTGGACTCCACTTCAGTGAACTCAAAATGCGGAAACGAGTGCCTCGGACGGAGTTATAACCAGACGCTGTATAATAGGAGACATGGCCAGAAGATACGGCATCCTTATAAATGACTTCTGTAGAAGTTGTATGGACGAGGATGAAATAGAATCTGTAGCACACCTTCTATGCCAATTCCCGGTTATGCCTATCTTGTATGGGAGCTCGATTCTTCGACTGCCTAGATGACCTAAGATAGCGCTCACAGACCTAGAAATGTATTAAAAGATCGAAGTCGTTTTGTTGAATGCATGTTTCGACATGGACAATCACAACTAGGGTTTTCACAATGGGCCTTTACGGCCTCTGGGTGAAATTGAAACCTAATAATCCACTTTTAAGTACATATCGCGTAACCCTTTCGGTATCCTGATGCCATATGGCAACACGGTCTCTCTTATTTTCATCTTTGTTAGTATGAACCTCTGTGGCAATAAAAAGAAGAAAAAAAATTGCTAACCCTTAAAACAAAAAACATGTATCGAAAGGGTTAACTATTTTCAATCCCCGTTTACGTGCTCATTGTTTCCCTTTCTTTCGTCATAAATTACGGGAAATATTTCACTTTTGGATACCCTTTTTAATAAAGTACTAGAATTGAAACAAGAATGGACTTAGCCTAGTACATAATGTGCGGTGAGTTCTAGTACTCTAGTAACATTTTTTTTGGCTGTCGCTTTTCGATTGTTGGTTGTGAAGATCTGTCGCCTTTTCACGGCATGTCTTGTTCGTTGATAAGTAGTACCTCTGCGCAGCTAAGCGGGTTTTCGTGACTACATATCCCAGATAAGTACCTCACGACATTGGACAATTATGCCGGGTTTTACTGTACTCTCAAAAAGTTTTTGAAGTAAGACCAACTAACAAACGTAAGCTTATAATCAAATTTAGCTGCGTTTCCCAACTGCCAACCGCGTTAGCTGTCATAACTTTCACAAAATGTTATCACCTCCATATTTGGCTATTTGCGAAACTGCTTGTTCATCGTCCATAGTTTGGTTGGACGTGTAGCAGTAGAATCTACTGTCGCCATGAACGATACTGACCCAATTTCACGTTGAAATATAAGTTCCAATTTAAATTAATCAAAATCTCCAAAAAGATGGCGAAATTTTTCTTACAAATGTGTCCCACTCCAAATGAGATCATCCCCAAAATGAAACAAAACAAAACAACATAATGCACTTCCCAGCCCCCGCAACAAAAGTGAATCACAGTACAGCCCCCGCAAAGCTATATACCCAAAACTGGCAACAAAAACACAAACAAAGACACAGATAAACTTTAACTGACCGTCCAACCGTTACACGCGATGATAACAACCCTATAAATTTCACAAGAAACCCTGCAAAACACACGCTTTCCCACAATCCTATGAGGAGAGCGCGAACAAACATGGCCGTTTTATTGTAATTTTATTGGCCATGCCACAGTTCATTGACTGGTGGCGGATTTGTGTTTCAAAAAACACCTGATTCAGCGAAACGCCTGGTCTACTATTTGCCATTTACAGGCATCCGCGCAACCACATCACAGAGTGTGGGAGGCAAGCTGTATAGACAAATCGCAAAGCGCCTCCATTTCCCATTCCCCCCGAGGAGTCAGAAGATCAGCAGAAGACAGTCGACGAACACAGGTAGAGAGATATGCGCGCCGCACCAAATCAAAGTATCAAATACGCATTTGTTTTGTTATTTTTGATTTCCATTTAAAATATGAGTTCACTTATAAAGCAAGGCAAACAACAACAACAACAACGAAACAACAACCATAAAGGCGCCTCCCATTGTGTGGCTGTCATCAGAAATCATAACAATTGCCCTCCGCCGCGATGTCTGGCATTCAAGTCAATCAAAACTGTCAAATCGTAAACTACACAAGGATCTGAGGCTTTGGTTTTTTTTGTTTTTATGTTTTCTGTGCGTTTTAATGCAGCCCAAAGGAGATGATCCTTTGGCGGCGGCGGCGGCGGCAACGACAGCGGCACACTAATCCCCCTGACTGCTTAAATGGGGCTATAAATTCTGAATCGCAATCATTTCACGGTCTCAGGGCTTAATTGAAAGTCAAAGTTTAAAGATCGATATCGGTGTACGGTGATGAACATTGGATAGGACGTACATATACCTACTAGGAAAAGGAATCCCCCCCGCCAATCCTCCTACTTGGTATTCTACAATCGCGCTAAATGATGAATAGCATCCTTAGAGCATCCCTCGAATGCCACAAAAACAAATCGCGGGAAGAACAAACAATCGCAAATGCAACCGAAACATGTTGATCCCGACGGCAAAGGTGTGAGATGTTGGATGTTCGCGCAAATGTCCACTAAACACACTACTCACACTATAAACCCAAAGGGACATAGCAATCAATAAATCGAAGAAAAAAACCGCACACTCGTCCTTGTATTTCAAAGAATCGGAATCGAATGATTTTTTGTATCTTATTCACGTGATAGAATTTCGTTTCGCAAAAATAACCTTTTTAACATTCGCAGCAGCACTCAACCGCGCTATTATACAGCTCCACGGCAAAGGAGCAAAACCGGAAGGTAGCATCTCGCAGGAAAATCCGCATCCCGGAAATATAACCATGAATAATTCGGCGGACGATGTGGGGGGGAGGTTCCTCCTATGAAACTGTGCCATCCGGTAGTGGGATATTTTTGTGTTCTGCTCCTGTCCTGGTATCTCCGCGCACATTTACCATCTCAAGAGGGAACGGCGCGGCGCGGCGATGGTGATGATGATAATGGTACCAATGCCGGATTACATGCCCACTTAGTAATAATATTTTAATGGCATCGAGCAATTGTTTTTCGGTCAGGATTCTGGGAGTTTTTATTATTTTTGCTTTTGTTCTGGAATCCCCTAACGATTATGATGCATCACTCCGGGTGTCATGCGGGGAATGATATTATTTTATGGTCGGTTATGGATTGTCTCTATATCCACACACACACACTTCAACAAATGCATGTGTCGACTTAATTTTTAATTCACAATGACTGGTTTCCAATGTGCATTGATACTCGCACATAAGTAGGTAATAAGAAGCTTAGCTGGGATTTTCCGGCAAACGGTAGGTTAAGTATGTCAAATGCTGGTGGGGGGGTTTTATTGTGAAATCAGTGGAAATTGGTTGGAGTTTGATGGCGCTTGTACTTAGGAAGAAAAAGAACACAAACACGGGGTGTCGGAGGAAGGATCTTTTCAAGTTTTTACGGAAAAGACAAGAAAACTGCCCCGGCACTTGACATACAGTTTGTGGTTTATCAGCCCTATTACGGTAAGCGAGTCGAACGAAAAAGTTGCCGAATGTGACTATTTGGTGACTTTCTTTTTTCATTGCGAGTTCTTTGATTAAAACTTTATTTTTAGCATCGAGGATTTTCTTGAGCTGATCAATGCTGATGCCTGAAATGTTGCTCATATTGACTTTGTCTGTATTTTCACGAATGCTCGGACGACGCTTTTCGTTTCTGGGGGAAGTTTCGGAAAAAATCCTTTTCAGCATTTAGTGAGGTTATCTTAGCAACAACAAGAACCTGATCTTATCTCGAATATGTCTGAAATGCTAGCACTTACTCAGTATATATTAATTTTATTCAAAAGAAGACTCTCAGTGTCAAATTAAAATTTACACTTTTTCCGAATTTTTCGATGTTTTTTTCTTAAAGCTCCTTAATTTCACCGTCACTTTGACAAATGCCAAACGTCAAGCGCTTTGGTGAAATTTTCACTCAGTTAGTGACAGCAAAAATTTCCATGTCACCAGCGTTCTAGCGTTTTTTCTAGTGACTTTTCAAGCAAGCATTTTTGTGGCATGCAAAAATATATGTTTTCTTAATATTACCTCCCTGGTGCTGTAACATCCCTGGCATACGATTTCAATTACCTTTGTGGAAGGCCACACACACGTTCATGGAAATGACAGTCCTTTTCATCGAGACAAGTAGATTTTGTTTGGAGTTGGAAGAAGTGTAGATCAGGAATGACAGAATAGAAGGTTACGCATTGCGCATGTCCGCCATGTTAATTTTTATTTTTGAGAGCTGTGTGACGTAAGTGGTGATCCACAATTGTGAAAGTATAGTGTAGATATAGGATTTAAAAAGAGGTTTGTGATAAAAATAATGTGAGCAATGAAAATCCTATTCGATGTAATTGCTTTCCTAAAGACAATGGCTTGATGAAGCAATGGGTTCATTTTTGCCGACGAAAAGACGAGTTCAGTGTAAAAACTTCTCGAATTTGTTGTGCTCATTTTAGTCCGGGATGATATCTAGGGAATCTCTAATTTCCAAAGGAAATTAACCTAATTATGGCAAATTTATAGGTCTTAGTCAGAAAAATGGGTATAAATTGAAGCTGAACACTATTCCGACTATATACACCCATATGCTGAAATAGTTTCCGTTTCATATTTCTCCAACAGGATCCAATTTCAAGCTTCGCAAGAGATGAGTGCGTGGTTGGTACAGCAAACCGCGGCGGCCTAGAAAGTCTGGCTGGATTCATTTGCCACAGGTTACGTGGTAATGTCGAAGACATTCGAGTTGATCCGGATAGGGATAGTACTTTTATTTGGGTAAATCATCTCAACGAAGGAGATTTATCAAAACCAACGGCTTTGAATCCATTGAGGTCAACAGAGATTATTTACTTATTTGTAGATTTTTTGAAAACGCATTTAAAGCTAGCGGCAAATATATATTTCCGAGGAGAGAGTGAAACGGTTCTTTGGAGCACGAATGTTTTTTAGGATAAGGAAGTTAAATGGGGAAATCACTGAGAATTCTTATAAAAGACAAAGAAACTAACAAAATATCAAATTAAAACATCGTCATACAGAACTAATTATTGTTCTATTTTGTAACAGACACTTGGCTAGATCCTTGTTGTATTCCTGTATAGTAGTCAAGTAGACTTGTTAAAATGTTTGCTAAGATTTGTCCGGGTCAACGGCTTTCACTCTAACAACATTCTACGTCATGACAGCAACTAATTGAGAATCTTTTGTACAATTCCAACTACGGATAATTGTAACAATAACGTCCTGCACGGTCCAGTATCACGATGTTGAATGAATGTTCAATATTATGAAAAATAACTAGTAGATACATAAAACATGTACTAATAAAGCCGTCACAAAATACACTTGTATTTTAATTTTATCAATAACGATAATGTAACTATACAACTAAAAAGACTAAATTCGTTTACATTTCAAAGCAATTATTGGTGAATTCATATAGAAAATAACCAGCTGTCAAATCGCTGGTCACCAGTGACGGCATGCTCAGAACATTCGATTTTTGTACACCTTAATGTTTACTTACTTAGTTGGCGCTACAGCTCGAGGTGAACCTGGGCCTGCTTCTCGCATCCACTTGTGTGTGCGTGTTATATTTTTGCACGAATGGAAGGGACCTATAGTTTTTTGCCGACTCCGAACGGCGAGTTGAGAAGCTCAATCGTGACAAATGATACTCTTTGATGCTTGTCAGACATTCGAAAGAGGTGGACACTGTGAAAAACTTTTAGGTGTTTGCGGCGGGATTCGAACCCAAGACCGCTGGCTCAGTAGTCCGACGCACTAACCACTTGCGCTACGGTGCCCACCTTAATGCGTAATCTTGTATTCTCTCATTCTCCCAATCCCATGAATATGCAGCCCTCCATTTTTGTCACTGAGCTGAAAAACATTTTATTTTTTTTACTACTTTTTTTTCTGCTGACTTGTCTTCACTGATTACGGTTAGCGGCAAGGCGACTTGCCGAAATTGCATTCGCCTCAAACGTCAGAGTTTAGGCGAATTGTGATTGCACTTTAATATGGGTTAGCGAACGTTCGACCAGAAATAAATTTCTTCTGTCAAAATCACTCGAATGAAATTTTCTGGTGAAAAAAAATGGTCGAGTTAATGGAGGCAAAGTCGGTCGAGTTGACCTGGGCACTTGCCAGAATGAAAAAGAAGGGACCCGTTGACATTCTCCAGTAAAAAAAATAGTGAATACTTGAAAGCCGCGACCAAAAGCACTAAGGAAAAGTGCAAGAACTAAAAGACGTGATCAACATCTGGAAAGAAGCCTTGAAGTCGTCCATTAGAGAACTTTCTTCTAAGATAGAACCAAAAATGGAAACCGAAGACTCGATTGCTGAAATCATTGAATACACATAGACACATGTATTTACCAAATCTGTTCTATAAATGTATTTATTTTTTTAAATTAAACACTTTTAGTAACATTTAGTATTTGTGATGGTCTAACTGGTTTCCCTGGATCGAATAGTTTAGGATCTTTTAGGAAAACCAAGTGCTTGTGCGAATAAGGTACACATTGCACAATTTTGGGCGTGGATAATCGCCTTTTCTACTTCCTCTTTGCCTTACACAGTCAGTTGATGTGTCGATTATAGACGCGGCCAGTGTATGGACTCTGAAACTGCGAAAGTAACTTAACGTTCCAATAGTGTGGTGAAATGTTAAGGCAAATTATCATTGTATTTCTCTCCTTTACCACCACCGAAATCATTTTCAATTCAATTTCAGTTTATTTCACCAAATATAATAATAATTTCACTTTTCGAAAGTTCACAGCTGATATTTTAAGTTTGTCCCTCTGACAGCTCCGATTCTTTACTCGAATATAAACGTTCGCTAACCGTAATACCACGACAGCCGGGGGGTTCGATTCGAGTCGAACGTTCGATTCGCTAACCGTAATTGGGGAATACATACATGCATATGGTATATAGCTAATAAGACGGCAAAAATGCACGTCAGGACTTAGAACTTTTCGATTATCACAGTAACTTATTTTCAGAGAGGTCCTTTCCCACCAGAAACCAGCAATAAAACTTAATACAACAATTAGTAAAGTTTAAAGTTAAAATATACCTAAATCTACCAATAACACATTTAAATAAATTATGTTAAGATTATCATGAATCTATATCCATTTTTTCTGTCAAAGTGACGTTTACCATTTTATGTTAATGTATTGAATATCAAACAATAACTTTAGCACTAGGTCTGTTTGGTAACTTTTTGTGATCAAAATGGGACATCTGTCAAATAGTAAATAATTTGAAAAGTGGGCGGAATCTTCCTTTCTTTCTTTTTAACTAATATTTTCACGAAAAACTATTTTTTCTTTTATTTCGCCAACAAATATTGATTGACATTTGACAAATTGTCAGATGGCTGTTTGGCAGAAGTCCCTCGCTTATTCCATGAAAAATATGTAGCACGATTTCACAAAAGGGGACATTTTTTGACACTCTCATTTGGCTCTCTCTTCTCTTGATTTTTGGCAGTTGGACGTAATTTTACGTAAAATTACCAGTTACCAAACAGACATACTATCACAATACATAATTGTTTATGTACTAATTTCTTTTATTTAGCTTGAGTTCTTCAGTTCCAAAAAAAACCCTATTTGCCAGATAGGTAATTTGACGTAAAGTTTCCCTTCCATAATATGTCAATATGCTTTACAGTCCGTTTCTATACTTTTTGGAGTGAAATGTTCCGAAATAATGATATTCGTGTGGTAAGGAAAATATGTGGTGTGGATAATAAAAAGAAAAGTTAGCTTCGTGTAACATCACAATCGCGTCGCCCGGTCGTTTCTTCCATCGTTTTACTTGCCGACAGTTTGAAAACTACTAAAAACAGTAAATGACATATCGAAAATTAAATTTATGCTGTCATTGTCATTGTTCTAAATATTTGTTTTGATTGATTTATTTAAAATCAAAATTCAAAAACGAAATAAATTTTTAGTAAAAAATCATGCGAAGATCGATTCTTTAATTGAGTTTATAATGCTTTCTATCCCTGTATTTGCAGTTTCATTTTCCAACGCATGGTCAATATGGTCATCGCTGAATTCGAATTCCACAATATTGTTGTTTATATTGTGGAAGATACAGATACTGCGCAATGTGGCGCAAGCACTAAGAACCTGCGCTAAAAACCTGCTAAATGTCTGTATCCTGCTAAAAAGGTGTACAATGTAATCCATTTTGTTTTATTATGCTGATCTGATCCGGATCAACACGGCTATTAACAATAATAGTATCTTTGCGGCTCTTCCTATCCTCCGTTAAGATTCTCGATCGACCTTTGGTACGAACAGTCAAAAATACATGTAGGAAGACAACAGTGATTGGTTATTCCTTTTTAAATTGCAATATATCTTTCAATTAAGTTTCTGACCTTGGAAAGAATTTCATTAAAATGTATCTGTATGTATGTATATATGTTTTGACTTGAACACTGCGGAAGTCCTGAAGCAACTACCAAACAAAGGCTAGCATTTGGAAAATAGCTGATGTGATTATGGTCCCTAAACCAGGCAAGGACCCTCATGAGGTATCCTCATATAGGCCAATATCTCTACTTCCCTTGACTTCAAAGTTATTTGAAAAATTGGTTTCTAAGCGTCTCAAACCAATCGTTGAAGCAAAAAACCTAATCCCAAGTCACCAGTTTGGATTTCGAAGCAAGCACTGCACAATAGAACAAGTTCACAGAAAGAGCTTTAGAGGAAAAAAAAGTGTGCTCTGTAATCTTCTTAGACGTAGCACAGGCTTTCGACAGAGTATGGCATGAAGGTCTACTTAACAAACTTAAAGTGTACCTGCCAGAACAGTATTTCCACCTAATGGAGTCCTATTTAACTTCACGTTACTTTCGTATAAAACAAGAAAAAAAATACTCTAAGCTAGTACAGATCAAAGCCGGAGTTCCTCAAGGTAGTGTCCTCGGACCTCTGTTATACCTCCTCTACACAAACGATCTACCAACATCATCATACACCAAGATTGCAACCTTTGCCGATGACACCGCAATCCTAGCAGTGGGAAGCACTACGCTAGACTCGACGCAGAAAGTACAATCTGCTACAGATCAAATAGTCAGGTGGACTCAAAGATGGAAAATAAAACCTAATTCGAGCAAATCTGTACACATTGACTTTAAAAATAAGTCTGCCTTATACTCTCCAATAGTAATACCTGGCACGGTAATACCATATTCTAACTCTGCGAAGTACTTAGGTATGACCCTAGATGCCAAGCTTCGTTGGAAAGAGCACATCAAAATCAAAAGAATAGAATTAGACATTAAATGGCGAAAAATGGAATGGTTTTTAGATAGGAAGTCAGATTTATCAATTAGTAATAAACTTCTTCTTTATAAACAGGTACTAAAACCAGTCTGGAACTACGGCGCTCAACTCTGGGGATGTGCCAGCCCAACCAACATTGCAGTCATTCAACGCTTCCAGAACAAAGTCCTCAGAAGTATTGTGAATGCTCCATGGTACATCAGAAACAGCGACCTCCATCGGGATCTAAGAACTCCTACCGTTCTGGAAGAGATAAACCTCAGGGCCAAAGCACATGAAAAAAGACTCCAGGAGCATGTTAACGAAGAAGCAACAAGTCTTCTTAACGTACATGGAGACGGCTGCAACGCACAAGACCGTCGGACTTTGCCAGGCAACGAGATAGTAACAGAGCGACAACAACTAGCGAAATGAGGCGCTCGGAGTGAACTTAACTTCCAACGCTTTGGATGGATTAAATCCCATCTATGCTCCTGTTAATGTCATTAAAAGATTAAAACATTGAATAATTTTATAATTATAATTTATTTGAAAAATAGTTAATTGTTAGCCATCTATTATACTTGCTCTCCCTTAATAATTTTGAAAAGCTAGTTATTCAACTAGTCGCAGTGTAAACAAACATTTGTTATTCTATAACTTATTATGTTTGAAATAAAAAAAAATAAATTAAAATGTATCTTAGGTTGGTCATTATCTTTGAAAGGGTGCTTTGTGTCAACAAAAATGCCAAAGTCTTTACCATTCAAATTCAATAATTGGTAGACACCTCCAGCTTTTGACTATCCGTAGCGAAATAGATGCAATTTTCTGTGACGTTCGATTTTTGTCACGCAAAGACCAGTAGCAGCAGACTAGATCATCCTTAAATCAAGAAACAATTTTATGTGATGAGTTTTTCTTTCAACGTTTGACTTGAAAATTCCCTCCCAATTATTGCAAATCTCTTTAAAAAAAACATCTTCCAAAATTACAACCTTAAGCTTTAAACCGAAAGAAATCTCGTATAGCCCTCATAGCCAAGCATCGTTAATTTTTGTTGACATTTCAATCCTAAGAATGAGTTTTTCTTTAAAATAAAAACAAAAACAACAAAGTGTCAAAGTTTAATTACAACTTTCCAATCAAAAATGATAATTTGGATTTTCCCTCAATATTTATGCACAAATATCTGTATGTGTGTCTGTGCCTTTGTATGTGTATTAAAAATAACACAAAAAAGTAACGCAAAACAAAAGGCAAAGTAACAAACAAAAGAACAAAAAAATCAATGAAAAGGTGAAACTTTTCCGGTGAATCACAATTTTCACATGGCGTGCCAAAAGTAACTTTGGCCCCAGCCAACAATAGCCACCACCCGCTGGGCTAGGAGAAATGAGACACACCCTTTCAGTCGGTTGCCAGTTGCCACTGTTCAACACCTTCGATTTGGATCTGTTTCAGGGTGTAATCAGGCGACGATGATAAAGAACAACAGCAGCAGCTACCTAGTAAAGAATCACAAGCGCAACAATGTCAGGAGAATATTCAAACAAATAAGTACGAGTACAAGGACACGCTGGTATTGTGCCATGGATAGATACGGATACGGTGTAAGTTACTTTCGTTATTAGAAAGGCAAAGAATTAAGAACTTACAGCCAACAAACACCTGGCGTGGGAAAATACTGCTCTCCATTGATTATCCTGCACAATGACAATGGTTTAACTGTTAGACAAAGGATTCGTTTTGCATTTTATCCAATTTCACTTAAATGACAGTTGGGATACCGTTTAGTTAGCCCCAATCGATGCAATTACAAGCGCTCGCAATGGCTCATTAAATTACCATTACGCCATATGTACCGACGATTGTGTATATCTCTGCTCATGCACATTGGAACGATCTCGTGATTGTTCGCTGGCTGCCAGGAAGTCCACGACGACGACAAGAGTCCACTTCCAAACACAATGTATACGTGTATGCGAGTATGATCAGTTTGTCCACTACGCAGGAGGTACAAGCTGCATTGTGGGTGCCACATTTTGAATGTCGTAATAATCGTGGTAATCGGGGGGACGATCCTCATCCGATCGCGCAGCGCAGCCTCATCACACAGAGCGCAGCCCCATCCGCCTTGCGCATAATATTGAATGCGATTTTTATTATTACTCGTATCAATGCGCGTCCAGTGCTTTGTGTTTTCTGTCCTCCATGCATGCATGCATGCAGCGCGCGATCATGAATCCTGTAAAAAGACATGGAATTTGTATAGGAGCCCGTCGTCAGTCGTGGCTACTGTTGTTACACATTCCGGATTATGTCTAGTAGCCAGACCAGGAGAGTTGAGCATTTCGATTGTGTGCACGCGGGACAACTTGTAAAGAAAGTGCGGCGGCGCGCGGCGCGCTGAGCTTGCTGCAGTGCAAGTACATTAAAAGTGCCTTATCGCAGCGGATACATCGGGAATTGCATGCGCCAAGCGGAGCTGTACACCAAAGCAACCGGTCGCGTCATTGTCAAAGTTCGATGTTGCTCGTTGTCGTTGTCGCACTTCTTTAGGCGGTGAACTTTGCTTCTTCTTTTTGTTTGGGGGTGGGGTTTTAAATTTAAATTTAGGCTATACGGTTCTTTAAAGCTACTGTTTGAAAGTAATGACTGGTAAAATCTACATTTCTTAGAGAAGCGCTACCTACAGATTAAGGTTACATAAGTCTTCACAGATACTCATAGACCCGAACATTCCTGTCAATACATTTGACACATCACAAGTGAAGTATGACTTTGACGTCAATACATTTGACACATCACAAGTATGACTTTGACGTATTGTCGAAGCTGATTACTGCTTCACAAAGCTTCTGTTACTAACTATAAATGCTTTATTCTAGGAGACTAATAAGTTAAATAATTTTTAATGGCTGAATTTATTGTTATCTATTTAAATTCAATTTGTTACATCAACAATAAACAATTTCTACCATGAAAAGTGGAGACTTGGCGGTAAAAATGAAAACTATTATTATTAAAATTCCCAAAAATTCCTGGTCGATACAAGAGGAAATCATTTAATCAATTAACTCGAATAAAGACAATTTTCACAATGAAATAATACAAAAAAAAAAAAAAAAAAAAAAGATAAAAAAGAAATGGAAGAAGATAAATATGGAAAACGCAAACAATGCCAATGTTTCTTCAATCGAAATTGAATGGTAGGTAAGTCTGTACAGGTCAGGAATAAAAAGTAGTTTTTGGGATGACTAAGAAAAAAAATTTAAGAAAATCGTTCAGTGGAAGACTAGAATATTGGTTATTTTATTTTCAGGAGGTGTATAAGAAATGGATTGTTGCTTTATTAGTTTGTTATTAGTAGGCACATAAATGTTCTTTTTTTCAAACAGATTATTTATTTTTGGTACACAAAGTAGGTACAAGAAGCAATTATTATTGATTTCCGCTGAATAAGAAGTTGGTATATTTATTGATAGATAATTTCATCTTTGATCTTCAATTCAAATGCAAATACTTGTGGAAAATAACTTTGTACATAATTCAAGTAGGAGCTAAATACCCGTTGTCAGCGATGCCAACCATACAGAATTTTATATAGATCTGCAGAATTTTTACTCTGCCTACAGAAATCAAACGAAAAAAAAAAAACAGTACCACCCTCTCAAACACTGTACTCCCGTGCTCCCCTCGTCCTGATTGTATACTCCCCTATTAAATATTTTCATTTTTTTTAAAAGAAGCAGTAATTTGAGTACATTTTCTTCATCGAATAGTACTTTGTTAAAATATTATCACGATAAGGAAAGACGGTGGCCGAAATAAGTATAAAGACAGATATTCTCAAACTGTTCCATTTGATATAGACATAGTAGAGACTGAACTGTTAAGGGAAGTTGTCATTTATTCATTAATTTCCATTTAACAAAATACTTCTAGATTTTAAAATCCAATAATAAGTATCAAGATAGCATTTACCAAGTTAAAATAATTAAAAATGAATATTAAAGATATAAAGAAAAAGAGAGAGAGAAAAAAGCAAGAATAAAGAAGAAAAGATAAACAAATGACAAAATAAAAAAATAGCAATAATAATTAGACTTAAGATAAGGGAATGTGGCTTCAATTAGTGTTTGATATGTGCGATATGTAACCTCCTCCGAAATTCGGCCAATGAGCTTATTCTTTCCAACTCAACCGGAAGTCTATTCCACAGTCGAATTGCTATTACAAAGAAAGATCGCTCAGCAGTAGTGTGTGCGAATCGGGGTAAGATTAGACGTAGACCACTACCGGATTGAGCAAATCGTAGCATTTCGTTCAGATACACAGAATAATTGCATGGGGTTTGAGCAAGTTACGAAAGTCATAGTAATCATTTAGAGTTTAGACAGATGCCTAGAAGAGAAGTTTTGAAATATGAGACACTGGTATATCTCAGAATGATATAAATAAATCTGGGACAGTCATTGGATGCTACATTTATTTTACGTTTGTATTCGTAGTCTGATCTGGTATATACAGAGCAGTTAAACAAAAACACTCCGGAGGTGGAAGTGAGATGTTTTGGGGTCCCTTTGGGTATAATGGAAACATCACTTTTATGTGGCTACCACCTAAAATGAATGCTGAGCAGTATAGAGAGATGATAGAATATGATCTAGTCGAATTTGGAAAAATTCGGGCTGTTGAAAACTTTATTTTTCAAGACGAAAATGCCGCTATTCACACGGCAAAAACAGTGTTTGCTATGGCCATCATGTAGTCCTGATCTGAACCCAATCGAAAACATGTGGGCGATCATGGCTAAAAATATAGGATTGTTAAAGAGCTAAAAATACAAATAGCCCAGGCATAAATCGAGATCAATGGAGAAGTTCTCCAGAACTTGATAAATTCTATACCTAATAGAAGTTTCAAACTAATTGAAAGTCGAGGAGTTTAATAGGTAAAACCCAAAACTTAAATTTCTTACTGTCTTTATACAATACTTTTTTTTGCAGGAAAAGTTAATGTGCTTGGAGTTCATTAACGATGAATCTATCCGCGATGATGAAGAATTTTGTTTTTCTGTTGCTTTGCACTCAAGTGCTCTTAACTCTTACATTAGAAAACACTTTTCCGGCAACAACTTTTGCTATTTCACACGAACTATGTAGCTTCAATTTGGTAACAGAACTATGCTGTTCACAAGAATAGTTATTTTTGCCTACAGAATGAACGTTAGTAGGGACAAAATAATATCTAAGTGGTTCAAAATTTGTACCACTCTCGCGAATCAGAAAAAAAAAAACTGTGGTTCAAATTTTGAACCAGCTGCGCGGTAAGAGTTAAAGTGCATTTCCCCCCTTATATTCTCTTAAATTTGTCTCATTTCGTGGTCTAATTAAACCACAAAAGATCGGTGTCTTTATACTTGTTTTATTCACTATACTAACGTTAAGCAGGCATATTTTCAAACAAAAATTCTTGAGACTACAAATAAAAAAAAATTGTATTTTACAGTTTTTACAGGCTTAAATGCTTGTTGTTGATGTTTGATTTGTATATTGTATCATTTCTTTTTTGTACTCCTCTTAGACGCAAAACGTCTAAAATACTTATTAGAATTTGCAAAACGGCAACCCTGCTGTAGAACCAAAAATATTAACGTGAACATGTAAACTCAACAATCTGAGGCATTTTAGCATGAGAGCGAGAGTAGCATTAAAATGAAAACTCTAGAGTAGTTGCATACTAGTGTACCGGTGCGAGGAATCTCGCATGTAGAAACCCTATACCCGTAGGTATAGGTAATAAGGTTTTTTTCGGAATAGCTTTACTCATATGGACTTTTTAAAAAAAAATTATATTGATGAACAAAGTTCAGTTGATAAGCTTTCGATCAGTGTAAGAATCATTGAAATCGGTGCAGAAATAGACTCTCAGGATGAATCACAAGCTCTTGCGCCAGCGATTTAAATATAATGATGATGATGATGGTGATGATGATATGGATGACGTACACGTAAGTCTGATTGAGCCGTTGTAGTTATTTGCAAGAACTGTATTGTGTTTACCTTATGAGAGTGCAAATGTAGAGGAACTCTTTTCGTCAATAGATCCAATGAAGACTAAATTAAGGAACAAACCCACAGCGAAAACCTTAACGGGTAGGTTATTTACAAAAAGCGCGCTCTTAACTCCGTGCTATGAGGCTCATCTTTCCGAAGAATACAGTATGCAAGAAACATGTATGATTTCAGAAATAAGGATTACTGATTCTAATGACTCGGATTGCTGGTAAACGGTGTGCAAGTTCAATGTAAATAATTATTTACTAGTGTGCCCGTGCGAGAACTCTCGCAAGAGAAAATCCAGCCCACAAAATCCAATTCGGCAGTGCTCCAGGAAAATCTCTTTCTTTTGACACCTTATTTATTAAGATTGGTTAAGTGTGAGAGCCGCAAATGGTACCTATACTACAGAAATAATATACATTATGATGATTATGATGATGATGTATGTTTAATAGTATCCTAATATTTATTAATTTTATACGCTAAAAAAAGTCTTTATTTCTACAGATTTGCATCAAGCATAAATACAGAATTCTACAGAATTTGTTACTTTTATCTATAGACTTTTAGAAATTCGGGTTAGCATCACTGCGTTGGGTAAAGTTACTGCAGAGAAGAATTATACAGTCTTCTGGCAATCAAGAAGGATATGGAGGGGATATGCAATAAAAAAAAATTACATAAAACCAGTACCTGTGATAATTGTTTACTTTTGTTCTAATTTTTTTTTCAGATGATGATTTTGTACTTAACCCTTTATAGCGCCATGTTGCAGTAATGCTATAAACCGTTTAAACGTTCACAAAAGCGAATAAATGCATTTAAATCCATTACAATTCAATGTAATAGTATTATCATAAACCGTTCTATTAATTTTTGGTAAGTTTCAACTGAAAGAGATTGCGTTAGGTGCTCGTCTCGGGGCTGCAGTTCACTTGTTAAGTGAATATTGTTAAGTAATTAAAAAAATACTCAAAAGTGATATCCAGTGCATATTTTTGCATAAAACTATGAGAAAGTTCGTTGCTTTATGCTACAATAAGCAAAATAATTACTTCAAAATATTCCCTACATCATCGGAGTAGGAGTAGGGGAGTACCGATGAATGAATCGACTCCATGTGGTAACACAATGGACCTTAAGTGTCTAAGTAAATCCAGCCAAAGTGATGAGGATAACCACCTTAACCTAACCTAGGGATACGTTATATAATACATTGTAACTGAAAGTGTCAAAAATCCCTTTTTTAACTTTTTTTCGAAAAATAAATACAATTTTCTAATTCTAAGAAATACGTGTTTCATTAAATTCGAAAAGCTATTAAATCAACTAGTACTTTAATGTTTTAACGATCTTGCGCTATAAAGGGTTAAGTTGAAAACAGTCTTTCAATTAAGGCAGCCGAATATACATAAGTCTACAATCTAATTACTTTTAAAGTAAAGTTTAAAGTTTAAATAATCCTACTTGTCTTAATTTTGTACACAGAACTGTACATTTGTATGTATCTTCTTGCAGAGCGGCAGAAATGGTTTTGAAATTAAAACTTCATCATTATACGAAATTAAGAACAAATAAATAACTAAAACACAATTATTTAAAGTTAAAAAAGGATGTGGTTTTGTTTTTATTTATAACAGAAAGGATAGGAAATATGACATCATATTTTATGTTAAACATTTCTAATTTTTTGTACGCAATCATAAAAAACAATTTAAATTTAACACGCGTTACTAGAAAAGCTTAAATGTCAACAATGCCTTTTCCTTCAAGTCGCATTCTACTTCTTACTTTTCCAAGAATGAATCTTAATTCGAATTCAAATATGTATGTAGTTTTCTTAAATAAATTTCATGTACAAATATGATTTGAACATTAAAATTCGAATTGTTGAATTGTTAATATAGATTTTTTAATAAACAGAAAAATATTTATTTGTTTTCTTATAACTATCTAATCAGCATGCAAAACAGTAAAACTATCCTCAAATTGTATCAATAAATATTATTTACTAGGTGTATCTTCTTTCAAATCAACAGAAAAAAATCTCTAAATCGAAACATATAAAATTCAATTATCATTTCCCTGAATCTCTCATTAGCGAAATTGTGTTTTCTGAATTTTACAAAAAAGGCAAAACAACTAATTAACAATATTGGCGACAATTTCTTTTCGTTTTGTGTAACAAAATTTTCGACAAAAAAAAATCATTACAACCCACATGAAGCAAAAAAAAAATTTATATATCCACCAAAGTGTAGGCGACCCACAATACACAAATGACAATCCACCAACGAGCATTTCTGGCAATGCTCAGTTGCAAGCAAAACATCTGCACAAATCAAAATCAAGAGCATGTTTCTCTCAGAGCGCTCTCATTTGTTTGCAGAAACTCACTAACACCAAATATTCGACTGCACACATCCCGTATACATACGCCCTGGTTTGACATTTCAGCTTGCTTGTAGTGGTGCGCAGCTGCACTGGTCAATAATAAACCAAAAAAAAAAAGAAAAGAAAATAAACTCTCACTAGTTTCGAGGTTATGTGCACCAAGAAATTCAACAAAAGAAGAAAAAAAAAAAACACCGAACACCTAATGCCCTCATCTGTTTGCAAAATCGAATTTTCCCAATAGAATTGACCCGAACGGCACTTACCTTCTTCATGATTCCAGTTTTCCTCTTGGAAAACGTCGTATACCGCCGCAATTTGTTGTCGATGTATTCCATTTTGATTTTGACACGGCCTTTTGTTTTCTTGCCGTTGGCCGGTGGTGATTTCTTGTTCTGCAAGGAAGTGTAGCTGTCATCGACGACATCGGGGACATTGCCCTGCTGGCCGCCTGGGTTTGTGCCGTTTCCACTGCCACCAGCGCAGGATTCGAGTCCTTGCAATGATTGCGAAGTCATACCGCCAGTGCCACTGCCCACGCGATGATGATCGTCATAACAGTCGGAACTTGTTCGTTTAACGCCACGCGATTGTCCACCGCCGCCGCCACCACTAACGTTGCCCGTGTTGCTCAGCGATTGACACTGACTTGTGTTTGACATTAGACCACCTCCACCACCCGCTCGACCACCTCCTCCACCACCACTTCCACCACCCATCGGTTGGATTAACCCACCACTGGGTGGTCGGCCGCCCAGCGCAGCCGCCGCACCAGGGTTGCCATAAATGTCTGTCTGGTCCGGCAGACTGAGCCCTATACTGCTCATACTGTAGTTCAGGTTGTACCGCGAATCACCTCGCGAAGGATCCATTCTAAGGTAAAAGTTCTCCACCGCGTAGCCGTTTAAGTAACTCAGTTTGGAAAGAAATACAGGGTATCCTTGTTAACGGATTTATGTGGCAATACGGTTTCCCTTTACAGGATGTCTTTATGCCTTTTGACAGCTGTTTTGGTGTGCACAATTCGCGCAGTGGAATTTGTTTTGATTTTCGCCTGCGGATAATTTTTATCCAAAAATAAAGACAATCAGGTGGCGGCTATTTATTTTTATTGGCAAAATTCATTCACGCATGTCTGGGAGGCACTTTCATTCTACTAAAAAGGGATTTTACACTGGGAATTCTTTTCTTTTTCTATAAATTTACACTTGCAAATTGCAATCTGTCAAAATTGGGGATGAATTCGGAATTTATTTTCTCTCCTTCTCTTTTCAACGCACACACCACAAACACTTGAAGGAATTCAGTCGTCGTTTCCGATTTCGCTCGTTTGTTTTTGTTTGTTATCACAATCACTGCGAATTGCTGCCACGGATTGAGGGATTTATGGAATCGGAAAAATAATTGATTTTTTATTAGAAAAGCGCACAAAATAATAACAAGCAGCACACACGAGACTATTCCTCTCTAGATGGAAGCGCGCCTATGAATAATACGTCGATGCATGCGCACTGAGCGAACTGAACACAAAAGTCAAAGTAAAATCGATCGAGCGATCTTCGCCAAGCAGAGACAACTGAGCGAACGCACACAGAAATGAGACTGAGCGAGCGGCGAGGGCTTTTTTACACGATCGTTGGAAATCAAACGCATTTATCGCAAGGAGAAAGAGTGAGACGGTTGGATTATTGTTCTCTCCACTCAGTCTGCAAAGAAATAGGAGAGCTTTTGCGTTGATCCCAAAGACGTCTGTCTCTTTCGAAGTTTGCATTTAAAGTCGATTGGTGGAAGGAGGATCGATTGATGTGCGTGGGCAGAAAGCTTTTCTGCTTAGCTTAAGCGCTGCTTGAGTTGAGGTGTTGTACTTGTTTTATTGACAATTATTGACAAAATGTTTAATATTCATGATGTGCGTAGTATACCTAGTATTTTGTAGGCGTAAATTATTATATTTTTTTTAATGTTTTAGACAGGTAAGCCCATTTTGTGTGTTTTTTTTTTTTAGTTTTTATTGCAATAATTGCTAATTTATGAAATCGGTCTGCAAACGATATTCGTTTTGGTTATCTACATTGGGGCTCCTCCCATTATGTTATTTATTTATATTTGTTGGGATCCCCACTATAGTAACTTGAATAGATGATCGGTGGTAACTAATGCTGGTGGTGGTGGTGGTGGATTGTGAATATGGTAACTCCCACTGTGCCGTATATACCCGAAGTTGTGAAAGAGAGCCTAGAAATTGTAGAAAATACCTATATTGAATTGTTTAATGGAAATATGTGTGTGTGTGTATGTGTTTAGGTAATAAGGATACCTACGAACAATGGACAATTTGAAGGAAATTGCATAAAGCGATTGCATTGGAAATCCTGTTACTCATATAAGTGAACTGAAATTGTCTTTAGATGCAGAATAAATCGTAAGTATATTCTTCCTTCCTTGGAGAAAATATTAAAATCTTCTATTGCTTTTTCTACGGATAGCCCGAGCTTAGGCACAAAAATGTAGATATTTGCTAAACGAGCCTCGATTAACTGAGTATCGCACTATTCGAGCTTAATTGGCTTATCAGAAACCGAGGCCTGAATCATACATACATATGTACATAGGGTAGATCGGGAACAATAGTAACAGTGTACAGTTGTAACACTCGCGATAATTCCCAAACTGTAACTGCAAATCCTCTCCAACAGGCACACACAACGCGTCTGCATTTTATCATTTATTTGCGAGTTTCTTTTCGGCTTCTATACAAAATAGACATCACTAGAGGAAAAAACAGTTTTTTACCCTCTAAAGTAAATTTTTCCGTTGGTAAACATTTTTGAATAACTTTTTTTGCTACAAAATGTATAAAGTTTACTTTCTATGGTATATTTAGTGCTTATCAGTATATCTTTTTGTGTACAGTTTTGAGTTCAGCCATTTGTGATAAAGTAGATGAGACGTATTTTATGTGTAAAAGGCACATGGGGGACAATTGTAACATTTCCGTTTGGGGACAATTGTAACACATTACAACTGTAACATATATACCGATACCTATCCTGAGAAAGAGGCTATAAGAATTAAATTTATAGACGGTGCAGTCATTGATTCAATGCAAACACTGCTAACATCAACAGGCTACTAAACAAAATATTTTATACATCAGGCCCAATTGTGAGTTGAATAAGGCACTCTTTTTGGAGACCTACCTTTCCTTGCAATTATGGTAGGTTTTTTTACCGAATTAAATCATTTATTTATTTATGCATTCATTGATGTAATTAATCAATGTGAATACAGTGTACTCTCTCACAACCGGACACCTCTTATAACCGGACAGTTTTCAAAGAACGAAAATAAAAACTCGATTTTTCATATAAAAAGTTCTCCCATAACCGGACTCTCTCATAACCGGACACGGACACCAATTTTCGTAACCGCCATAGAATGTCGCTCTCTCTTAACTGGACAAAACACATCTACATACGTATGGCAAATTTTTTACATACTTTTTGTTGTTTTTGTTTTGTTTTCCTCTTCTTAACACTTTGCAAAGAAACGAAACAAAAATGTAAACTGTGGAGTATGCCGTTGCGTTATTATCACGTTCGCGGTCTCGCGGACACATAATTTTCGGTGGAGAACGCTAGAATGACATTCGTATGTATAAAGATAAAAATGCGTCCGCTGGTCACTGTGAAGTGAAAATTTGTCTCCGGTAGGACAAAATAATGCCGGAATATGGAAGTATAGAAACTGTATTTCTCGTGGGGGTATCCCGTCTTGTCCTAACATACATACCTAAAATTCTTGACGGCATATGCCATCATGACCCGCTTATTTCCTTAACCAATGAGGGAATATGCCGTCTTGTCTGCGAACATCCAAGAACTATGTGCATTTATAAATCCCGATCCCATCGCCTTTTTTAAATAGGTTTGTATGTTAAGTGTATGTATGGATGTGTAATTTCAAGTTTGATTGCCATAGAAAGAAATATGAATTTTTCGGTAATTTGTGTTTATCACATAAAAATGAATTAATTTATAAAATAAAACTAATACCATATATCTATTAATTGTGTTTCGTTGATGTCAATTTAGTTTTTTTCCTCTATAACCGAATACCTCTCATAACCGGACACCTCTCATAACCGGACAAATTTCTCGGTACCATCAGTGTCCGGTTATGAGAGAGTTCACTGTAATTACAAGAAACAATTAAAAGTTGGAGTAAAACATATCTTGTCTTCATTCTTACCTATGTTACAACTATCCTCAGCCACTGTAAAATTTAATACTTGGTAAGAAAGCAATGCGCACTCTTTTTTTTGTAACAAAATCCGGCTTTTTTTCTGGTTATTTTTTTTTTTTGGAAAATGTTCGTAGAAGTTGTTTTTCATTGGCGGCACTCTTACCCCAAACGAATCTATAGTCTCTACGACGAGCAATATCGCAATTTGACCCTTTTTCCTAACGCAAGGCAACAATATACGCTTTATCTTCAAGAGTCAGCACAACACCATTTCAAATCTTTGAAAAAACAAACCATTTATGACTTATTACCAAATTTAAAAAAAAACCGAGCATTTACCAGTACTCTTGAAGTATATTCAGATTCGGTAAAAATATTGACAAAAACTAAGGAAAAATATTTTACCATACATAAATTGGCTCCCGTCGGAAAGGAGTAAATATATACGTATACGGACTAACAAAAGTTCGCTTAGTTGATTGAATAATAAAACAAAATAATAAATTTAACTTTAGATATTTAATCTTAATCTTTTGCTATTTTCTCCACATAATTCCCATCTATTTTAATACGTTTTTTCAGCCGATAGATTTCAAAACAGCTTTCAAAATCCTCTTTTTGGGGCTTTTCGACATTCCTGATTTCGACATTGACTGCATTAATAATCTCTTGTAAAGATTTTTCCCCTCAAATCTTTTCTTATTTTCGGAAACAGCCAAAAGTCACACGGTGCTAGTTCCGGAGAAATTGCTGGGCAAATTTCATTGATGCGTGATGCCCGAGAGCGCAAGAATGTTGTCGGTTTTTTCAGGAGTGTGCGTAGGCGCATTGTCGTGGTGCAAAAAGTAGCGGCACAGCTCCTCTTTTTTTGGGTGTCCTAGTAAATTTTGGAAAACTTGTGGTAAGTAAGTTTCAGTATATCAAATAGCAGTGACTGTCTGATGACGACTGCAGAATAACGACGATCATTTTCGTCCTGGTGAACTACATCGACATTATAACTTTTGTCGCTGACTTTTGTTGTTTGGCCTTTACAAGAGGACTTGCACCTTTTGGACTCCATATCATGGGCTGCTGTTTGGTTTCATCGGTCGGGCGTACTTGTAAAACCAAGATTCGTCACCTGTAACGATCTTATTGAAGCAGCTTGACTCTCCATAAGGCTCTTTTTGCTCTCCATTCAAAAGTTTTGGAACACATCGAGCTGACTTCTTTGAATATTTCAGGTGATGATTCAAAATTCGTGACACACCCATGGCATTCAAGTCTAGTTCATCCGCTATCATCTCCTGTGTCATCCTCAACTTCGCATCTTCGCCAATTTTAGCCTTCACCAGGGCCACATTTATATCGTGTCGGTCGAGGGTTTGGGCCGACCTTCATGAGATTCGTAGTCCACCGAAAAATGGCCAGTCTGAAATCTTCGAACCCACTTTGAAATAGTAACAAGAGATGGTGCATTTATTCCGTATGCATTTTGGCATGCGTGCAGAATTTTGTTTGGCATGAGTTGAAGTCGAAATCCGAAGAGAACCGAGCTTACGTCACTAATTTTTATCTTTCTCGTCTCCATTTTTGCCTATTGTTCTGAAATTTGGAAATAAATATTTCTAGATTATAAGCTATAGAAATGCATCTTTTTTTCCAAGAACTACAACCGCGCTGTTGTAATGTGTTCAGACAGGGGGGGTGTTCATCTCACTTCAAATATGAAAATCGGAGAAGCAATATGTGTGCGGTTGCTCTTAAAAAAGAAAAGAAAATACAGTATTGCGTACATCCCATACTACGTGATCGCTGGTCACATAGGCTATTTGTTACATTATATGCAAGTTCCAATGAGGTTTTTACCATCTAAATAAGAATTGCAGAAAACTTAGCAGCAGTACGTGATCATTGCATTTTGTTATAAATCAATCAAAAAATAAAAAATATAATTATAGATAATTTTTTTTTTAAAAACAAGCTTTAATGAACTAAAAAGTAAAAAAAATTTTATTTTTCGAGTGACCAATATGTGACTATTAATTAAAGCTTGGGGCGCAAGACAACATATGCACGATGTGCAACGAGGACGAAGAATCAACAGAACACATGTTTTGTGACTGTAGCTGTTTAATCAGAACACTTCATCATCACTTAGACATATTCTTCCCATTGACAGAGGATATATGTATCTGTCAGCTCGTTTATCAAAGACATTTCTGGTTTATCTGATATCATGACGGACCTACACACATACGTAAAAATGTAAAAATGGAGGAAATCCTATTAGTCCGCAGTGACATGGTTCCACTTCTATCAACAATCTACAGATTAGGCGCCCCAAGTTTTAATTAATAGTCACATATTGGTCACTCGAAAAAAAAAATATTTTTTACTTTTTAGTTCATTAAAGCTTGTTAAAAAAAATGTTGCTCCAAAAATGGCCGACCAACCGCACAAGGGCAAGACTAAACGTAGAATGAAAATGAATCCTTTTAAAGATGGCACGTTAGAGGCTAGGCTGGCCTTTTTTAATTCTGTACTGCAGAATCAGTCTCATCGTTCGATGATGCTGCCAAATCTCTTTGATCAATGTTTCTCAACAATATATTTATTTTCTACTTTTAGTATTTGAATTTTTTTTACAAATTTAAGTCGATACGTATATTATCTTGAGTGGGTTTGATATGAGAAAGTTAACTCAGAATGTTTGAAATTCTACTCGCCCTTTGATTTGATACCCATGCCATGGGGGTTGCAAAGAAAACGGTAGTTCGCCATATTGGGGCGTCCACCATACTGAACTTACAATGACGTCACTTAGCTAGTATAGTTCTGCTTGTCAATCCGTTTAATTTGATACCCATATTAAGGATGTCATGAAGATAACAGTAATCCACCATCTTAGGGCGTCCGCAAAATTAGATTTACAACGTCATAAAATATACTATAGCCGTGTTTATTTGAAACGTAGCTAGCCAGTAGTTGCTAGCAAAGTCAAATTTCACACGTAAAACAAATACAACAACCAGCTGGCTACAACTCTTGATTTTATCCGCAGCCAAAAGCAGCTGGCTAGGAATGTTGCGATATCTCATGGCAAGGTGGCGCTTAAAGCGATTTGTAGAACATTTGACAGACTGCCGTGTAAGAAAATTATATAATTTCAATTACTTAATGATGTTTCACAGAAATAATCCACTATATTATGATTTCATATCACTTTATGTAAATTATCCATTGAATAAATTACCGAAATTAATTGTTTTCACAACAAATAACAAAAAATCGATTTGGTTGCATGCCGAATACTTTGACAGTTCACACTTAACAGCTGATCGAAATCACACACATATGACCGAAATCACACACACCAACTTGAAGGTAAGTCAGCTGGGTTCGGCTGGCTGGGAATCGTTTTAATGAACGACTGGCTAGCTACGTTTCAAAAAAACACGCCTAATATCGTTTGAGATTCTACTCGTCAAACCCTTCTATTTGATACCCATGTCATGGAGGCTGTGAAGAAAAAAGTAGTCCGCCATCTTATGGCATCCACCATATGGAATTTAGAATCACGTCAGTTAGCTAATCGTATTCTACTTGTCAAATCCTTTCATTTGATAACCATATTAAGGAGGTCGTGAAAATAACGGTAATCCACCATCTTTGGGCGTCCGCCAATTTAGATTTACAAGATCATGAAATATTCTATATTGACTTGTCACCGGACATGCAAAATTTCAGCATATTGGGATATCTGGAAGCGGGTGTAAAATCGAATCCCAGATTCCGCCTTCACAGAAAGTTAAGTTAATATAAAGCTTGTAATAAAAGGGTGTACACTCGTGGACAAAAAAAAACCGTCGCAATCGAAATAATATGTACATACGTAGTGACTAACAAAAGTTCCTTCAGACACGACAAAAACCGCGCGGTTGCAACCAAGCACTGTTGTTGCATAAAATCAGATTAAATTGTTTATGTACCTAACCTCAGCGTCGTAGCTAGGGGCTGGCCAGGGGGGCGGCTGCCAGGGGCGCAACCCTCAAGGGGCGCACTTTACAGAGCCACAAGCACACCAAATTAAAACATTATTCTAGGCTAACTCACATAAAATAAACTTGATTTTGATTACGATAGGCGCCCCCACAGATTAGGAATGGCGCCCCTTACTTAAGACATTCAATTTGTACAGAACACTTAATAAAAGATAAAAAAAATTACACACAAACCAAAATTGTGTCGTTTTTCCACTCTCCAGCACACCGGGGCGTGGGTGTCTTCCCGTAATTTCTGTCCCAAAATTCAAAGATTCCAAATTTCAAGGTGCGGGGAAATTTTTTTCAGGGAGAGGTAAAAGTGTGAGAAAGTACTGGAACATATTTTACAACAAAAATGGAAAAAATTAATTTCTTGGGCTTAAATTTGGAGCATGTGGAAATTTCTTACTCTCTTGTTAGGTCTCTTTTCTGTGTCAAACTGCGAAAAATATTCGTACGGGAACAGAATTTGACTGATTTTGGTAGAATTTCATAGTTTTAACAGTTTTGGACAGAGGTATGAGAACAGACCCCATCATCACTTGCCTTGTAAATTTTTTTAAATGATTGCAGAAAGAATCAAATAGAGCTGTGTGATTCAGCAAAAAAATCTAGTGAGCAAACTGTCGATAGAATCGTAATTTTCTGAAAAGCGTAAACGAAAGGTTTAAAAAATGTTCGACGAAAGGGCCAAGGATGATGTGGCCATAATGATACCACTTCAAAAGTTCAGCTTTACTGTGCACTAGATACACTTATTCCGCAAATGGGACGGAGATTTCAAAATTTAGCTGCCGTAGCTTCTGATTTTGGTTCCCTAACAGATCTTCCGATGCACGAAATCTCCACTTAAGACGCTGCTGGTCTAGCATTAAAATTACAAAGAGATAGAAAGACCATATTATTGACAAATTGGGCTCAGAAAAAGCCTGAAAAGTAAGCTTTATGAGATTTTACCATGCCTGAATGAACGAACTCGTATTGTATTGTTTCCCGTACATAGTTAAGTAGGAACTAATTTTATGGTTAGATATAAACATAATTTAAATTACTTTTTCAAAGTGTTAAAATGGATTTCCTAAAAAATAAGTTATGGGAGGCGCAAAATTAAAATCTTGCCAGGGGCGCTCATGACCCTAGCTACGACACTGCCTAACCTATCCTTATTTAGAACTTGAAATTTACTAATTAGAATTTATTACATTAGCTACATACCTACAAAATACGACTATCAATAACAACCCAAAAAAAAGTGCAATTAATTAATCTTGAAGCAAGCGAGCTGACAAATCTTAAAATCCCCCAGGGCCAGGACATCTTGTTAACATAACCAACAGTACCAGTATATTAACTTTGTGACAATTTCAAAAAAATAAATCAAACTCGAAAAGTTTGAATTCAATAATGCAATTCAAGAGAAACGTACATATAAGCATAATGTCGCATCCAAGCAGCTGCACTGTTAAAGAAGATTCTACACATCACCTCACAACGCACTCGATGGCCAAAACATGTTGGCAGCCAGTGAGGCGCGTATAGCTATAAAGAACACGGTCCCTTGGAGACTCGTATCTAGCTACTCCTTTTCTAAATGGAATATGAATCTCTGGAATCCGCGCCAATCACCAAAAATAGACAACCAGGTAACCACGTGCACAGACTAACTGATGTTGCGGTGATTAGTTTTTCACTTTCCCCCCGGATTGCCATTTTTCCCCGTCAAATAGCCACAACGTCTTCCATCTAAAATCATATCCTATCCAATCCATCTTTCTATTGGACTTGTCGCGCACACACAGTTATTGTGTGCTCCACGATACGACGATGATAATCAGCGAAATATAGAAATATTTCCTTTTTCACACGTCGTTTCCTAGATGCACACACACACACACGCGCGGGAAGAACTCTCTTGATGATGGCCACATATGGTAAATCTCCATTTATGCCATGCTCCGGGCTACCGGGCAGCATGATCGCGCTGATACAAAATAAAAAAAAAAAAATGTCGCCGATATGTCTTCAGAGTTAGGGAAGAAGAACACCGCAATGGAAACGGGGGCTTTCGTTCGCACCATATTTTCCTTGTGTCGTCTCCAACAAGAAACGTCCATTCGTCTGCCAGCGATGACATTTTTCATCATGGTAACAACTATACTTCCCACAATTCACCCTTCTCGACTCAACTTCCCTGCTGCCGATACACTATCCTCGTATCTTTGTATCCATGCGAGATGCGACTAATAAATTCAAAATAAATTGTATCTATCGAGTCTTCTAATCGATCTCAAGGTTCTCGTTTACAGAACCGCACGAGACGAGACTAAAGAGTGTAGAGACTCGTAACATGACAAGGATATGATTTCGATGCGCGTGCATTTTTAATATCAATTCACATGGCGCGGCGCGGTCGAGCGTACTCGTTTGAAATAATTAAGGTTATTTTCCAAGTATCTAACACTGTGTGCGTAGTGGGATAGAAAAGCAAAAAAAAAAAATAACGTAAAGATACACAAGATGCGAATGTCTGTTTAGGTTCTCACAGTTGTTAGAAATTACTAATTGATATTTGCGGTCTACCTGAAAGCGCATCTGGACTCACTTCAGCTACGAGATACTAAGATACGTTTCAGTCAGAGTCAGTGCAATTATAGTATAGAATTAAACCGTTTGTTTCCACCAGAGCAAGAGCAGTATGCTCTTGTGAAAAGTATCGATTAGTTATGTTGAACACATGTATTGGCATTAGGAACACGGGCAATATGTATTTTTCCGGTGGGAGAGTTGGCTTGTTACAAAGTTGAAGCTGTGCTTGCCGGCAGAGGGATGAAGCAGAGCACATTGCAGTTTTTTCGAGGTTCATCTAAAACGGGCTTTGGTTTCCTTAATTGTAATAATTATTTTTGATGCCACTTTTATGTGTATATTAAAGACGTTAACATAGAAAGACTCTTAGGCGAGAAGGATTTATGCCACGCCTAGGAATTTTGATGATCTTACAGCAAGGCTAGATCTAAGAGTGTCCTTAAGACTCCCGGATGCCTGCAGGCAGAGGTTTTAGCCATACTTTAAGCCGCAGAGCTCCTGAAAATTAAGCGAATATCCGCTGAGGATATTGTTATTTACATCTACAGCTAGACTGTGCTTAAGGCTCTAGAATCGTGCAATATCAAATCAGTAGGTACTAGTCAGGTGCTATCACACAATGCTCAGGGCCTTATGGACGCAAAATCAGGTGAGACTATGTTGGGTGCCTGGCCACTTTGGGATAGAAGGTAACGAGCATGCCGATGAGGTGGCTAGGAAAGGAGGGGAGCTGCCACTGTCCGAGACGGTAGTACAGTTCTGTGTAAAAAATTAGGACCAGTAGGATAATTTTATAAAATACTAGCGGTTACCCGGGGCGCTTCGCTACATCCATTGAGAAAAGTGTTTGTCATAAAACGGAATGAAATTTTTTCAAGTGCCTTTTGGTACACCGAACGATGTCATCTGGAAACTTATATAATACAATATATTTGTTATGAAGCGAGAAGTGCACTTAAATCAAAAGTTAGCTGTTAGCTGTCATCGAACATTGCTGTAGTTATAATTTTTGAGATTTTGGTTTTCAGCGCCATCTATCGGAAAACTTGAAAACGTTTGATTATCAAACATTTCTCACTTCATTACAAATATATTGTGTAAGTTTCAGCTTAATTGTACGGTGAGTTTAAACATTTTCGAGTTCCAGCGCCAACTACCGGAAAACTTGAAATGTACGAACACTTCAAACATCACAAAAAGTATATAGTGTAAGTTTCAGCTCAATCGGATGGTTAGTTTATGAGTTCTGAGGTATCAAACGAACAGCTCATTTTTATATATAAAGATTGACTTTTAACTTTAAGATATTTTTAATTATTTTTCAACCTTAAAAAAGTAATAATTAGATTATAGACTTATATTCGGCTGCATTAATTTAAAGACTGTTTTCAACTTAAGAACAAAATCTTCATGTGAAAAAATAAGAACAAAAGTGAACAATCATCGTACTGGTCTTAATTCTTTTACACAGGACTGTATTTGCCCCAACTGCTAGGTAGTATTAATTCAATGGTAAAAGATAGTCTTATGAGAAGGGCTGACCATAGAAGATCTAACGTGGTAGGTCTTTAAGGCTCTTTGGCCAGCACTGGACCGTAAAAGGACTAGTGAAATCCGAACACTTAGTAGTACACAGATCAGAATAGCTATAGGAATATCATCTGGCCGTTGTCTCGTGGGCAAACATGCCAAAAGGCTAGGAATCACAGACACAGATATTGCCATGGCATAGGTGTAAATGTCGAACATATTTTATGCGAATGTCAGGGACTAGCACGCAGTCGCAGGAGTATTTTGGGCTGCTACTTCTTCAGTTATCTGAATGAGGAGGGCTAGAACAACCATAGGCTGGTTCAAAAAATGTTTAGGGTAATAAAATGTTTTGAGGAAATTGTGGCTGTTTAGGTACCATCCTGTGATGGATTTTAGGATATCGCGATGGGTCCATTTTACTTGTGCCTGAGCTCGGAAAGGAATGTAGGCGTATTCTTACAGCCAGATTAATACAGTGAAATGGATCTCTTATTATGTAGAACATTTACTGTTCTCGCTAGATTACCTAATACAAAATATATATGTACCTATATACTTAAAAACTGCCACTAAAACCTAAGGCCAAAATAAGTTTACAGCACAACAACTCCCTACTTAAATGAAAGGTCTAAGGCAGGGATGGCGAATCAATGGCACGCGACGAAATATTATGGGCACGTCACCAATTAAGAAATCCAATTGCATTTTTGTCGCTCAGCATTTTTTTTTTTCGTCAAGATTTTCACAATTTAAAGAGTTATCGGAAACGCTTAAGTTTATTATGCACCCTGGTATGACATCCTTTGATAAACTAAACTTGTCCAAATTTGATTGGTTGGAAATTCAAGAAATCCGGTCTGGTTCGATATGGACTCAAAAATTCGTCGAAACAAGGAAAGAGTTGGAATCAATCGAGCTAGAAAGACTGTTAGTCAATAAGGCGAAGAATGCCAATTCCAAATTAATGGAAACTTGGAATTCACTTCCCGACACATATAGCTGCTTAAAAAAGTTGGCGTTTATTATTTTGACAATATTTTCGTCTACCTATGAGTGTGAGTCTTTATTTTCAGAAATGAATAACACAAAAGATTTGTTTAGATACCGTTTGTCGGATGATTCCAGTTCAGCCTGCATTTTGCTTAAAGTGACGAAATACAGCCCTGATATAAACTACTTGGCCTCGAGTTTGCAACAACAAAAGTCACACTAAAATAGTTCGTTAATTGTTTCTTGTTAATCTGAAATTTGTTTCTTTTATGAATTAAAAACTGTTAATTTCAAAAATTGATTAATATGTTTACAAATAAAATGTCGCGCAGTGTAAAATTATTTATTTTTCTTCCTAGTAGTCACTAGAAAACCAGATCAAGACTGCATGATGGCTCACCAAAGGCACTTCAAATTATTTTTTTTTTTAAATGGCACGAGGCTCCAAAATGGTTCGCCATCCCTGGTCTAAGGTATCTAGTAATCGGTTCATTGCAACCATAATTAACTCTATGATTTCGAACATAAAATAGAAGATGGTTTCTAAGTACTCTAGTAGACGGAGCATAGAATCCAATTAATGATAATAATAAAGGGCAATCGATATGATTGTTTATTGTCACGAACGAACATAATTGAAAAAAATTGTCTACGCTTAAACAGAGGTAGGATAATAAATAATTTACATCGAATCTCATACGAAGGGATTATCATATTCCAGCTTAATCTACGCACGGCAGCCCCCTTCTACAGTAAAGCGTTTTTGGATGTTCTCAATTCTACTGAAATGGATTTCATAAAATAGATTCCATATTATACTACAGTATTCGAGATTAGACCTTACAAATGCAAAGAAAATACACTTAAGAGTATGATCATGGAAGTCTTTAGAATTCCGCAAAATAAAACCCAATTATTACCTTTAACAACCAAAAACTCAATATGCTTTCAGAAACTCAGTTTTTTGTCAAATATGACTACCACTTCTTTTTTTGGAGGAGCTTATATACAATGGGATATTTTATCGATCACGTATGTAAATAAGACCGGGGAGAGGTTACGACAAAAAGAAAGACTTTGACATTTAGAGACGTTGAGGTGAAGGTCATTAATATGACACCACATAGAAAGTCTCTCAAGATCTTCTTGTAAAAGAAGACAATCATGCTCCGAATGAATAGGTCGGACCAATTTTAAATCATCGGGAACCATAAAACATTATAGGGATTCAAAAACAAGTCGGGAATGTCATATATAAATAAAAGAAAAAGCAAAGGGCCCAGGTGGCTATCCTGAGGAACTCCAGAGGTTACGTAAACTGGTGACGAATATATATCGTTTTCATGATATATGTATGTATATACTGAATATGATCCGTAAGATACGAGCGAATCCACTGTAGAAGGCTGGAGTGAAACCCAAACCTGCACAGTTTGGAAATTAAAATTTTGTGATTAACCCCGTCAAACGCCTTAGCGAAGTCAGTATAAATTGCATCACTCTGTAGGCCTTTCTCCAGGTCGTTTAGGACTGAATGACAAAATATTGAGAGATTTGAAGAGGTTGATTTACCAGCCACAAACCATCTTGAAACGAAGAGATAAGTTCCTTCAAAAGAGGCGTTAGTTTCTCATAAACTAGTTTTTCAAAAAACTTGGATTTGGGCGACATTTTGCAAATAATTAGTAATATCATCTCTGAACTTCTCTCTTAATAAAATCCTCAAGTCCCTCACAAGCAAGCGTATTAAAACAGTAGCCAACGATGTAGTCATTCTGGTAACAGGACAATCCCTTATTGATCTTTATATAAGAAACACGACAGCCGAAAGAGCTCTCAGAAAGAGAGAATGGTAGCTGGAAGCCCGGTTCGTTTGGACACATGCTCATACTGGACATTTTCAATCAAAAAGGACTCATGCTCCGCACGGATTACAAGAAACCGACTACCCTACTATTGCAACGTCTTCCAATTAGAGGTATACTCGTATGTTATTAAGAAAGCAGCACAAATTGTCCTAGTAAGAAAACTACCCGCAACAGGAATCACCATTTGCGTGGACACCAAGGCGCACTTAAAGCACTGAACTCCACTTCTGTGAACTCAAAATGCGTAAAGGAGCGCGGAGCGCCTCATGGCACTTAGAGCGATAAAACACCACACAGTTCTACTCTGCTGTGTAACCGGACATGGGGGTATGGAATGGAACGAAACAGCAGATGCACTGGCCAGGAAAGGTTCTGATATGGATGTAACACTAGCTGACAGACAGGTCCTACCAGCTTTCAACCCAGCTAAACAGCATCAGCACTAATTTAGCCGAGGACCGGTAGCGCAACGCTAGCGATTGTGCCATAACCCGCAACCTGTGGCCCGCAGTCGACCAGAAAAGAACAATATCTCTACTTTCTTTGAAAAGAAGCCAAATCCATATTACTCGTCGGTATTATAACCGGACACTGTATAAAAGGAAACATGGCCAGAAGATATGGCATCCTCATAAATGACTTCTGTAGAAGTTGTATCGATGAGAATGAAGTAGCATCTATAGCACACCTTCTATGCAACTGCCTGGGTCTTCAAGAACGGCGCCAATCTTGTATGGGAGCACGGTTCTTCGACTGCCTAGATGACCTGGCTAAGATACCGCTTACAGACCTAAAGAGATTCATTAGTAGATCTAAAAGGTTTTACGTCTTTCTTTATCCACAACTAGGGTATTCACAATGGACCTTTGCGGCCTCTGTGTGAAATTGCATTTACTGAAAACCACCCTCCTAACCTAGCTTAACCTAACTTAATCCTGATGAACCTGATTTATAAATGGATGTTAAAATCGAATTCTTCCAAACCTTCAGAAAATTTCCAACGCTAAACAAAAAGGCACAGATAACGCATAAGAACACTTCTGAAGTACAATTAGGGGAATGCCATCCGTACTAGGATTATTGTCCAACTCTAACAAAGAGAAATGGGATTCTCTATCTGGAACAACAATGGAACAGTCTCTGAGCTTGTGTACTCCAGAAAGGATATGGCTGCTTCGACAAATGGAAAACTATGAAATCAGGCGTTTCCATACCTGAAAATAGTTTTTTTTTAATGGTCGAGGAGCTGCTGAAAGATGTTTGTATCTGGATGCGCATTTTTCTTTTTGTTAGACCTGTGGCCCCATTTGACTTGGCGACTCTTGACCATTTTGGCGAGCACATTTTCTTCTATCTTGCGGCTTCGCATTGCCACAAATACTCGCAAGTGCGTGAGTTATTAGAAAATTGCGATCGCTTTAGATCTCTAGAACGATCCACATTAAATGTAGATTAACATCAGTTACATTCGGACACGCAAACAATGCGTTCAACAGCAACCATGGGAAATGGAATAATATGTTTAGAAATTTCTCTAAGATACTCACTCCTTGCACTACTTTGTAGATTCTCGTATAATAATCAGGTGAGAATTTTACGAGGTATATCAACAATGTCTGTCAGGTGCCATTGTCCTCGGGGTATTTAAAAAAATTCTAAAAATCATTTGCACTTTGCTACATTCAAATTTGGGATCAAATTTAATTCAAATGATCTCATTTGGGATCCACATTGGATTTGGATCATAGTTCACAATTTCCGATTCAACTTTTAAAATTTACCCTGAATCCATAAAAATCACTGGAAAGATACTCGTGTACACATAAAAAAGAAATTCACTCGAATGCATGAGACTTTGGCAAAAAAAAAAATGCGTGTAGCATGCGCAAGACGTTTGTATGGGTTTTCTTAAAAATTTAAATATATACTAATTATAGAATAAATTCTAATTTTGGTGGTTCGAGCTTTTTTGGCTGCTTTTTTGAGGCCATCTCTAGCGAGAGGGAACATGATTAGGAAGGTGGGCGGCCTCGCCGCTGCTGTAAGCACATGTGTAGGTACGAACTAGCGAGCATCGCATGAACATATGTATCTATATTCAACAACAACAACAGCGTGTATAAGATATTGTTTTAATGATGATATGTTTTTTTTTTGTTTTGTGTTGTTGTTTTTTTTTTTTTTTTGCTTTTTAAGTGAGACGACGATCGAATCTATTTCGATATTAGGATGTATCTTGCGCGCGGTGTGTATTTGTTCATATGAAAATGGCCTCATTGGATTGTCAATGAATTTTCTCTCGAAGTTGCAGTTTTTTCCCGGACGTTCCTGCGTATCGAATGAACAAGATAAAAAAATGTTTGAGACGTAAGCTGCATATTGGGTGTTATATTTAGGTGTGATCTAAAATAGTCCTATATTCTTCTTTCTTCAAACATTTTTGACAGTTTTTTTTTTAAATGACACTCATAAGTCATAACCAGGGAACGGATTTTATTGACCAAAAAAAGCTAAATGAGGAAAATTCGGTATTACATATTGACATTGTAATAGCACTGTACAGCCAAAAACATTTTGAAGTTTTCTGGCCTGCGATCGTCTCTCAGGAAAGCCTTGAATGAACTGAAGGATCTCTCAATAGGGGCAGAGATTAGTGGAGCCGAGATAAAAGATGTCACGCCCGCCGTTGATTTTAATATTTGAGTCTTTGAGATTTTGGAGCTTGCAGTGCAGCTCTATCGGGTTGACCAAAATTTTTTTCCAAATTTCACCACAAAATTTTGCCAATGGCTTGAATCCTTGGGACTTTTTCAACTTTCAATGACAAGCAGCGAAATATTTTGGGAATAGCACGCATTTTAGTACACGCATTATTCAACAGACTAGCACTACACTAAGTATGTTCAGTGTGTCACGGAATATAAAGCTAGATAAAAAATCACACACTTAATAAAAAATACTTCACAGATTTTTAACGGTTTTTGTTAGATGAAAAGATTGTAAATGAAACTATGTACGTAAAAATGCCTGATTGTAAATGAAACTATGTGCGTGTACATTTTGATACAAAAATGTATTTAGGGTTGCATTGGTGTTTATGGATATTTTTTTTATGCGCGAGTTACATGCTGCATCAGTAACCTCTACATATGTACATAATGTATGTACATACCTACATGCATGTATACATGCATACTGCCAACAGCAAGCTTAGCAGCAGCGAGATCCCAATGATATGAAGATCGGGAACAACAATTGCAGCGATTGTTGCTGACCAAAACAAGTGCAGGTGCATTTTAATAATGTTATGTTTTACTGTTTTATATTTGTTGTTCTAAATTATGTTAAATGTAAAATGATGAATAAATGTCAGTTGGTAATAAGCAGGGATAGAATTTTGCCTACTTTGCCTCTTTTTTTTGCTTAATCGGAAGATAGTATCGACTTTACATAAACACGTTTCATGTTCTCCTGATTCCAAATATATATATTTTATTTTGCCTTTTTTCCAGGTTGTTGCCTTTTTCTGCCTTTTTTTGAATATTTTGCTTTTTTCTCAAAGTTTGTTCGCTAAAAAAATAATGCTCGTATGTACATATGCATGTATGTATATCTGTGCAAGCATTATATGCTTCTTCCTCACACTACGTAATACGCATACTTACATTCCTAGACGCATTACAATTTAAAACGTCTAGTCTGTGGGAAGAGTCAACATGGAAATATCGTACACTAGTGGATACCCTGCGTGCGTTGCTGCGCTTTATAAAAATCAATATTAACAGCCTTGCCGCCACCAAAAGGGTCCCTGCCTGTGCAATCAATCACTGATCTATATACCATATCATATAGTAACTTCGGGTATTGTGGAATACGCACAGGTGGTTTTCTCGAAAACTAAGCTCAGTTTGGTAACTCTTTTTACATAAGCAATTAGTGACTGTAGTGAGAGGAGCATCCGTATTTAATCAAGTTAAAAAAGAAAATATTTAAAAAAAAAAAGTTAAAAACCTTAAACGTTTTCGTGTGCATTCGAGTTTTTTTTTTCAGCAAAACAAAAAATTATTGTGTGCAGTGAGAAATTCTATTTGAAACCAGATGATAAGTTATTTGGAAAAAGCAATATTTCATTTACGTAGAATAACTGCAAGTTTTGTTTTAACAACTTAATTTTATATTTTATTAATTTTTTTTTTTTAAAAATATTCAGTTTCATCTGATGTGGAACACTAGCCATGGGCTACAGTGGTATAGTATACCACATTACCCGTCTTAAAACGTTTCAACTAAAAAAGGTATACCACATTACCCGCAACTTCCGCCTGTGCAACCAGGCTAGAGTCACGCTTCTCTGGGTTCCAGGACATAGCGCCATTGATGGTAACGAGAGAGCCGACGAACTTGCCAGGCGAGGATCAGCCCTTAACAGCTCACTAGCGGAAAACGTTCATATTCCCATAGGTGCTGTTAAGGGCAATATACTCTCACACTTCTTAAAATTAGCCGGTCTCAGGTGGACCAGTCTGACAAACTGTGTCATATCCAGAAAGTTATGGCCAAATTACAACAGGTCTAAAACAAACGAACTGCTACTAAGAACACGCGTAGACATCGCTAGAGTAGTGGCAGTCAGTACAGGACACTGGCCAATAGGAGACCATGCAGCCAAACTAGCGATCCCTCACAACAGTTTCTGTCGTAGCTGCAAAAATGAAAATGAAAAAGAATCTCTAATTCACTTTCTGTGCAAATGTCCGGCTCTGGCGAGAGCCAGGCAACGCACACTGGGCAAGCTATTCTTCGACGACCTCAAAGATATATCTGGGAAAAGTATTAGAGAGCTGATCCTCTTCCTAAATTCCACAGGATGGATATAAATATCACAACTCTACCTTCAAATAAACGGGTCACCTGAGGTTGTGGTATCAAAACGGCGCCCCACGCGCTATTTGGGTTTTCCCTCCATCGAAACCACCACTTCTACCTACCTACCTACCTACCCGCAACTTTTTAAAAATGAGGTTTTCGAGGCCGGAGCACATTTTTGTCAAAATACTCTATAGTAACTATTAGAATCCCATTAAAGGTTACTGAATGTTAGTTTATACTTCTATATTGAACCTTACGAAATTTGGATGCATTAAATCTTACACTTTGTCTGTAGAGTCCAAAATAGGAATGGGTATTCCACAATACCCGAAGTTACTCTATGTATCTACACATTGTACATATCTACCCGCCTTGTTTGATAATTTTTATTGCTTGTGTTCATTCATACTTAAATATGCATCTACGTATTCCGGCAAATCGAAAAATACAGTTACATATATTTAGTTTTGTCATAGAAAAACAGTTTACATTGGCCTTCGCGATGTTATTGCACAGTACAGCGATAGATAATTTACAATTTATCTTACTGGTTTAAAAAATTCCTTTTAGTAAAAAGTTTTGAGAAAATTGAAAAATATTTTCCAGGAAGTACCGTCAAACATTGATGTTAATAATGTTGAAAGCTTTAAATGGGTTCCACTCGTTTCAGCTGAAGTAGAAAGGCCATTAAGCCCCTTCAAGGCGCTTCTAAGAGACAACCAAAAGATTATTACCAGAAAATTTCAAAAAGCTCTTGGTAGTTCAATGCTACTATAATTAAATGTGCATTTACGTTCTTTTTTCTTGTGTTTTTTAACAAATGCCTTTTTTTGCCTTTTTAAGTCTTTTGTTTTGCCTTTTTTTACTTTTTTAGGTCCACAAAATCCTATCCCTGGTAATAAGTCTGTCGTTTGTCGTAACGTGTCGTGAATTTAGTTCGTTCTTGTATTATCAATTTGTGTTGTTTATTATAAATGTAACTATGTTTATTGTTAATGTATAAATAAAGTGAATTGATATTGAAATTTGTTGTTTATTTATTGTTTAATTGATCGAGTTCGTAACTCACGCTAGTGTAAACAATGGGTGCAATTACATATGTGCATAGTGCATATTGACGAGACAGAAAAACCTGCACTTTTACGTGAGGATATTCTAACATTTCTTTCGTGCTAGCAAAATAGCAAGGACAAATCGTACAGTTAAGAAGAGAGTGCAAGAAAAAGAAGAGTTATCAAAAAGTAAGGAATAGCGAAGACTTGCCTTTTGACTTTGAATGTGATTGAAGAGTTTTGTTGGAGACAATTTACCCGTCAAAAATAATTAGTGGAAACAGTGATTTAAATTAAAATATGATCCCCAACGAGCGCCGGTTTATTAACGTAAGCAGAATTGTGACAAATCATTAGTACCTGCTGTTGGTGATGCTGATGACTTACTTAATAAAGGTACCTCCGAATCTCTAGTTCGGAATCAATTCTATTTCGAAAAAAAAGTTTAAAACGAAATAAATAAATAAAATAACCTTCAGAATCCCTGGTATAAAGGTTAAGTTCGGTTAGGAAGGGTGTGTGATTGTTCGAGTAATCATTTCCACTTGGTGACCCGAACGTCTTTTGTGAATCCCTCATAGTTTGGGAGTAAATCCTCTTCTTACCAACTCGTAGTCGTAAGCCAGTCAAGAAAAATGTTTAAAAATTGCAGCTTCAAATTTTGCGATCCCAATTATTTGTTTTATCGAGTTAGGGCGAGAGTTCCAAAAGTCTTGAGGCATAAACAATGAAAAGTCGCGACGATTTCAATGAGTCGGATTTGGGGGTTATAAGATTGAGAGTTCTGTGTGATTGCACAAATTGGAGTTTCTCAGACAGATATTATGGTACTTTATTATGTATTATTTTGTGTAAAAGCATTGTATACCCAAGTACTTTTTTCTGATACACTGGTCCCTCACTTTGAGCGGGGGTTAGGGAAATGAAAAGTCTCGCGCAAAGCGAAGTATGAATTTCATGTAACTTAGGGTGTTGCGTTCCTGCAAAATGAAATGTAAGCCATTTCGCGCAAGAGTGAAACCGCGCAAAAAGAAGTCGCGCAAAGCGAGGGACCAGTGTAGCAAGAAATGTGATCATAGGGGTACAAGCAACGATTTGATGAATCTTAATTTAGTTTCAACAGGAATTAAATTGGAGAACAGCCAGAGTTTACGTTAACCACCGTAAATCCGCCCAACAATATGATTAATATGATTGCAAGCTGAAAGGGAGCCATTAAGTTTAAAACCAAGACTGGTGACTATATCCAAATATTTAACTCCAACATTGAACAGGAAAATGCGTGGAAATTGTGACATTCATATTGCTTTTTGGAGATAACTATCAATTAACATTTCTTAGGATTAAGAGTACGGTAATTTTTTTTCGACCACTTACATATTTGCAGAAAATGTATCAAGTTATGTTCCATTACTAACAAACTCAATGACAGATTAACCAAATATCCCTTTCCAAGTTATATAATTCTTAAACAAAGACGAGTGCAGATAAAGAGATACATATATTGTATATGTACATAGGTACATATGTATGTATGTATTTTCCTAGGAAATGATGGAGAGAAACACCGTCATAAGAACTTTTTAGGCAGGTCCTTGTAAGGTAATGGCCCCATACGTTGAATCAGTTTACGCCGTTTTTAACTGACAGCTGGATAAAATACACGCATTCTTATGGATGGTGACCCATAACCGAGAGATATTTGAACTTCGACGGATAAAAGTAGGTTTACTTTCTACTATTTTAGCTGTTGATCCATTGGCAGTTCGCACAGTCACGCTTGAACATATTGAGAGTAAGTACACTCATTGGGGGAGTAATTGATTGAATGTTAAGAAACTGTCATCGCTGTTGACAATTCGTTGACATTTTATGGGACGTAAATGTCAACCTTCAACAGAACCACGTCGACGAATTCTATGGGTCGGATCCTTAACTTGGAAGAAGAGACTCAATTGAGTCCAAGCACGTTCTAAAAATGTTGTAGAGAACCTAAGTATCTGGAAGGCTTAGGTTTCATCTCATCCCGTCATGGCATCCAGGGATCGCAATGATCCTACTTTGATGTCTAGTGTTTTACACCGCCAAAGCTATGTACATTACCCATTTCATCATAACATAACCTTATCTATTTACGAATTAAGACACACAGCATTTCTTTGAGTCATTTTATGAAATCTTTGAAATCTTCATGCTAATATGGCCAAATTATATTGACGGATTTTTTACAAGCTAAAGTTGTTTCAGAGTTAAGCTATGTATAATTCACTTTACCTTAAGCTGGTTCACTTGTTGGCAAATTCTGCAAAAAGAATGAAATATCTTCTATCCTTCTCATCTTTTTCTTTCTGTATTCCACCATCTACTTCTACTTCTACATCGATAGTCAGGCCGCGCTCAGAGCGCTAGAATCGTATATCGTTAAAACGGCAATTGTCGCTCTGCGCTCAAAACCCTAAACAGACTTAACAGGGTGCGTGCCAAACTGGTCACAATCAAATTTTAAAATTTTTCAGGGAACTCAAATGTTTAGATTTCGGTTTAGGTACCATCAATAGATGGTTCCAGGGGATCGCGATGGGCCCACTGTTTTGTGATGGCTCAGCCTCATAGCCCCGTACTAACCTAACCTAACACTCTGTGTTCCATTTTTTATTTTTTTTTATTTTTATAATCTACACACGCTAAAGGAGGTATGAATACCCTTATAATGTTTACACACAGCGCGAGCACATGAAGGACAAAAACGAGAGACAGACAGATCGATGTAGTGATAGGAAACTCAGATGTTAGGTTTCAACTAAGTCTATGGGTGGTGCCCAGGATAACTGTAGAGTTTTGTATTATTGAAATGCCATTGCATGTGATTCACAGAAGTTTTTTCCAGTTGTTTTCCTATTATTAGTTTTTTGCGATCAATTTCTTCAGCCATTCCACCATCCTACTGCCAGTTTTATGCCTTTGCAGTAGGTTTTGATATAAGCTTCTGAAACTGATCAATTTATTTTTTATACATCAGATCTGTGTCGTGGTGTGCTCAATACAAGCAACAACCACAAGCAGAGATTTGCCGGAGCAAAATATGTATCAACAGGCTCATCATTTAGTGCTGGTGTTAGTGGTTAGGCTACGCTACTTAACAACACTACCACAAGCAATAAATAAACAAAAAATAAGAAAAATACATATACATTATTAGTATTTATGTGCGAGGGACAACATTACGCAATACATTTTTTAGTGTAATCTTGTCAAGATTAAAGTCAAGAAAGTTTACATTTAAGTTATAGATTTTACTCATGCGGTTAGTAGGCTCATGCATCCCGTAATTTGTTCTATGATGAGGAATATGCAGTAGCTCTATACTACGCAGCTAATGCGATCCCCCACGAAAGGATAATAAGTCAGGTGCATCAATCAGACCTGAGATCAGTTGATGCATAAAAATGATATCATTATTGATATCATTCTTCGAGCCAAAGACTGCATTTGCAACAGTTTTATCCGATGCAAATATGGGGGGAGGTTAAAAGGATCGTCCCAGGGAAGACCTTTCAATGCGAATCGAACGAAGCGTCGCTGGACGGCTTCAATACGAGTATTGAGATTTTTCTGATAAGGTGTCCATACTTGCGAAGCATATTCGAGGTGGGGCGGACAAGACTGTTAAATAGTGAGAGAGTGACATAAGGATTTTTAAATTCTTTGCACCACCTTTTAACGAAACCTAACATTGAGTTTGATTTATTCACAATGTGGTTTATATGCTCTTTAAAATCAAGTTCAGGGCTAAAATAAACACCAATGTCCTTAAAACTATAAACCCGACAGAGATGGTGATTAGATATCGAGTAGTTAAATATAGTCGGTACCCGTTTTCTAGAGAATGTCATGGACTGACACTTGAGTGGGTTAAGGACTAAACCATTTTTACAGCACCAGGTACTGAAGTTATCAATATCTGACTGCAGTACTAATCTAATCTTCATATCGTCAGCAAATATAAGAATGTGGCTATATTTTATGATTGATGGAATATCATTAATAACAAGAATAAAAAAAAGTGGACCTAGCTGACTCCCTTGAGGGACACCGGATCTTGCTAACAAGGACTCTGAAAGAAAACCTCTAAATTTAACTTGATATGACCTTTGGTTGAGGTAAAAGCCAACCCACGAAACAAACAATGGGCGAAAACCTAACGCCTCGAGTTTGTAAAAGATTATGTCATGAGTGCCCACCTCTTTCGAATGTCTGACAAGCATCAAAGAGTATCATTTGTCACGATTGAGCTTCTCAACTCGCCGTTCGGAGTCGGCAAAAAACTGTAGGTCCCTTCCATTCGTGCAAAAATATAACACGCACACACAAATGGTTGCGAGAAGCAGGCCCAGGTTCACCTCGAGCTGTAGCGCCAACTAAGTAAGTAAGTAAGTATGTCATGAGAAAGCTGATCAAAAGCTTTGGGGAGAAATAAATGTTTCGGCAACATCTGGATTTGAACCGTGAACCTTCAGCGTGACAAGCGACAACGACGACGACTACAACTACGCCACGGCCACCCACAAAAGTCCATTGCTGAAAAGTCCTTAAGAAACTAAAACTTGACATAGCCAATATCAAACTAATAGAATGCCTTATCAGAACCATATTTATCTACTGTACAAAGTTGTTCTTGTAACCGTTGTCAATCGCGAATAGAAGACAGACACACTTTACCTCATTTTATTAGCATTACTATTTTCTCTCTACAAGAATATTTGAGAAAGTCTGTATCCAAGGCATTTCTTTTTTTTTGCTGTATGTCTAGCCAATTGAATCATCCACCCATTGTTGTCAAATTGCCCATAAGAACTAAAGCGAAGCATACCTGTCCGATGACAGATCCATGAGACAATAATTTAGTTTTGCAAATTAAAAATTTCCATTTTTTAAAATTAGAACCAACTCGAATCACAAAAATAGGAAATAATGCTTTTTTCATAAAATAGTTCTCGCAGTTCTCTTACGTCATCGATCATTTATCCATTTTTGTGTTTGCTCCTTGCCAAAAAAAAAAAAAAAAAAAAATACAAAAAATTAGCCATCAGTCCCGGACATAGCATTCGCTTATAATAACTAGAAAATTAGGACCGTTTCTCCCTGTTGCTCTTTCCCTATGGACACACATATGGACACATGGAGCAAACAGCATTCAGCACAGCAGCATCAGTCCAAGTTTTGTTCGCATTTTGCTTTCCTTGAGAACGACGCTACCGATGCGCGCTGTGTCTCTAGAATGAGCGAAAATCGTTTTTTGGCTATTTTTGGAATGGCTATTATTTTCGGACGCGCAGAGGAAAGTGGATATGCAGCGGATTGCTACACTTTTTCGTTCATCATATCTTTTTTTTTTCTCACTCGAGTATGGGTATAGAATTCTCATATCCACCTATAGATAGATATAACACGCGTGCTCCATATTTTCCTTAACTGAAATAATGACTATTTATAGATGAATTATTTGAGGAGTTGTATCGGTGTGTTATAATGTATGCATGCATGTAAAGCCGATTTAGTCACTCTATCTTCGTTGAAGAAACAAATACAATGGAAGTGCTTAACATCCTTAGAAGTATGAATATAAATAAATCACCAGGAGTTGATGGCGTTAGCATTATAGCAATAGACTTGAAATTGCATGCTCATAGTTAGGTTAGGTTAGGTTAGAACGGGGTTATGAAGCTGGGCTATCACAAAACACTAGGCACCATAGTGTACCCATCTATTCATGGTACATAAACCGAAATATTTACGTCTAAACATTTGATTTCCCTGCAAAATTTGATTGTGACCAGTTTGGCTCGCCTCCAAAGTATCAAAAAAGTAACTCTCTAAAACTTTTTTGCGCGAACGAACAATGGCATGACATTCACAAAGGATATGTACGAATAAGAAATAAAAGGTGTCCTCATCCATACACCCACAGATAGTCAAGCAGTATTATTTGAACGATGCTCTAGATAACTCATTTCTTTATTTGGATGTCGACCTTCTAGAGCAATCTTTAACTCCATCAACATCCATTCCACCACCAGACGCAACAGGGGGGTTTTGTCAATTGTGAGTACAGCACCATCAATTTCACCGTTATCTACAAATGTGATAGAAGCCACAACAAACGAAACAACGCCAACCATAATAAATGTTCGTAAACGTGGTTGGAAAACACAGAAAGATACTCGACTCCTGACAATGGGAACAGATAGTTCGCCACCTTCAAAATTTCAGAGGTCAAGCAAACCAGGAACCGCAGAAAAACTTTGAGGAATCGGAAACAGAAGAACAAACTCTGTCTATACGAAAAAGAAAAATAACTATGGTAACACCGGAGCTTGTTTGGACCAATGACGATGATGGAGCCATGATACCGTGCTTTCCCGAAGTCAATTACACCGATTGCCAAAAACTTGAGCCATATCAACAATTCGAAAAATTTGTTGACGAAGAGATACTTAATTTGTATGAGGAAGCAGCTCCTTGGAACATAAGTATGCTGTGTTCCGAGAAGCTGCTAACCCAAACATCACTTCGAACGAAATGTGCGTGTATATTGGCACATTGATAGTCACTGGTTATAATACTCATCATAGCATAAAATACTTTTGGGCTGAAGTTGATGATATGATGGTTGGAATGGTTGTACAAGCAATGAAATTCGAATGACAGATTCGAAAAAATCAATCGTTATTTGCATTTTATTGACAATATTTTGCAAGACCAAGACAGATAAAATTTGGAAAACCCGTCCGATAACTGATGGGCTGAAAAAAAATATCCTCAAAATTTCCACCCGGAACGACATCTTAGTTACGATGAATCTATGGTGGAGTATTGTGGCAGACACGGCTGCAAACAATTCATCAGGGCTCAGTGGGAAACCACTACGCTTCGGCTATTAAATATGGTCGCTTAATACACCTGACGGATACCTCATAAACTTCTAGATGTACCAAGGTAACAACCGAAGGCTAAACGCGGATTATCCTGCAAAATACGGTAAGAACGCAACACCATTGTTTTGTATGCTCGACGAGTTCAACGATGTTATAAAGCCTTTGCCGTTTTGTTTTTTTTTCGATAATTTGTTTACGTCAGTGACTGTCTTACTTGGACAACCTCACAAGAGCGTGGTGAGTCACAATTTGTGAGGTTTTCGTATTCTAATCAAAACCTCACAAGTTGTGAGCATCACAAGAACTGTCAAAATTGTGATGTCCGAATGAGCAGCTTACAAGCCGATCACAAGAGAAAAATAAAGAATTACATATATTGTTAAATTTGAAATACAAATGGAGGAAGAAGTTATGATTCTGCTGCTTGTGAGTGAAATAAACAAAAAAGAGGGGAAAAAAATGTATTTATTTCTTGTTGGACAGTACACAAATGTAGTTAATATTTCAATTTCTTTTAGATTACAGCGTAGAACATGAAAATGGGCTAGTTCATTCCATTGTGAGTGTTGCATCTACACTTTTTTGGAAAAAAATGTTACAAAAGTGTCCAGATTTTCCCGAAAAGAGCATAAAGCTATTGAATTTCTACGATGCTATGCTATTGCACGGTATAATGCAAACATGGGTGGCACTGACCGTATGGACGAAAATTTAAACAGCTACCGAATAGGTGCTAGAGGGAAGAAATGGCGGTCGTCCATTTTTACTTGGCTGATAGATGTTTCAATACAAATCGCTTGGTTACTTCACAAAAAAGCTGGCTCAAATTTACCCCAACTTCAATTCAGGCGTTCGATAGCACGGTTTTTTGGACTCTTAGGTTAGGTTAGGTTAGGTAGCAGTGGCTGCCAGTAACAAGTACCAGCACACTTAGGCCTATAGAGGCCCATTGTGATACCAAGGATCTTGGGGATAATCACCCCGCTACTCAAGTGAACCATTTGGAACTTTGTATAAAGCGAAGAAGGCTTCCTGCGTCTTTTTGTGTAAGATCACTTAGATCATCGAAGAAGTATTCTCCAAGGTGAAGTTTCCTACTACGCGAAAGAGCTGGACACGAGCAGAGGAGATGTGTTGGACTTTCCTCCTCCTCTTCGTCTCTACAGCTTCTGCAGAAGTCATTCGAAATGACGCCAAGTCTAGTAGCGTGTCTGCCTATAAGGCAGTGTCCTGTGATGACACCGATAATCGTGCTAATATGCAGTCTTTTTAGTGACAAAAGGTATCTAGAGCGGTTAAGATCTAATCTAGGCCAGATTTGCTTTGTAGCAAGACAGGTGGTTCCACCTTCCCATCTGGCGTTGGTTTTATTGACTGTGTCAAGTTTGAGTGCTAGCTTGTAAGTAGCGAGTGGCATACCTATATATTTCTTATCGGGTAGAATAGGTATTGTTGTTCCTATTTTAGCGAGCTCGTCAGCTTTGCAATTCCCTGGAATGTCTCTGTGCCCCGGCACCCAGCAAAGGTGAATGTTAAACTGCTTAGCCATCTCTATGAGAGATGAACGGCAGTTGGAGGTGGTCTTAGAAGTGGATGAGACTGATTCCAGAGATTTCAACGCCGCCTGACTATCCGAGAAAATGCTAATATCGTTAGTGGATATTACATTCCTCTTGATCCAGGACAGTGCTTCCGAAATCGCCATGATCTCCGCTTGAAACACGCTACAGTGATCAAGGCGAAAGGAGAGATTTAGTTTTAATCTATCTGAGAAAATACCTCCTCCTACACCATCATTGGTTTTAGAGCCATCAGTATAGAAGTGTATCGACTTGTCTGTTACAGCACCTAGGTCATCCCAGAAGGACCTATCTGGGATAGTGACTTTAAAGTTTTTGTCAAAATTGGGCTTGGGTACAGTGTAGTCTATGTTTTCGGGAAGGGTAAGATTGTCTAGTATTATGGAGTGGCCAGTGTAGTTACTTGACCACTGTGAGATTGTTTTGAGTCTTATGGCAGAACTGGTTGCCATTTGCTTACCAATTAAGTCTAGGGGTGGGAGATATAGAAGGATGTCTAATGCTGCGGAGGGTGTTGATCTTAATGCTCCACTAATGCACAGACACGCTAATCTTTGTACTTTCCCCAAGCTGTCGCGATGTATAGCTTTATCTAGGGCGGTCCACCAGACCGCTACGCCATACATCAGAATCGGTCTGATGATAGATACATAGAGCCAGTGGGCGATGCGGGGTTGAAGACCCCATTTGCTGCCGATGGCTTTCTTGCAGGAGTAGAGTGCTATGGTAGCTTTCTTTACTCTTTCTTGGATATTGAGTTTCCAACTAAGCTTACTATCCAAGACGAGACCTAGGTACTTTGCTTTGTCGGTGAAAACTAACTTGGTACCATATAAAGAAGGGGGGTCTATCTGAGGGATTTTGTATTTCCTAGTAAAAAGAACCAACTCCGTTTTCTGAGGGTTAGCCCCCAGTCCACATTTGTCGGTCCATTTCGAGAGCTTATTTAGTGCATTTTGCATGAGTTCATTGATCGTGTGAAGATGCTTGCCGGAAATAGCTATAGCGACGTCATCAGCATATGCGATTACTTTGCATCCCACGCCTTCTAGGAGTAGCAAGAGTTCATTTACTACCAGGTTCCAAAGAAGGGGGGATAGGACACCACCTTGGGGGGTGCCTCTGCTGACAAATCTCCTGGAAGAGGACTCGCCCAGCTTGGTGTTGATAATTCGACTAGTAAGTAGTAAATTAATCAATTTGCGAAGCGAGTGCTCGACCTTGAGTTTTGAAAGGGCATCTACTATAGCCTCCGATTTAATATTATTAAAGGCACCTTCTATGTCTAGGAAGACAACCATTGTGTATTCTTTGCAGTAAATCGTCTTCTCAATGGTGCGTACCAGGGAGTGCAGTGCAGTTTCCACTGATTTACCCTTACAGTAAGCATGTTGGGATTCTGATAGCAGTCTTGCTTCGATGCTGCTCCGAAGGTGGGTATCGATCAGTCTTTCTAAGGTTTTTAAGAAGAATGATGATAGGCTAATAGGTCTGAGATCTTTTGGACTAGCGTGAGAGCTCTTTCCCGCTTTGGGAATGAAGATTACTTTAACTTCCAACCATAATTTGGGGATGTAAATATTGTTTATACAAAATGTAAGTATAGTTTTCAGCCAAGGCAGAATAATGTCAGTTGCCGACTGGAATTCAGCAGGTATTATGCCGTCAGGTCCCGCAGATTTGTATGGTTGGAAGCTGCGTAGTGCCCAAAGCAGTTTGTCCTTTGTGACCAGACAATTTGTGCTAGTTTGTGTAAGTTGAGTAGGTTGTGTACTGTTAGACGAACTACTAAGTGGAGAAGAGAAGCTACCAGGAAAGTGTGTATCCAGTAGTAGGTCTATTGTTTCTTCGCTTGAAGAGGTCCAAGAGCCATCTGGTTTCATCAGATAGCCAGGAGTACTTGGATTGGTGGAGAGTATTTTTTCGTAGCCTTGAGGCTTCCGAGAAGTTCTCAATGTTGTCGCAGAAAAGTCTCCAGGATTTCCGTTTGGCTTTCCTAAGAGTACTTTTGAATATTGCGAGGGCCTCCTTATAAGAGGTCCAGTCTAGGGCACTTTTTGTGAGTTTGGCCCTATTGAATAGCAGTCTGCAGTGTTTTCTTGTGCTGCTAATATCGGAGTTCCACCATGGAGGTTTCGGTTTCCCCTTTGGTCTTATTGTAGGGCACGCCACATCTAATGCTTTATTGCAGGCGGAAGTGAGTTTTCCTACCATGCAGTTAAGCTCTTGTGTGCTGCTCGGGACCGGGGGTATTGAAGAAGGGATTAACCCCTGTAGTGTTCCCCTGTATTTAGCCCAGTCGGTCTTTCGGTAGTTCCGAAACTCTGGTTTGGCTGGGGGATGGTCGTCTAACGAGAATTGGATGTATCGGTGATCTGAGAACGAGTGTTCAGCCGAAACTTTCCAGTTGTTGATCGATTGGGAGATATTATCAGATACAAGTGTAATATCTAGAACTTCCTGTCTATTGCAGGTTATAAAAGTTGGTGTGCAACCTTTGTTGCAGTAGGTGAGGTTTGTATTAAGAAAAAAGTCAAAAAGTAACTCACCTCTGTTGTTGGTGTCGGAGCTGCCCCAAATAGAGTGATGCGCGTTAGCGTCACTACCCAGGATTAGTCCATCCTTGCGCCTCTCTGCATCCGCGATCGCCTCCCTCAGATTGTTCGGAGGTAGAGGGCCTATTTCGTCATGGGCGAGATAGGCCGAGACCAGCCAGATTTTGCCCTTGCCAGTCTCCAGTTTTACCACTACTGTATTTCGATCGCTGTAATTAGAGAGTAGGAATATATTAAGATTACTCTTTGCGAGAGTGCAGGCTCTTGGTTTACCTTCATTCCTCTTGTGGTAAAGAGTATAATTAGGAGTCCTGAGTCCAAGTATCGAGTTACCATTAACTCAAGGTTCCTGGATCAGGACGACATCTTCTCCTAGTTGTTGGAGTCGGAGAAGAAGTGAAGCGGATGCCGCTTTAGAGTGGTGGAGGTTAATCTGAACTAATCGCAGCATTGGAGCTACAATCAGGCGGATTTACCTCCACTACTGTAGAGTTTGCCTCTGGGTCTGAGTCCGAAGCTAGAAGCTCGTCCTCACTCAAGCATATGATGGGCTCAATCTCCATATCCGAGAGCGGTTCTTCCAGGGATGGGGGGTGGGATTGGGATGGTGGTGGTGGTAGTGGTGAGGGTACCGTCTTCGAGTCATTTGTCATTGCACCGGATGACATCTGCGAGCATGACGGTAGCTCCGAAGTGGTTGCGAGGTCCTTGGGTGAGGGGTTTGACTCCGCTATTGCCTCGTCTTTTTTGTACACCTTAAGGGTGATAGAGTCAAACCCGTAGCTTATTACGCCGTTGGTTTTGGCGAGAGGAGCCAGGGATTCCTGATTGATAACAATACAGGCACTCCTAAAGAGACCCCTGGCTTCGTCTAACCTGCCGATCTTCCAATTGTGCGTCGGAAGTTGTGGGTTGCAGAGTTTAATAACGCTAAGCACATCTGCGGCGAGAGGGGGTTCGGTTGGGATCCAGGCCCGGGTTCTTGGTCTGCTCGGGATAACCTCCTTTGCTACGACCTCCAACCTAGCACCTGGCCATATCTCACCCAATTGGCTTATTGCCAGCTTATAAAGCTGCGCCGATCTATCGTCAGCGCAGGCGACCAACTTCACATGGCCTTGATGCCATCCGTTGTCGCGACATATGGGGGGAGGACCTGGGTGATCCTTGAAGATTCTAAGGAATCCACTGTGCAGCCGGCTGTTGACCAGCAGCCACCTATCAGGGGAGATCCTACCGTCTGGATCGCTGCGGTCGATGACTGCAACCACCAAGTGATCCTTAAGAACCTCGCTGAAAGGCCTTGATGTGATGCTGGACGGCTTAGGTGTGGTGTTGTTCACTTTAGTTCTTTTTGAGTCCGGATGGGTCTCGTCCAGCGACCTTTGTCTTTTTGACGTGGAGTCTGAAGACGCAGCGGGTGACCTCTTGGTGATTTTCATCGCCCAATCAAGAGAGGCCCTTTGCTGTGCTGATCTGGCCTCTTCTGGAATTTTGCCAATTCTTTCCAGTACATTGGCAGCAGTCTTACGGTCCCTATAAGCCTGCTTGGAGGGGGCGATATACCGTTTCCGGCGTACCATCCCCGAAGCGTCCGAAGCGGACGACCGTGGGTGATTGGAGGATGCGTTGGGAGACGGGCCAGAAGCTTTCGGTCTTCCCAGCGCATCCAAATGGGTATTTAGAAGTGGATGCGCGCCTTTGCCAGCAATGCTAGAATCCAGCTTGGGTAGCAGATTCTTTGCTGCTGCTTGGCATCGAGCAACCTCAGCAGAAGACCCTGAGGTCTTGCTGCCGGCCGGGATTGAAGAGGACCCGGTCTTGGAATTGTTGTTTTTGTTGTTATTGTTGTTTGTGTTCATTATAGTTCCCACGAGTAGCGGAGAAAGAAGGTCCACCTGCACAGAGATCCGCAGTATGCAGGTAAGGCTGGCTAATCCGGATGTCGCCAGGTTTCCGGATACTCCGTGCAAGACTGAGCTATTTAAAGGGCCCCCAGCCTGGTCGATTCTCGGCACGGGTCGTATGACACCTTAATCCGGCCCGGGATTGGGAGCGAAGGGATAGAGGATGGGAATGGTGTGACGGGGTCGACTATCCTTTGGTTGAGATCTCCTCTAGGGTTGGTGACCCGAGAGTCTTTGACCTTTTAGGCCCCTACACCACGACGAGGTAGATAGTCAGGTAGGGGTTTTTGGACTCTTGGTGAACCGAAACCTCCTGGTGGCTTTCGTAGGCCTAAAATAACCGAATATGCTAATGCTCGCTACGATCGAGTGGACCTTTTGATTACAAAGATCCACAATGAAAAATGACGATGATGTGCAGGTGCGTGATGCAAATCACATTGTACTACAATGTGTTCTAAGTGCGATGTAGGCCTCTGTGAATCTTGCTTCCAGAAATATCATAACATCTTCATATCATAATGTATATTATTTCTGTGGTATAGGTACCATTTGCGGCTCTCATACTTAACCAATCTTAACAAATAAGGTGACAAAAGAAAGAGAATTTCCTGGAACATTGACGAATTGCACTTTCAATTTTTAAATTTTAACAAATTAAAAAATAAATATTTTACCCAAAATGAACTCCCAAAAACTTCCCGTATGATTTCGTGGGATTTCCATCAGTTGACAGATGGAAATCATATGGGAAGTGCTTGATGTTTTAAGAGTTAATTCCTTTTGGTTGATATATTTGCTATATAGAATTCATATGAGAAATATTTGTTCACAGATGGAAATTATATTTTGATTGGGAAGTTTGGATTTTGGCGGATGGATTTTCTGTTGCGAGAGTTCTCCCACGGACACACTAGTATCTTTAAATTTGTGAAATATATAAAAATAATACTGAAATAAAATACGTACATATATAGTGTTAGTATTTATACAATGTTTGTGGTATCAGGGGCCGAATTACCGCACTCGTTAACGAGTGACGATAAGGGATTACCGTTCACATTATCGAGTATCATTTTACGTATCATTTAGGTTAGGTTAGGTTGAGCGGCTATCCACCGTAATCGGTAGGATTCATTTAGACCAAAGCAGGCCCATTGTGTTGTCACGTGAGCCGTCTCTTATCGAAACTCCTGGAACCATTTTGAGAGTTGGATGAATTTCCGTATTTTGTTGATAGCCGTTGAGGAAATATCTTGAAAGTCTATAAAGAAGTATTCTCCCAGAATCTGTTTTCTCAAGGAGGAGGGAGCTGGGCAACTGCATAGTAGGTGATAGGGGGATTCCTCCTCCTCCTCATCGATGCAGCTGTGGCAGAAGTCATTGGCGAGGATATCTAACCTGTTGGCATGTCTGCCTATTGCGCAATGATCTGTCAATACGCCAACTATTATACCGATATGTGCTCTGCTAATTTTTAATAGGCTGCAAGTTTTACCTTGATTTAGCTGTGGCCAAGTCTGTCTGGCACAGCTACATGTGTCAAGATTACGCCATCTTTCATTAACCCAGCACAGCGTGAGCAAGCTTCTGCTCGATATCTCGTTTAGAGATGCGCGGCAGTGCCTAACCAATTTTGATCTTATAATTGGTGATTCCGATTCGCGTGCTCACTCAGCGGCTTTACGAATAGCCATCACCTCCGCTTGAAAGACACTACAGTGATCTGGAAGCCTCAAGGATAAGTTCAGGTTGAGCTGGCCCGAAAAGACACCTGCTCCTTTACCATCACCTGTCCCATTCCTGTCGGTTGGGAATATTAGTCCCATATTTTATGTTCAAATCTAGGAGCGGAGTCATGTAGTCCGTAATTCCTGCATTTTAAATTATTGATTGAGAGTAATCTGGCGTGGCCTAAGTTAGAAGATACCCAGTGCGAGGTTTCTTTAACTGCCGGTTTTGTTGCCATGTCTCTACCATAAATGTCCAACGGCAACATGTTTAACATTGTTTCAAGAGCAGCGGTGGGGGTGGTTCGCATGTCTCCTGTAACGCAGATGCAGGCCGTTCTCTGGATTTTATTTAATATATTTACATAGCTGATGTTGTCTAGTGCACCAGACTACAATTCCATACATTAGTATGGGTCTGACCACCGCAGTATAAAGCCAGTGCATGATCTGAGAACGAATTCCCCATTTACAGCCTAAGGCTTTCTTGCATGAATAAAAAGCGGAATTTTTTACACGTTCGAGTGTGTTCAATTTCCAGCTCAGTTTTCTACCTAGAATCAAACCAAGATATTTGGCGTGATCTAAGAAACTGAGCTGAGTACCATTTAATTTCTGGGGGTGACTTGGGGGATGCTGTGCTTCTTAGTGAATATCACAAGCTCCGTTTTCGTTGGGTTAGTTCCCAGACCGCTTTTGCTGGCGTATCATTTACTCGATCATTCGATAACGAGTCCTACTCACTCACTTGTTATCGAATGCGGTAATTTGGCCCCAGGACTAACAGACATATGTGACGGCCAAGTGTGTCCAAACCTTATTTAAAAAACAAACCGATTTAAGTTTCCACACACCATACAAGCCAGGCCTGAAAATTTCAGGCTTGTATCGAACATTTTGGACTCTCGTCATTAATGGGTTAACTTGTATTCTTGAAACTAAGCTCACTTTTCAAACTTAATCTGAAAATAAATCTTCTGCAGATAAGCCCTTTAGGCTTCGCATAAAAACTTATAAACTGGAGAGGGCTGCCGGTAGACGGTTTCAGTGACTATCAAAATCTAAATTAGTTCAAAGTCCAGCAATGCAAAATCGCATAAATCATGATCAAAAATCGAGGTTACATACCCACATATGTTTGTACTCTTATATACCAACGGTTAACACCGAAAATGGCGATTGGAATGAGACAATGGTATAGTAACAACTACACATACCTCATCCTCATAACGAGATACCCGGCAGCAATTACCGAATGATCCCATTTCGAGTACGTTTCACGTGTGTCACAATATTTAAACGTCAGCAAAACCAGTATATGCACGTATACAGCTTCTTTCCCTTTGGCAAACAAAAAGTCACTAAGTGCTTCCATCCAACCAGCAGCAGCGCGGCGCAGTCTAGATCGCATGAGGAGCAGCAGCAAAAGCAAAAGAAATATCCTTAATTTTTCACATTGCATTGCATTCTCTCGGCGGAGAGTGGAATTCCAGGAGTTTTTCGTTTTTCTCAAAACCTAATTAAAGCATTTTCAGCAGGGAATCCATTAGGGCAGACAGTATTATTGTTTATAGCCGTGTCCTGGCCATGATGCGAATTAATAATGAGTACTCGTATCTTCTCCTGAGGTTGTATATGTATAGTAAAACTTGAATTCTTCACAAAGGGTTATCCCAACGCAACGTTGCGTTGCTGCACTGCAAAACCAAAATTGTCGTACGTATACACGTAGGAAAACGCTGGGAAAACATCCCAGCACGAGTCATATAAATAATGCAGATCATCATCATCATCATCGCGGACACACAAACATGCTCCTTTTTCTAACCGGAGTAGTAGGTGGTGTGCTGTGTCCACAGATAGAATTCGAATCACTGGTATTGTTCGCGCTGACAGTTGCGGATCCCGGCATCGATCATGCCGGAGAGCACTCTTAAATAGTTAGTAATCAGAAATTACGGAGCCTTATCCTTGCTGGTACTGTGTGTCTGTTGCGGATACGCACTGGCTGGCGGAGTTGAAAGTTGTCCACATAAACGCGATGGGGGAACGAAGAGGAGCAGCGGCAGCGGCAGCAGCAAAAAACTGCGTATACGCGTACAACTTTAGAATTTGTCTTTTTGCGCACTCGCCTCTGCATTCGGTTAATTTAATTCGAGATTTTTGTTTGAGCTGCCCTGGGATTGCATCGGAATTGGAATCTGTGATTGCTTCTGACGTTCGCCAGCACTGATGGCTGGCCGAGACAAGCGACGAGCGACGACGCTGACGACGAGGATAACTTTTTCCGAATTAGAGGAGGCTGATTCCAGCCCCAAGGCGGTTTTACAGGTTTGCCAATGATGATGATGGGATGGGATGGGATTCCTGTCTGAAAATATTATGTGCGATATGAGGTTTTTGTATAGGTACATGCGAGTAAACGCTTCCTTGAATAATTTGATGTAATAAATTTCATTAGAAGAAATTGCGACGCGGGATGTGAATATGTTATTTGTGGAGTTGTTAAAAATTACGGATCCCAGCATCAGGCTCAGTCTTGGGTAATTGAATAATGTACGTAGAATCGTTTTGTATAATGTCTTAATTCTGATGAAATATAAGTACAAATAGAACTTAGTTACCTGTGTTTATTTGGAAAACCTTTATGAGGTGTGATTAGCATTTATTTTAAATGTCTAGGGAGTAGTTTATGTAGAGAACTATTTCCATTTGAAAGGGCAAATATTTTAAAGTTTATATCTGGATTCAATCAACAGTCATAGTGGCCCACACTCTGCAAGACATTTTAAGGGTATTCTTAACCCCTTTAGCGCACTTGAATTATAAAAAAAAAAAAAAACCCAAAAAAACTTACTGCACAAATTTGGCAGCACTGTTTTTTTTTCACCGTGAAATGACAGTGTAAACAATATGCATGTTTTTTCATCTTCTATATAGGCTTAAATAAAAATGAGAAAACAAAAACGATCGTCGGTGATTTGGAAGGACTATGATCAGCCTTGGATTTACCCTTAGGCCAACTAGGGCCAGGACTAGGGTATCACGACAGATGGGGCACCATAAAAGCCGCAAATAAAACGAAACAATTGGAACTTGTGATGAAGCGAGTAAAACACTAGCTTTTGTTTAAATATATGTATACTAACAGTTTATTAGATTAAGTGACTTATGATTGATAGGGTGATAACCAGAGAACGGTTAATGAACGACTAACTAGAGAGAGATTTTTAGAGTGTCGGAGTGATTAGCATACACTATACATCTGACGATCATGACGATTTTCCCAATATCTATAAATACTCTTCATCATTTCAAGATTCATCAAATTCTACTAAATTTTCAAATACAGATAAATGTCATACGCATTCATGATATGGACATTACTACATAATCTACTCTTCCTTCCTTGGAGTTTACGTTGTTTCTCTTTCGGTTTGTCTTTCAGTCTTTGTGAGCCCCGCCACCTTAAAATAATGTGTATTTGTCTAACACTATGTTATGTATGAAGAACTGATAGAAATAGTCGCCAAAAGAGTTTGCAAAGAAATCAATCAGCAAATCATTACTTCTGGATATTTTAGCTTGTCTGTAGATGCTACGTTATATGTAGGGCAATTGAGTACTGTCACATGTACATAGATCAATTGAGTAGTGTTATACTAGGCTTGCCATATTTTTGAACCGACTAACCGGGACACGCCACCTAAAAAAAAGGTTTTTAAAGTTTTTGATCAGCACTATACTGAAGAATAACAAGCACGTAGACCTGTAGGCCCATTGTACTTTCGTGAAGCGCCACCCCATTCGCCGAGTTAGCGATTTGCTGCTGAGCTTTACATAGATCCAAATCTGCCCGTTGCTTTCTTAAAGCGAAGCAATACGGCAAGATTGAGCTCCAGTAGATCAACGTCCCGTAGGACGTAGCTGCCTAGAGTGGCCTTTCTAATCCGGGCAAAGGCCGGACACTCGCCAGCGAAGTGTTCAGCTGTTTTGTCATCTTCCAGGCACATCTCGCAAAGGCCCGAGCTTCTGATTTCAATTTCAAGTTTTTCACAGTGCCCACCGCTTTCGAATGTCTGACAAGCATCAAAGAGTATTATTTGTCACGATTGAGCTTCTCAACTCGCCGTTCGGAGTCGGCAAAAAACTGTAGGTCCCTTCCATTCGTGCAAAAATATAACACGCACACACAAATGGTTGCGAGAAGCAGGCCCAGGTTCACCTCGAGCTGTAGCGCCAACTAAGTAAGTAAGTAAGAGCTAGACGCGCACGGCCTCAAACCGGGACTGTCCAAGTCAAACCGGGACGTATGGCAAGCCTATGTTATACGGTATGTTAAAAATGGTCAACCTATGTACTTGTACATACTGAACGGTTTTTAACGTTTTAAGAGATGAATTCCCACACTGGAGACAATATAGCCAATCAAGCACTAAGGTACATATCTGAGTAAAAATTACATACCGATTTTGAAATTTGCGACAGTGCTCCAAATTTGTCTGGTCAGTATAGAGATGCAACAAAAAATTCTTCTGAAAAATCCAGTCGCAGTTTATGTACCTTGCGCATCACAATCTTCAACATTTTTGCATCCACTATTACACCACGTTTCCATCGAGCTGAAGCTTCGAGGTTTCGATGAATTTTTACCGTGAAAGTTCATCGACACCTCGAGGTTCCAGCTCGGTAGGAAATTCCTAGCCAGTTGCTTTTGGCTGGGGATAAAATCGAGGCATTCAAGAGTTCTAGCCAGCTGGTTGTTGCATTTGTTTTACGTGTGAAATTTGACTTTGCTAGCAACTACTGGCTAGCTACGTTTCAAAAAAAAAAAAACACGGCTGATCTTACTGACCTAGCGCACAAAGACGTTGGTAGCCTATCTTTATACAAAGCTGCAAGTGGTTCTCATGAGTGGCGGGGATGCACATCCCCAAGATTTTCGGTATCACAATGGGCCTTCATAGGTCTGAATGTGCTGGTAATCGTTACTGGCAGCCACTGCCACCTAACTTTACCTTGTGATAGTTGAAGTTATTAGACTTTTCTTCAAATCTTCTTCCTATTGCTTTGACTGTGACTAATCTGGTGAAAATAAATTCCATGAAATCAATCCAGGGACTAACAAATATGCAACGTTAGACAATTAACTGGAACTGGACTGATGGAAACGGTCAACATTTTTTAGTGGCTTATAGTTCCACCGAATGGTAATTGCAAGACATTATCAAACTAGTTAAATGGTTGCTAGGAATTCGCTGCCTACCTTTATTGACACAAACTTATGGCAAAGGCGGTTATTTATGCAAAAAAAAGTGATGCCAATACTATGGCCAGCCGTAACACCAAGAAGAGAATTGCTAATTGCGATATCTCGTTATGATGTTTCAGCATACTTGAAGTCTACCATATGTCCTGTCCGTGAAAATGTTAATTATTTTGTCCTTTAAAGTATTCGAACATGAGCTAAGAATTTGTTCGCATTTTTCTTCTACATAGTATTGGAATACTAATTCGCAGGATATTCTTCAGAGCAACTAAACGACGTGCATTCTGGCTGTCTCTAGATATAGTAGAAACTAAAAGGCTCTTATTATTATTATTATTATTATTGAAGGGTGAAATGCACCGTGACCTTATGATCTATTGTATCCCCTACAAGCTACAAGTCATTATTCCTATTGGAATCGGTTAGTGAGAGCTTAGCTCACACCTAGCCCAGGTAAGAATTCCATAGGTCACAGCACCTCATCCAGACGAATTTCCATGAGGAATTACAGCAGGAGATTGGGTGCTATGAGTGGTAGATCCTCTGCTGTACTTGAGTCTTTTCTGGATTAAAGCCCCAAAATCCACCAATATGTGCTCTGGAGTTTCACTGGCATCTGGCATCATTGCAAAATCTGCATGAGTCTTCATCTGATCTGACCTAGCTTCCTGAGATATCCCTTAAGTTTACAGTGCCCTATAAGGAATGCAGTCAGGATGCGGAGTTTGTTTTTGTCACGGATGATGCAAGCTTTGAATCTCTCCAAGTGATTACTTAAAAGTTTCTTCGCCTGTCTTAGACCCTGAGTTTTTGTCCAGGACTAAGTCTAGGTCTCAAACACAAGAACTGCTACAAAGAAAACGCGAATAGACATCGCTAGAGTAGTGGCAGTTAGTACAGGGCACTGGCCAATAGTGGAACCATGCAGCCAAACTAGCGTTCCCTCAGAACAATTTCTGCCGTAGCTGCAAAGATGAGAAGGAAAAAGAGTCGCTTGTTCACTTTCTGTATAAATGTCCAAAACTTTTCTTCGACGACCTTTAAAAGATATTTAGGAAAAGGATTGGTAAGCTAATCCTCTTCCTCAGCTCCACAGGGTGGATATAAATATCTAAATGGGTCACCTGAGGTTGTGTTATCAAAACAGCGCGGCGCGCTATTTGGGTTTCTTCCATCGAAACCACCACTTCTATCTATCTTCCTAAGTTCTGTTTGTCTTGTCCAGTGATCGGACCTCCTTTTTTATGGCGTGTTCCCCTATGCCGCACAAGGATTCAGGACCAACAAAAGATGTGACAGCCCCTTTCCTGTCAAGTATGTCCTCCTCTTCATTACCTTCTATCCCCAGGTCTCCTGGTACCCAGTAGATGGTGACGTTGTTTCATTCGCCCAGTCTATCTAGGCATTCCCAGACAATTCTAGATTCGACGATATGAGCCTCGATTGCTTTGATAGCTGCTTGGCTATCTGACATTATTGATATGTCGCATCTGCTGTAGCGTTGAGTTGGGCACATCTGTCTGTAGCACAGATTTTAGCTTGAAAAATGCTGGTGTTACTGCCCATATGATTTCGAATGGTTTGGTTCCGGGTCCAAACCTTCCTCACTTCTTGAACCATCCGTGTACCATGTAATGGTATCGTAGGCCATTCGAAGATGCTTCTATGATACCCACAACTCGCCACCTACATACCTCTAATCCTTACAAAGCCAAAGCTCGCCTCCATCGGTCAATAAACTTTGGAATTCTTTCGCGCAGATATTTATTTTTTTCCCTTTTAATCAAATTGATCGATTGAGGTATGAAAATAAAACAACGAAATCGAAAAACATACTCGTAACAACAAAAACAACAAATTTATTTTATTACGTCCTTCTTAGCGATGGAAGAAGTTTGGGGATGTTGCCTGCGTACGCATGAGTATCCACCTATACACCACATTTTGTTCAGCTATCAAAGATGAGATGGTCGAGAGTGCGCAAATGTCGTTGATTGTTAGTTAACCTGAGGTAGATCTGAGAAGATCTGCACAGATTCGTAAGGGCAATCAATGTTTCAAGAGACAATGACGAAGACAATGTCATCCTATACCCTACAGTCGCATAGCAGAGTCAGAAACAGCGACGAGCGACGACAACGACGATGATGATGACGACGACAACGAACGACGTTATGAGGAAGGGAACTCCACTGATTTCTTTTTGTCATCTCGGGACTACTATACTTCTGATGACGATAATGGTTTTGCCTCCTCGACCCTTCCATAGCGTCGCGTCAGAGCAAAGAAAGTCAGCTTGAACTTTCCAAAAACACACACAGGATCCGTCCCCGTCCACGGCACCACGGCTATGAGTTTGAGTATATGAGTGCATTATCTCTCGCTATATAAGAATAAGTTACTAAAATTCCTGTCCTGTTCGTTTTTCCCCCACTGATGGCAGGCAAGCTCATGAATAACACATTAGCTGCGCGAAGCATCCAGAGACGGCATCCAGAGGAACGTTAAGACGCACTCTGCGTGATAGTTTATACGTTCGGATGTGCTGCGTCGATCGTTATGGACCGATGGATGGTTTGGTTCTTCATCGTCGTCGTTGCAGTGATGAGATGATGACGAAGATCAGCCAAGCAGGCAGACAGCCCAGAGGTAATGATTCAGACAGAATCAAAAAGACTATATCAACCAACTAACCTGATGATCGGATCCGTTGTTGGGGAATCTGTCAGCCTGGGCAATTCCATTCTTTTTGGTTACTTTTTTTCTCTCAATTCGTCCATTCGTCCATTCGTCCGTAGTTATGTGGTTATCTGCAATTGCAAAATTAAAAACCAAAAATAAATAATAAAAAGACAAACAACAACACAGTTTCATAGCACACCTTATCAGGCGGAGAGTGCCCATTATCATTCCACCTGCGGTCAGCTATCAACATTTCCTTCCAGCTGACACCATTTACTAGTGTGCTGGAACACATACGAGTATCAACGACGACGACCAAAAACGGAAGCAAGACCGGACGAATGGTGTAAACAATAGAAATCACTGCAATGCTGTCATACGCGTCAAACAGTCAACCGTTATCCAGTCGTCGTCGTTTGACCAACAACAGGTAAATCCATCACCAATCGCTGAATATTGTGGGGAGCCTCATAAAAACGCAGCTAATTATGTTATTGAAAGAAAGAGAGGGGAATAGTGTATGTGACGCAAGACTACGCACGTACAAAACAAAAGCCCACCGATCGGCCGTATGGTTAACGGGCAATTAGAACTTGGCGGTTTCCTTAGGTAACCGTTGGCACGTGCGACCTGCGCCCTGGAGTAACGTTCGTAGGGCGCGCATGTACGAGTTTTAACCCGCTGAAAGGCTCACGCACCAAAAATGGTTTCCTCTTCCGTTCTGTGTGGTGTACGCGGATCGAACACAACCCACAACTGTGTGTGTTGAAAGTGTGGCCGCCACCTGATTGAATAATCCGAAGACACAGTCGCTGCTTTGCCTGAGAACTTCCGGATGGGCAAAAAGCAGGAAAAAAAAACTCTTCATCCAGAAGCTCATTATGTACGCTAGAGGGTTGATCATATTGATGGGGTTAATTATGAGTGAATCTTTTTTTTTTCTTTTCCTTTTTATTGGTTTGATAATTAAATCGAAATGGGCAATGAGAAGAATAAATAATGATCTGTTCAAATAGCGGTTCAGCAACCTACGAAGGAGAGGTAGGATAGAAATCAAATAGAACGCTTATGATGGCGGTACTTTACGTTCTGTTCTCTGTCCCACAAATCATTGTGAGCTTGATCGGGTCTCTGCTGGATAAATAGTGTTTGGTCTTTATCTTACACCGCGTCTCCACGAGACATATTTCTGTCAAAACTACATCCTGACTAGAAAGAGGTTTTTTTTTTGTTTTCCTTCGATGGGTAAACTATGTCATGACATTTCACTCTACAAGATGTCGTTGAGAAAGAAACAACGCGCAGTTCTCGCTTTAAAAGCAGTGAAATACTCTACGGAAATACCATAGAATGAAATTCTACCTACCAAAGCAGCTCAGCGCGCCATGTTCACTCTACCGAAACTCCAACCGAATGAAAATCTACTTGCCAAACGGTCATATGTCAGAAAAATCTGGGCTCTCATCACGTAATTTCACCGACGTTTGGCGACCACACGACAGTACCAAAAATTGCATTAAACACAGAAGAACGACAGCTAAATAGCTATCGTGCTATCATGCTCGCCGAGACGATTGTACTTGACAGATTTTCTTGTTAAGTGAAGTCGATCGGTCGATTAGACGATCGGTCGATTTCTATGTCAACGTGAAGTCTCGCTATCGTTAACGATGTGGAAAACGATGACGACTGTCTTACGTTATGAGGGCTCTGGTTTTCAGTTAGCCGAGAAGACAAAACTAAAACGCTGACATCGCGGACATATTTTTGAACATGTCTGCAAATTAGGGGTCTCCGCGAGACATTTGTATGTCAAGTCGAAGAACTTGTCTTGAAAATTGTATGTCAAGTCAAAGAACTTGTTTTAAATAATGTCTTGTGGAGACGGGGTATTAATTACAGGCTTTTCTTTCTCGTAAACGTGGTGCTTTCTAGAAGGTAAGTCTTCGTCGATTTTTTTGGGCCAAACAGAATGATCACCAGGCTGGTCTACAAGACGGATAAGCTACCGATACGACAAGCGGCATTTCGGTTTATGTGGTGTAACGTCTGGTGGTGCCCTTTTATTTCGGATCTCAAGTGGGTCCTCGCATCCCAACCGTAGTTTCCAAACCGCAATTATGTTCTAAATTCGAACCGATCACAGTGGTTCCACCGTAGGCCAACAGTCAAAAAATCCATTGTAAAAGTTTTCACCTAAAACCACTTAAGCTAGCTGAGAACAACCCAAAGTTAATATTAATGAGAAAAAAAAATGATCTGTTAAGTCAAAACCGTTTGATTTTCATCTCCAAAGTGATCTCATTGCAGCCCATCGCTTTTGAGTTTTAGTGCTCTGCAAGTAAGCGTCACAGGGTTTTCTATTTTTCATATACTTTCGTTAATGCAAACAATTTTTTTTTTTGGAAAGGATCTATAAGTAGAAGGTAAGAATTCCGTTGTATATTTTATTTTAGGTATAATATGTGTAACTGTACAAGTGGGGGACTATGAAAGTGGTGGGAAAAAAAATTCAAATAAAATTGCGTTCTGTGTTTTGTGTTAAACTTTTAACTGTGTTTCCTCCAAGACCGCCCGGAATTGTATGTATTGCCAGAAAGGCTGATTTCTGTTTGTTGCAATTTGAATCAGCTGCGGAAATTTGCGGATTCAGATTAAATTGAGCTATAAGTGACCATACCTCTTGTCATTTTATTTCAGGTATAATATTATATTTTGTATAACTTCGAACGAAATAAGTATAACAGACAAGATCTTAAAAGTCAATTCTGCTGTAAAAATTTAAGTAAAATATTTTGAAAATAATATTTAAATATTTTGTTCTTCCTCCCTTTTTGATTAAACCTACTTCTAAGCGTCGAGGCATTGAATCGAGTAAGTGGAAGTGTGGATATGTCAACTTGTAGCCATTCTTCTGGAATAGCGGTTTTCAGCTGCAAAAGTGACTTGAACTGGCCTACACCTGAGTAAACCCGCTTCGACAGTATGGCCCATTGCTTCTCTATGGGATTTAAGTCAGAACTTACTGTGGGCCAACAAAGAGTGGGGATGTTACGCGACTTAAAGAAGTTATTTGTATATATGCCGATGCATGTATGGTAGCGTTATCGTGCTGGAACGTCCATTTTTCTCCCCACAAATTTTCACCAAAATCAATAAGAACATTGTCCACCAATTCCACATATTTTTTTGGAATTCATTTTATGGGAAACAAAACAAATTGGAGTCTTTCCTCTGTACCCAAAACCCAGCCATCCTTGGAAGTTCCTCGAGTGTCAAGTTGCACGATCTCGGCGTATATATCTCTCCAATACTTGTGTCTTCCATCAGGACCATCCATATTAAATTCCTTCTCAACACTGAAGATGACAGATTGCCATATCGTGATCCAAAACTGATGTTTCTCAGCAAAACATAACCTTGCCTCCTTATGCCGTAAGAGAAGCTGAGGTGTCGGTAAGCGCTATTGATATATAATGGATTTATCCTCCTTTAAAGGTTGTTGGACTCTTCTTGTTGTTACTAAAAGAGACAACTGAATCCTTATTTGGGAAGGACTGATTTGCTTATTAATGGCTTAGCGTTTAATGTGCCTTTTAACTTTTTCATCAACTTTTGGTGGACGACCAGATCTGCTTTGCTTCCCATAATTACCAGGATCCTTTTAGAAGTTTTAGACATTATTTTTATTCCTGCATATTTTCTCCGCTATTTGTCTAACGGTTAACCCATTTCTTTCAAAATTTGGGATTTCCAGCGTCTCGTCCAGAGACAGTGCCTTTCCACTAGGCATGTTTTGTTGGTTGCAAAAAAAGAAGGTGTATTTGACTAAAACTTAATCAAACACATCAAAAGTTTTCAACTGCACACTGATTTACTATAATTTGTCGGTTTAAAATTATTTTCGCCACCTAAACGTGCGACTAAAACTCGTGTCCGCTATATTTATTTCGCACCGCAAAACTAATAACACACGAAAGAACAACCCGAAACAAGAATATAAAGACATTGAGAGAGTTAAAAGTACCGCTATGTTTTACTTCAAACACTCCATTTTTCAACACAATGAAAAAAATTATGTGTTAGTTAAGAAATTTTTATTGCTTTTTGAGAAAATGCAAATGGAAATGCTTGTCCGATATAGTTATTTCGCTTAGTGTACAGCCGGACGTCTGCTTGAGTTTAAAAAAAAATCTGATCTGCAAACTTTTTCGCCTGATTTTTCTAATAGCCTGGCATTTAGTCTGATGAAGGACACGGCATACAAGGTAACCCCCGTTTTTGAATGATTCTTGTGCTCCAATTACCTTTATACCAGGGAAACTGTGCGTCCTAGTTCAAAACATTGTATGGTGAATTTGTAGGTGACATTATGGAGCACAAAAATGATACTAATAAAAAAATTATAAGCACACTTTCCCGAGATAAATGCGATTTTCACAAAAATTGGTAAAAAACAAATTAAAAAAAATTTCTGTTTGAAGACCAATATCTGAAAAATTAAAGTACACATGGTAATTTTTTTTTGCAACTGTGATAGGCACTAATCAATTGTATATGAAACGAGTCTACCTTGGTTGCTCTAAGTTTAATACGCTCGAAGTTATAATTGAATAACTTTTGGTACCTTTTTCCTTGAACGATATTTTTTAAACACCCTGTAGCTCAGTGGGTGTTCAACATAGCCCACCACTCACATACGATTTCTTTCATAACATAAACCAATGAATCAGACCCCAAAATATATGTATCCCAAACTCGACCACCCTGTATACCGCACCGTACCGTTACGACGACAGCGTGACTTGATAGAGCAAAACGGATTGCAGATTCGGAATCAGCTCCCCCAACTAACTCTAACACGAACTAATTTTTGTTATTTTTCAATGAGCAAGTAATTATTACCGCCTTTGTTCGAGAGTGGAACCACTGTAACCGTTAAGTCTGAAGTCTCCATCGTCAAAAATGTCTCAACTAAATTATTCTTCACAGTAAAATCAATAAGTGTATAGGAAATTTCTCAAGAACAATATCGATCATCATTATTCTCCACATCAAAGTCAAAGTGACTGAGAAGACATTGTTAGTCTATTGTACATCGATATCGATGCACAAGAAAAAGCACAAAGTATCTAGACCAATAGCGAGAAACAGCAACGAAAGATGGGTTTAATCTGACGGAACAAACTACAGTCATGATGGTGGATTGTTGTTGTTGTTCCAAATCCTGGCAAACAGTCAGGCGATGGACATATACTCGTAATCACAGCCAAGCAACAAAGAAAGAGGGTGGAATTTATGGAACTTGAATACATTGCTCGCTCCACAACGGTCGATGACAGTTTTCTGACAGAAGATCGTACAGCAAGAGACACTCAGTCTATGAGGGATTTGTTTTCTTGCTTTCACATAGGTAAAATGTAGAGAGCCGTATGGAATACGGCTAGTTACATTACTGATCGACGGACAGTCGTCACCGTTTTCCATTTTAGATAATTGGTTAGCATTTAACTTTTTTTTCCTATTGTTGTTTGTGGATAAAACTGGTAGACTAGAGGAAGCAATGCTGAAGTAGGGAGAGTGCGATCTTTATGGGCATCGAAGAAATGATTTCTCAGAACGATTGACAACCAGATTTTGGCATTTAGATTGCTTTGAAAGAGCTTATCTTTGATTTATTATTCAGAGTGGAGATCATTGGACTACGGTAACTTCGGAACTGGTGGATAAAATGGAATGATTTGCTGTTTTAGCTTTACTTAAAAGTGTTAACTTATATATGTATAGTATGGTTATCAGAAAATTAGGTTAGATTAGAACTGTTGACAGACTACAGAGCAATAGAAATAGGCATGACCTGCTCTATATTTTAACAAACTTGTCCAGCTGTTGACTTACTTACTAAACGGGCTCCCGACCCATGAAGAGTTTCTGCCTAGGACACGGCAGCCTTCTACTCTCTTCGATCCAGGGCACGCTGCTTCCAGTTGTCTAGACCAAGGGCACTGGCATCCGCGGTAGCTTGGTCCGGAGGATCGGTCTTCCTTGTCGTCTCGAACTTAGGGGCTGTGATTCGCAGATCCTCTTTGCTGGAGCATTGTTGCCCATTCGCTCGATGTGGCCGAGCCAGTGTAGTCGACGTGTTTTGGCTTTTCGAACTACATCCACATCCTGGTACAGCTCATAGAGTTCGCGGTTGTTTCTTCTCCTCCATTTGCCCTCTTCGCATACATGACCGAATATCCGACGAAGAATTTTTCTCTCGAAAGTATTCAAAATCTGCTCTGCTTTCCTTCTTATCGTTCAACACTCGGCTTCATACAGTAGAACTGGCAGGATCAATGTTTTGTAGAGCATGCATTTCGTCTTCCGAGTTGAGAGTTTTGAACCCATTTGTTTTGCCAAACCGAAGTAGCAGCGGTTTCCTAGCGTAAGTCTTCGTCGAATCTCCACTAAGGTGTCATTCGTGGAGTTGATGTTTACTCCGAGGTAGGTAAACTCCTTAACCACGTCGAAGTTACTGCTGCCAACAGTGACGTTTTGTCCTAGGTGGTGGACAGATGTTTCCTTGTTTGTTGACAACATGTACTTGGTTTTGTCCTCATTCACTTCAAGGCCAACTCGTTTCGCCTGCTCTTCAATTGCCGTGAGAGCCTCTAACACGGCGCGCTGGGAGCGACCGATGATGTCGATGTCGTCCGCGTATCCCAGTAGCTCGACAGATTTGTGAAAGATAGTGCCTTCCGTGCTTACACCTGCCCTGCGCACTATCTGTTCCAGCACAAGATTGAAGAAGTAACATGACAGGGCATCTCCTTGCCCAAATCCGGTGCATGTTTGGAATAGTTTAGAGGAACTGTTTCCAAATTGCACGTTGCACCACGTGTTTTCCAGCGTCACGCGGCATAGCTGGATCAGTTTAGCCGGGATCCCGAATCTGGCCATCGCCTTGAACAGCTCAAGACGATGAATGCGATGAAGAGATGGTGAGTCTCGACTTGAAATTCGTTGGTCTTTTCCAGGATCTGCCTTAGCGTGAAAATTTGGTCGATCATCGATCTGCCGGGCCGGAAGCCACACTGGTACGTGCCGATTAGTGTGCTGCAGAAAGGTTTCAGACGTTCACACAGTATGTTGGATAGGATCTTATATGCGACATTAAGCATGGATATCTCTCGGTAGTTCTTATAAGACTTAGGATCGCCTTTCTTGAAGATGGGGTAGAGCTGATATTCCAGTCATCTGTTGAGCTTTGTTTAATGTTGACGTGGGCTTAATCAACTTTAATAATTAATAAAATATAAACAAAAAAACTGTACGTTTCCGAAATTGACAAAAACATCTTTCGGCTGATAACATATGATATCTGATATCTCCTAAACTAAGCGATTAATCAATATTTTTTACCTCATATTTTGTGCTTATTTCACCGAGATCTACAAAATAGCGTTTTCAAACCTTTGCGCCAGGGTAATCGTAATCGTGCCGGTAACAGGGCTTAGTATAATTTTAATAAAATGTTTAAGCATTCAAAACAAAGACTTGGAAAAAAGAAATTAAAAAAACAAATGTTTTCAGTAGATTATTTTTTTACGATTTGTAAATCATTCAACTACCTGTCTGGCAATACCATTTAACATTTTAATTAAAATAGTTTTTATTCGTACTGTACTGCAAACATGGCTACCCATGGCGAATGAAAGCGTCACTTTTTGACATTTCGCTGCAAAGCATTTGAGAGATTTGCTAATTTTTTTTTGACGCATATGAGAGAGTACTTAAAATTTCCACACGTTATTATTTGCAATTGTTAAAGCGGTTTAATAAACTATTTCGCTACACTTCCAATTATTAAAAAATAATCTACAAATACCGCACAAGTTCCGTTGTCAATTCGTCGAAGGAAATAAGTTCAAATATGGTAAGTAAATTTACTTGTAGTTTACGCCTGAAATATTTTTTTTATTTCTTCCATAATGGCTGAAAGGAAAACCATTCTGTCCAAATTTGAAACATGGTTACCTTTTTAATTGATTTATTAATAAAGATGTGAATAAAGAATAAATAAAAATGAGTGTTAAAGGTAAAAGGAAAAATAGAACCCCTATCAAGTGTGTTGGAAAGTCGCATGACCTTGGTGCGCCCAGAGTGCCTTTTACCCGTATCGATTAGTGTTTTTTTTTTTTTCTATAAGAAAAGATATAAAAAATTAATATATTCATGTATGTACACATAAATGTAGCTGCCTTACGTTATGTGAACGTAAATATCTGGTTATTTATACATTCCAAACATATTGTTCGACAATAAATTAAATTAGATTAATGAAACTGGATTTAGTGCTATTTAAATTAGGTGGTTTTGACATTACATATTTTGCATGTGGGAACAAATGTTCGTATTTACATCTAGATGTATAATATTTTTAAAGAGTATCAAAAGGTTTAAGCGTTTAAGTTAGGCAGCAGTTAGACGTTAGACCAAAGATCTTGGGGTGGTGTGTATCCTACGCGCTACTGAAACCATTCAAAAAGGACAGGCTGTTTGTGAAACGCATCTATGTAATTTCTTGTCGAAGCAATAATCGTGAAGTTAGGAAAAGGGGATGGGCATGTACAGTGAGGTGGTGTATAGGTATTGCAATCCCGTGAACTTTTTTCAATCCCGGGATTTTTATAGTAGGAGCGTAGTAATAACGCATCTAAGGTTTCCTATCCAAGTTTGCTCCTTATTTTATTGCCAAAGCGTTCAACAGCAGAAAATGTAAGTTCTGGTTCAATATTCGTTGGAGGAATTCACATTAAATATTTATACATTAAATATCTGATTGACCACGCACTCCTCGCTGAAAAAGAATGATTTCTCTTTTCATAGTTTTAACTATTTCAGTTTCATTTAATTCCACAATACAATGCACCAACTAAATCAGCACTTTATCGCTGAGCTGCGTATTTAATGGCGACGAACCCTTTTTGTATACCGCTAAGCAGCCTGCAGATTTATTGCTTACACTAAAAGGATATTATTAATTAAAACCGCACACAGAAAAACACCTTACACGATCAATACTAATCACCCCTATCATTAAATTCGCCGGAGGGAATGATTCACGAAAATTCGAAAATCTGTATCATTGAATCCGTTCGAAGGGAATCATCCACTTGTCGGTAATGTGGACAACTTTTCACTTGATCATTGAAAACGAACGGATCGAAACTCTCCATACAAAGTTTGGCGAGAAAATCGTTGCGGATCTGGTGTTTTTGCTGTGGTTTTGGCTTGCATTTTTTTTACTGCCAAGAAATTTGAACGTTGAAAGTGCAGAAACAAATAAATGATGAACTAACTTCAGGCACACGTAGAATGAGTACACAGATCATTACACAAAACATGCGACCAAAACAAGGAAATTTTAATGGAAATAAATGTACATACTGAAAACGTTGAACTTTATAATTGAAATAAATGAAACACGACATTGGAATGCAAACTATTGCCAAGCCAAAGCTTAACATAAAACCAAAAAACCATTTATTTATAATTTTTTATTTCTTAGATTTTTGTTTTCACACCACAATCGCCTTTTCAAGTGTCAAATCAGAAAACATCTGATTTCGAAAACATAAAAAGAGATGTAGATAAAGTAGTGTATCCGGCGGATTTAATGATCACGACGATAGGTGTAGGTGAATGTGATGTGAACTGATTGAGTGAAGGGAATCTCAGATCCGTCGGATTTAATGATACGGGTGAATAACAATAGTGGCACTTTTGATGATTTTGAAATCAGAAAATCCGGTTTTTTGTCATTACTCCCCAAATGACATTGCTATCCACCTTACACGATCATTATTAATATCAATACTTGGATGTGATTATTGACCGTGTTAAGATAGCTTTTGATTCAACACAGTTTTGTTGGGCCTTTTCTTTTTTGCCATTAAAATTCGAATTCTTTTGGTGGCAGTGGCATTTACATCACAGAATTCAGACCTAAACACCTGCAAAGATGTCTAATGAATTTTCTTTAATTTCCAGGGTTCACATGAAAGAGAATCGCGTTCATCGCCTCGCTCGGACGATGCCGTCCACGATGGTGCATCGCCGATAAAGAAGTCACGGTCGGACTCAGGTATATTAAATAAACTAAAATCTATTCATTCTAAATTGCACATTGATAACTAGATAACAACTACACCTAGTAAAATGTCAATAAATACAAATCCTAAATTTAGCAAAACATTTTTTTTGTTAAGTAAACTTACATAAGTTTTATTTCTCTTTTATGTATAAAATAAAAAAAATCAATATAATTGTAGTCAATTTGAACTAAGTAAGCAAAAAAATATCAATATATACGTATAACAAAATTTACAAAAGTTCTAAAAAAAAAAACAAGCTCTAAATATGTCAAAACTTAACTTAACTAATTCGTCGGTTTTTTTTTTCTTTTTTGTTCTGCTCTTAAGTTATTGCAGACTCATGCTGATGTCAGGTGAGACACTACCTAATCTACCTACTTGCGCTCCTTGAAAAAAAATATTAGTCAGCGCCGCGCTCAAGACAAAACGAGAAATGAACATTTTAAAGAAAATGAGTTTAATTTTACAATCTGAAAAATCTAGAACTCGAAAACTAAATCCTTCTTTCCCTATGCGCAACGATGAATAGAAAAAAAGTCAAGGCGTATACTAGGCTGCAAAAAATAACAGAAAAAAAATGCTTTAATAGAAAACTGAGCTGATCCAGCGAGTAAAAAAAAAACTATACAAACAAAAAAGAAAAACCATCGAATCGATTCAAACTTTCACTAGAGTAAAGAACTATTACTACGATTACTACTACCCCTGCAACTAATGATCTCTATTCTCTTTTTTTTTTTTATATAAATTCTTTCTTTTTTCTTTGTATGACATATTTTTTAAGTTTCTAATCGAATGTGAGGATACTCGTAATTGCAAAGCAAAGCAACACCCTGCACAACATCCTCTAAACACCATCTCGATAGTTGGGGGCGAAAGGTGTGACATCTCTGCTCTTCCTAAAAAAAATAATAAACAAAACACGGCTGCTTATCTCTTCTTTACAGAATTGTGAATTATTTGTTTTTGATTTCAAATTAATAACCAATTTTTAATTTTTTTTATTTATATTTTTATTTTAGTTTTTTGTTTTATATCAAACTGATTATGAGAAAATGTTTTTGACGGATGCGCGCACACATTTTCTAAACACAAGAAGATTTAAATTATGTTTTTTTTTTATGTTTTTAGTTGTTTCCACTGTGCTTATTATCGTTTCAGAGGATTTTCATTTCGTATTTGTTACAAACAAAAAAACCTAAAACAAACGATCGGCTTCATACAACTTTATGTTGCACCATGAAAATAAGGTCGATACGTTTTAAAACAAACTTCATACTTATAAATGTTTGTAAGCAAAAAAGAATTGTATGGATTGGAATTTGTATTTCCTTTTTTTATATATTGAATATCATTGTTTTTGTAACCCACAAAAAAAATATATTAAATGCGTAGATATACAATTTTGCGTTGCGTAGAAATTGATGCCCTGTATCCTCTTTGTGTGTTTGCTAGTTTAAGGTAGTTAAATTAATTGTTAATCGTTAAGAAGAGGTTTGAATCTAAGTTATATGTATGTAGGTATTTATATTGTCTTTGTTGATAGTTTTGAAATGAAATGCAGAAACACTTGTTTGTTAACTCTATCGCATTATATGAATACAATGCTTCTGCGACCGCTTAATCATCACAAAATAAAGGTTAACCAGAATACCGTGTGGTGTGCAATATGACCACAAAAAATGACACCATGGGCATGTATTTTTGTTTGATCAGATGAGAACCGGTCAACATCACAAATAATAAACTTGCAAGAGCAGCCAAAAACCAACACACTTTCTTTGAGCGATAAATCCTTTGCCCATGTAGAAAGTTTTAGAAAAAGGAACACAATTATTTTTGGGCTCTCTTGTCGATTGTTATACAGAAGGATTGGGTATACATACATACATACATATGTCCCAATGAAAACATGTATTTTTAAGTAACAATTAACGCATTTTTATTTTTGTTTTAAGTTTCGCATCAGGTACGATTAACATTTTTCTTCGTGTGCCGTGGTTATTTGTTAATGTGATCAAAAGACAGCAGACATTACTTCCTTCATGTCTTAGTACAAAGTAACTAGCACCATCTAATCTAAAAAATCTAACTGTTAGAAACTTAGTTCATTGTCACTCTAAAAAAATATTTGTTCCACCTAAATGAGGATCTGTTAGAGCTCGACGTATACATCGACAGCAACAAGTTCTCGCTGACCAAATTAGTATGAGGCAAATAAAATAAAAATGGTATAATAAAAGTGCTTCATAGACTTTTCTTTAAAGTGGATTTTAAACAAAGTTTTGATTTATTTAAACATGCTTATATAATTTATTCATTATTTCAAAGTCAATACAAAAGATTACATAAATAGTTTAGGAACAAAAAAAATAAATTATAATATTAGCACAATAAATGAATTGTTCAAAAATATCGTAGTGTGTGTTAAAAAGCCAGAAAACTAAGTCAGTAACGCCGAAATTAATTATATAACCAACAGGCAACAAATTTTATCCGCCTCATTATTGTCTAACACTGCCTTACACCGACGTTGCATAGAGTTCACTAGATCATGACCCCATTTTGGAGAAATTTTACTCCTGGCATTTTGAATCACTTGCCAAAGCTTTTGATTATTGGATGGTTTGGCATCTGAAACCTCTCATATAACGTCGGCCAACAGATTTCTTATGAGATAGAGGTAGGATGACTCTGATGACAATGGTATAACGTCAATCTCTTTTACCGGAAACTACTACTTAACTTTTCGACATGCATCTTTCGACTCCTTACCCTGTTGAAAGGTCCATTTTAACGGCACTTCATGCTCGGCGGAAGTTAACATTACATTTTCTAATAGATCTACATACATTGGATGCTCATTCACTTGCTTTATTATATTGATTGATGCCACATCGTTGGACGAAAAACCACCCCATACATTACTTTCAATCCACAATGCTTTACTGTCTTCAGATTGTATTTTAGTTGGTATTCGGTGTTGGGCGGTTGGGGCGCATATCACCCAGAGTCAATACCATTGTAAAAGATAATTTTTTTTACGTCCGTCCACATTATGTTATGCCATTCAAGGTGTTCATTGGCAATACTGTTCACTTCTGACCTTTAGGTATGTTTTTAAGTCAGAAATGACTCCGTACAAGTATGTATTTGATCTTCTACTAATCTACTCGTACCTACTTTAGTTTACTCACAGTAAGTTTTAGATCCTTTTTGATTACTTACGCCGAGTCAAAATGGTCGGTTTTGTTATACCGTCGTATTGTATTTGTATTTATTATTTGGATTATTTCCGATTTCCGGCTTTTCTTAAAATTTTAATGCATTAACAATCATAGTAGGGGCATATCGCATATAAAAACACTTGATTTATTCCTATTTAAATGTTTCAAGCGGAGCACTACTATTATATTGAACACAACTGTACATATACATATGCATGTCTACTACACATTACTTCCATAGTTAAATGCAAATCATTACCATATTTTAAAATTAGATGCGTTGATTAGCAGAAAACGAATTTAAATGTGTATGAATCGTTGCTCTTTTTTCTTGCTTTTGAATCACAATATGTACTTCTATAGTCCGTCCTCCAAGTGTTTATTTTTCACTGTTTTGGTGCGATACATTTGTTTCAGTCATGACGTATCCTATTTCCAGGGTTATGTCTTCGCAGTAGGTTTTTGTCATAAGCAGGGAACGGATTTTGTTGACCGAAAGAAGCTAAAAAGGGCAAAATTATACCGCAAATGTTTTTATGCATTATTATCAACATTGTAATAGCACTTTACAACCAAAAACATTTTGAAGTTCTCTGATAACAATTGCCAGGAAACCCCTGAATGAATTGGAAGATCTCTCAACATGGGTAGAGTCTAGTGGAGCAATGATAAAAGGTGCCACTTCGTTGACTTCAATATTTGAGTTTGCAGAGCCATATCATTCGTGTGAGCAACGACAAATTGTATAATTAAGAAGAAAGTGCACAGCAACATTGACAAACAGCACCAAAAAGGCAAAAAGACAGTGTGGATTAAAAAAGGCTAAAAAAGGTAAAGTCAACAAAATCCGTTCCCTGATCATAAGCTTTTGGAACTGGCTCAGCTTTTCCCCTTTTTTTGTGACAATATGCCAGTTTAGAAGAGCCAAACATGTCCCATCAGAATGGCTCCCGACAAAAATTTAAAACAATATAGTACAGGACATACATATATACTGATTCCAAAGCCTAGTCGTATGGTTGACTTGAGCGAGGACCATAAATCAAACATCAAAAAGTTAACTAATGAAATATATGTAAATGGAAGAATATACCAAAACGTGTACGAAGCTATTTCGCCTACATTCTTATTAACACAGCAAACAACAAAATTAACTTTTTGAAGAAATTTTATTGTCATAATGGAAGTAGTGCTTTTCACAGACTCTCCATTGTTGCCTGTCTCTAGCAATTTATCAATAAAAGATTTGCCAGTTGTTTGTATAGCGTTTACGTATTCGTATTTAAAAACACCTTTCTCCTGCTGTTCTTTTCATTGCATTCAAATAATCATATCATGCATTTGCCCAGCTAACATTTTATTTTTTATTTTACACATATTGAGTGTTTAAGTCATTTATGTTTTATTTAAACTTATTTTATCTAAAAATACATATAAGCAAGCCATACAGTTCTTTTGTGCAATGCATCTTTATATATAAAACAAAAAAAAAAATACATTAGGAAACTATGTTTGGTTAATTCTCCGGTTCTTTCTTTTTGTTCTCTCTTATTTTCAGACGGATTCACAAATAATAAAGTTGTGTGAAAATAAGAAAATCTCCTCCACTTCTCCTGTGTGCTAAATAATATCCGCTATCTAAAAGCAAATTGTAGGCTTTTGTGAGAACAAACAAAAAATGCATAAACACACACTCCTAGGGTTGTTTCGTGTTCTAAAGAAAAAAAAACAAAAACAAAAAATTAACCACAAAAATTTATAATAATATTTCTTTTTTTCTTTTTTTTATCTTTCTTACAGGCATCGAAAATAAAATAAGCAAACAAAAATATTTCTGTGTTTCCATTTCGTTTCTGTTTGTTTTGTTGTCTACTTTGACTCTCTAGAAACGGAACGGAATGACATTTCATTTTGTAATGTCTCCCACAAAATTGAAGACTTAAGTACGATTTTTGATGACGTTTTTTTCAAGTTGCAAATTCTCACCCAGACACTAGTGTGGACATTAAATTGACAACTACTGACTTTGACTGCGACAAAACAGAAGGAAATACTTTTCTATTGTTGCTAAGAACAAGATGATGTTTAGCTGTCGTATTATTGGCCAACTTTTACTAAATAAGTGTTCACAATTCTAGGCAAATCGGAACCGAAAGTACCTTTCATATCTCAACCTATCTATGATTTAAAGCAAACTGGCGATGTCAAGTTTGGCCCAGGGACGAGATCAGCGTTACTCGGCCTCTTGGGAGGTGCACTACCAAAGTTGAGCTCCGAGCAGCATGATACAGTTACCAAAGCAAAGAAATATGCTATGGAGCAAAGTATTAAGATGGTACTTATGAAGCAGACACTAGCCCATCAACAGCAAGTGAGTTTGACAATACGTGAGGCATATGAGAACGTTTCAAATTGTTCATTTAATTCACAGCAATTGGCCAGTCAAAGGACTCAAGTTCAAAGGCAACAAGCGTTGGCATTGATGTGCAGGTAAGTCGATGCTGAATATTTCATAAAATTCACACAATTGAATGATGTATACCTAAACTATTAAAAGTGAAAACTACTTTGAATTTATTGAAAACAGCTCTCGAGTTAATGAGACTTTGATGGATTTAAAGTATTGTGTGCTTTGAGCTGATAAGATCTGACTATTTACTGGATTCTGAAATATAAACCACTCACTTAAGTGCGTAGACTAACAAGTTCTTCCTTTGTCTCCTTACAGAGTGTACGTGGGAAGCATATCATTTGAGCTGAAAGAGGATACAATTCGTGCGGCATTTCTTCCGTTTGGTCCAATTAAATCGATAAATATGTCATGGGATCCGATTACTCAAAAACATAAGGGATTTGCGTTTGTGGAATATGAGATCCCCGAGGGAGCACAATTGGCATTGGAACAGATGAATGGGGCATTGATGGGTGGACGTAACATTAAAGTTGGTCGTCCCAGCAACATGCCACAGGCACAGCAAGTGATCGATGAAATTCAAGAAGAGGCAAAGAGTTATAATCGCATCTATGTGGCTTCCATTCATCCTGATCTATCCGAAGAGGACATTAAGAGTGTTTTCGAAGCCTTTGGACCAATATTGTATTGCAAATTGGCGCAGGGCACATCATTGCATTCTCACAAAGGCTACGGTTTCATTGAGTACGCTAATAAGCAGGCTATGGATGAAGCTATCGCTAGTATGAATCTGTTTGATCTCGGTGGGCAGTTGCTGAGGTTAGTTTTGCTGTCGAATTTTTTATAATTTGATCTTATTTTTCCACTCGTTTCTTTAGAGTTGGACGTTCAATCACTCCACCCAATGCACTGATGGGACCGTCTACAAACTCAACAATGCCTACAGCTGCAGCTGTTGCTGCCGCTGCCGCAACTGCGAAAATTCAAGCACTCGACGCTGTGGCTAGCAATGCAGTTCTGGGACTTTCTACCACTCCGACACTTTCTGCGATTCCACCATTGGTCACAGTTGTACCAAAAGTCCCCGCTCTTCCGCTGGCAACAAGCGCTGCTCTTCAACCGCCTGGAATTGCGGTGCCTGCCACAACAGGATTTCACTCACCCGCTGTATTTCAAACTCCAGCAGTTGTTGCACCTGTTACATTGGCCCCACCTGGTATTATAACCGTCACCACAGCAGCACCCACCATAGCCACACCTGCGGCAATGATTCCAGCAGCTGTCGTTGCAGCTAACAACTCCGAACAAATAAAAAAAGCTCACGAGAAACAACAGGAAGAACTGCAAAAGAAACTAATGGAAGAAGGTGAGACACAAACCCTTCAGCAACAAGAGAACATGTCCATCAAAGGTCAGAGCGCACGACAGTTGGTTATGCAGCGTCTAATGCGGCCGCAAGAATCCAGAGTCATCATCCTGCGTAACATGGTCGGTCCAGAGGATGTTGACGAAAGTCTTCAGGAAGAAATCCAAGACGAATGCGCCAAATTTGGTGTTGTAAGTCGAGTAATCATCTACAAGGAGAAACAGACAGAAAACGAGGACGATGACGATGCTGAGATTATTGTCAAAATTTTCGTTGAATTCTCCGCAGCCATCGAAGCGATACGTGGCCGCGATGCGTTGCATGGTCGTTTCTTTGGAGGTCGACGGGTTGTTGCCCAACTATATGATCAGGCATTATTCGACCACGGAGACTTATCTGGATAAGGCCGTAGCTGGCCCCCACAATGTATTTAGTTATGAACCTAATGTTACGTGTAGTTAAAGTCGAGCGCAAAAGTAATAATCCCCCTCCCCCCTCCACAGCATCAATCTATTCTAAGTATGAGTAACGGATTTTCTCCCAAGCGTATTTGTTTTGACGTATTTGATAGAGTCGCCGTAATAACACAAACGTTTTGTCTCCGTGGGTAAAAGCCACTTAAAAACAAATGAAGTTACTAGCCGTACTGCATACATTACATATACATATATAGGTACATACATAGAACTGTATAAAACGTGATTACACTTAATAAATAAACATTACCAAGTAACATGTGTTTTTTCGGAGGGGATTCCCATTTTCTTTTTTTCAAATTTCATTATTTAAAGGTAAGCAAACTGTACTGTTCTTGCGGTACATGGAGGTACAAAGAAAATGTACTGTACCCTCTATTGCAGTGGTGTGGCTGTGCAGTGGCAAAAAATAAATGTTTGTCCTTTTAATCGGGGTTCCAGGCTAGTCGACCGTTTCCCGCTACCACCGGACGGCGTTTCTGGCTAATCTATGTGTGACTTCCGGGGCACAGAGACATTTTAGGCAATTGTAAAGCTGACGAGCTCGCTAAACTAGGAACAACAATACCTTATCTACCAGACAAAAAGAATATATGTAGGTATGCCTCTGGCTACTTACAAGCTAACACTCAAACTTGAAAATCAATAAAATCAACGCTAGGTGGGAACGCTAGAACTACCTGCCTGGCCACAAAAGAGTTCTACCCTAGACTAGATCTAAACCGCTCCAAATACCTTCTGTCCCTAAAACGACTACATATTTATAAGCGCGACTATACAAGTACATTTATATGACATTCCTTACATGCCAACATGCAACTAGGCTTGGCATCACTCCAAGTGACTTCTGTATAAGTTGCAGAGACGAAGAGGCCCAGCTCTTTCACGTAGCAGAAAACTGCACCTAGGAGCATACTTCTTCGACGATCTCAGTGACCTAGCACAAGAATACGTGGGAAGCCTTTTTCGCTTTATTAAAGATCCAAATGGTTCTCATAAGTAGCGTAGTCAAATATGCCCTTGATCCTTGGTATCACAATGGGCCTAAAAAAAACCGCAGCAATGCAGTTAGTATTCAATGTAAATGTAGATGCATTACCATTGCAAACGTTCCGGCATCCATTTTATTACATGTCAAATTACGGCTTTTATTTTGTAAATTTGCACCTTATTTTATTTTGCTGCAGAAGATACGTTCATAAATGTATACTGATTGTGCTGCGGTACATTTACTTACTTACTTACTTAGTTGGCGCTACAGTCCGGGGACCATGGCTTTAACCAACAACCCCTTCCAAGTAGCTAACTACCTCCAGTTGGGCAAGAGTTAATTTTTTTCATTTGAATATTTTCCTTATGCTTACAAAAATGGATCCTAATATTTTGAATTTTACCTACTGAAAACCCTTCCTGAAATATGTGGTATTTCCTGACACGCGGAAACGGAAGTAAAGGCATTCATGTAATTAACTAATCGCGAGGTACCCACGGTGAATTTCACCATTAATTCCGAGAGCTACGAGAAATACTTCAAGTAAATCCTGAATTCATTCAAGTAAATGTACCAGTGCATCCAAAATTTTGTGTTTCTCAGTCGTTATTTAAAAAGAAATGTTTTGAAAACTAAAACCGGTACTTGTTATAGTACTATTTCTTCGGTATTTGTGTTGTAAACAATCTCGTTGGGCTATTTATTTCGTAAGAGTACTCAAAAGAAACAGCCATGACAAGCGAAGCTTCTTCCACTAGTCAAATGATATTTGTGCGAATTTGAAAGGAGCATATCGTACTTCTAAATTAGTTTAAAGTTAAATTAATCAAACCGATGAGAGCAGAGAAATCAAACATGTTTGAAATCGCCGCTTTGCTCTCTTGTCGACGCTTTGCTTGATCTTCTAACGACGCTGCACTCTGTTCGCTACGCTTTCATTGAACTTGTTTGATTTCATCGCTTTGCTCTTGCTCACTCTCCGCTCCACTCTGTTTGCACACTAATGCGAGTTTTTTGACCACTTCTTAGCCCAAAGCAGCGATTGGCAAGATTTCGTTTGATTTCCGACGAGATGTCATTTTGTGATGTTATAGCAGAGCCGAGGCAGACAAAGTCATTTACTAACTCAAAGTTGTAACTGTCTATTGTGACGTTCTGCCCAATTCGTCGATGTTGAGTATCCATTTTCGTTGACAGCATATACTTTGTTTTGCCCTCGTTTATCGCTAAGCCCATTTAAGTCGCTTCCATTTCTATACTCGCAAACGCACCGGTGACAGCTCGCTGTGTTCTACCAATGTAGTCAATATCGTCGGCGTACATATGCAAGTAGTTGAACGGACTTTTGAAAGATCGTACCTCGTGCGTTGGCTTGTGAGCTTCGAACAATTCGTTCAAGTTGAGGCCCCTATTGCGAGTGTCGATCAACGATCGATAAGCGACAACTATCGATCGTCGAGTGCTGATTTTGGTATTATATCTTGTGATTGTGATCGATATTTGTCGATTTGACATTCGCCTATAGTCGATCACAAATTTCAAGTGGATGCTTTTTTTGAGAAATGTGAAAGATTTGATTTGATTTGATTTGGTGAACTTTCCTGGCCTTAAACCACACTAAGATCTGGTAGGCTACGTTGAGGAGACTGATGCCTCTGTAATTGGAGCAGTTGATGGGGTCTCCTTTCTCGTTGATATAGGGCAAACGAGCGGTATATTAACAGCAACATTTTTACAATTATAAGGTCTGTTTGGTATCTTTTTGGGCACAAGGAATTGAGACCCGCCAAATAGTAAAATCCTCTCAAAGAGAGAGAAATCCTCTCAAAGAGAGAGAAATCCTCTCAAAGGCAGAAAACTTGCACAAAAGTAAACAAACACACACCTATCAATTTGTTTTTGTTTTCCACTAACAATAAAGATTATGACATTTCACACTGTCAGAGTTGTCCAGCACACCCCAAGGAATAGGTGTAGCAGAAAATACATCGCATGCCGAGAGCCAAATGAGGGTAAAAAAAAATTTATAGCCATGAAACTGTCCTATAAACTCACCCATAGCCTAGTTTCCGTCGCGATTAATTTCTATTTTATTGGGGTTTGTCTGAAGGTGCAATGGAACAAAATATGTTCCTCTCTTTATTTCGGGTTCATTTCACAGCCTGTGTCGCGCATTTCCCGCTTTCCAGAAACACATCATGGGCTCTGGTATAAACTGGTAGTTGGTCGATGCCGGGTTCACCTGAACTGAATCACCAGTCGAAGTTAGTAGACAAAAAAAAAAAAATTTAAATGTAAAATAATAACTTTGTTGAATACATATATTTAAACTGAATTTCGTACATAGAACTCATTTTTAAGAAAGAAAAAAAGATAATAATTAAATAACATATAAATATATTTCTTCTATTTTCCATAAAACAAACCAAGCGCTGTGTTTGGCTCTTGGTCAGAATACAAACAATTTAATTGTTAAAACTTAGTATAAATTTATTCATAACTCAGTATTTAATGAAGAAGTAAAAGTTAAAAGAAACTAATAATATTTATAATAAAAGAAAGAAGTGTGTCTTGTGTAAGTGCGCGGTTTGTTGCGTGTGTGCTGGGGGTGGTGTCTATGTATGTATGCGTGGGTGTGTACTTTTGTAATTATAAATAAACAAGAGGCAAAAAATATATACATTTACATAGAATTCAGACATTGGAAGTCCTTATTTTATTTTTTATTGAAAAGTAACGAGGTATACTATTTACACAGAATATTTCAAATTGTGAAACGCATTTCTAGTTAAATCATATAAATTTACATACAAAATTTATTTTGCCATTTCGTACGTGTTTACACTTTGCATACCTACACACACACACAATGTAAATGTGTAGGTGTGGTACTTAAGAATTAGTTTAATAATTTTTATCTTGTCTTTTGTTATTCTATAATTACAGCTATTTTTTTTTATGTATTAACTTCTTGGCGTGGCGTATAAAACTTTTTAATTTTTTTTATAAAAATATATTTATTTAATTTTTTTTAGTTAATAGATTCAATCTAATTCATTCAGTGTTTGACTGACATTGGTATAGTTTTGGAAGAAGTGCATTTTTGGACATTTTCCTTTCTGTATTTATTGGATAATTTTTCGATTGTTTCGATTGAAATATAGAAAAAAGAATCTTTTAGAAAATCGTTGTATACTACTTAACAAATGCAAAGTGTTTGGTTATTATTATTACATATACATATGTATGTATATTTTAGGTACTTCTTCTACCTAGCCAAAATAAAATAGCCTATCCTATTTCTATCTGTTTTTAGATTAATATTATTTCATTTTTTTTTTTACAAACAAAAGTAATCTAAGAATTGAATAATATTATGTATATCAGTATATGTATGTATGTATATAGAAAAAAAAACAAGATGATTTAATTTTTATATAAATTGATACTAGTCGGACTTAACTTTTGTGTTTAAATAAATTATAAATATACAATCATCTTTTGCATTTGCTTGGGAATTTAATTTATTTAGTTTTAGTTTTTGTCTGTCTTCTTGTATTATGAATAGTTCTTTTTTTTGAGAATTGCAATGAATTGTTAACCTTCTGAGTATGATGATAGGCTACTACGCGTCGAACCGGTGAAGTCACGTTGCAAGGTGTCTGAAGGGATAGGAACTATAAGCGCACCGCCGTACAATGATTCCATTTCCTCCAGCTGCTGGGCAAAAGTCTCCTCCAAACGCTATACAAAATAAATGTTAATTAAATTGAGAAAATCAAAAGCAATTAAAATTATATACAAACTGAAATTCAAAAGATAATATTATATTGTTAAAGCAAATGAATATTTACAGCAAATTGGAAATTTATAATATTTTACATAAGATATATACAACAACAAAAAATATATTTACAAAGCAAGTTTGAAGTGAAGTGAAATTTCTTCTTCTTCCTTTCGAATTAGTAAAAGCAACGTTCAACACGAATATATTTTGTACAACTAAAAACACTGAATATGGGTCCTATCTGAATTTTTCGATACGAACATGTTTCTAAATTTGTTTTTACAATTAGCGACAAAAACATTGTTCATAAGCTTGATTTGTCATTACATCAAGTTAAAAAAAAGACTTCGCATATCTTTGTGCGGGTAACGTGTTAATTATCCCAGAAACATTAAGCATGCACATTTTTACACATTTAATTAGATATTATTACAAACCACATCATATTGCTGAGTATGAAAAACAATGGCATACATCCACAGTCATTTAAACCCTTCTTTAGAGACAAAAAAGCATACGAATGAACCAATGCGAACCTTTTACTATTTACAGTAACTGGCTTATAAGATGCAACATAACTTGTTTACAGTTAGTTGATGCTCAAAATCAGCATTGCTCTACGTTAATTGAAGATAATTTTTGGCATCACTGAAAGGCAATAATTGGAAAGTTGTGTTAACTGATGCGCAAACGTCGCGGAAAAAAGAATCAAGATGCTTTTGACGATCGTAGTGGGGGATGAAACGGAAAAGTGTTTTTAATAGATGTTGATGTAATCGATACGATGCATCAGAATGTCGTTAAATTCTGCATTAAAGCTTAACTTAAGGCGAGTGTCACCCGGAAATGATCCCGAAAACTAACCAACCAAGGGCGCACCTGCCCTTCAGCACCTCTAGAAGCTATAATCGGCATATCGCCATTACAGATCTTCATTAGAAAGTCAGCCGCTAGAAGCGCTATTAAACTACAACTTATTCGTAAGTACAGACCAAGTAATCTTATGGGTCACCTAAACATTATCAACAATATTCCCGATCAGGACATACTTTGCACCGTCGCTGATAAGTGAATACTGAATACTGCTTTGGAAGAAAATTCGAAGTTCATATTGGGGAACGTACCAAGTGGTCAAACGGCGGATTCACCCTAGGCCCAAAAAGTCTAGTATGGTACACTGATGGATCGAAAATGGCCTCTGGTGTTGGCACTGGGGTCTTCGGGCTCAACACCAGAATCTCCGTCCCTTTTGGATCATTCCCCAGCGTGTTTCAAGATGAGGTCCACGCCATTGAGATTTGTGCCTTGATTAACCTACATTTTTGCCGAAATGAAATGATTGTTAAACAGAACAAACCGTTCCAAAAAGTCAAAAAATTTAAAGCATCATGATGCATTGCAAAATGAAAGCATCGTACCATCGCATAGCAATGGCAGTGATGCATTCCCGATGCGCTTTTTTTTTTGATGTTTTGGAACTAAGCCTTCATCAATAAAAATGTCTAAGAGATTCTGTCCATTTTTTCTGAAAATTTTTCAAGAAAATATCAAAATAACAAATAAATAAGCTTTACATAAACATGCCCCCCTGTTCTGCATTCCACTTTTAGTGAATTCAACCACCAAAAGTGGAATTGGGTGTTCTGCATTCCGAGCGAAACTATGAATTGTGGATTATATGTTCGAAAGTGAATATTTTGGTGTTCTGCATTCCACTCAAGATGACAGCTGTAAATTCGTGTTCTGCATTCCGAAAATCCTGTGATTTTAGTGAATTGAATTCACTTGAGATTCTTGACGTGAATTGAATTCACATGCCGTTGTAAAGTGAATTAATTAATTAATTTGTTGATCAGAATCATTTTTAAAAATATGAGTAGAATAATAAGACTTTGCATTAGTGTATTAAAATAATTTCTTTGTTTAATATAGAACAACACAAAAATTAGGGGCAAGAGAGTATTCTCTTGAATTACATGAAAGAAAATCAAGATTTTCCAAGATCAAGATTTCTCTGACTCCACTTCTCGCAGGATATCAACAAATATTTTCTTACTCACCCTAAAACTGTTTTTAAAAATGCAAAAATCATTAAACAAATTATTTTTCTTCAGTTGTCTAACTTCGGGAAGATCCAGAATGTTAGATTTATCTCGGAAAATCTTCCTGCACAGAATTTATTGTCCGGAACATTAATTCCTTGCGAAATTTTGACGTTTGTATTTTATACAAATTTTATATTTTCGGTTTCGTGTTTGTTTCGTTTTTTTTCGCTTTTTTTGTGCGGGATGCCAATATCATTCTTCCGCGAGGGAGCCAGAATTGAAGCGGGCTTTCATAGGCATTCTTTCCGCGCAAATACGACCCAAGAAAAGGAATCGTAACATTGATTGTCGGCCATGGGAAAGTGATTCGCTATTTTGTTTTGCAGAGCGTTGCAGGTTCCTCCAGAATCATGACATAATATTTTGTTTGTGTTTTGTTTTGTTTTTTCGTGCTTTTAATAAAGAATGGAGTCCTAAAAAGTGGAATTATGTAGTTGTTTATCATTTAATTTCTTTTTTTTGTTCAATGTATTTAAATTATTGTCGCCTGTCACTATTGTCAGTTGGTTTTTTTTATAGCAGTTAATTGAACTCTCCGTAAATTTTTTCCGTTGATATTTCGCACTCAATTTGGAGACCACAGGAAAATTTCGTTTCGCATCAGCAACGTAAACAACGTAAACAAACACACACCTATCAATTTGTTTTTGTTTTCCACTAACAATAAAGATTATGACATTTCACACTGTCAGAGTTGTCCAGCACACCCCAAGGAATAGGTGTAGCAGAAAATACATCGCATGCCGAGAGCCAAATGAGGGTAAAAAAAAATTTATAGCCATGAAACTGTCCTATAAACTCACCCATAGCCTAGTTTCCGTCGCGATTAATTTCTATTTTATTGGGGTTTGTCTGAAGGTGCAATGGAACAAAATATGTTCCTCTCTTTATTTCGGGTTCATTTCACAGCCTGTGTCGCGCATTTCCCGCTTTCCAGAAACACATCATGGGCTCTGGTATAAACTGGTAGTTGGTCGATGCCGGGTTCACCTGAACTGAATCACCAGTCGAAGTTAGTAGACAAAAAAAAAAAAATTTAAATGTAAAATAATAACTTTGTTGAATACATATATTTAAACTGAATTTCGTACATAGAACTCATTTTTAAGAAAGAAAAAAAGATAATAATTAAATAACATATAAATATATTTCTTCTATTTTCCATAAAACAAACCAAGCGCTGTGTTTGGCTCTTGGTCAGAATACAAACAATTTAATTGTTAAAACTTAGTATAAATTTATTCATAACTCAGTATTTAATGAAGAAGTAAAAGTTAAAAGAAACTAATAATATTTATAATAAAAGAAAGAAGTGTGTCTTGTGTAAGTGCGCGGTTTGTTGCGTGTGTGCTGGGGGTGGTGTCTATGTATGTATGCGTGGGTGTGTACTTTTGTAATTATAAATAAACAAGAGGCAAAAAATATATACATTTACATAGAATTCAGACATTGGAAGTCCTTATTTTATTTTTTATTGAAAAGTAACGAGGTATACTATTTACACAGAATATTTCAAATTGTGAAACGCATTTCTAGTTAAATCATATAAATTTACATACAAAATTTATTTTGCCATTTCGTACGTGTTTACACTTTGCATACCTACACACACACACAATGTAAATGTGTAGGTGTGGTACTTAAGAATTAGTTTAATAATTTTTATCTTGTCTTTTGTTATTCTATAATTACAGCTATTTTTTTTTATGTATTAACTTCTTGGCGTGGCGTATAAAACTTTTTAATTTTTTTTATAAAAATATATTTATTTAATTTTTTTTAGTTAATAGATTCAATCTAATTCATTCAGTGTTTGACTGACATTGGTATAGTTTTGGAAGAAGTGCATTTTTGGACATTTTCCTTTCTGTATTTATTGGATAATTTTTCGATTGTTTCGATTGAAATATAGAAAAAAGAATCTTTTAGAAAATCGTTGTATACTACTTAACAAATGCAAAGTGTTTGGTTATTATTATTACATATACATATGTATGTATATTTTAGGTACTTCTTCTACCTAGCCAAAATAAAATAGCCTATCCTATTTCTATCTGTTTTTAGATTAATATTATTTCATTTTTTTTTTTACAAACAAAAGTAATCTAAGAATTGAATAATATTATGTATATCAGTATATGTATGTATGTATATAGAAAAAAAAACAAGATGATTTAATTTTTATATAAATTGATACTAGTCGGACTTAACTTTTGTGTTTAAATAAATTATAAATATACAATCATCTTTTGCATTTGCTTGGGAATTTAATTTATTTAGTTTTAGTTTTTGTCTGTCTTCTTGTATTATGAATAGTTCTTTTTTTTGAGAATTGCAATGAATTGTTAACCTTCTGAGTATGATGATAGGCTACTACGCGTCGAACCGGTGAAGTCACGTTGCAAGGTGTCTGAAGGGATAGGAACTATAAGCGCACCGCCGTACAATGATTCCATTTCCTCCAGCTGCTGGGCAAAAGTCTCCTCCAAACGCTATACAAAATAAATGTTAATTAAATTGAGAAAATCAAAAGCAATTAAAATTATATACAAACTGAAATTCAAAAGATAATATTATATTGTTAAAGCAAATGAATATTTACAGCAAATTGGAAATTTATAATATTTTACATAAGATATATACAACAACAAAAAATATATTTACAAAGCAAGTTTGAAGTGAAGTGAAATTTCTTCTTCTTCCTTTCGAATTAGTAAAAGCAACGTTCAACACGAATATATTTTGTACAACTAAAAACACTGAATATGGGTCCTATCTGAATTTTTCGATACGAACATGTTTCTAAATTTGTTTTTACAATTAGCGACAAAAACATTGTTCATAAGCTTGATTTGTCATTACATCAAGTTAAAAAAAAGACTTCGCATATCTTTGTGCGGGTAACGTGTTAATTATCCCAGAAACATTAAGCATGCACATTTTTACACATTTAATTAGATATTATTACAAACCACATCATATTGCTGAGTATGAAAAACAATGGCATACATCCACAGTCATTTAAACCCTTCTTTAGAGACAAAAAAGCATACGAATGAACCAATGCGAACCTTTTACTATTTACAGTAACTGGCTTATAAGATGCAACATAACTTGTTTACAGTTAGTTGATGCTCAAAATCAGCATTGCTCTACGTTAATTGAAGATAATTTTTGGCATCACTGAAAGGCAATAATTGGAAAGTTGTGTTAACTGATGCGCAAACGTCGCGGAAAAAAGAATCAAGATGCTTTTGACGATCGTAGTGGGGGATGAAACGGAAAAGTGTTTTTAATAGATGTTGATGTAATCGATACGATGCATCAGAATGTCGTTAAATTCTGCATTAAAGCTTAACTTAAGGCGAGTGTCACCCGGAAATGATCCCGAAAACTAACCAACCAAGGGCGCACCTGCCCTTCAGCACCTCTAGAAGCTATAATCGGCATATCGCCATTACAGATCTTCATTAGAAAGTCAGCCGCTAGAAGCGCTATTAAACTACAACTTATTCGTAAGTACAGACCAAGTAATCTTATGGGTCACCTAAACATTATCAACAATATTCCCGATCAGGACATACTTTGCACCGTCGCTGATAAGTGAATACTGAATACTGCTTTGGAAGAAAATTCGAAGTTCATATTGGGGAACGTACCAAGTGGTCAAACGGCGGATTCACCCTAGGCCCAAAAAGTCTAGTATGGTACACTGATGGATCGAAAATGGCCTCTGGTGTTGGCACTGGGGTCTTCGGGCTCAACACCAGAATCTCCGTCCCTTTTGGATCATTCCCCAGCGTGTTTCAAGATGAGGTCCACGCCATTGAGATTTGTGCCTTGATTAACCTACATTTTTGCCGAAATGAAATGATTGTTAAACAGAACAAACCGTTCCAAAAAGTCAAAAAATTTAAAGCATCATGATGCATTGCAAAATGAAAGCATCGTACCATCGCATAGCAATGGCAGTGATGCATTCCCGATGCGCTTTTTTTTTTGATGTTTTGGAACTAAGCCTTCATCAATAAAAATGTCTAAGAGATTCTGTCCATTTTTTCTGAAAATTTTTCAAGAAAATATCAAAATAACAAATAAATAAGCTTTACATAAACATGCCCCCCTGTTCTGCATTCCACTTTTAGTGAATTCAACCACCAAAAGTGGAATTGGGTGTTCTGCATTCCGAGCGAAACTATGAATTGTGGATTATATGTTCGAAAGTGAATATTTTGGTGTTCTGCATTCCACTCAAGATGACAGCTGTAAATTCGTGTTCTGCATTCCGAAAATCCTGTGATTTTAGTGAATTGAATTCACTTGAGATTCTTGACGTGAATTGAATTCACATGCCGTTGTAAAGTGAATTAATTAATTAATTTGTTGATCAGAATCATTTTTAAAAATATGAGTAGAATAATAAGACTTTGCATTAGTGTATTAAAATAATTTCTTTGTTTAATATAGAACAACACAAAAATTAGGGGCAAGAGAGTATTCTCTTGAATTACATGAAAGAAAATCAAGATTTTCCAAGATCAAGATTTCTCTGACTCCACTTCTCGCAGGATATCAACAAATATTTTCTTACTCACCCTAAAACTGTTTTTAAAAATGCAAAAATCATTAAACAAATTATTTTTCTTCAGTTGTCTAACTTCGGGAAGATCCAGAATGTTAGATTTATCTCGGAAAATCTTCCTGCACAGAATTTATTGTCCGGAACATTAATTCCTTGCGAAATTTTGACGTTTGTATTTTATACAAATTTTATATTTTCGGTTTCGTGTTTGTTTCGTTTTTTTTCGCTTTTTTTGTGCGGGATGCCAATATCATTCTTCCGCGAGGGAGCCAGAATTGAAGCGGGCTTTCATAGGCATTCTTTCCGCGCAAATACGACCCAAGAAAAGGAATCGTAACATTGATTGTCGGCCATGGGAAAGTGATTCGCTATTTTGTTTTGCAGAGCGTTGCAGGTTCCTCCAGAATCATGACATAATATTTTGTTTGTGTTTTGTTTTGTTTTTTCGTGCTTTTAATAAAGAATGGAGTCCTAAAAAGTGGAATTATGTAGTTGTTTATCATTTAATTTCTTTTTTTTGTTCAATGTATTTAAATTATTGTCGCCTGTCACTATTGTCAGTTGGTTTTTTTTATAGCAGTTAATTGAACTCTCCGTAAATTTTTTCCGTTGATATTTCGCACTCAATTTGGAGACCACAGGAAAATTTCGTTTCGCATCAGCAACGTAAAATGTTTAATTCACTTGCAGAAAACAAAAATCAAGAACTGAAATTCTCCAATGATTTTGAAATGATTTGACAGTTGTGTTTGACATTTCAAACAAATGAATTCGAAGTGGATTCCAAAAATTCGAAATCACTCGGAATGCAGAACACTGAATTCCATTCCGAGTGAATTTTATTTTCGGTTTCAATCCACTTTCACTCGAAATGCAGAACAGGGGGGATGGTGATGTTTTTTTTTATGTTTCTCGGAATAAAAAAAAATTCCTCAAATCACAACGCATCACAATAAACTATGATGCGTTGTTTGCTTTTGTTTGCGCAGTGGTTGCTTTTATAATGCGTTTTGGAACGCGATATATTGCATCACTGCTATATATTGACGATATGGAACGCTTGACTTTGCAGTGCTGCGGAAGAACTGCGTTTTGGAACTCAGCCATAATTATGGTTGAGTTCCAAAACATAAAAAAATGCGCATCGGGAATGCATCACTGCCATTGTTACGCGAAGTTACGATGCTCTCATTTTGCGATGCATCACAATGCTTTAAATTTTTTGACATTTTGGAACGGTTGGGGTCATGTTTAAATCAGTTCATTTCATTCTGTCCATTTTTTTTTTTTAACTTTTTTCAAGAAAATATCCAAATAACAAATAACTAAACTTAAAATAAACATGGTGATGTTTTTCTATTTTGATTTTGGTTTAGCGGAATAAGAAAAAAAAAATCCTCAAATCACAATGCATCACAATAAACTATGATGCGTTGTTTGCTTTTATGATGCGTTTTGGAGCGCGATACCTGGCATCACTGCTATATGTATATTGACGATATGGAATGCTTGCCTTTGCAGTACTGCGGAAGAACTGCGTTTCGGAATTCAGCCAATGTTACCTTTTTGAAAAATTTAATCGGGAACTAATTTGAAACGACATCATACATAAAACATAACCTAAAAAATGTTTATGATTAAAAACAAACTACACTCAGTCAAGCAGAGAATGATCACCTCACTCAAAACTATATCTTAATTAAGTTACTATATACAAATAATAGTTAGTTTTCCGAAAGCCATTTGAACACTACGCAATAAAGAAACCATAAATTATCGCTAGGGACTATTTAACAGAAGATATTTACTTCTTACTCCAAGAAAGGAAACAAAACAAAAACCAATTTATTTAATTAAAAAGGCCATTTAAATAGTGTGCACAAATAAGTGGTTGAACAAGAATATTACTGTTGCTTTGTAAATCTATTTTTCTTGCAACTACCAATTAAAAAATAAAATAAGCAGAAAAAAAGCTTTATCAATAAAACCAACCTTTCTCGCAAACTTTTTCGAACACACGTTCCCATCCACCATCAGTAGCAGTAGATTTCAAGTATACATTAATTCCGTTAGATTTAAAATTATAAAACATTTTTTTTGCCGCATCAATATATAGTAATAGTAGTAGCAATCAGCAAGGCCATTGTTATCATTCATTTTTTTTAAGGATTTTTATGTATTTTTTTTGGGAGAATGGACAATGATCATGATGATGAGGGAGATACAAAAAAAAACGAAATACATGTGGAACAAGCGGGTAAATGCAAGGTAGTAAGAGTGCAATAAAAAAAGAAATTCAGAAATGTGATTTATGTGTTTTTGTGTGTGTATTGGAATGGTTTTAGTTAAAAATATATTTTATGTTTTGCTAGTATGTATATATTTACAAATAATTTTTCTACTACTTAAATGCGATTAAATTGACTCTTAAATAAACTACAGCCCCTTTTCTTTTACTAGTATTTTTGGCAACGTGTTAATTTTTTGGTTTTTAATTAAAGCATCGTGTTTTTTTCTTTTCAATTCTGTGCTTGACGTTGCACAAGAATGCTGGCACTTTGAATTGGTGTACAACTTAACTCGTGATAAATAATATAATATATCATGTGTAGTACAAAATGAACAAAAAAATAGATAACGGTAATTCAAAAAAGAGGTATGTAATAACAAATAGAACAGCATTTAAAAAAAAACAGAACACAGAGATTTAGAAAGAGAGACAGGGTCACAGTGGCAAATAAATGAAACGCAAAAAAGGATCTAAATGGGATGATAAGAGGATAGAAAGGCGGATTTCAGGCTGCAGAGTCACGCAAATCTCCATTATCCGTCGGTTTTTTCCCGTTCATCGTGATTCTTTGGTTATTATTGGACGACGCAAGCGATACCCTCGGAATGGTGTACGAAGACAGTGAAGATAGGCTGACGCCATTAGCGAAACTGTTTGAGCCACGCACTGGACCCCAATTTGATTTCAAAGCTAAATCAGGGGTAGTCGGCGAAGTCGGTGTAGCGGTGGCTTCGTGAATGTTGTGCATCGATTGGGCGGACCCTAATGTAGACCTCTGTTGCACTATTAGAGATGGACGCTTGATTGCAAATGAAGACGATGAATGCAGGATGTTTTCTTTGGTCTTTGGTTGCAATGTATTATTGTTTGATGGTTTCCTAAAACGATCCAATACTATTACGGAGGAATCGATGCTAGTTGGACGGAATGTAGTCAATGTCGGTGGTTGTTCCACAGGACTTCGAGGTGCAGAAAGTGAACCTCCGCCAACTGTAACCTTCGTTATGTGTGATTGGGTATTGTTGCGCGCATATTTCTTATTCGGCAGCGTCGATGATAGACGTGGCACCATTGCTTCCTGATTGCGTCTCAATTCTACAGCTTCCCCTGTAGAACTCATTTTCGAATCTCTGATATAGATTTTGCTTACATTCCCACTGGACGATGAAGTAATACTATGCTGCGGCGATGTTGACTCTTCGAGTACTGAATCCACCGATGTAGTTGGTGGCAGAATACGATTCTTTTGTTGTTTGGCACTCGACACTGGGGTGGTTGGCATGCTGCGACTGAGGTCTGGCGCAGAACCACGGAAATTAGACTGCGAGAAGTCGGTAGAAAGGGTTAGGAAAGTTCGAGATCGCGTCAGGCTACCAAGAAAACCACCACGCAACATTGATCGGCCGTTACGTAAGTGTTCCGGTACAATAATGTCACCGTCAAATATTGATCGTTCCGGTACCGGTCCATACTTTGCCTCGTACTGGTCCACCATCTGGTCTAATTTGGCAACCAGTTTCTGTTTGTTGTTGGTAGATTCAGCAAAAAGTGGTAACAAGTATTTGTACAAAGGTTTTTTTTTTAGATTAGCAATTGAAATATTAATAGAATCCAGGTAAGCGTATGATTAGTAAGAGAGAGAGAGAGAATTCATTTTTTAATATTTAATTTGTCTTAATCTAAGAAAGTATATGTTTATTTTTGTCATGCAAAATATTTTTAACTATAACCTTTCCCGATCTTAACCCGCGCATGCAAATGTTCCATTTTTTTTTATTTTGTATTAAAAGATAACCCACCTGTTTACGTGGAACAAGTTGTTCCTTCCATTCACGCAGCTCCTTTTGGAGCCGTTCATCAATCTCCTTCAGTTTATGAGTCTCGTGTTCGACTAGTGCTCGGCGCTTCTCATTTTGAAGTTGCTCCAGTTCCCTAAAGGATAGAAAATTATAAAACCTCCCAGGTAAAGAATACTCCCTCTGTTACCTTATAGCTCCCTCGCGAGTAGCTCTCAATTCTTCAAGTTGTTTTTGGTGTTTAATTTCAAAGCGCTTCTCCTCTTGATTGTAGCGTCTCTTCTCTTGCTCTTGGAACTATAAGTAATAATAAAATATATAGTTAATTTATTTAAGACTATGTAAAACTCCCGACCAACCTTCTTTAATCTTTCTCGTTCCACTTCGGGATCCAAATTCGTTGAAATCCTCAATGATTCTCTGAACATAAGATCTCTGGCCTTACGCTCTGCCCGAATACGCTTTGGCAAGGCTCGCTTTTCAATCGATTGCTTCTTCAACATGTCCTCCTCTTTACGTTGCAGCATTCGCTTCACTTGATCCAACTCCTTCTCATGGCGGGTAATCATTTGATGCCTCTGCATGAAGCACATATCCTTCACGTGACGCTTGGATAGTTGATGTCGTTCATGCAAGTGTTTCTCTTCCAACTCCCAGATTAAAGCTTCACGAGTGCGCATAGCATTCTGTTTTTGCTGCAAGAAATTCCTATCAATGGTTGCCAAGCGGTCGCGATGTTTCTCACTGATTCGTCGCAACAGCAATTCGTGGCGTTCTTTAAGCGAGTCCAGGAAATATCTTTCTTTCTCTTCATGGTCCAGTTCCATTGCGGCCCGTCGTTTCTTGAACTCATCCTTTCGTTTTTCCTTGGGCAACAAGTCTATCTCTTGCTTAAGCAAACGAATCTCCTGTTTAAGATTCTCTCTAAAAATTTTCAGTTCCTGCTCTTGCTCGGAGCGTATGCGTTTCGATGAAGAGCGCAACTCAGCTTCTTGATTCTGTTCGGTTTTCTCGATCAATTGCTTCTGTTGCCTGGCCAGGGCATCCATGTCGCTTTCATATGTTTTCTCCAAAGTAATACGCTCTTGTTCAAAACGACGATCTTGTTGCTCTTTTGCCATTTGCTCTTTCAATTGCAAATCGTTCTGTTGCTTTTTTTCTTGTTTTTGAAGCATTTTAAGCTCGCGAAGTTCTTGCTTTCTGAACACATGATCATCGTACAATCGTCCAGTTTCGTCGTCGCCGTAAATCACTCTGCTAGTGGTTGTTGTTACCTGCACACCGTCAATTTCGAATTTTCTGGTACGTTTGCGCGTCTTTTTACGAAGATTGCGCAGTTCGATTTCCTCTTTGGTGGGCGGCGCCACTTTTGGCGGTGAGGGTTTGCGACGAATAATGACATCCTCCTCTTGCTCTCGACTATCATGACTAGTTGTGGTGGCAATACTCTCGGCATCACTGCGATCGATTTTGTTAACTCCGCGAACTGGTGTTCCGCCACTAGATCGTACAGATCCGCATTCGCTATGCGTACGTGAACCCATTGAGCCTACACTGCTGTCCGGTGAGATGCGCTTCTCGGGCAGTGTTTTTTTGTGATTGACAATGATGCTGACGTCCTCGCGAGACGCAGAACCAGATGCAGTTTTCACCAGCTGTCCGCCGTTCATTTTATTGTTGGGCTTTGTGATAATATGTTCACTACTGCTACGCAGATCTTCGCTACACTCACTCGGACCTCCAACTGATGAAAGATCACTGCTGGATTCCGCTGCACGTATGTTGCTACTGTCTTTAACCTTGATCTCCTCGCCAACAGTTACCACAGACACGTGACTAGTGTCTAGAAGATTATTATCTGAACCTCCTGCTGAGGCTGTATTGTAGGCGGAGTCTTCGTCGACATAACTTGGGCTAACGATTAATACTTCGCTTTCGTCTAACTTGCGAGCGTTCGTAGGCGTAGCTGTCGACTTTGGAGCATTACCCATTGCCTCGTCTTCATTAATAACGATCATGCTCGATTGCTTGCGTGGTGAATGTTCCAGGCTGTCCAATGATGGGTAATCATCATCTGTCGATGATTCATTAACATGGGTCTTGTTCAGTTCGTTGGATACAATTACCACTTCACTAGTGCTGGATTTTGTGGGTGTTTCTACTCGCTGTTGAGGATTATCGACGATAACTGGCGGATGTGTACTGGTGACTACAGTGATTTGACTCACATTCGACGCTAGGCTATTGGGCAAGATGGGTTTATCTTTTTCGCCACTGTTTATTGTGATAAGCGATGTATTCGACGAAATAACCTTTGATGGAGTGGACGTTACCGATATTGTAGATGTGGGCGATGGTGGCTTCTGTTGGTCCTCTTCAGAATTACTTCTACTTATAGGAATGACTCGTTTCTCATCCTTTTGATTCTTGAACTCAACTGTTATAGTTTCGTCTCTGTCTTTTCGTTGCTCGTTAACTTTGTTTGCTGGTGTGATGTTTGTATCCTCCTCGAATTCAGGAGGTGGTTTGATGATGTCCTTCAAAAGAGCTGCAGCATCAATATTGTCCTTAAACTCGCTAGATTCAAGTGCCATCTTTTGTTTTTGCTGCTGTTGTTGCTGCTGTGAAACAGCCATTGGCGGCGGTGGCGCTTTACCCTTTTCCTTTTTGATAACCTGGTAAAAATTATGATACACAAATATTATTCATTTGGAAATTAGAATTATATTCTAAAATAAAAAAACGACAAAAGCTTGAAGCCAAACGAATGGTCCTTAACGAAAGTGGAATGAGATACTTGAGATCTTGAAACAAACACTAAACAAGCCAATATAATTATGCTTCTTGTTCTCTTGATAAAGTGAAACTAAAATGCTACGAATAAGCGACCAAATTTCAAATTAAAACTCTGCAGTAGAGAACCTTTGCTGCACCATATTGTCCTGAGTACTCGTATTCCTGTTCTCATGCCCATAGCTGAAATAAGGTCAAAGTCACAATCAAAATTTAGAAAATCCGTTCGAATACTATAAAGCGTAAACTACGCAACGAATCCAGGTTCAAAATGTTTAATCGACTTTCTTCGATAATCTACATCGACGACGCTGCACAGGTTGATTCCAACAAAATGAGAACAAATAAGGGCTAACGAATGACCTTATACCTTTGACCTTTAATTAAAATATAAAAAACAACGAACAAAATGTTCCTTAGAGAACCAAGACATTTTTTTAAATTGCAGTACATTTGCCCAAATCTGGATGGATGGTGGATTTATTTCATTCCTTTTTTTTTTCTTAAAAATCACAAAATTACCTTCTTCTCTACATCAGCATTTTTCCTATCGCTTTCAGCTGTTACTTCACTACTAGCTCCTGCAACTGCCAACGCCTTTGTATCTCCTCTGGCTACATGCGATGTAGAGGGAGGCGATGATTTTTGTGACGGGGTAGGTGGACTTATTATTTGTTTCTGTACTATAGCTGGCGGTGGCGGAACTTTATCACGCGGTGATGGTGGAGTTGATGATTTAACTTGAGACTTGATATTATCCTCCGTTTTAACAGCTGCAGTAGTTGCCAGTGCTGATGATGATGTTGTTGCTGCTTGCGCTGGTACTGTTTGTGGTGGAAGTGGTGGGGTTGTTGGGATCGCTGGTGACGACTCTTTGGAATCCCTCGATGTATGTGACACAGATGTTGGGGTGCCTGGAACTATAAAAAAAAATGGAACATTACAATTGAAAATACTTTTAGTTTGTCGGTCTTACGTTTATCGATTTCTTGACTCTGTTGTGATGAAGAGTCATCGTCCAGGTCGAGTGGGAGCGCCGAGTTGCGGGGTTCCTATAGGAAATTATAATAATCAGTATTAATATCTAAATTTTCGTAACTTCTAGACTTTGTACAAGGAGAACGGAAAAAAGTGCAACTTATTATGGCACACAAAATAATTGGTTTTTTTCGTTTAGCAACTTAAGATACGAATATTTAGATACAGAGTACTATGGATGAATAAGATTCTTGCAGAACTGGGGTAGGTGAATAGAATCTATTGAAGCCTTTAGCAACCAAGATGTGCTGCAGGGAACCCCATAAATTACTCAAAATTACATACATTTGCTACGTATGTACGTACATACAGTGTTGTGCAAAACATTCCGGATTTTTTTTTTTTTTTTTTGATGAATTCTAGGGAACAGGAAGACTCTACGTAAAATTATTTGATAATACAAACAACTTATTGCATTAGTTTACAAATAAAGAAAAACAACAAAGTAACAAGGTAAAGGTAATAATTTTTAATGTTTCATCCAAAAATTTAATTCAACTCTATGCCTTGCCTGTGCAAAACATAGCGTATTTTTGGTTATCCTTAATATTTTTCAAGCAGCCGTTGTTCTTCATGACCTGTTTTAGGTCTGGGCGACACTAAATTTACAATTATAGCTTTTGGAATGATCTTCTATTCATTCTTCAATGACGTAAAAATTGAGTTTTTGGATGCGTGCTTCTCTTCAAAATTGCCCACAACATTGCGATAGGGTTTAGATCGAGCGATTGAGAGGGCCATTCTAACAGAATCAATTTTTCCTTCGCAATCTTGTTGAAAGACCCAACGCAGTGGTAACTTCTCTTCAGCGTATGGTAGCATTACGGATTCCAGTATATCCCTATACTATACTGGAAAAGATCCATAATACCATAATCGCCGTGGCCGTGGTGGTTAGTGCGTTGCAGTACCACGCAATGCTGCCCGGGTTCAATCCCAACCCGGGTCTAACACCTAGAGTTTTTTCACGGTGCCACCACTTTCGAATGTCTGACAAGCATCAAAGAGTATCATTTTGTCACGATTGAGCTTCTCAACTCGCTGTTCGGAGCCGGCAAAAAACTGTAGCTCCCTTCCATTCGTGCAAAAATATAACACGCACACACAAATGGTTGCGAGAAGCAGGCCAAGGTTCACTTCGAGCTGTAGCGCCAACTAAGTAAGTAAGTGCTCTCATCGCTTAGTTGCAGACGAATTTAAAAGGACACTTAGTTTCGAACCAAAGGAAACGGTTAGGTTAAGCAATTTAATCAAAGACTAACTACAACAAAAAAAAAAAACGCTACGTTTTCTGTATATACTTAGCAGTGAGTAGAGGCTTTTTTCCTGGTCGAAAAGCACACCAACCAGCTTCTTTTAAACACCTGCGTAGGGTACTTGCTTTAATTGAAAGATTGAGTTCCCTAACGATCTTTCTAGAAGACAAAGAAGGTTTTTTTATGACCCTCTTTTTGATTTCCCGGTCTGTTCGGCCTTTTTTTTTCGGTAACGTCCTTCAGTATGAATGGTTTCAATCGGTTTTCCACTTTGAAACATTTTAATAATATCCTAGTGTTGATAGTGTCATTTTGTACTGCTTTGAAGTCTGCTACAACTTAATTTTTCACGAACCTTCTCTATTTATTTTTGGCCAATTTTCTAATAGTCTTCTTATAACGAACTTCTATACAACGAAGCTCTCCCTATTACGAATTGTTTTCAAGTATGTACGCAGCTTTTTCATTCAACTTTTAGTGTGTTTTGATCTCCTCATAACGAATTTCCTTACAGCGATTTTTTCTCTACAACGAACAAATTTTGTAGCTGGAAATCGAGCTCTCAGGCCTTTGCTACACGAGCGTCCTTTTCCGCGCTCCCTGAGAGTAAAGCTAAATGTACACACGACGCCCTTTTGGTCGCGGGCGCTCGTGTGTGCAGTTCTATTGGTTTTCTATATACTCATGACGCGCGACCAAATGAGTGCGCGGAAAAAGACGCTCGTGTGGCAAAGGTCTCATGCGTTTTTGTCTCCATATAACGAATTTTTCAAATAATTTTCTATTTCGCACATTAATAAAACTTTGTACCGAGAAAAAAGTAAGAAATAATTAGGGGATTCCCCAAAAGTTTAAATAACAACAGAATGCTGATAAAGTGTTACCTACATTGGGACGAATTTCTTCATCAATTGACGTATTTCGAACCTTTCTGGCGATAAGGAGTAACGTACCGACTAATGTGTTTGAATCTTTAAATGTACATATTAGACGATTTTGTTGAGGAAGAAAAATGAAAGAGTGTAATTCAACCTAAAATAACTGATAACTTTAATAAAAGTTGATAAAAAAAAAGAAAATCCTTATTTCTGTATATCGAAGTGATTTTCTGGTGCCGCGCGGATTCGCTATAGGGAAGTTTGACAATAATAAATGTTGAGACAACTAAGTCTCTCATGACTTTTCCACTTTTCTTCTGTCTAAAACTGAATTCAAATGACAGTCAAAACCGTTATAAGCAAGTTAAAGGGCAAGGAAATATGGTGCTATTGGAAATACGGTATGTTTTTCACAGGCATGAAAATTACGTAGTGTCTTCCTGTTTCCTAGAAATCCGGAATGTTTTGCACAACACTACATACATGTGTACACATGTACAGTACATAGTGTATTATACATTACAACGAAAAATAAAAAGCTTCGAAAAAGTTTCCTATTTCTTATAAATTGTAAATAGCCCCACAATTTAAATTCTTCATATTTATAGAAAAATGAAGAAAATTGTAACCATGAGTTATTGTGATTCACATATTTACAGCCAGACTAGTCTGAGTCCAAAATATACAAACAAAACGATTTGATTATGAGATTTATGAAGTTTAATTTAATTATTAAATTTGTTTTTATGTTTTTGGATGCATTACACTAGTCTGACGACTTACCAACCCTCTGATAAAGTGACCTTCGTTTCGCTTGACGTTTTGCTTTCTATTTGTTTTTATTAACAGAGTTTTTTACCAAACAAATGAAGTAGGAATTTGTGTTTTAAAAGCAGCGTGAAAGTATAAAAGAATTTGTTTTTGGTGGGTCAAATTTACAGGTTATAAGGGGGAGGACTAGAGTGTAGTGTAGTAGCCGAAGAAATACAAAAACTAGAATTGCTAAAAAACATACCTCGGCTTCCTCGTCAACGACTTCTTCTTCGACGACCTCAGCTTTGTATTCCAATAGCAGATCCTTTATTGGCTTACAATCAAGATCTCTGTTAATAAATGGATGTGCCATTAGATTATCTGTCGATGGCCGCAGTAGGGGATCCTAAATTTATAGAAAAAAGTATTATTCGTTTGAGAATTATTTCAGTAAATTGAAGACAAACCTTAACTAAAGATTTACTTAAAAAATCGTTGAATTCTTTTGAATATTTGGAAGGCTGATCTAATTTTGGTGGTTCGCTTTTTTGAATTTTCAAAAGTACACGCATTGGTGACATCTCACTATTTGGTGGTTCCATTTGTGCCAGCTCGATTAGGGTAATGCCCAGAGACCAAATATCAACCTTCAGATCGTATGGATTGTCCCGGAATGTTTCGCACAATACTAATTCGGGAGCCATCCAGTATGGCGTGCCAATGAATGTGTCATGCTTCTGGAGTGTGTGTTTATTTTTAGCCGACACACCGAAATCAGCTAAATTGAAAGAGTAAATATATATGTTCATACAGTAAGTAAGGAGACAGCATTAACTCTTAATAAAGATTTCGATAAAAATAGATTGGTCGGCTTAAGTTCAAAAAAAAAAAAAAAAAGAAAAACAAAATAAAAACTTTTCTATTTCCATGGGACAACGTAGTATGTATTTGTATTTATATCTGCTTACCCAACTTAACGCCACCTTCCATGGTCAGCAGAACATTTCCAGCCTTTAAGTCGCGATGAATAACTCTGTTTTTGTGTAGAAAACTCAAGCCTTCTGTCATATGCTTACATACATAGGATATTTGAGGCTCGGTCAAAGCTTTCTCCAATTCAACCATAATACTATCTAAGGCACCGCCGTCACAGTACTCAATTAACATCTATTTTGTATCATTCAATGAGAATGGGAGAAAGAACGAGAACATTAATTAAGTCATGTTGAGTGTATTCCATACGTTATAAGAACTTACCCATAATTTATCATCAAGAGAAAACGCTTCATAGAGTTCAACAATATTCTGATGTTTAATTTCCGATAAAATATCAATCTCGACCATATGATCACTAAGGTTTTCCTCATCTTCCAGCGTGCACATCTTGGCCGCAGCAAAACGTCTTGTCTCCCTATGCTGAGCCTTGTAAACTTTGCCAAATGCACCATCGCCAAGTTCACCAACCATCTCCCAGTACTCAGCTGGGTCTGTATCCATTTTTATATTATTATAGAGGCGTTTCTTCTTCGCCTCTCCACCGCCAAGGTGGAACACCTTTTTCAAGTTGTTAATGAAAGACATTCTGATTGTGTCTTCGGTTCTATTATTGTTTTGTTTTGTTAACGTCGAAAGGACAAGTATAAGGTGCCTTCTCCCTTCTATTGAGCAAAACTGTTTTCTCTTTTATTGAATATCACTATTTTTAAAAAACGAAATAAACAATGTCCGACTAAAATGCTACATATTTGCAAAAAGTGCAGGCAATTTGGATTATGGACTCATCGGTAGCTTCTCTTCTTGCACATTTAAGTATCACAATTGATATGCCATTTACTAGTAAATAAATCTTTTTTTATACATATATATATATACAAAATTAGTATATAATGTACCTAATAAATTTATTATATAAAAATCAGTCGTTTAGTTTCGTTTCAAATCAATATGCGGCGTGGGGTTGACTATTCTTGCTGACCCCATATAAATGATGTAATATTGTTCTTTCTCTCTAGTGGTCGATTCGAAGGAAGCCAATTGTAATTCCGCTAATCAGTATCGTTGAAGTTGATCGATTTTGATGGGGAAGCGTTGGCAAAATTTCCGTCTCTTTTTTGAATTCATGTAATCTGATATTTATTTGATTTGCGGAACGAATGACCTGCATATGTTGGTGGCGCGGTAGTACAGGTAAATGTAGTAACCAAATGAAGGTGTTTTTTTCTTCTGTTGTTAGTTTGCCTTTTTGCAGGAGTGCGCCTAATCAAATTATATGATTACTAGATATTTCTCCAACTGTATAGCGGGGGATGAGGGTTGTGTTTGTTGTTTGTGACTATTCATTTACAGTGGACTGACACTTTTTGTTTCATTAATGTTTTAATGCTGAACTTTCAGGCCTGCAAGTGGGAAAAAGGAATTTTAAACGATGTTTCTTATTTAAATGAAAAAGAAATAAATTCTGTTAAATTCTAAATATTCTTGTCATATGAACTTTGCTTTCCATCCATATTTAAAGAACATACATACATGTATGCAATTCCTTCAAATAATATTGTTTTATCAGTAAAATTTCAAAAGATAAAAACAATAACACAATTTGCGAAGGTTATTTGCTGATACATTATATGTACAACAAGTCTTTAAGAAAAGCTCAATTAACAACAATTAAAGACCCAAATGCTGATAAGACGAATTCGAGAACACAACAATAATTATGCATTCATAAAATAACAACAAAAATTGTACGTAATTGTTACTGATTGGTTTGTTTGAGACCTGACCCGTTGAAAAACTCGATGAAACGTGCCACATTTTCTTGTTTCCAAGCAATTTGTTCTGAGATACATATTTAGATGTTAAGAGAAAAAAAAATGTTTGCTTGATGAAATTAAGTGTGAAAAGTATACTTGGGGTTTATTTACCAAATAGTGAGTCATACTGCTTAGCTGCTTCCCATTCACAGCCATTGACTGGCTATTTAGTTTTAATTAATATGTTTCTCGATTTCTGATTCATAGTAAAATTTGCTTAACTTTTTTAGACACGGTATATTAAATTATTCAACTGACGAGTTGGTATAAACTTCTGGTTAAACGTTCTTCTTCTTCTGGTAATCTTATCTTCGATATGTTTCAGGAAATATATCATCATCATCACTTATTTTGATGATTCATTTCGTTGACGTTTTTCGGATTTTGGATAAATCAAGGCACCTAAGAAAACACAAACGAAACCTTGGACCGCATTGCCACGAGCCATAGCAAGCTTCATGTTTTTCTCAGAGATACATAACATGTATGTATGTACATTTTGTACATATGCATATTCATAGGTGGTAAGCGGAAAATGCACATAGATGGCAACAGCTTGCCATTGTCGCCTACATTAGCCATTTTTATTTTCATTATATATAAAACATAAACAGTGAAACCCAGTTAAGAACCACCCTCTTAATTGCAAATCCCACAAAACACCCTCGGTTTATAAGGTGATATTCTTGTTAAAATCCCTTTTAAGTACATATCGCTTAAGCCCCTTATTCCCAGAGCAAAAATCGTTGCGAGAAAAAAAATCGTTGCGAAACAAAAATCGTAGCTTGTGGTGCGAGATTTTGAGGGTAAATTCCTAGAATTTCAAATTTCGCAACGAGATTTTTGACGTACAAGTTTTGACATTTTTCTTCGTCATTTGAGAACTTTATTTTTTGTGTTATTTTCCTCCCCTTATCACTCATATTGAATTAAGAGTATTTTGAACAACAAATTTAAATTTTTTAAAAGAGGAAATGACGTTTGAAGGCGCGAAAATTTGTAGTTTCCCTTTATGCTGCTCAAAATTAATACAATTGTTTCCTATTTCATTGAAAACAATGTCAAAAAATCGTTGCGAGAAAGAATGGTCCGGACCATTCATTTTCTCGTTGCGAGAAAGAATGGTTTCTCGCAGTGAAGGTGCGAGAATTTTGACGTTTTACGCTACGATTATTTTTCTCGCAACGATTTTTGTTCTAGGAATAAGGGGCTTTAGCTACATTCCCCGTTTAAGTACTCATTGTTTCCCTTTCTTTCGTCATAATAATTTACATGTAATACTTACCTTTTAAATACCCTTTTTCATAAAGCACTAGAATCGAAAAAAAAAAACAAAATGTAATAAACTTAATCTTGTACATAATAGGTCTGTTCCCGTACTTTCTGCACCTTAATTCAGATTCCCAAATTTCAAGGAGTGGGGATAAAAATCTCCCAGAGAGAGGTGAAAGCGTGCAAGAGTACTGAAACGCATAGAACAACTAAAAATGAAAAATATATGATATTTGACAGTTTACATAAAGCTGCCCAAAGAAATTTCTTGGGCTAAAATTGGCAGCATGGGGAAAATTCTTACTATCTGCTATTGTTAGCTTTCTCTTCCGTGAAAAACTACGAAAAATCTTCGTACGGAACAATGATTTGACTGATTTTCGTAGATTTTCGTAGTTTTCGCAGCTTTGGTCAAGTACGGGAACAGACCTAATGTGGTGAGTTACATAGTACTCTAAAAAGACTTTGACGTTTTCTCTTGGCTATTACTTTTCGATTGTTGGTTGTGAAGATCTTTCACATTTTCGTGGACTTGTCTTGTTCGTGGATAAGTACCTCTGAGCAGCTAAGCGGGTTTTCGTAACTACATATCCCGGATAAGCACCCCACGACATTGGACAATTCTGCTAATGCACTTATCCGGGTTTTACTGTAGTACGGAGTACTAACTACATTGAAGAGCATCCAAAAATATTACGATTTCTTTCCTCATCTACATATGTACATACATATGTATATGCAAATACACTTAGAGAAGTTAGTGGTTCGGCCACAATGGCAGTTGTCACCAGGGTTACCGATAGGCAATCTAAATAAAAATCGCCTCGGGACAGAAAAAGCTAAAATCCATTGTTGTCGAAATGTAGGCCGCTTCTGATCTCGACAGTCAAACAGATTCCAAACGGCGGCATTTGTCGCCTATTTGGTACCCTAATTTTCATTCGGGTTCACGTCTTACGAAGAAAAAGAAAACTGAGTAAAAAAATTACCAACTACGAAAATTCATTCCTAAGCTTATTGGTGAGATGCAATATCCCTTTTAAGAAGGATTGATTGAAAGTGAGATGTTTTTGGGGATTTTACTTGTCACACGTGTATGTTTGTATATTTGTATGATCATAATTGGCCAAATGAAGATTTTCAATTCACATTCAATTTGTAGGTTCTTCCAGAACTGTTAGAATCTTATCTGGCAAATATGTAGACTCTTATGGAACCGAATATTCCGAGTTTAAGGAAATCGCCGTCACCAAACTGGTGGTCTAGCGCGTTAGACAACTACGCATGCTGTCCGGGTTCGATCCCAGCAAACACCCAAAAGTTTTTCAAGGTGCCACGATGAGCTTAATTCGCCGTACGCAGTCGGCAAAGCTGTGGGTCCCTTCCATTCGTGCAAAAATATAACACGAACAAACAAATGGTTGCGAAAAGCGGGCCCTGGTTCACCCCCAGCTGTAGCTGTAGCGCCATCTAAGAAGAAAATGGTGGAGTTACTACGAGTATAACCGAAGAATATACCTTTTAGTTCGCGGTGATTGTAACCCACTGTGAGCGTGTAGTGGTTAGTGCCTTGGACTACTATGCAATGCTGTCTGGGTTCAAACCCAGCCCGGGTCCAACACTTAAAAATTTGTTCACGGTACCACCTCTTTCGAATGTCTGACAAGCAATCAAAAGTATCATTTGTCACGATTGAGCTTCTCAACTCGCCGTTCGGAGTCGGCAAAAAACTGTTGGTCCCTTCCATTCAAGATTACACAAGTCGACCAAAGATCATGCTGTCGAAACACTTGTTGTTACGAGCGTTGCTGTACAGCAACTCAACCATCCACTCCACAGTGACCGATTTATTGCTCTGTTATTTGGGTATATGTCTAAAAGGACCCGAAACGACCGAGCACAACCCCGGTGAGTGTACGGTTCTTATCTACTGGGTCAGACGGCGCACTCTCTAAAACGAAATCCTATCCCAACAATATTCTAGCCTTTATTAAGTATCCCCTTTTTCTACTTAAGCGCATTTTTTTTCTAAAATCCAGTGGGAACACGCCGAACTCACTTTCACTTACAGCAAATATTACTAAATGTTGAAATATAACTTCAGTCCAACGTCATCTGTGGGTCACTGTACCTGTTTACTTTGTACGTACACACACTTCCCACGCGTTTATAATTTCACTTTTATTTTATTTATTTTTTTGCACCACCGAAACATCGTTTAATTCACCGAAACGTTGTCTGCCTCTTTTGTCTTACAATAAAGAATAATGTATGTAGGCATGTTGTATACCAATGTATGTATTTATAAATAAGCGGATACACACTTATATTTGGTAAACAAATTATTTGGTTAAAGAATATTATTTTTATTGAACGCGAGCCAAAGCACAAATTGCGAATGTTGATACGCTAATGAATTATTATGGCAGGAAACACAGGCGCAAGTTCAATGGTTGCAACACACAGCTGATTACATAAATTGACAAACAAATGGGCAATCGCAATACGTGAGGGGAATACTGTAGGTACATGAATGCACAGGTATTTATTTATATTAATTGCATAAGCGAATGCATCTTCGACTGTTGATTTCGAAGTGGCTTTAGACATACATATACGAGTAGCAAAGGCCAGAGAGGAGTACTGCACTTGGTACTCTACTCATTTTCTATGAAGAATGTGAATGTTCCGACACTCTTTTCAACCTAACAATTACAAGGAGTATGAGACCAGTGCGCACAACTCAACTCTAATCGAGTGACACACATCCCAGATACTTCACTCTATACCACGTTCAATAAAAATAAAAAAAAAAACTCGAAAAAAACATTTCCGATGAATGTGTCGACGTCGGTGGATGGCATCATCATTATTCAAATATTTTCAAAACGTTAAGGCCGTTTAGAGCTATCGACTTGAGTCAACTCTGGCTGTTGTTGACATTGGAGCGGAGAGCGGGCAGCAGACAGGTAGCTTCAATTTGAACAAAAAAGACTGTTTTTCGCATTTTAGATCGTGCCTCACATGTGATAAAAGTAAATAGGGTGCGGCAGTTGAATAAGAAGAAACTGGTTTCAATATATCAGAGAACGAGGTGGTTTTGAAAAGATGTTCACGATGATGATGATTATTTGCCATTTCATTCTAATTTGCAACTCCCAGTCCCAAGTGAGTCAGTTGTGGGAGCAGTGTATTGACGGCGCGGCGGTTCCATTCTCATGTCATATCTTATCAGAATCAATAAATTCATAAGTGTGCAACTAAAACCGGGACAGCAAATAATCTAGTTTTATTGCCGTGGGGATCATTAAAACAGAAAATTCAATAGAAATGGCAAATGGCGGAAAATTAAAAAAGCAAAAAACAAAAGAACAATCAAATACAGTAAAGTCGGTGACGACGTGTATGACGCAAACGTGTAATTAGGGTCGGTTGGCAAATCGAAACCCACCTTGTTACACCTGTTTGTATTTTTGTAGATTACCTGCCAACATTCTTCTAGACAGCTAGTGAGCCCCTTAAATAAACAAGCATCTTCATTTCTCTCTTTCATTCTTCCTATCACCCACTAGAACCTAGTCTCATGTGTGATCACTTGTTGATGAGTAAAAGGTGAGTGTGAGTCACAATTGCCACCTCTCTGTCAGTTCGTTGCGGTACCTACCTATACCTACGACAACTAATATATACAGTACAGGATAGCTTTTTTGTTTACTGTTTCGCCATTTTGATTACAGTTAACTCCGCCGCCGCCGCCGTCGTCGATCGAATGCAAGAGGCGAAAAGAAAACATGCCATGCCGCTATTATCTGTTTGCTTCAATATGCAGGTGGCAGTCCGTAGTGGAGGGATCGGTCGTCCATGATGCATGGAGTACTCAACTAAACACACTGCTGTTTACGGGGCATACTGCTGCACCCGCTATTGCTGCATAATTACTGGAACGATGAAAATTTGTCTGAAGTGGGGGGACTGAAGGTGAAGAATTCTAGCAGTTGATGTTGTTGCATTTAAAACTGTGTTGAAAGATGAAACAAAAACAAACAAAAAGAAAACACCCTGAGGTGCGTGTATTTACATATTTGTATCATCCACAGGTGATTTGATGGTTGTGGATTCATTTTCTTTCGTGGTGAATGCATACTATGGGATAGCAGAATTTATTTCTTTAATCTTCATTATATAAATAGGCGAAAGCAAAATAGTTCAACCCATTTTTAACTGTCCTAAACGCAACTCCCCACCCCTTGATATAGCCGATAAGCAAATGGCAGCCAGTACTCCCATAGGACTCAAAACCATCTCATAGTGGTCAAGTAACTACACTGGGCACTCAACAATACTAGATCACTTAACATTCCCCAAAACATAGACTATACTGTGCCGAAGCGCAATTTTGATAAAAACTTTAGGGTTACTTTGGAGCTATAACAGACAAGACACTTCTACACTGATGGCTCTAAAACCAATGATGGTGTAGGAGGAGGTGTTTTCTCAGACAAATTTAAACTAAATCTCTCCTTTCGCCCTCCTTGATCACTGCAGCGTGTTTCGAGAGTATGGCGATTTCGGAAGCACTGTGCTGGATCAAGAGGAATGTAATATCCACTAACGATATTAGCATCTTCTCATATAGTCAGGCGCCTTTGAAATCTCTGCCAACTGCCCTTCATCTCTTATACATATATGTACATAAATATGTAGATGGCTAAGCAGTTAAATATTTACCCTTGCTGGGTGCCCGGACACAAAGACATTCCAGGGAATTGTAAAGCTGACGAGCTCGCTTAACTAGGAACAACAATACCTATTCTACCCGATAGAATGAATATAGGAATGCCCTTCGCTTCTTACAAGCTAACACTCAAACTTGACACAGTCAATAAAACGAATGCTAGATGGGAAGGTGGAACTACCTGCCTTGCCACCAAACAAATCTGGTCTAGACTAGACCTAAACCACTCTAACTATCTTTTTTTTGTCCCATAAAATACTACATATAAGTACGACTATCGGTGTCATTACAGGACACTGCCTTATAGGCAAGCATGCAATTAGGCTTGGCATCATTTCAAATAAGTTCTGCAGAAGTTGTAGAGACGAAGAGGAGGAGAGCCGTACGTAATATGTCGGGTCTAAGCCAGGTAAAAAAATAAATATTAATACGTGCGTTTCTCTGAAGGGGTTATGAATACCCTTAAAATGTCTTGCACACCGCGGGCCATAAGGAAATTTAGGGAGGATGAAAGAGGAGATACCGATGCTCGTTGGTCTTAAATGTTTGTAGATCGTAACGGAAGGAAAAATCGTGTTTGGTAAAGCATTCCACATTCGTGTTGAGCGGTTAAAGAAAGAATCTCTATATTTTACTGTACGTTCCTTGCGAGACGTGTGTTGCAGAAAATTGTTGAAGGGGAGGAATGCAACTGGCTATTTCGCTGGAGCGATAAAACAGGGAAAGACAAGAAACATTACGACGGTGTTCGAGGGAGTCAGTTGACTGAGTGATGTTTCTATCCCCTATAAGTTTTATCGCGCGTTTTTGTGTTCTATCGATCAGGTGCAGTGATGTTTTTGGAGCACCCGACCAGATATGAGCATTGTACTCGAGCTTGGGGCGAATAAACGCCTTATAGATTGTAGCTAGATCAGATAGGGTGAAGAATTTCTTACATCGTTGTCGTTGTTATATAAAATCTTTAATATGTTTAAATAGTGAAACCTCCCATCAGCGGACATCCACTGTCGCCTGCTTTTTTTATTGGTCCGGTAAAAGAAAGTACATTCAGTGTTCCACAAAAGCCTGCGTACAGCGATGAAACTCTGATAAACAACGACGTTATTCATAAACGGAAAATATTTTATATTTGAAGTGAATGTATTTCAGTAGAACAATATACCACGCATTCATTTCGAACAAGATTTAAATAATCTTATTATTTATTTAAGAAAAAAATAATAAAAACAGAAAAAAGTCATCGAATTCATTCCACAAAAGTCTGCGTACAGCTGCAGATGTTCCTTGCTTAAAGGTCTTCTAAGAAACGGTTAACTTTTTTTCGTAAGAAATTAACACGCAACGTGGTAGTTTGGATGTAATACTTATAATAGGGAATAGTTATTTTCAGATTTTCCGCGTAGATCAACAAACTAAATGCCAAATAAACAATTAAGTGTGTCTGAAAGGCAGTTGATTCTTAATTTGTATATAAAACAACAAAAGTAAAACAACAAATATCCGAATCAATTTCAAGAAGCAGGTCAACGATCCAAAAAACAATAAATCGCTTTAGGGATGATGGTCAAGTCAAACCAAAGCCAAGATCTTTGAGACCATGGAAGCTTACTCTGTGAGATAAGCGAACAACCAAGCGGATTGTGGACCAGAAGCCATTCATAAGCGCTGAAAAGATAAGTTCCTAGCTCGGAATACACAATAATACAATAGTGCATCCAGAAACGGTAAGTAGAGTCATCCTGGAGAGGGGATTTTAGTCGTGCACACCAGAAAAAAAAAATTTGTCAATGAAAATAATAGACATAAATGTCTTAAGTTCGCAAAGAAGTACCTACGTCAAAAAATCTCCAGACTCCTAGGTTCTGGCGCATGGTTTCATTCTCGGACAAGTCAAAACACAATATTTTTGGCTCCAATGGCTGGAGGGACTGGAGACGTCAAAGCAAAGCGTTAAATCCAAAGTTTACCACCAAGTGAGTGAAACATGAAGGTGGAGGTTTGATGGTATGGGGCTGTATATCTACATCGGGGGTCGGAAAGCTGGAATTTATTGAAGAAATTATGGACCAGAGTTCATGTACATTTATATTCTCAAACAAAAAAGAAAAAAAAATCAAATGCTGGGAATTTCGGATTATTTTCAGTTCCAATAATATAATGACCCCAAACAAACGGCCCATATTGTGCGTTTGTGGCTATTTTTTAACGCTCCCACATAATCTAAACGCCCCACAGAGTCCATTACTCAATCCTATTGAGCACCTGTAGAATTAATTAGAACGCAGAATCCAAACGCACGAAAAACGGAATAAAGTGCAACTTAAAAAGGCCTTATTGTCCTGAAAGGGTATTTATAAGTTGTTGCTGTACCAAAAAAAAAACTAGTAGCTTCTATGCCAAGTCGCTTGAAAGAGGTTATGAAGTTGAAAGGATATCCGATTAAATATTGACTATAAATGTAAAAAGATAAATTTACTTTTTATTTAGTTAAGCTAATTGTTCACCCTTTCCTTTACACCTGTACGCAGACTTTTGTGGAATGAATTCGACGACTTTTTTTTGTTTTTGTTATTTTTTTTTTAAATAAAAAATAAAAAAATTTAAACTTTGTTCAAAATGAACGCCTTGTATATTGTTCTATTGAAATACATTTAGATCAAAAATATATTATTTTGAATTTGTGAATAACATCGTTGTTTCTCAGAGTTTCATCGCTGTACGCAGACTTTTGTGGAACACTGTATGTTATACAAATTTTGAATAGTAATTATTCAGATGTAAATATCTGATCTCTTTCTGATATAATTCCCTCATTTTGTTCCTCAGTACATGATCTACATAAGTATTCCAATTTTTGTCTTCATATTATATCCACATATTCCAATTGGTGTTAATGATAACGATATCGCGAGAGGATATCAGAATTTACATTGGCAGCCAGGCGGCCATAAAGGCAATAGCTGCTACGCAAATAACATCGAAGCTTGTAAAGTATTGCCTCGAAGAACTAAAGGTTCTTGGCACGTAGCACAACGTAAAACTTTGCTGGTCGCTGGTCACAGCGGCATACCAGGTAATGAAGCCGTGGATGAATTGATCAGAAAGGGCTCAACCCAAGACATTGAACAAGCCGATTGTATGATTAAACCTTCACTCTGTAACCTTACGGCCAAAATTTAACGGAAATCACTAAGTGAAGCAAATAACAGGGTAGAAATCATTAATCACATGACGTGATGTATCAAGAAGACTGAGGTTAGAATATAACAAAGCGATAACAAGAAAACTCCTACAAAAAGTCAGGAAATCGCTGTCAATGCTGATAGGAGTGCTAACTGGTCACAACATGCTAAGATATCACATGAAAAAACTACGACTAAATGATGATGATATCTGCAGGAAATGCGGTGATGAAGAGGGTCACGGGGACACAGCTCATTTTCTCTGTCACTGCCCTAACCTCAGCCATTTGAGAGGTAGAGTCCTTGGGAAGTTTTTCTGATGGATCACCATCGGACCTGCTTGAATTTGCTGGGACTTGCGGTTGGTTGGAACCCAGACACTAACTGCACAGGTGGGAACACACTATATATCCACATGGACCTAAGTGTGATGAGGATGTTATCATTCTCATCAGCACGCTAACCTAACGTAACCCGCATCTTCCACGTTTCAAGACTTTACAAAAAGACTGCCCAGACATAGAACTAAGTAAGTCTAGTCAGATTTCTTTGTCTAGATTGTTCTTATTCTGCTGTTCAGAATCTTTCTAATTTTTGCAAAATACTGACATGTGGGACGTGGAGTAAAGTTCGATTCTTAGAGATAACCATTTTTAAAAGGCACATTTTTTGTGAAATGTCCGCGTTTGTTTTTTAAAAAGTAATTTACTCTGAAAAATATGCGTACGAGTATGTTTAGCTTTCATTGTAAATGATATATTTGTGTTCTAAGATAAAACTTAAGATAGGGATAGGGACTTATGTACAGTGGTGGCCACAGAATTAGAAACGATAATCGCGAACGCATATAAGGAATGGGTTCTTTTTTTACAAGCTATATTCTGATGAGCTAGTATCGTTTTTAGATTACTGTTCAACTGTTTATTATGTAAATATGTTTTCATGAGATCAGGTAGTTGTCAAACTGGCACAATCGCAGAAAGTTCGGCTATAGTTACAGTTCGCTGTGGACAGAGAACTAGAAACGATTTTTTAAAGTAAACAATTTTGTACAAAATACATTAATTTCCGTGATGTAAAAATATTTCTTTATTTGTTTTGGATTGCTTTGTTAATATTAATTAAAATACAGTAAAAAAATTGGTAAGAATAAATCTTGTACTCCAGAAATCCGAAAGCTATTAGTCCAGAGCTATCAAAATGAAAAGATGTCGATAGCGTCAATAGCAAAAAGGTTTAGTTGCTCAAAGAAGCTTGTTTTCGGAGCAATACAAGTCTTTAAGAAGATCGAAAGTTTTGAAAACCCCAAAAGAAAGGAGATTGAACGAAAAACCACTCCAAAGGAAGACAGGTTAATTTGAGGAACAAGTAAGGCCAATACTATTCTTACGTCTACGAAAATTAGGGAGATTGTTGAACCTCAAATTAACCAAGAACTATCAGCTAGGACCATTAGGCGTCGCTTTCCAAGCCATAATCTTCGTGGATGCATAACCCGCAAAAAACCGCATGTGTCAACGAAGAACATAAAGAGGCGACTTGATTTTGCGAAACTGCATATCCGAAAACCATTCGGTTTCCGGTTTCTGGAAAAAAGTGCTTTGGAGGACGCCTGACATACACTTTACCAACGGATTTAAACACAATTAACTCGGGTTCGTCGCTCCAAAGTACTTTTTTCCGGAATCCGAATGGTTTTCTTACTAGACATAGAAAAAAAAATTAGACAGATCTGTCAAACATAAAGTAGCCATTTCAAATGATAGCGTCATTCAAATCCTGCATGACCATTTGGGCATACAAATATTATCGGCAAGATGGTTGCCGCGTTTGCTGACGATTGATCAAAAACGGATTCGGGTGAAGTTTTCAAAGCAGAATTTGGAACTCTTCAAGCGTAATTCAAATGAATTTTTACAGCGGCTCGCAACAGCTGATGAATTCTGGATACACCACTACACGCCAGGAATGAAAGAACAATTAAAATGGTGGATTTATTCAGGCGAACGTGCACCAAAAAGGCAAAAACGGGTTCGTCGGCCGGAAAAGCCAGGGTAAAGGTTTTCTGGGATTCCCACGGCGTAATCTTCATTAACTACTTGGAAAAGGGAAAAACGATTACCGGACAATATTTAGTGCATAATTGATAGAAAAACGCCCTTATTTAAAAAAAAAAAGTGCTCTTTCATCACGATAATGCACCGGCTCATTCACCGCAGTAGCAACAGTAAAACAGCATATTATTCTATTCTCCAGATTTGGCTCCTATTGATTATTTCTTGTTTACTAATTTGAAAAAATGGCTCGGCGGAAAAAGATTTTCATCGAATAATGATATCGTCGATGCAACAAATGCCTATTTTATAGGGTTTGAGAAATCATACTTTTTGGAAGGGTTAACAAGGTTGGAAAATCGTTGGGTAAGGTGTATCGCGCTAAAAGAAGACTATGTTGAAAAATAAATTAAATTTTGAGAAAAAAACGAGTTTTTAGTTTCAAAGTCACTGACTTATCGAACAGCCTACGTATAGTGTGGCCAATTATCACGAATAGACTAGTAACGCTTGAAAAAAACGATATCTAAAAATTATCTAAATCTATGATCGTCCATCTGATCAAGTCATCCCTCACGTTTTACGAGTATAAGTGACGTATACGTAATTCTTTGAAAACATGTGCGCACCCAACACGTACGAGGAATGCGTGCACTGATTGATTTTATCGATTCGTTATCGGGCGCACCCATTGAGGCTCAGTCCTTCTACTACGTGGAGAATTCTGCGACAATATCTTATTATATGAATCGTTCTTTCGATAATTGGGGTCCACAAAACTTTCGAGCTGAGCTGTTGTTTTACCAAAATATTGTGTTCAGCGATGAAGAACTTAATCAAAAATTGCCGCATTTGAAGGGAGATTGATCAAGAAGAAAGCCAATTACCGCTTGGCGTGGCTTACACGCAGGTGGCATCATCGGACCTTATATTTCTTCAAAAATTAAGCCGATGATCGTGTTACTTTGGAGATCGTTACCGGATCATGATCTTACCACTTCTCGCCATACGGATGCCGAAACCATCGACTTGTCGAAATCACAATTTGGCATTCAATTGATTTCGGATATGGATCAAATGGTCTCTAAATTTCGGGACTATGGAGCTGCGTGAGGTCACTGGTCTATGGTGCTAAATCAACTAAATTTGACGCTTCGGAAGCGTCTCACTCGTGACATATGTACGACCATCATTGTTCGAAAAACTTATTCAAAATTGGATGCTTCCTTAAAAACAGCCACGTTGGCCATATGCTCGAAATGTCATAAATTTATTTTTCGAATTAAAAAAGATTATTGATCAAAATTTACCTGAATTTAAAAAAAAACTGTAAATATGGTACATATGTATATAATATTTGATTCTCCGCTTGATTCAGATAAATGCTCCGGTAGTAGCCTAATTGCATCGCTTTTGAATTCCCTACTTCCTACAGAAATCTACTGTAGGTTAGGGGAGATATGACAGTTTCTACTACTCTAAGTGATGGAAGTGGTGGTTTCGATGGAAGAAAACCAAAAAATAGCGCGTAAAGCGTCGTTTTGATACCACAACCTTAGGTGACCAGTTTATTCGGATGTAATGTTGAGATATTTATATTCACCCTGTGAAGTTTAGGAAGAGGATCAGCTCTCAAATCTGTTTCTCTATTTCTTTAAGGTCGTCGAAGAATAGTTTGTATGAGTTGCCTGGCTCTCGCTAGAGCTGGTCATTTGCACAGAAAGTGAATAAGCTACTCTTTTTTATTTTCACCTTTGCAGCTACGGCAGAAACTGTTGTGAGGGATCGCTAGTTTGGCTGCATGGTCCCCTATTGGTTAAGTGCCCTGTACTGACTGCTACTACTCTAGCGATGTCTACGCGGGTTCTTTGTGGCAGTTCATTTGTTTTTGACCTGTTGTAACTTGGTTAGACTGGTCCACTTGAGACCTGCCAGTTTCAAGAAGTGTGAGAGTATATTGCCCTTAACAGCACATGTAGGGCAATGAACGTTTTCCGCTAGTGAGCTGTTAAGGGCTGATCCTCGCCTGGCAAGCTCGTCGGCTCTCTCGTTCCCTTCTATGGCGATATGCCCTGGAACCCAGACTCTAAGTAGGTAGGTCTAGGTACCTTTATTTAAAACAAAACAAATGTTAGTAAATTGATACTCGCATTTAAATAAACGTTTCACTTTTATCTAGTATAGCTTCTCGACAAATTCTCCGCATTCCTAAGAATTATACAAAACAGCAACAAGACGCGCATAATAGATACAAAAAAGTATATAATGTATGTACATATGTATATTTAAAGTAGAGCTTTTAATCTGTTCCTTTTCTCACTTTCAAATCTTTTAACTCTTGTAAATTAGCATAAGAAAGTTTTTGCTAAATTAAATTATGTATGTCCATACTACCTTCCCTATGTCGCTTTGTAACAAAAAAAAAAAAAAATAAAAACAAGACAAGGGACACACGTTTCACTTACACTATTTAGACTAAATGCATATGCTTTTAAATATTCATGAATAAGATTTCACCAAGATGAATGAAATTCCAGCAGATCCACAATCGATAATCTTTATAAGCAATGCCCCCAATCGGAGCAGATCGAGTCAGCCAACTCGTGTTGTCGTCTTATACGAGAGCAAAGTAACCGCTTGGTTTCATCCGAATTGAAGACGAAAATAAAAATGATGTTCTGATATCATTTCGGTTCATGAATAAAAAAAAAACTCACATAGAACATGTGTATCAAGTGATGAATAATCTCTAAACAGGTAGCAAAAAAAGGTGGAAGTTTTTCATTTCAAATCGAAGCTGATAGATAGACAAAATAATACAGAACCGGAAAATGGGAATCAGATACTTCGACGGTGGTACACAAGTACGGTCGGTCCACAAAGTGATGAAAACGAAAAACAGAATCAGACAGACGTTTCGTTGGAGGTCACCAACCCACCACACTAGCCCGAACGAAATAATCAAAAAACCAAAAAAGAATACGAAGAAAAGATTCAACAAAATAAATAAACGGTCACGGTCATCTAATATTGGCAAATTAAAGGTGATAATTTCGCGATCAACAGGTGTGTACATGTATGGGTTGGGTGCACATATGTACTGTCGGCGAAAGAGGCACCCGATTACTTGAGATGCAAAACTTGTCCGTTTGTTTTACGATGCTTCAGTCAGCCGTGGAGGAAAACTACATACTCGCATATAACCATGTGTTGGTGCCGGCCGTACATGGAACATACAACTCCACGCCGGATGGTTGTTTTTGTCGTGATTTTGTTCTCAATGAATCTTGCCAAGTAACTTTCGGAAATTTCTCCTTCGTACTTTGGGAAAATGTGTGTATTGGGGGGGAGCTACCATACCTCCACCGACTTGTCCAGTCGGTAAGCCTGACAAGCTCATGTGATTGATGTATGGCCCCATCTATTTCCAACCTGCCGCTAAGACTGGTGTATAGTGCTGTAGTTGCAGAAGCAGAAACTTCGCCAAAGTGAAAACTATTAAGCGGCCGACCTTTCGTTTATGTTGTTGCTGTAGCAGCGGCGCGGCGCTGCGTCAGTTATCGCCCACATTTTTGTTGTTTTGCGATTTTCTTTATCGCACCATCGTGCAATCATAACAAACAGGCAATTTGTTTGCAGGAATTTCAGCATTTTTAAAATTTTTGCGGTTTGGCCAAAAAAAAAAAAAAAATTACCATAAATACGTGAAATTAAATGTCAATTAGACTGGTCGCGATAAAGGAATAGAGAGAGAAAGCGAAAATGCGTTTTTTTTCTCCCAAGGGTGTAATGAACATCCTGAGCGGTCCCGATTAAGATAATGAATAAATTTATACATTTGACTGAAAGATATGAGAAATTTTAATTCATCCTTATAAGCAACAGTTTTGGGAACGTTTCGCAACTGTCATTTTTAGAAGCATACTTATTTAAAAATTCAAAGATTATAAATTCAATAGAGAATTCATATTCGAAAATTTTCCAATAGAAATAGAAGTACATTTAGTGTTTTTTTTTTTTATTAAAACAAGTTCTACAAGTGACGACGTCAAAATCGTATTGGGCTATTTTAACGCCAAGATAAGAACAGGGGGACATCTTTGATAGGTCGGTTGCACAGCACAGCCTATACTCTATACACGACACCACATCCGAAAACGGACTAAAGTTAATTGATTTTGCTGCGGGGCGAGGTGTCAATATAGCAAGCAACTGTTTTCATCATCGTAATATCCATAAGGGGACATGGCGGTCTCCTAAAACTATCAACTTAAGATTGCGATCGACCCCAGGTACGGCTCCAGTATTCTGGATGTCCGAACTTTCGGAACGGCCAACATTGACTCGGACCATTATCTTGTTGTAGCCAAGGCACAAATGCTGATTGAGATATGCTACTCCAGGAGCAATGTGCGGAAGTTTTACCACAAGGTAAAAAGAATGTGTCAGTAAAACAAGTCCCTTACAGAAACCTGTAGAGATGACGAAGGAAACCTTGTGCATAATAGAAACACACTCGGTGCTGAGAATATGGGAAAACTACTTCTGCAGACTGTATAACGGCGACAAGGACCAAAACAGAACCATTCAATTTAGATGATGAAGGCCAAAACTCCCATCCACTTGATCAAAACGAAGTGAGGAGAGTAATATCCAAGCTTAAGTCCAACAAGGCTGCTGGGCCTGACGGAATACCCGCAGAGCTATTTAAAGCAGCTGGAGATGACTTGGTAGTGAGCATACCTGCATACACCAATCCCAACTCAATTCTAAGATTTGGTCAGATGAAAATATACCAGATGAATGGAATCTCAGCATCGTTTGCCCCGATCCACAAGAAAGGAGACCCCGTCAATTGCTCCAATTGGGGAGGCATCAGTCTCCTCAACATCGCCTACCAGATCTTATCTGTCATTTTGTGTGAACGCCACCATAGACCAAAATTTCACACTTAGGCAGATCATGGAAAAACCCAAGAAGGCCAAATCGATACCCACCACTTATTCATCGATTTCCAGACCAACTACGGCAGCATCTGGAGGGATGAACTGTATAGAGCCATGTGTAGTTTTGACATCCCTGACAAACTCACCCGTCTGAGCAGAATGACAATGGAAGGGTTCAGACAAGGTGACGCACTGTCATGCGACCTCTTCAACATCATTCTTGAAGAAATTGTTCGAAACTCACAAGCCAACACACGAGGTACGATCTTACAAAGGCCGTTCAACTACTTGCAAATGTACGCCGACGATATTGACATCATTGGTAGAACACAGTGAGCTGTCACCGGTGCGTTCGTGAGTATAGAAATGGAAGCGGCTAAAATGGGTTTAGAGGTTAACGAGGGCAAAACAAAGTATATGCTGTCAACGAAAATGGACACTCAACATCGACGAATTGGACAGAACGTCACAGACAGTTACAACTTTGAGTTAGTAAAGGACTTTGTCTGCCTCGGCTCTGCTATAACATCACAAAATGACATCTCGTCGGAAATCAAACGAAGGATTACTCTTGCCAATTGCTGCTTCGGGCTAAGAAGGCAATTGAGTAGTAAAGCCCTTTCCCGATTGACTAAGGCGACTCTATATAAGGCCTTCATCATCCCAGTCCTGCTTTATGGAGCTGAAGCATGGGCCTTATCGAAAGCGGATGAAGATATCCTTGGTCGCTTCGAGAGAAAAATCATTCGTAAGATAGTTGGTCCAGTTTGCGTTGCGGTTAACGAGGGCAAAACAAAATATATGCTGTCAACAAAAAGGGGCCACCAACATCGATAAATTGGACAGAACGTCACAATAGACAGTAAAAACTTCTAAGGTAGTAAAGGACTTTGTCTACCTCGGCTCTGCTATAACATCACAAAATGACATCTCGTCGGAAATCAAACGAAGGATTACTCTTGCCAATTGCTGCTTCGGGCTAAGAAGGCAATTGAGTAGTAAAGCCCTTTCCCGATTGACTAAGGCGACTCTATATAAGGCCTTCATCATCCCAGTCCTGCTTTATGGAGCTGAAGCATGGGCCTTATCGAAAGCGGATGAAGATATCCTTGGTCGCTTCGAGAGAAAAATCATTCGTAAGATAGTTGGTCCAGTTTGCGTTGCGGTTAACGAGGGCAAAACAAAATATATGCTGTCAACAAAAAGGGGCCACCAACATCGATAAATTGGACAGAACGTCACAATAGACAGTAAAAACTTCTAAGGTAGTAAAGGACTTTGTCTACCTCGGCTCTGCTATAACATCAAAAAAAGACATCTCGTCGGAAATCAAACGAAGGATAAATCTTGCCAATCGCTGTTTCTTTGGACTAAGAAGGCAGTTGAGTAGTGAAGTCCTTTCTCGATCGACTAAGGATACTCTATATAAGACCCTTATCATCCCAGTCTTGCTATCTGGAGCTGAAGCACGGACTTTACCGAAAGCGGATGGAGATATCCTTGGTCGCTTCGATAGAAAAATCTTTCGTGAGATATTCGGTTCGCGTTGACGGGTTTTGGGGAAGAAGATTCAACCACGAACTATACAAGCTGTACAGCGACATCGACCTGATCAAAAACTGCACATTGGACGTTTAAGATGGTTAGGACATGTAGAGCGAATGGACATCAACGCTTCAGCCTACAGAGTATTCGAATCCAACCGGCAGCGAGGAAGACCTCACCTAAGGTGACGCGCACAAGTGGAAAAGGACCTCAACCAACTTGAAGTGCGCAGGCAGTCAGCTAAGGCCCGGGCTAACTGGAAGGGATTGTTGGTTGAGGCCTTGGACTGTAGCGCCACATAGAGTAAAAGTACTCCAATTGGTTTGTTTAAAAGGTAGTAGCAAACTTTTATATCTTTAGTGATTTTTCTTATTTTTAATTTTTGATGATGGCACTTGGTTGTAGTGTCTCCGGCAGCTGTCCTTTTGATTTCGCACTGCCATTTCAAAACACTCTGACGATTGATATTCTCCATTCATCAGAAAATCTTCTTCGTAGCTTGCACTCAACTAAAATGTATAAATGAATACATATATATAGGTATCACTTACTTAAGTCTTAATAATTTTCTACTGAAAGAAGGTAAACACAATCAGTGGTGTATCTTTTACCTTTTTTTGTTGTTGTATTCATTTCCTAACTAGTATCGCACCTATACACTTGACTTTAGGGTTCGACTCGCTTAAATAAACAGAAAACGAACGGATGGAGAAAAAGAAGATCAAGCAGTTTTTTCTAGGTATCTATGTATGTATCTAGGTACATAATTCCCATTCCATTATTACATCATACAGATTCTCTACTGTTTTGTTTGGTTGACCAGCGTTGCCTGCTTTGCACTTAACCGAACAGCAGGTCTTTTTCACTTTAGAATGTACTTCAGTACATCCAATTTCTAGAGAAAAGGTAGTCGTGATTACTTAATAGCCGAATCGCTTAAATTATACATTATTCTTGTTATCTTATTTTTGAGCTTGACAACATCTTATCACGTATGCTATACATACTTATAAATTTGTTTTTCTTTTGAAATCAGTTTATAAATATTTTCAGTTTTTGACAACATAATCTTTATTGATCTCTTTTTGGGTGACAAATGTGTAAGTCCTCCTTTTCTCTTTGCACTTTTATCCACATTATATCATAACGGGTTTCGCAAATCTAGAGTGGGGGCCAAAATAAAAGCGCACACGGTCTATTTGCTGTCTGGCAAGCTGATACGTTTACTGGTACCGTACCCACCACTTCAAATATTCTAGCTTCTCCATCGGCATTGAATGGAATTTCTGGTGTTTCGCAAGAACCCACCTACCTACTGGTCTTGTCACTTGATACGTAAGTATGTAGGTACGATGGCTACCAACTGCTATTGGTTTTAATTTTATTGCTGCTAAATGCACACCATGTCCCCGACAAGTCGATGGAATGTCGCGCAATGGAGGTTATTTAATTTGACAGCATGAAAACCAGAGTTCAAATATTAGCGAAAGTCTTCCAAGGATTGTTTTTTTTTGCTTACCTCCCGCATATCAATTAGTTTTCTTCATTGTTAAAAATGTAATCTCTAAAGTATTGGAAACACGTAAAATTTGCAAACAACTAAAATGATTTGCCAATAAAAACGAAAACAAAAGAAACTCGCCAATCATCATCGAAACGATGGGTACTGTTCAACCCGTTGACTTAGTTTCATGGCTTGAATTGCAAATGAGAGGATGTAATCCTCTTCCGATGCCTACAACATGTCGTATGGTATAGAATTTTTACATGTGTATGCATACATATACGTATGTATGTATGTACGTTCAAAAATATACAAAAATATCACGTTTTTAGATTTTTTTTTTTGAAGTCAATATTCTCAGTTTCGGGTTACCAATTTTAATGTTGTTCTAAATTTTTGATGAGAATATTTCTGCGGATTGTTTGCTCTGTATATTTATTTATTTATTGAGGCTACATATTATTTTTGAAGTAAACATTATTTTAAATAGTTTTGCCTCACAGAAAATCTCAAACCTGGAGTGAAATGAAAATAAAATATAAACGAATGAGACGTCATATTGGTTGGTTGGTGATGGTGAGTAGAGATGTCAGTCAAGAGTGGGGCTCGGGCCCGTTGTATTCCAATCAGGAAAAACTGTGCTGAGAAAAAGGAGGGGTTGGGGTTTGTGTAAGTGAAGGGTTTAGTCAGAATGAGTTTGTGTATTCGTCAAAACGTTCTGCATGTCATGTGTACTGCAGGATCTTCATGAAATTGATTGGCCTAAGCGATATCAGTCTAGGCAGGACGTGTCTTCCCAGGAATTTGCCTTATTGTGCATAAAGCGGAGCAATCACAGAGGAAGTGCTTGATGATTTCGTCCTCTTCTTCACAACCCTGTTGCACTACTTCGATTTTGTTTGCATTTCTGATCAAATTGATGTGAACCGTATAAAGGCTAATCATCAGTTTTATTTGTGGCTGCTAAAATTTAGTGATTTCCTTGCCCGTTTTGTGTTCGGGTTTTCCATTGAGGCTTTGACTCCACAGTGACATGTGGCGTTTCGAATAATAGGATCTAAGCGGTGATTACTTTTTTTCACTTTGCTCTTCTTCAGTTACTAAAGTATTTGATGAAAAACGTTTAAACAGAATTTCATTGAATGTCGAATCAAATATTAATCGATAAAAAAGAGAATTTTTAATTAAATCCTTATTGTTCTCTAGAAACGACCAAATTGATGAAAAGAGTCATACTGCGCTAGTGGTCAAATTTTAGTGGTCGGCCATAAAAATTCTAGTGGTCGGTCAGGTCCAATATTTCAAAGAAATTAACATATTCAATGATCATTTTGCATTTAAATGCAAAACATTTAAAAAATAATATTTTATTATTTTTAATAGCATAGAATAATCAAAAAAAAAAAAAATCAGTTGGCATCAGTTTGTTGAAATCAATTTTGTTGTATCAAATCATACTAGCTATACTTATTATTCTTTTTACTTATTTAGTTAAATAATTTTTAATTTTAGTGGGGCGAAAGCCTCCATTTATTCGGCTTATTACAAGCTAAAACATAACTTAAAAAGTAAACTTAAGAACTAAAATTTAAAATCTAAGGTTGAGGGGGATGAAGGAGATCGGATTTAAGGTGGGAAGAGCTACTGTTGAAGTCGAAAACAGTAAAGTTTGAGTTGACATTCCGCAACATACGGGAGATTGGTTCATTGGAGCCATATGAGGTGCGGTGGTTGGGCAGATAGAAGAAACGAGGGCATCGTACATTACGGGGGTTAGTATTAAAGTATATGGAGTTGTAAAGAGATGCGCAGTCGATCAAACCTGAGAGGAGTCGATGAATAAAGAGAAAATCAGCTGCATTTCTGCGTTCCTCAAGGGTATTCAAGTTAATAAGTTTAAGGCGATCAATATAGGGAGGTAATTTAAATGGGTGGTTCCAGGGTAACCAACGAAGAGCAAAACGGAGAAAGCGACGTTGAATGCTCTCGATTCTTTTAACGTGAACTCCATGTAAATGGGACCAGACTTGACTAGCATACTCAAGGAGTGGGCGAACGAATGTAATGTAAAGTGATCTGGTCACGTAAGGGTTAGAGAATTCTTTGGACCACCGTTTGACGAAACCGAGTGATGAGTTAGCTTTTGAGATTATCGCATTAATATGCGAACGAAAATTTAGCTCTGTCGTACAATATGCCAAGGTCGCGAAGAGACTGAACGACGGATATAGGTTGACCGTGGAGAAGGTAGAGTCGAGAAGAAGACAGGTTTTACTTACGTGACAAGGTAATAGATTGGCATTTAGCGATGTTAAGCTCTAAGCAATTTTTGAGGCACCAAATAGAAAAACTGTCGAGGTCTTGCTGAAGGAGATTAGAGATTAGGGGCGAAGAAATGACTTTGAAAAATTTTGTATCATCAGCATAAAGGGAAAGGGAGGAGAATGTGATGACTCTTTCAAGGTCGCTTGTAGTTAATATGAAGAGAAGGGGGCCTAGATGGCTACCTTGAGGAACACCAGAGGTGGCCAAGAAAGGATCTGAGAGGACGGATCTGAAACGGACACTATAGAAACGGTTTTCTAGGTAAGAAGATATCCATTTCAATAATATGGATTCAAAACCGAGGGTAGACAATTTGAAAACTATTAATTGATCTTATCAAAAGCCTTGCTGAAATCAGTTGCAATAACATCGACTTCGTTGCCGTTCTCTAAGGATGAGAGGGCAAAGGACACGAATTCGACGAGATTTGTTGTGGTTGATATACCTTTCAGAAAACCGTGTTGGCTTGGGGAAATAAGAGACTTGCATCGAAAGCTTAAAGCTTCATATAACATGCATTCGAAGAGTTTAGGTATGTGGGAAAGTTTAGCGATGGGGCGATAATTAGTAACTTCATTCTTTAATCCCTTTTTATGAATTGGGGATATGAAAGAGGTCTTCCAAATATCAGGAAACTCTCTCTGCGAGAGTGAAAGATGAAAGAGGTAGGAGAGGGGGAGAGAAAGGTTCGATGAACATTTTTTAGGGATTGCTATTAATCTAAAAAAAAAGTTGTTGAATAGCTTAAGAGATAAACAAGGTTTAACAACAAAATAACAAAAAATTACATAGTAAAGGAACTTCAAAAATGTTTGCATAGAGCGTATTTATAGCTTCGCTTATTCCTTAAGCTGCCCTTGAAACAAGTACAGGATTTCGTTTTAAAAATAAAGAAAATTAGGCCTGCAATCTTTGAAGGGTGTTTTCCTTTTACTGTCTTTAATTATCTTCTGAACAGTGTATTAGTAAATTAGACAAATAGGCCGATACCAATTGAAATAGGCTTCAGTGGCCGAACACTAGTTTGGTAATTTCAATAGTCGGCCGGTAGTGCCAACATTTCACCAAATGTTTGTATTTTCGCAAACGTGCAAGGACTTATGTGCATCTACCAGCTGCATTATTTGCGTAATAATATCAAATTTAAGGATAGATGTGTAGGACATGTATCTGCATCTTCGCATTAAGAAAATTCCTAACGGTATTTATATTACATGAGGAAAAGGGCTAAAGTGGCCGACCACTAGAGAGTGGCCGTCCACTAGTGCCTTTACCCTAAATATTGGTTAATGTTTGTTGCTTTTTTTTGTAAAAGCATCATTTGTTACCTACTTCTGCTATGTTTAAGTAGTAAACGTAACCAATTGTAGCAGACGCTGCATTATGTACTTGCGGAGCACATTTAATGTTATCATTTGAATTTAGAACGTCCAGGAAGAATATTGAATTTGTAGCATTTTTGGTACTACATATATGTATGTACTACTACTACCAGTACATATTGTCGGCTTACAAGCAAAACTGAATAGAAAATCCGGCGTTTTTATGAAATTGAAATCAGTAACAGGATTTCGGAAAGCATATATGTAGGCTCAATTATTTCTTTCAAATACGAAGTAGGTATTTAGCAATACAAATGGATTATCATTTTATTACAAGACACGATTACCTATCAAGAACTGCTGTTGGTTTATAACATCATCGAACTTCTTAGAGATAGTAGAAAACATTATTAAGACACTTGCCTGTGGACACTTTTATAACCTCGACCACTACAACGGCAACGTCATAAGCTTCGAAAATTAAAAAAGGAAATATGTACATATGTACATACATACATACATGGGTGCTTGGTTATATGTATGGTTGTTTTGCAAATGTTTTCACGCAATTAGAATTGGCACAGGCATCCTTTAATCAAATTTACGTTGTACATAATTAAAAATTACAATTAAAATAAAAAATGAATTACATTGTTCCTACATTCCATAGTAGTCCAATTAATTACCCACATACATATGTATGTATATTTGCAAATATACATAATAAAAAAAAAATAAACTTATCCGAAAAACTCGCTTCGCAATCTTAAATGTAAATGTATTCTATTCGTTGTATTAATTTCCAAGAGTTTTAGAATAATATCAAGGCCACACTACTTCTAAAAATGTTAAATTATAATTGGCACGAGATTAATTCCGATAGAACGAAAAAATATTTGAAAAACTAATCTTGATTTTGCAGTTTCAATACCCCTTCACAGCACCATAATGTATGTGGCAAAAGAGACCTTGTAGACTTGCCATAAAATTTTGGTATCCATAAATCTTTGGAAAACACAAAAAAGTTTAACACTTTCAAAGTAACTCACAAATCACGTAATCAGTTCTTATAGAATAATACTTATTCTTATTACTTTCCCAATTATTAATTCGTCGGAAAACCTTTTACCACTTCAACCACTAGGGAGCCACGACAAGTGAAGAAACAAGAAACAGAAAATGGCGGTTAGTCAACAAGGAGCGACAGAGATGCTAACAATATGCATATTCACCACTCCCCTAGTGCGACATAGATGGCAATATAAACATACCAGACCATTTTTTCCTTCTTGCTTTTATTCCCAAAAGAGCAAAAAAAAATATTCCCAATCTTCCGAACCAGAGAATTGACCTTTAATTAATCCGATTTGAAGGAATTTACTCGTTTCACTTGGAAAATTAGAAAATCTACTCACCCACACACGTAAATTCTCTTCTCGTTGCACAATCGCTGCGTTTTTTTAAACATCGTCAAATGGAATTTTCACTGCGTGTGAACAATTTTCACTTTTGACACACCGAATGCACTTATATGTTGGTATGTAGGTTTGGAAAAAAAAACGACAATCTACTCAAAAGTGAGAACAAACGAGATAGAAAACATTCGACTGCGCGACGTCACTTCAAAAAGAAACGATGTTGTGTTAAAGTACGGCGATTTACCCTAATTAATGCCACTATCTCGCTTCGACCGGTATAGCCAAGCTTTTCTATCCAATTAGCAAATGGCACACGAATTTTTGTAGTTTCTTTGCACCAATTTTAATTTTTCTCCTTCCTTGCCTCTGGAAACTAATTATTTTGTTTTGTATTCAATGCAATTGCACGAATTGATGATTTCGTATTTAAACGTTCACTTTAGATTTAATTATTAAATGGGCAAACATTTGTGGAAAAAAAATAAATTCAAATAAAAAATTAAAACAATCGTATACCACGCCTGCGAAGAACTGCGACGACACGGAGAACCACCATGAATGAAAATCGAAAAAAGACTGACGGCATTTGGTTTGGTTCGTGCAGAATGAGCGAGTAACGAATGATAGCGGTGTGACATTTTATATTCGAAATTGTAATGTGGAATATGTCTGAACGTCAGAGTAGCGAACGATTATTGGGTTTTATTTTTATGAATTATTAATTTTACATTATTTATTTTTAACCTTAATTATAGAAAATTTAAAGGAAAAAGCTCATATTCTTTAATTATTTTGTTAAATATTTTCCTCACACTTTCCAATTTATCCTAAAGTAGGTACTAAAACCTAGCGCAAGTGGTTAGTGCGTCGGACTACTGAGCCAGCGGTCTTGGGTTCGAATCCCGCCGCAAACACCTAAAAAGTTTTTCACAGTGCCCACCTCTTCCAAATGCCTGACAAGCATTCAAGAGTATCATTTGTCATGTAAAGCTTCCCAACTCGCCGTTCGGAGATGGCAGAAAACTGTAGGTCCCTTCCATTCGTGCAAAAATATAACGCAAATGGTCCGGTAACTTAGGCTTGGTTCAACATAGGACTGCTGAAGCCAAATATTTATTTTTATTTATTTTTTAGGTACTAAAATACTATTTCGTCGTCCTTATATAAATAGACTTTTTCGATATTCGGCTTGGCCACATGGAAAATATTTCGTTTGTCAACGATTACGGAAAGCTTGGTCTACAATTCTGCCGCTATTTTCGCAAAGGCCCTTACTACCTTCTCACATTTTCGAGTTGTAGAGGAAAATGTTGAATTTACTTCCGCAACCGGAAGATAAAATATAAAAAATACGAGAAAAAAATGATTTCGTTACTTGCCGTGTGTTTTATTTTTTAAAATAGTTGCAAAAGAACAACCGGAGGCAATGACTTAACTTCAAATATGAATTAAATTCGAGATCGAACAAATTGTAGATAAGACCTTTACGAAAATAGCGGCAGAATTGGAGCCCCAACATCACTCACTACCGACAATCTTTTCGTTATAAATAAAAACATATTTGCCTGTGTATTAGTTAGTATCGAGTTTGGTATGTTTTTGTAAAGTGATTTCAACGAACAAACCCAAACGTCAAAATATTATATGAGAAATGTATAGCAGACTCTAATTAGGTGTGTTTGGTATATTTTTTTGGCACACGGAATTGAGATCTGTCAAATAGTAGAATCCTCTTAAAGAGAGAGAACTCCTCTCAAAGACAGAAAACTTGCACAAAAGTAAACAAACGCTTTTCAAACAACACTTGGTCAAACCTATCAAATGACATTTCGCAAACTGTCAGATGGCTGGTTTGACAGAGTTGGCTCTGCCCACCCCGATGAATTGGTCTTGCAGATAATTCATCGCAAAGAGAGAGCCAAATGAGAGTAAAAAAAATTGAGAGCCATGAAACTGTTAGATTCTATGTAGTTTACGTAGAACTTTCCAAAACTAGCATGTTACCAAACAGACCTATTATTTAGTGACGTTTGACTCATTTTAAGTTTCGAGCTGGCTATATCTTTAACGTTGTATTTAGTGCCGGCTCTAACTAAAGTCGGCTATAGGCACTATTTATGGGCTGACTATGAATTTGCGCCATTTTTGTATTTAGAAGATTTATTAATCATTGTGAACGTTGTATTCATTCCTGAACACAAACACAAATGTGGTGAACTTAAAAAAAAAAACTTCACTGCCAACTTCTGGCAGTCACCTACCAGCTGATGGAATCTAACCTAACCTACAAATTACAGCCAAAAGTTTGTGTAACATTTTGACAGAAATAAAAATAACCACATATTTAAAATAATAAACCAATTTAACAATTAAAAAATGGCTAAGCCAACTCGTGATATATTTAAAATAATTATTCAGAACTTTGTTAATTCATTTAAACCACGACAAATTCGTGGCAACTACATGGGGGAGGATTATTTTGGAAACAAATACTTCGAGTTGCCTCCAAATCCTTCAATCGGAAAGAGAAAGGCATCTAGATGGTTTGAACCGTCTAATAAAGAAGCATTCGATCAGGAGATGACTGCTGAATGGGAGGCATGGCTTAGATTTCGAAGGTATGCACAAATAAAAATCAAACTTCACGAATTACAACCTCCTCTTACAGAGTAGAACCACCGACAAAGGAGGAACTGGTGCGCAATTTACAAATAATGGAAATGAAAAAACGTAATGCAGCCGAAATAGATAAAGTTCATGGAAAGTCAGATGACAAGCAGTTGCCCACAGGAGTTGGTTACGAATCGTTCCCCAAATACGACAATTACGAATTAGTCCCTGGAAAACCTCCCGCGAAGAAAGACTAATATTATATTCACTCTTATTGTTGTAGACTTGGTAGTAAAATAGTATGTAAAATAATACAATTCGTTTAAAGTTGAAGTTTATTATAAAAATCTGAGAACACACTACCAATCATCTAGATCTAAATCTTTAACAATATCCACTGCGGCTGTTCCATCGTCTTCCTCGTCGTCGGCAACTTTAGCAACATCCTTCACTTTAACTATTTTCTTCTCCTTCTTTTTCTTCGGTTTTTTCACAGAAGCCTGTGGTTCTTCTCCGTCATCATTCAAGATTTTATTTGCGACTTCGTCTTCCGAATCAGATGGGAAGAGCTCTACCTCCCCTCCGACTCCATTATCACGTACTTTATCACCCTTCGGTCGTTTGATCATCGGGATATCATAATCGTTGATATTATCAGTGTTGGCGGCTTGACGACGTTTCTTGGTCTCGTGTGTTTTCAGCCAGCTGGTGTAGTATATTGCCAGCGGTGTGCCGCTGTTGCGAACTTGAGTCTCCCACGACTGAATAAGATTAGTGTCACTAAGGCCAAAGGTGATCTTTCTTCGTTCATTCTCAATGAATTTAGCATTATCTGTGATCTTGTCCAGCAGTTGTTTCAGCTTCCGTGAGTGATTTGAATTCTTGCACGCCTAAGGAATTGATTTAAAGGAAATTAGAACAAAAAAAAAAAAAACAAGAATTACCCTTACTCACCTTTAGATACTGTTTCAGTCCAACAACAGTGGGCACAACCAGATCAGGAAAGGCCAAGGTAGCCGATTCGTGCGCCAAGTAATCCAGCAACAGACCACAAACATTCTCTACGACTTCATCCCGAAATCCGTTTTCGGCCATTTGCGATTTATTCAAACGAAGAATGCAGGTAAACTGCATGGGCTTCATTGACACCACAGTGTGCTTCTTGTTGAAGGTATTACTGTTCAGCACTTCAAGAATAAATGGCAGCACGGGTATAAATGTGTCTGTCTGCTTTGCTAGTGCAATCAGCGAATGAATACAGTGGAAACGCAAGGGGAAGTACTGCGCGGTGGGAATCAGTTTTATCACCCCAGTCGTGATGCTGACGAGAGGATAAATTAACGGCTGCAACTGTGGCTTGTTATGAGTGGTTCCTAGCAAATCCACCCACAAGCGAATCGAGTTGACATACTGCCAGTTGTACACGGACTGGAAGCTATCCTTCTTCTTTAGGATGACGGCGTTACGCAAATGTATTGCGAGCTGCCGGATATAGAGGAAGGCGTGTTGGTAGGCCGTGTTCAGATCCAGTGCGAACATTTCAATCAGTGAGCGACGCATAAAGTTGATCGAGGGAAGTGTGTTTGGCGAAACGAATTTAGAGTTCCGCACGTACGACAGGTACATCGCCTTTAAGACGTGATTAAGCATGGACATCTGCTGATTTCGCGTAATCTTAAGGATGCAGAGGAACGCCAGAACTCGGACGGTTTCGTCCGCAGTACTCCATAGGACTATGAGTCGCTTTAAGATCGTCTTGCCAATAGAGGAAAATGATCCAATCATACCGGCCATCTGATGAAGATGCTTCAATAGAACTGTCAAAATGTTAGAACTTGAAACATGCTCAATCAGGCGAATCAGATCCATCAAATAGTACCGTAGACAGCTGCGAACCTTTGCCCATTTCTTAGTTTTGTGAAGTGGTATTCTCGTTTTTTCCGTAATCCCCAGCAAATTCAACAGAGCTGGGTGCATGTTCAGAACACAGAGTTGAACAACGCCGTTGAACGCAGCTGCACCTTCGACCTTGTAGACTGCGATTTTCGAATCGTCGCCAGATACACTGGCAAGGGCCGAACTAAATGCTTGAATCATCTTACGCACCACGTCAATCGGTACATTCGTGTTTTGCAGTTGCAACTGCCACTGTCGTAGCAAATTTAAAGTTACCTTCTGGGTACCATCTTCTTCAGCTTCTTCGTTGTCACTCTCATCACTAGCGATTTCTAAATTCCCAGATGGCTTGTGGAATTTCTCATCGTTATCAGAATCTTCGTCCAATTGTTCGGCTTGTTGTTTGTCTGGGGCATCTTCGCTGTCGTCATCGCTGTCCAACAAATTGAATTCCAGCAGTTCTTTGTCGTTTTGCTTAAGGAAATTGTAAAACTCTGGATCGATGTCCTTTAATCCTTCTAGCTGTTCTTTGTGCGATTTTTTAGACATGGATTTTTTGGGATTTTCCTTGATTTTTTTTACGCCTCCTTCAGTGGAACCATTAAGTTTAGAGACTTTTTTGACAGTTTTCCTCACATTTTCATCTTTATCAGTGGTTCCCTTTAGTTTAGGTTTCTTTATTTTCTTTTCTTTTACAGATTTCACTTTGTTCACGGTTTTAACCTTCATTTTGCTGGACTTAAAAAAAGATTTCAAATAAAAACACACTTCGATTTCGGTAAAATGAGCTCTAGTTTGCCATGTGCGCTTACTATGGTGAATTCAATTGACGATTGACAGCTTGTCGTACTGTTTGTTCATTCGATTAAAAAAAAGAATGCTGTGCTTGCTTTCAAAATAAAAAAATAGGTCTGTTTGGTATCTTTTCTGTGAAATGTTTAGCTCGCTCTCAAATATTAAAATAATTTGAAAAGTGGGGGAAAATCCTTTCAGCAGTGGAAAATTCGTAAGCAAAGTAAACAAACACGTTTGCGTAAAACCTCCAAATTTGTTTTTGTTTTCCACTAACAATGAAGATTATGACATTTCACAATTGTCAGAATGGCTGGTTTGACAGAATCAATGAAACTACGCGAAGAAAAAGACCGCGTAAGTTTGCGTAAGTTTGTGTACGTTCTCAGTGGAGGGGACATTTTTTGAACTGTCATTTGGCTCTCTCGTTTACAAATATTTTGGGTTAACAAACATGAAATTCGTAAGAATCTTACAAATGTGTACGAATTCGTGGGTTACCAAACAGACCTAATTCTTACGATTGAAATAGCTACGCCGGAAGTTTGCGAAAAATGTATAAACATTTGATGGTAGTGATGGATATCTTTGGTTTGTCTTACGTAAATCTATATTCTTGAAAACGGAAGACCTCCAATAAAAGATTTGTTTTGAAGAAAAAAAAAACTAAATTTTTTCACACAAGTCGAACGTAACTTTACCTAAAATGCTACCAACCAACTAATTCACCTCACCAAACAAACCGAACAGAATTTTTCAAAGTTTGACAGTTTCTTGTTTATTTCTATAGTTTTGGGCACGTTTTTTCTGTTTTTAATTTCAGTTTTCGTGAATTTTTACATTTATATTACGAAAATCTCATAATGTCGGCGAAAAAGGTTAGACCCAGGCTCTCGAAAGGAATCCTCGAAATGAAATTCATGCAACGCACCAAAGCTAAGGTCGACAAAGAAATCGAAGACGCAGAGGGTCGTGCCATGTACTCCAGTGAGATTACAGACAAGATGATAAATCAAAACTCAAATTTTATTATAGAGCCAAGTTTTGTATATTGTGAAGGCCTAATCGACGGTAGACTTAGTTATCGTGGTATGAATCCAGAAATTGAACGCCTTCTTGAGTTAGAACGAGCTGAAAAGGAGGAGAAAAACCCACCAAAACAAGCAAACGACGTGTCTGACATGGACATGAAGGCTTTTTATGACAATAATTTGGCTAGAACAATGCATAAGAAATTCGAAAGGAAACGCAAAAATAAAGGACATGAAGGTGGAGGCAATAAAAAGACAAAGTTCCTGAAACCTGTGGAGGATGATTAAGGCACTGTGCTTTAAATTTACAAAAAAAAAAAAAAAAAAACGGTGTACATTCAATATAGGTATGCGTGTATAGCGTTATAAGAAAAATTGTGTTTCATTTCGTTATTCTTAAGGCTTCGACTGACGAGAGGTAAAACGTGATTCTACACGAACAATTTTTAGTTTAGCCTTAAAAAGCGTATTTTTTTTTATTGATTACAACAATTCTGGGTTTAAATTAATCTTCAACAATGTTTTACAAAGGTTTATTAGATTTAATTGCGTGCATTGCATATGAGAAATCATCAAACGGTATCCATTGCCATTTGTTGGACCAGAACTCATAAATACATCCCTTCAATAGAACCGTATTGCAGTTCACTATTAAAAAAAATATACAGCTTAACCATCATGTATGTATACCCAACAAACTTACAAGCATTTAAAATTCTTATCATCTCTAGCGGAGTAATCAGCTTCTCCCAATGATGAGTTCCTTTCGGCACCAAGTTGAGGACGTATTCGGCCATTATGATCCCAGAGAACCACATTACATATGTTTTATTTAATGTGGTTATGAATATAGATCCTCCTGGCTAAGTGAGAGTTAACTATAAGGTGAGCACCAACAGAAACCGATAAATCTTACCTTAAGAGTATCTACACAGGATGTAAGAAAATCTGCCTTGTTGTCGATGTGTTCTATGACCTCCGACACAACCACAGCATCGTATTTTTCCAAATTGTCCATTGCGTGAATGTCTAGCGGTTCCATTTTATATGTTATTCTTGAGCTTAGCTCAGGGCTGTTGTCGATCAAATGCTGTTTTGCGACTTTAATTAATTCATCGCTTAAATCAATTGCCGTGACATTAGCATGGAGTCGTGCGAGATTTTCTGTTAAGATACCTCCACCGCAACCGACTTCTAAAATCTTTTGATTTTGCAAGACTTTTGAGGTATGAAGAAGTGCCGAATCGATATTTCCAGCTGAGATGAGACCATCACGTATCATTGGAACTCTATTAACGATATTATTAGATTTTAACTATAAGTATTTTGAAGTCAGAACCTTATCGAGTTCATGGAATGGAGTCCCTTTAGTTGCCCAAGTGGATTCCACCATTCTGCTGCTAATTTTGAGTGATGTTCAATCTCTGAATTCGTCGTAGATGCAGAATATGCTTGATCTGGATTCGGTGCTGATTGTTTGGAGAGGAATCGTAATTGAGTTCGAATAATTCTAGTAAAACAATAAGACGATTGAAAGGTAATTTATATAAACAAATAAAATTATACCTATTGGCACTAAGTGCGTTTTTAATTGGAGTCAGAAAACAAAGTGGCATCGTATGTAGCTGATTTAATTCGATTTTTAATGTATCCCTTCTATTTTACTATTTACTTACTGTCAAATAGTTGTTGAGGTCGGTAAATGTTTCAGCGTTCGCGCATATGATCAGAGATTTTTTTGACAGCTGATATTAGGTCTGTTCCCGTAGTGTCCAATTACTTGCGTTCGGAAATTTTATTCTGGTGTGCTGTCAAAATTGGAGTTTTTTTTAAGACGGCCTTCCAATGGGTACCTACCAATTAAATCGTATTTTCTTCAGAGCTGTAGGTTTTCGCATATCCTTTTAGATAGATAGATAGATATAATTATTTACATTTGCACCATTTACAAATGAAAAAAAAAACACCATTTACAACAATGATTAAAAGTAAATAGGTACAAAATGATTTAAAAAGATTACATCTAACATCTATGTATGTCTTAAATCGTCGGAGAGCTATGTTTCCCAGATTTTCTCTGGGCAGAAATGGAGTCGTCCTGTTTTTTCACTAAAAGTTAATTATACAAATGGGTTAGCTGCCATTACCTGAGGCGGTGGAAGTTGCTCCACCACTACGCTGCATTAAATCAAAGGTAAATGATTCGATTTCGAGAAGGGCTGACCATAGATTGTAACATTGTAGGACATATGGTTTCCAAGGCACTTTGGCCGGCACTGAACAGTAAAAGGACTGGTGAAATCCTAAGACTTAGCAGGGCACAGATGATTATAGTTATAGGAACATTATCCGGGTATTGCATTATGGGCAAGCACGCTAGAAGGCTCAGACTCATATCCCCGGATTTTTGGAGATACTGCAATGGTATAGGTGTAGCGGAGGACATCGCACATGTCAGGACATAGCGCGCAGTCGCAGGAACATTTAAGGCCCCAACTTCCTTAGTAACCTGGAAGAGGTAGGCCGAATCAAATTGTGCAGGGTAATAAAATGCTTTGAGTAAATTATGGCGGTTTAGGTAGCATCCTTGGATGGATTCTTAGGGGATAGTGATGGTCGCACTCTGGTGACTATTGTTTTGGGATACCTCAGTCTCTCAACACGTTTCAACCTAACCTAATTATACGAATTGTAAAAATAACCCCATATAACAAGCATATAACTTACTAATTAAAGCGAATTAACTAAGTATTGAGTAAAACCTACAAATAATAATCATAGAAGTCAGACTAACAAAATCGCCGAACTTGGCATCACTAGTCAAATGTCAACGGTCGATTTTGTCATCGAAAACAAAAGTGAAAATAAACACCAAATCTTTGACTAATTTTTCAAACGTCGTGATTTGCTCCTATTTCTAGTAAAGTATTTAAACTGTGCAATGTTTAGCAGAAAAAAACCAGAGCCACCAAAAAGGCGTACCCATGATCTTTCTCAGGTAAGTCCATAGCGAGTTTTTGTTGAGTCGTAGTTTTTTCTTTTCAAGTTTCCTCCAACTATGAGTCATTTTTAATGTTAACCCTGCCGACAATAACAAGTATACCTTTGTTGTCTAGTTTGGTTTGACGGAAATTCCTGATGATTTCGATCCATCTGGAGGTGGGCACGATGATGACAATGATAGCGACTTGGAGGCAGAACTGTCCGCTATTGCCGGTGGAGGTCGTAAGCCAACCCCTAAGGGGAGGCCAAAACCATCGCTTATTCCTGCTTCGGATTTGGATAAAATGATTTCAGATAGCTTGCGAGATATTGGAAGTGACGAAGAGTTATCCGATGATGATGATGATCCAGAGTTGTTGGGCGAATTGCAAGGGATCGCAGGAGGTGATTTAGAAGCCGAAGTGCCCAGTCCAGCCGAAGAGAAGGAGGCAACGGAGCAGCAAATGTTTCTTCCTACAACCACGACTGATACAATTTCCATAATAAAAACTCGCATAGAAATGTACAAGTTGGCTGAGAGTGCTGCTAAGACGGCTGGTGAATCAGCCAAAGCACGTCGCTTTAATCGTGGCCTTAAGACTCTCAATGATCTTCTAAAGCAATCTGTTGCGGGGAACACTATAAATGTTGATGACATTCCTCCGGAGTTGAGTGTGAAAAGTGTGAAACCCACAGAAGAACCATCATCTGACGCCACAGACCCGAAATCGCCTACTAGACCAGCACCAGCACTTCCTGTCCGAACGGCACCAGTACCTCCAGTACAGAATACACCATCAGTTGAAGAAGAGTCAAAAGTGGTTAACCCAATTGTGGTAAAACTAAATGAGCGCAAACAAGAGTACAAGGTTGCTGCCCTTGCCGCGAAGCATTCCGGTGATACCGCTCTGGCTTTGCAATTTGTGAGGGTCTTAAAACAATTCGATGTCGTCATAAAAATGTGTGAAGAGGGGAAAGAAGTCGATCTAAGCGACATGCCACCGCCACCTAATGAGTTTGCTGAGTTTCTGGCAAAAATGCAAGCGGATGCCACTGCACCGGCAAAAGTAGAAGAGTCTCCAGCTCCTATGGAACCAGTACCTGAAGAGCCTCAAACAACAGCAACTTCGATGCTTGAGGCACTGGAACAGCGACTTCAAAAGTACAAGTCCGTGGAAGAGGCTGCTAAAGCTGAAAATAATTCAAGCAAAGCCCGTCGATTCGGGCGAATAATCAAGCAGTACGAAGATGCAATTAAGAGCCACAAAGCTGGCAGGACAGTTGCATACGATGAATTACCAACTCCACCAGGATTTGGCCCCCTCCCAGGAGCTACTGGTGATGGTGCTGCAACACCTGCTGCTGCCTCTACTCCCGCTGTCTCTACACCTGTACTACCACCTAAACCTGCACCTGTTGCAAAACCTGAAGAGGATGATAGTAGCGAGGGAACCCCCAAACCAGCACATCACTCCCCCAAAAAGGAATTGACCACTCGCATCTCGGGGAACCAACACAGCACTAATCTGGCCGAGCAACAAATGAAAATTCTATTGGATCGACAAAGGGAATTCAAAGTAGCAGCTATAGAGGCAAAGAAAGCTGGCGAAATCGAACAGGCAAAGGAGTATCTAAAGATTTACAAAGGATTTGAGGGGTTATTGAATGCAGCCAGTAGTGGACTACCCGTGGATTTGAATACGGTAAGTTGTTAAGCGAAGTACTTGCGAACATTGAAGTGACAGACGTTTTGTTTAGCTACCCGTACCGCCATCGCAAAGAGAAAACCTGGAAGCGTCTTTCGCCATTGTGAGTCCAGACGACTGCGATCCAAATGATGATATATCAGACATCAGTGTTAGGATAGAGGAGCAACTGGCAAAGCAACTAATGATGTGCAAGAATACCAGGTTAATATACCAGGTAATATATGCAATCGATGACTAATGGCATTTTTCTGTATTTCAGAGATCATCACAAGGCCATGGGCGATATCGCTGGAATGAATCGATTCGAGAACTTAGCGCTTACCGTCCAAAAGGATTTAGATTTAGTTCGATACTCGAAGAGGTTGAATTTGTTTTTTTTACCACAAAAGAGGGCAGTCCTCGAATTGACGATTTGTTTTCTTTTTAGGAAAAACTTCCCTCTTCCAAAATTTCACTACGAACAAAAGAGCTTTAACATTGTTCACTGCAACACAGATTTAGCCGACAATGAAGTCGAAATCATGCTAGTACGTGGCCTCAACTATAATGTGGCGAATCCAAAAGATGTCGACACTTATATTAAAATTGAATTTCCATATCCTCAGGTTGGTATGCCCCCCGACACTTGTGTGTGCGATTACTGATTGTGTGATTTTCCATGCAGGAGGATTTCTTCAAAGCAAAGAGTTCAATAGTCAAAGACACAGACAGTCCGGAGTATAATCAAAGGTTTAAGGTGGATATCCAACGTTCGAACAGGCAGTGTCAGCGATTATTCAAACGGCAGGCGGTTAAGTTTGAAATCTATTCAAGAGGGTAAGTTCTTTTTATATGATTTGTTTCGCACGAATATTGGGAATATGCTTGGAGGAAGAATGTCTTACCTAACAAATGTTCATTCTTTAACTTTTTTCTTTGAATAATGGGCACGAGAAGAGACGTGCCTCAAGCTGTCTAAGCTGCCTTGGGGGTAAAATTGCATGTTACATTTTTTGTGTATCGCAAGTAATTTTTTTGAACAGCAACAAGAAGGGGAACAAGCGGTTTCGAGGCTACTGGAGACCAAGGAACATTAGTTTCAATCACTTGAAAGTCATGATTGTCTTCCATGGTTGGTTCTAAGGGAGCTATGTAGTGGTTGTTACGGCAGCACTCACGCCGACAGCAGGAAAGTTAGGCCAGATCTACATTTATAAACCAAGTTGTCCTCCTTGTTGCTGTTAAAAAAATAATTTAGATTCATCTTCCTCTGCCCTTAGAATTGCTTTGCATGCTTATTTCATCAGCTGTTGGCTTTATAACCGTGAGATGAGGTGCGAATATTCTCCCATCCACCTTTTTTCACGTTTATATTCCCAACTGATCGGCAAATCAGTTGCGCACTACTAACCTCACATATCATTAAAATTGTTTACGAATTTTGTTTGGAAAATTGTATAAAAAAAAAACAATATGCAAAAACTAAAATAATGCCCAGATGCTGTGGAATTTGTCGAAAATTGCCAATGTGTTGTTTCAGCGGTTTCCTGCGCTCGGACATCCTCATTGGAACAGTGAATGTAAAGCTACAGCCACTCGAAACCAAATGTGAAATTCACGATACATACGATGTGAGTACATAGAGGAGCAGGGATGAATTCTAATAATACGAAAATCTTTTTTGCAGTTGATGGAAGGACGCAAAGCGGTAGGCGGGAAGCTAGAAGTCAAAGTGAGAGTAAGAAACCCGATTCTTACGAAGCAAATCGAACACATAAATGAGAAGTGGCTGGTTTTGGATACATAGGAGTTGCTACAACACACATCCACTATACTGTTATATATTAAATGTTTTTATTGCTGAAATGCGCTGCATTTACCGACGCTTTGTTTAGCAACGTGTTGCCTTTGGTTTTGACTTCTAAAGTTTAAATAAAGATTCACATGTACTTTTTGGCTTTGGAGAACTCACTGAACCGCCCGAAAGTGTCCATGCTACGTACTACATAGGTTCCTGGAATGAGATAAATATTTTTTGTTTTACATGAACTTTCTTTCCTTGATAACTTTCATTGGTTACCTTTGACATGGTGATTCTTGGGTGCGAATTGAAAGGATAAAAATGGTGTATGCCATCCGATGGTAATTTCTTTCCACGATGTGAAATTCGATTGAAGGAACCACACTTGGTAAGTGACTATACACTTAGAGATCTGCTGCGTGTCCTTCCAGAGTAGTAGAATTTCATTTGTAGTGAGCGGAACGATTTGTAATTTACGAGGTTGCTGTGGTGTGGGTATGGAATCCGCACACATTCTGATATGTACGAGCCAGGGAGACCGTAGTGGGAGGTTTATGAGAAGCAATGGCTTCGGTACAGATCCAGTGGTATAGAGCTTTGGTCCTTGGTTCTGCCGCATTGCTTTCCTTACGGTGCTGTTCGGGAATGGTGGGGAACCGTAGAAATTCCATACATAGACTGGATCGGTGTTCTGGTATTCGAGGAATTCTACGACATAAGAGAATTTTGTTCCTTTCATAGTTTTTACGTGAATCTCTTTCTGAAATCGATCATGTGATCCAGCTACGGCATCAGAAATTGCCACAATACTGAGAAACATTGTGCCATTCTCTTCGGACGTTTTCAAGAGTCGAACTGTATCGGAAATGTTCTCGATGTCAGCGCCATGCGATGCAAGATTACCCATCATGCCTAGAGCGGCATAGACTGGTTTCTGAATGAACTGAGAATATGGCTGTGGCTTTGAGTAGTTCATGCGAAAGTTAGCGAAGAGTGTTCTTTGGGAGAATTCATAGGGGTGATAGCTCATAAAGGCGTTGTCATGGCTGATGTAGAGTAAGTTGGCGAATCCCTTTGTGTTTAACTTGGCTGTCCAATGATCAAATATTATAGACACAACTTTGATAGCGTAGCGCACATCCGCTTGAAAGTCCCGAGGTGTTGACCATCCAGATATGGGATCAGCTTCATTGTTTGCAATTGGCATCGTTGTAAGGTTTGGAAACTTTTGGAAAATTTTTTCGATGAGACGTATACCACCAGCAGCGACCTCTTCACTGTTTCCAGTTCCTTTATGGTGATAGGTTAAAACATCAATTGGACAGTATCTTATATTTCTATTGCATTTCTCCAGTGTTTGCCAACATAGTGGGTGCTTAGCCGGCTTTTTGAATAGCCCAGCTGGTCCATGGAGTTTGAAATTAACGCTATTTAGCGGCCTGCGGGCTGCGGCGTTTAACCCACGACGAAGAGAATGGAGGTAACTTTGAAATTCTAAGAAAAGAGGTGAATATTACCGGTTTTGAGGGAAGTGAAAAATGACTTACTTTCGGAGTCAAAGTGTAGGATGTTATAGCCCTTTAAATCGGGCTCGTTCCACGATTCAAATCGCCATTTCTTGAGTTTGCTTGGTCCAAGCCGATTCAGATATCGCTTTCCAATTTGAAATGACAAATCCTCCCATAAGAAATCAGCAATGGAAGCATTTCTGGTAAACACCTCACTTGGATTTCCCATCAATTCGAAGCCCAACGAGAGATCCCTACGATCCAGCCACCAAACAAGTTTATCCAGCTTAGAAAAGTCATACTTTGCAATATTGTGGTTGTCTATTTCAATAAGCTGAATAAGTTCCAGTAGCCAGTGAATGCGAACATGTGATAGCGCTCCGTTTGGTAGTGATCCAATTAACTGTAAGTTGACCTTGACCTCGTTTGTTAGCAATGAACTAGAAATTGCAGAATTTGTGATATATCCCGATGGGCAAAAACCGGTATTAGTCCAAAATCGAGGGAGAGGAAAGAATGTTTCATGTTGACCAAGTATTGCATATATTAAGTGAACAAAATAAATAAACACCTTCAACATTTTCTTCGTTTTGTTATTCTTCTTCTTCTGAGGATGAAGAGTTAAGAAAAGAAGCGAAAAAACCAACCAGCAGCTGTTCGAAGTCAAACTACCCTGCCGACAACTGAAAAATTACATGGGTTTGGTATAACTTTTAAACACCTGACCATCATTTTCAGAAACGTCAACGACCCATCAGCATCAGCTGTCATTTGTCAACCTATTTTTTTTTATTTTTAAAACGTGTGATTGTTTTGATCGACAATGAACCCGAATTAAATGTGTTTTCTACAGAAAATACTAGAAAATAATGTTGCAATGTTCGAGATTAAGTTACCAACTTTGGTTTATCATTGCCATATTATCAGTTGACGAATTTGGCTTTAAAAGAATTGGCGGTAAGGACCTGAAAACATGCCCAATAAAAAAGTTCTAATCTGAAGATAATATTCTAATTTCAGATGCGCACCAGCTCATCGATTCAATAACCACACAAGATATTATAGCTGGAGATATTTTCTTTGAAATCATCGAACCCACTGAGTTGGAGTACACGTATCGCTTGCGCCCTGCAAAGGATTTCGGAACCACTTTCAATGTAAAACTAGAAGGTGTCGCCTTGGTACCGACAGTGCCTTTGCACGCATGTACACAGATAACAAATAAACGAAGTTTACGTGGCAATGTTGCCTTAATCGAGCGGGGGTATGATGACATATCACCCACGTTGAACCACTTCAAACGATTATTCATATATTTTCTCCTTTCCTTAGAGAATGTTCGTTTCTTACGAAAACAGTTAATGCCGAGTTAGCCGGAGCTGAAGCTGCTATCATTACTCAATTCAATGCAGATTCAACTGAATTTGATCATTATATCGAAATGATTCACGATAATACCGATCAAAGCGCCCACATTCCTGCCGGCTATCTATTGGGTACCAGTGGTGTGATCATTCAGACTACATTGAGGAAACTCAAACGGACGCATGCCTTAATCAATCTTCCGGTGAACCTGACTTTTATACCACCACATAAAATAAATCATCCACCATGGCTGGGATGGTAGCGGAGATGGAATAATCTCTGGCTGATATGGAGAGGGGCTACAAAAGACAATGCACGTGTGTTTTAATTTGTTTGTTGTTACATGTTTTCCCGTTGACGAATTTACTTCTTTTTTTTTGCTAAAGTAAAACCAAAGTTATTACATATACATTCATATTTATTATATGACAAATGAGGACACAGTCTTTATTTAATTTCCTTTCTTTAGTGTTCGCCTTTTTCCGTCCCTAGGGTTTAATTATTGCGCTAGTCATTTGAATTTTAAACATTGAATTGTTCATACATTTTTCTTACGCAAGATAATAAATAAGAAAATTGACAAAGTATCAATATTTTTGTAGGCAATTCGAAGGGTTGCTAGTTATAACGCTGCGGTCTTTTCTTACCACTTTACTGGCCGATCACAATGTTGAAGTTGCAGTTGAAGTATGCAGCGCTGTCAAAGTTAAAATATACGTAAATTCTAGAGCGAACACTATGCGCAGTTACAACTGTAGTATGAATATATATGCTGGAGCGCAAAGTTGAGCCAACTTCAACTTTCGAACGTGCTGCTGCTACTTTCCATTGTGTTCGGGCAGTTATTCTTACTATCGATTTTCAGGTAGAGTTTTCAAAATCCATGCCCATGTGACTGCAAAAACAGATATGTAAGAGATTTATGTCTTAACATTTTCTTCTGTAATCGTAAAGGTCGCGCCTTGGTGTAATGGTTAGTGCGTTGTACTACTTCGGATGCTGTTCTGGTTCAATCCCAGCAAGCACGCAAACGGTGTCACATCCTCCGAATGTCTTCAAGAGTATCATTTGTCACAATGAGCTTTTCAATATGCCCTTCGGTGTCGGCAGAAAACTCTATGTTCCATCCATTCGTGCAATAATATAACACGCAGACACAAATGGTTGCGAGAAACAGCTCCTTGTTCACCCCGAACTGTAGTGCTACCCAAGTAGAAGAAGTGTTATCGCAACAATGACAGAATTATTTTTAAAAATTGATTGAAAATGCCTTTATTCGTTCCTTAGTAGACCAAATAATTCATTATTTCACAAGGCAAGGCACTGCCAAGGAAACAAGCGTTTATGTTCTTTTATGTTATGTCTAAGCTAAAAAATGATGGATTTCCATTCATTTCGTTTCCGGTTTCAAGTATTTTGTATTATATACATACATATGTCTCAATCTGGAAATATGCAAATTTAAATTTATAAATATGCACTTAAATCTACAATGAGAACCTGAACAACTGATTAGCACCTTCCTTGCTTTCATGTTGTCGCATGCATCCTCAATTACCCTCGTGGCTTTAACTTTTATGTATCATTTAAGAACTCGTTGATTTCAATTAATTCGAAGTCCATTGTATCCTCAATCCCCCCTAAGTACAAGTACAATAATGAACAGCGAAAACAGTCATTGCCCCATTTCCAAAATGAAATCTTGTTAACTTTATTGCCCATGCTATTCAGGTTTTTGCTTAAAAAAAAAAAAAAAAATAAAAGAAAAAAACTGCTATGTACGTAATTAAAGCGTTAAACTGTACTATAACTCGACAATTTCGAGCGTTACCCAAAGGTGCCACCAGTAGTTGGTATGTATCTCGCTGTCCACCACCTTTCATAAGGATTTCAGTGATATACATACACTATACCGTTAAATCCACGATGAAACAACGACAATGACGCTTACAGGGTCATTGCGAAGCCAATTTTAATGAAATTAAATGACTGGTGCTTACGATCTAATGACCAAAGCAAGACACATTCTGGAAAAAATCACTTCTCCTATCATAAGGGCGAAATTGTGCTATTGTTATGTGTGTAGGTACATGGGGTTTGTATCTGTTTCTGTATCATGAGAACGTGGAGCGCAGAGAAACAAAAAAGAAGTATAATTTATGATTGCTGTCAGAAGAAGTCATCCAAAGTAGCACCCCCTACCGGTAAAGACGTTGTGATGTGATGATCTGTACCCTCTGATGGAATCCCGTTTTTTTTTCTTGTGATTTCAATCCCACTGGGGGTTGGTACTTGTCGTATGAAACAGCTAGGGGAGGAAACTTTCATGTTGAGATTTTATTGCTCCGCCATTAAAGGAAAGGATAAAGGAGCATAGAACAACAGAGGATTTTATTAATACACCGCATCTATAAATAAGACACACACACACATATATATAAAATACACTTAGAAAATTCCCAGTGAGAAGTTCAAACACATTCCCAGTGTAAGGATCACAATGGATATGACTAAGATAGCGAAGCAAAGATAGTTCGGTTGCACTGGCATGCGGAAAAGTTTAGCGGACATGTTAAGAGATGAGGCGAAGAGCAGCGTAGAGTTGAGATCCTCAGCCGAACTGTTGTGATAGACAAAGGGTCTCACCCGTATTTGATGGCCATTGGCTTGAGCGGTTTGACAAACGCGGGTTACAGATGCAGCCGTGAAGAATGGTAGAAGGCCCATTAAAAGCCAGAGGAGTACATTGGTGATGTTGAGGATGACCACTTTCAGTTCAGTGTATTTAAAGTCGAAATCTTTGAAGAGGAACACCAGCCCTGCAAAGGCATAGGAGAGATTCATTATCGTGAAGAAGCAAACCGGGATGGATAGTTTGTTGTTGAGATGATCAAGAAGCTTGCGGAACTCTAGAACTTCCTGGAAATGGAAGATGAATTACAGAGCATTTGAATGTAACTAGGACTTACCTTCATCCAGTCTAGGCTCTCAATTGAATGCATCAGAAGTTTTTGAGAAAGCGTATGCAGATGAGATCGCAGCAAATAGCATTCTATACTGTAACTCGTCAATATGACTACCTCCACTAGGTCCTGAGTAAAAACAGTACACAGGAGCACAATCTGGAGAAATTCAATAAATTTACAGTCAGGTATAATGGAAATGCATGCACATGTCCTACCTTCATAGGAGTTTGACAATCGTCCAACTGTATCGGCATCCATTCAACTTGTACCATCTGCACCTGCATAAGCACCGCTGGAACAACATATCCAAAGAGAAGTGCCAAAGAACCCAGCCCAAATCCCACATATACCCAAAGAATAGTACACAGGCGCTTAGGTTTCATTGACATCAGAAAGACCCTTTCAATCAGATTCTGCAGCTGCTCCTTATCAGCGATTTTGCAGACGATAATCGCTGATACAAATCCCAAAAGATGTAATCCATTCGGAATAATATAACCGAAAAGTACCTCGCCCCAGTTACGAGCTGTCATCGGTTGGAAGCTTGTTAAGTTCGTAGCTTCATTTCTGAAACCTCTATCCCCCGTAAATCCTCTATCCCCTCTTGAAAAAATGTTCTTTAATGGGGCTCTAAATAAGGCTCTATAATATTTATTTTCTTACCTATATGATGCTAGAAACTGTAGAAAATAACCCGCACAAATGATCAGAAAGATGATCAAAGCTTGCAGGTAGCTTAGGCATGCTCTACACTGAGTTGTGTCCGTTGAGATCGGATTTAACCCCACCAATGCGAGTATAGTCATGTAGGGTCTAAGAAACTAAAACAAAAATTCTTATCTGACATAATGATGGTCTCTTAAAAAGAGCTCACCTTCCTCTTGCAGTAGCTGAGTATTGCAGATGTCGGCTCATGTTCAGCTGGGATATCGTCCATCTAAATATTACCGCGGGGTTGACAGAAGAGGAGGAACATAATTTACAAGCAAACAAAGTATAAACAATCAACGTACAACAATCTCGGTCATACTGTCTTCGAAGGTGGCCAATGAGGAGGCGAGCCTAGAGTTTCCATATCGCTGATTGATCGAGTTCAGTGATCGTTGATATGAACTCGGTTGATGCTCTCGCCTAGATGGTAGATCCTCTGATGATACAGAATGACACCGTGGTCCATTTGTGCATTCAATTGAACAGTAATGCAAGTGGGTGGTAGAGTCAAGGTGATCCAGTCCATTGAACATTGTATTCGCGCACCGGAAGAGCACCAAGAAAAGACACAGAAAAGAAGTTCAACACAAAAATGAATTTTCAACCACAAGAGCCGACATACACACCGATCTTGCTCACACTGAGCATTGCACTAGATGTCTCTTTCCAGCTGTTGCCTGGCTTTACCGATAGTGCACTCTTGCTTTGCAAATAATTGTTGATTATACAAGCGAACAAGTTTATTGTTTTCTTTTCTACAACGTTTTATCAAATAAGAATTCGACAAAGACAAAAGGGAAGGGTCTGCGCGAGAATTTAACATTTTACTTTCTCTGGTGCAGATAACCCTCGTTTGGAGAGCGATAAGCGGGTTTCTGCTGTGTGTACTAGACTAACAATACACGACGACGCGGAGAGATTATGTCAGTTTTTCAGCTGTGTAACATTTTATATTTATTTAAAAATGTGGTGTTATACTCTACTCGTATAGTGTTTTCTTAATTTATGGCTTCGCTTAGTTTGCAGTCGCTAAGTTGGTGCATAATGCTTATGAAAAAATAACTACGCAGTTGAAGTCTATATAGAAGAAAGCGGCACATTTTTTATCCTGTTCTAATCAGATGTCAGATCTAGATAAACTTCTTCATAAACTTTTAACTTACTGAAGTAAAATTTAAGCCGTTTACAACTGCTTTTGAATAAGGAACTAAATTTCTAGGTAAGATAGGAAACAGCAAGTTTATAAATAAAAATATGTACAAACAAACAGATTAATTTTTGTTCATTCATACAAAAACTACATTTTACTATTAAGGGGGTTAGATCACCCTCTTATAAGTTTAGTTTAAACTCTTAACAATAATTTGCGGTTTTGATAAATTTAAATATGTATGTACATATGTATGTAGGGGAGAGGGGGTACCTTTGAACACTTTTTCCTTTAAATGCTTCTCAACACCAATATATTTGAATTATTGGTCTTTAAGTTATTCAGACAAGTGAAATTAACCTTCAATTTAAACCAACATTTGTGTAAATTCAATAAAGGCCTGTAATTTATTTAATTTAAAAAAAAAAATTCATAATATTCAAATGTGCCCCAACCAGGGGCAGCTTTGAGCAGGCCTGGGGCTTTTTTGAACTGTAGCTATTTTAATGGTTTATGACAGAAAATTATTTAGCTAAAAGCTTATCTTATTCTTATTTCAAATGAAATGGTGCCCCCAATAAATATTACTCAAAAACTGAGATCCTCACGAAAAATGGTATACACCTTACAAAAAAAAAAAAAATTAAAAAAACGAAATTGTGTACATAAATTCTGCATTCCCGGCTACTGGCAGTGGCAGATGACGGCTGTGGAAATCCCTGAAAAGTGTTGACGACTAATGATGAGGCTATCGCCATGTGGAAATTTTGGTTAATGCTTTAAAATATTTATTAATTGGATTGTTATAAGCAATGTTCAAATCTGCCCCCGCTCAAAGGTGCCGCCCTATGTATAATACAGTGGACGTCCAGTTTAACGAATTTGCAATATAACGAATCAGATTTATCAGTGCTGACCCTCTGGGTTAGAATCGAATATTCTCCGAGACGGAGCGTTGATGTCCATACGCTCTACATGTCCTAGCCATCTTAAACGCCCAATGTGCAGTTTTTTTGACCAGGTTGATGTCGCTGTTCGCGGTTGAATCTTCTCCTCCAATACCCGTCAGCGCAAACGGGACCGAATATCTTACGAAGGATTTTTCTCTCGAAGCGACCAAGGATATCTTCATCTGCTTTCGAAAAAGTCCATGCTTCAGTTCCATATAGCAGGACGGGGATGATAAGGGTTTTATATAGAGTCTCCCTAGTCGATAGGGAAAGGACTTTACTACTCAATTTCTTTCTTAGCCCAAAGAAACAGCGGTTGACAAGAGTAATCCTTCGTTTGATTTCCGACGAGATGTCATTTTTTGATGTTAGTTTTAAGTTAGTTTTAAATGACTTTTATTTCAACATAAATTTAATATAATACATAAAAGTAATCCCTGAGTATATAAGGTTTGGTCTATGACCGTCTACCAGATTGACAATTTGTTTATATATGTATACATAGTTTTAAAAATAAATTAACTTCATAAAAGTGAAACTTAAAAGTCTTCATCGATTATACATTTTCTGTATTTAAGCGAAACCACAGCATACTCGTACAATGAGTTCCACCCCTTCTCTCCATTCAAGATACCGATTGCTTCATCCTCATTTAGACTAGGTTTCCCAAAGAACCTTAAACGGAATTCCTTAAGTACTGGGCAAATTGTTACAAAGTGAAACACGTCTTCTCTTATTTTCAGGTCGCAGATGCTGCACAGGATTGGTAGGTCTGAACGGTGTGGTATGAAATTTAAGTTTACTAGCTCTCCTCTTAGCTTAAAGATCGTACTAATTTTTTCTATTGAGCTGTTGTTTAGAAAATAAGTTCTATCGTGAAGTTGGTGATCTATTTTGCTGTACTAATAACACCTAAACTGAGAGCACCGAGCTTCGTAGAAGTACTTTTCGTATAAGATCTGGGCTGTTTTCTCAAGTAGGATGTCAAATTGGATCCTTAACGTAGTCGGTTGGACATTTTGTGTTAGGAGCAAACTTAGGCCATAGTCGCGTGCAAGACGTTCCCACTCTTGCACTACTTTTCCTCTCGTTCTTATGGCGTGAGTTAAAACTAGTTTCGGCATCCTTTCGTCTTCCATCGCCATCGCTTTAATTACATAGTTAAAATGCATTTTAAGCGTGTCTAAAATCAAAGGAGGTTTTCCAGTTTCAAGGTACAGCATATAATTTGGAGTGTTACTCGGCAGTCAGAAAATTCTCTTAAGAAAGTAGCGGAAAAACTTTTCTACTGCCTCAAAAGAACAATATCCCCATACTTGGGCTCCATATAAAAGAATAGAGGCTGCTGTTGAGCGAAACAGTTTTTGCTTAGCACTATGGGATACAAATCTATTTTTTATGCATCTATTCCAAATCGAAGATATAGCTCGCTTGGCTTCCGAGAGTTTTGCCTCAAGGTGCTTGTTCATATTTAAGTTGGCAGACACAAATACTCCCAAATATTTGTATTCCCGTACAATTTCCACAGCTTTCTCGTCATATGCCCATTTTTCATCTCGGCAGTAACGCCCACCACCATCTCTAAATACCATCATCTTCGATTTATCCAGATTAACAACCAAATTCCAGCATTTACAGTACTCCTTTAATCTGTTCATCATTAGTTGCATTCCAACAATTGAGTCCGCGAGAAAGACAATGTCATCTGCATACGTCAATGCGCGGATCACAGTTTGGCCAAACTCTATACCACCTCGTACAGTATCAGTTATATCATTAATAAACAATATAAATAGCAAGGCACTCAGGATACACCCTTGCTTCACACCCATAGAAGTTGGAAATTCATCAGATAATGAATTACCATCCCAAACATAGGCTACGTTGCTATCATACATCGCTCTCAAAATTCGAATTATTTTACTTAATACTCCAATTCTATACAATTTATTAAAGAGTGCTTCACGTGATATAGAATCGAATGCCGCACGAAAATCAACGAAAAAGGCGTACAATTTCTTATGTTTCTTTTAATAAGATTCCGCAATGTTTATTAGTGATTCTGAAACCTGCTTGGAATTCCGACAAAACCTTCTTATTATGAACCCACTGGGTAAGTGCGTAAGTCGTTAAATGTGAGAGCAGCAAATAGCTTAGCAGATGTGTTTAAAAAAGAAATTCCTCTATAATTGGATGGGTTACTGCGATCTCCTTTTTTGTGTATTGGAAATATAATTGATTTCCATAGAGTAATTTAAAGATGTCAGAGTTAGTTTTCCTCACAAGTTTTAAAAACGCATACGATTTTTCTCTTGCCTTTTCGCACTCTCTGTCATACCACTTTTGTTTATAGATTCTAGTTTTTCTGATCGACTTATTAGCTGAAACTGACTTTTTAATAATTTTCGTAAGGGTTTCGATATCTGGACTAGTATTCGAGACGTTTAACCTTTCGAGTCCTGAATAAATATTATTCCGGTACACGGTGCACATCCTATCATTTTTTGATGTTACGGCAGTAGTTGAACGGACTTTTTGAAAGATCGTTCCTTGTGTGTTGGCTTGTGAGTTTCGAACAATTCCTTCAAGTATGATATTGAAGAAGTCCCATGACAGCGCGTCACCTTGTCTGAATCCTTTTTTGACATCAACCGCACTGATAGCAGCCAATCAGGTTGTTAGCGAAACATTTCAGGCGTTCACACAATATGGCAAATAAGATCTTGTAGGAGATGTTGAGTAGACTGATGCCTTTGTAACTGGAGCAGTTGAGGGGGTCTCCTTTCTTGTAGATCGGACGCACGATGCTGAGATTAATTTCCGCACGGGGCTTGTTTTGCTGAAACATTACTTTTACCTTCTGATAAAACTTTCGCACAGGGTTCCTGGAGTAGTATCTCTCAACATCCTCTATTGCATGCTTCTCGAGCTCTTTTTTTTTTTCTGAGAAGCCGATGACGATTAGATCTTGTCCTTTTTTGCAGTGTCGCTTTGTAAGCCTGTTGTTTTCTGCGCTTGCTTGCCTGCACTGTTCATCAAACCAAGGGTTTCGCGGTGATGGTTGTATATAACATCAATCGCGGCAGTTATGATGGCTTGCTGGCAATGTTGCCACTGGTCTTCTGCACTAGCTGTTACTGTTAAAAATGATACATTTGTTAGACTACCAAGACTAGACGGAACTTACATAATCTATAACATAGGATATAGTTGTGTAAAAAAAGGTATTTTACATGCGCCAACATTAGCCTGACGCTGGTTGTGGCCCGCAGTTGAACGGAAAAACACAATATCCCTAGTGTCTATGGGAAGAAGCAAAATAAACGTACTCATCGGTGTCATAGGAAACATGGCCAGAAGATACGGTATCCTTACAAATGGCTTCGGTAGAAGCTGCATGGATGAGGATAAAATAGAATCTGTAGCACATCTTCTATACCAAGAATGGCGTCTATCTTGTATGGGAGCATAGTTCTTCGCACGACCTGGGTAAGATACCGTTCACATACCTAAAAAGATTTGTTATAAGATGCAAATAGTTTTTTTAAAATGCATGTTTCTGCATGTACAACTAAGGTATTCGCATTGGACCGTTTCGGCCTCTGGGTGAAATTGCATCTACTGCAAACGACCGTCCTAACCTAACCTAACATTGACCTAAGGATGGTCTTACACCACTTAATGGATAAAATCACGTTCAGAAAAAAAGAAAGACAATTTGGAGTTCAGCCTGTCACTTATTAGATTCTCCCTATTTTTTCCTCTTTAAAACTCTGACCAATCAGTATTGTACTTCGAACATATTTGCTCTGTACGAAAAAAACTCAACTTTGTTCTTTTGACACGTATCGACCATTTGCAATTTAAAAAGCTTTAATCAAAGGCAGCGAAACCTTCCATCCCTTACTCGTGTTTCACTTCACTAACGGTTGTTATTTCAAATTGTGTTAAATGCCATACAAGTACTCGAATGCAAACAACAAGTTCGTTTAAATTTGATGGCGTCTCTAAAATTCCCATATAAGGCAATCTCAAGAAATCATGGCCACTTCATTTTCATGATTCTTTGTTGGAAGTACAATTTAATTTCTTAAAGGTCTGTAGTTACTTTAGACCACATATATACCTTTACCACTTGCAATAAGGGATTCTGTTTCTCACTACAACTACACCAACCTCTCTATAGAGCTTTTTAAGGAAATCGTAAAAAGAATTTAACATCGCAATAAAAACTGAAGAGAAATCCTTCATTGGGATGTTAAAAGCATTTTTACTATCGAAATGCATCAAAACGATAGCAACATGGGGAGAAACAGTCTGAAAAGGAGCAACAGGAAGTGTGACTACATAAAAGAATTGTTACACAGTCCGGATCCGAGCGATACATTTTTGAAAAGTTAATTTTAAGCCATAAAACACTTAATACTATTAGCGTGTCCTTGGAAATTAGAAATGGACAAAAAAATCATCATCATCATCAAAAATGACTTTTCGTCGTTTGCGTGCGAAAACTCATAGTCGGCGTTATTACGATTCCTATTTCGAATTAAAAATTCGTATTTAATCCAGCTACCGCTAGAAGCGAATGAAAACTCCAAAAGCTACAGCTGAAGCACGTCTAATATAAATTGCATGCAGTCCAGCGGAATAAACTCAAAACGCATTGAAATTATGACATACGTAGGCGTATACGTAACATATTTTATCTATCCACACATGTTCATAAGTTCGTAATGTATACGCAACGCGTGATGAATAACTGATTTAAAAAAATTACTCATTTGGAGAGTTTTATGAATCCACTAATCGGCAGGAGTGTAGAACTCTGGAACGACCATTAACGGCGAGAAATTATGCTTTTTTTTTGTAAATGCAACTGAAAGAGAAAATGGAATAATGAGTAATAATTGCAGAATAGTAAAGGATATCCGGTAGCTATATTTTCCTTTGTTATGAATGTGAGCTTAGGAATCAGAGCAAAACTACGCTGATGAAGTGAGCGGAAGTGATACGTAACATCCTGGTTTACCTCCTCCTCCATATATCGAAACTGTTTTTTATGGGTCATTAAGTTCGAATCCTTGGAGAATCCATACAAACATATATGTATACATAGTATATACACTGCGGTTCACTAGATTAGAAGCACATAACTTTGATATTTCTCCTGTTATACACTGCCGCTCATCTGAATAGGTTCACAATTATGATCTTACCTCTGGTCGTCTCTCTTAATTCATATTAAAAGTACACAACTTTGTTTAATACATATAGCAAGATTATTTATTTATACTTAATTTGAGAGAGAAAAACCATCGAAAAAAATAACCGTTATTGTGTTGTGTTGCTTTGATCTTATTCTTCGACAAAAACATGCGAAATTGTTGGCTCATTAGAATACGTTCAGAGGTAATAATTTCAGTTTACGTTGAGATAGGCATACAAATCGTCACGATTTTTTTTTGGTATTTGATAATTATAATTACATACTTTCCACTATTTGTTTTGAAAATTGGTCACGATAAGCCTCTAACGGAGCATGAAAAGGACGAAATCAAAGCGTTCGGTGAATCGGGCCTAAAACACCGTAATATCGCAAAATAAATAGGACGAATACAAAATTTTGTTAACAATTATTTGTAAAATGAGTTGGGTTATGGAAAAAATATGAAGTCAGGCATACTTATATAAAACAATTACACAAGCAGAATGGAGAGCCATCGTAAGAGATGCTTTCAATTCTCACGACTCTGCTTCGAAAATTAAGGAAAAAAACGGTGTTAGCTCTACCTTGGCTACGGTAAAGTGTACGATACGATGACTAATATCTAAAGAGGCTGAAAGTAGAAAAAAAAATCCGGTCAAGTGCAAGTTATACTTGCGCAATAAGTGTTCCGTACTGTATCAGTTATTTTAACTACATACATATGTATGTCATAGATTTATGTTGATAGATCTATATGAACCCTTTCTTTACGATACGATTTCTACTAAAGATACAATGATACTTTGTTCGATACTCACATATATGTACAAACATAAAAACATATATAGGTACATATATGTACATATGCACTTGTATATCTGCAGACACAAGAAAGTACATGTGTACCTACATACATAGTTTTATGGTGCACAGCACATTTCAATACAAATAAATTGAGCACAATTTGCGAAAAATAAATTCAAATTTGTACCTACATAAATGTATACCAACAAGTAAGTTGAACATATGCATGTATGTATGTACATATGTCTCTGATGTCCTTTCTCATCTGCACAGAAGAATAGTTATACACACACACAAAGTAAAAGAAAAAAAAAAACAACAAATAAAGCATGTAGTATATACATCCATACATATATACCTACATAATATGTTCATATGTATATGTATTTACAAGAAATGTACGCTTGTGCATCAGATTTAATTTTTCGTCTCGTTATTCGTTCAATTGCATTAACTGCGTATTTTGCGATTTGTCTCCCTCTCTGTGGCTGTATATACACAAATTCAATTTTTTCCAATATAGTAAAAGTAGAGACACCTACATTATAATAGGAAACCATCAAGCTTCCTTTATGTGTTATATTATGTATCATTGGTTTAAGTCTTAGGTCAATAGTTATCCGGTAGAAATATGCCACGGAAATTCGCTGCGGGTATAACACTTTTGCCATCAGTTATTCAATTTTTACTCTCGTATCTACTTTTAGGCGTTGTGATATTTTTCTGGGTATGTAAACAGTAGGGTAGTTGAAATTAAAAAATTAATTAAAAAAAAAAAACGGTTGAAGTAGGGCAGTCGTGAGAATTATGTTTCCATCTTCACTTTATTCTCAATGTTTGTGATTTTATTCAGATTTTTCTGAGCGATATTTTCGGAGAAACAGCAAGTTGTAACGTTTTGTGAAAATTTGTTAAGAAACTATCCCCCCAAAGTCGAAATTCAGCTTTTTAAGTTCTGGTCTGTGTTTAGGCCACTAATTGCTACAACTGTTCCAAATTTCAATAGTCTAGGTTAAGTAGTCTCTGAGAAAAAGGCCTGTGACAGACAGACAGACAGACAGACAGACACCGAACTGATTCCATTAGTGTTCCGTTTTGGTACGGACGGAACACTAAAAACCACTACTTATTGCCACTGATGCGTTCATCATAAAGTTCCGGAAGTCTGAAAGCAGGATGCTATACAAACAGCTACTACCATGACTCTCTAAGTTATGTTGAAATATCCTTGATATTCAAAGCAATGTGTGAGCTCCTTTCCTTAAATGGTAACCCTTACGATGGAAGCTTCAATCAATTCTGTACGCTCTGCAACTTGAAATCGAAAGAAGACTGCTTTCATATCATATGTGTATGCTCAATATTCAGACCGCAAAGGATAATTTTCTTTGGTAAACAGTCTATGCAGGAAACTATCCAACATCTAGACTAGTGCGACTGGAAAATCCTAAGCAATTTTTTAAAATCATTTTACAAGTATAGAATGTTATTTTCTTTCTTTTATTTAAAGAAAATTAAATTTAATTTATATTTATAAATTTGTTCTCCAGGCTGACGGCGTAGTCATAGCTCGTAAATTCATATTTTGTACTCTATGTCTGAAATGTAAATAATTGAATAATTTACTTACTTACTGGTCCGAAGAGATCGTGGACCTTCGGAAGAGCACCACTATGTAGCGGTGCCGTGAAATAACGCGAACTGAAATGAGACCAAATGCAAAAATTTGGCCTTTTTCCACTTTGTGAATGTGAAACAAAGCCAAATTTCAATGTTTGGCTTTATTTCACTTTCCATTGTTTTTTATTTTGCTTACCCGATATACTTAAATGAATACCCTAAGAAGTTTGAAATGATTAAAGCGAACATATATATTTGACTCAATAGTTTTGATCTTTTTATTTTAAATGTATACTAAGAACAATATTTTAGGTATTCTACAAATTGGGCACATTGGGAGTATTCTCGCAACAAATCAAGCAAAGAATTTGCGGTTAATCTGCATTAACGTTTTTTCATCAACATTTTGAACTTCTTCAATTTCTTTAATGATTGTGCCCCAATAAAACGGTTCATTATCTTGGTATCTCGACACGACATACGAAAACTATCCATAATGCCTTAAGCCTTAAATAGGTTCGACACCTCTTTTGTCGTAACTGGAGGTCTTGGAAACGACTTATTCCTAATATTTATAAACTACTTCTGCAGATGTGTAAAAAAAGGAGAATCTGAACAATTGATTTGGCCTTATTTCACTTTGAATTTCTAAATTCATTCACTTTGTGAATGTGAAATAAGGCCAAATTTTTGGATTTGGTCTTATTTCACTTGGCGTTATTTCACGGCACCCTATGTAGCTATTTCCTGTCATTCTAGACTCTTTTCATAGATCGTGGAAGTAATGGTTACAGCCATCCGGTTGATCTAAATTAAATTTTGTTTTGTCAGAAAAAAACAATTTTTTCCAGCTGTTCGAACTTGCTCCTTGTTGCACATACCAGGTCATGAATTGTCAGCTTTAGATTTTTCGCGAAGCATTAAGTGGTAGTTTTTTCTTCAGCTTAAGTTGCTCCGTCTCCGTCTCCGATCTTAGCTGTAGAAACCTTTGAATTGGAGGCGAATTGGACAATTTTTTCGTTTTTTCGCAGCTGTATGGGCATGGAAACATTTCCTTTGTAATTTTGTCCGTAAATTATTGGATCCTTTTAATAACTACCAACAGCTTGATCAATCACTCCGATTGATCTTGCCAATGATAACACGCTTAGGCAAGCCTTCCCAATGGTAATCGTCTAATTTCGTCCACTCTGACAATGTCAAACAATTTTTTTTTACCATTGTTGAAGAAAAAATAAGAAAATTTACTTTTTATACAAAAAATAAATAAATCTCTTCACACACAACGAATAGTAATTTGACTGATTCTAATTTTGTCAACCAATTTAATTTCATGCAAATCTGACTGATTCAACTAACATGTCTCAAAAGTATAGTTAGTCTGTTTTCTTAAAATTTTGGAATTCACCGTTGCGTTCAACTTTCTTGCACCATCCTCTTCTGTTCTCAAACTGCCATATATCGGAAGATAGATCCTTTTCAGTTGTCTGCTTCTAGTCTAGTGTGCTGCAGTGTATGTATTCATATACCTATATGTATGTATATAAATGCAAACATATTTCCATCTTTAATTGTTGAACAGGACTGAAAGTAAATTAATTGATTTCTTTGATAAGTCTTGAGTGGAACATGAGTACCATAGGACTGGATTAACAGGGAAAAGGTGCGTTATCAGGTCTCTTACAGTACACGGTTCTTCTAAAACATCTAAACCATAATTTCATAATGTTCCTATCCTTGAAAATTGTCCGAACATTTATTTTCGTACCCAAAGACTCTCCTGTGAAAAGTTACTTACTTTCCCGTTATGGATATATAGTGGAAAAAGATAAGAATGCTCTCATCCATAAACGTATGCCTTTTTAAGTCCATTCATCCTTTTATACCAGCAAAGGACGTATAAAGTAGTAACCAGTTGAAAGGGCGTTTAGTTGAAATGAAATATCACAAGTGAAGCACTCCAGTTGCACACCTTTGTTGTCGCCTGGCCCCATCCTTCTTGGCTCATGCCAAAGTATAATGTTACATACAAGTAGATTCTCTGTGCAAAATGCTACATGTATGTATGTGTATGCCTTGGCACGGTCACGGAAGGTATGCACACCGGTGGCGGAAGCAATTGTGTACGTGAAATTTTTCCAAATAAGCCTTCTTTTGTAGTTCTTTTTTTGTAAGTGTATCTACGGTACTTTTCACTAAGATTGTTTTGCATTTGATGTTGTCACTGTCGTATACGTCGACTGAAAACTGAGAGCTGAGAACGATGTCCTTGTATTAAAAGGATATAGAAGAAACAATAGGCCAAAAGAAGTTGAGTGCCAAAAGGAAAACATTAAAAGTGAAAAAAAAGAGTTAAGCTTTCGTTCTTTTTTTGCATCCATCATTGTCATTATCACACTAACGGTCAATGCCAGAGAATTGCTTGTATGTTATGTTTTTATGTTTGTAGTGAAACATAGCATTTAAGGATTTTCTTTTGTATGAAAAATATCGTAAGAACTCAAGATAATCTTTGACAGTGTTGCCATTGAGCGAAAGCAAATAGGCTGGATGAAATTAATGTCATTTCTGTTAATGTTACAGTAACGTTAAGTTAAAACATTTAAACTCACTATCAACGAGTTGATGCGCGAATTGAAAAAAAAAATGCTGTTTGTACTTTAGACAGAATTCCCTTTAAAAGGGCTTGTCTTGATTGACATAAAAGACATTTTTTTTTATTATCTACACCCGCTAACGCGGATATGAATACCCTTATAGTGTTTACGCTCAGCGCGAGCATATGAAGAACAAGAACGAGAGACAGACAGATCGACGTAGTGATAGGAAACTCAGATGTTAGGTGGTGTCCAGGATAACTGGAGCGTTGTGTATTATTGAAAGTTATGCCATTGCTTATGATTCACAGAAGTTTTTTTTCCAGATGTTTCCTATTATAGTTCGTGCGATCAATTTCTTCAGCTATATCACCATCCTACTGCCAGTGTTATGCCTTCGCAGTAGGTTTTTGGCATTACTTCTGAAACTGATCAACTTATTTTTATTTCGTGAGAAATAAATGTTTCGGCGACATCTGGATTTGAACCGTGTACCTTCAGCGTGACAAGCGACGACGACTACCGTACTACGCCACAGCCACCCACATGTTCCCAATTGGGAAAAAAAGTCTATTTAGATTTTGAACTCACTTATTCCTCCCACCAATTTGTTACTAAATAGCTTTTTACATATGACAATGTTTGTATTCATATATTTATATGTGAATATCTACATGAAAATAGAGGTAAATGCTGTAGCGCTGAAAAATGTACATTCATATTTAGATTACTATCTGATTCAGGTAACTAACCCTTCAAATACTCATATTTAATTGAGTGTTAATTACTTTCATTATGAATTGTTTTTGTTTTATTTTTTTTGGCCCCTTTCGGATTTATATAATTGGAATTTATAAAATAAAATAAGAAAAAAATAGATATTTAATTAAAATGCATATTTTCAAATGACTTCACGCTTTAAAAGTAAATTAGTTTTTAATATACTAGATCAGTAATGGCGAACACTAGGCAGGCGAACGGAGAATGGAGATTTATTAGAAAATAGCTGTTGCCCGCGCTCAAAAACAGTCACGTGACTTAAAGTATGATAGAAGGCTCAGTGTCAAATCGCCCAAAATGCAAAAAATCAGAAAAATGTCAAATCAACAAAAAAAAAGTTAGGCGACTAGACATTTTTATATTTTGGGCGATTTGGCACAATGTCAAAATACCCAAAAAAGTGATTTTGGCCGATTTTGTGTTTCGGTTTTTTTAAGGCTGATCTGTCGCGGTTCGTGCCGTGTTTCACGCTGCGCCTCGCACGCGGACCGGTGCGGCGCTTACGCGCCTTAAAAAATAAATAAATATACGGCGTCAGCAGTCCACAACCAAGCCTAGCTTCTCGCAACGTGTGTGCGTGTTATTTTTTCCACGAAATGGAAGGGACCTACAGTTTTTTGCCGACTCCGAACGGCGAGTTGAGAGGCTTCTCATGACAAATGATACTCTTTGATTGCTTGTCAGACATTCGAAAGAGGTAGTACCGTGAAAAAAACTTTTAGGTGTTTTAGCTGGGATTGAACCCAGGCAGCATGCGTAGTAGTCCAACGCACTAACCACCACGGCCACGGTGACCACTGACTTGTATTATAACCAATTAGCATGCTTTTTCATTTTGAGTAGCCGTGTTAAGTTCATTGACATCTTTGTTTTTTGGGAACACGCTTTGAATCAGTTAATTTTCAGATTGTGTAATAAAAAATTAGCCAGTAAAAATATTACACAAATATGGCATTTTGCCATATTCGATGCCCAACAGTTGTTTTGAAAACTTATCTGCTGATAAGTTTGTGGTGAGTTCATTTAGTTCATTAGCATTGGTAGATTGAGGAATTACAGGTAATGTTTATCGAAAACTCCCCGCTAAAAATATCATTTTTCATTTTTTTTTCATTTTTCATTTTTTATTCTTCAATTCAATAGGGGTATTCACGCTTCGGTGTATTTGGTCTTGTAAAAGAGCAAAAGTGTAAAAGTGTAACATTTTCTCACAATTCAACAACAAAATACACTAGCTGTCATTTTTTTTTACACTTTTACACTTTTACACTTTAGCAATACTCCAACCCTATTGTAACCTAGAGTGTAAACGTGTAAATTTTAAGTGTACATTTCTGACAGTTTCTTAAATGTATTTGGTTCTCATAATTAATTAAATTCCTTTAAATAAAAAGAAGTGTGTAATAAAAAAACTTTTGGAAAAGCGATTTGGTGTCGAATTGCAAGAAAAAAAACAAATTCTCAAAAAAGAAAAAATGGAGAAGGAATTTGAATTTGAAATTCAGGATAAAAAAATTTAAATTTGAAGAAAAAAGAAGAACAGATTAAATCACAGTATCACAGTAAATCAGTTGAAAGTTGTTTTCATTCCCAAAGCTGGGAAAGCCAGCCATACCACCACAAAAGACTACAGACCTATTAGCCTTACATCTTTTTTGCTAAAGACCTTTGAGAAGCTGATCGACGCGACGTGGACATACGTGGTAAGCTCAACCACACGAATATGTCTACGGCACAGCATGCCTACACTAAAGGTAAGGGAGTGGAAATAGCGCTAAACGATGTAGTTAGCAATATTGAGAGATCCACACACTTTAAGGAATACACGGTTGCAACATTTGCCGACATTGAGGCTTGAGGGTGCTTTTAATAATGTCGAGACACATGCTATTAACAAAGTGTTGGAAGACAACCAATCAGAACGCACCGTAACTAAACTTATAGTCAGCCTTCTTAGCAGAAGGAACATCATCGCTGAACTCTAGACTAAATCTAGACGCACGCCGCAGGGAGAAGTTATATCCCCCCTTCTCTGGATCACGGTCATTAATGAACTACTGGTGAAACTTAGATACAGTGGAGTAAGATCAATAGCATATGCGGGCGATGTAGTGCTGCTTGCTACAGGCAAATTCCTTACCACTATCAGTGAAATAATGCAGAGAGTCTTGAACACGCTAATCGTTTGGACGAAACAATGTGGACTGGGGGTCAACCCTCAGAAAACCGAACTAGTGTTGTTCACTAACAAAAGAACGATACCAACCTTCACGCTACCGACCATTGAGAGTATCCCTTTTAAGCTGTCCGAGAGCGCGAAATACCTAGACCTCATACTCGATAGAAAGCTCAACTGGAACCTTAACATTAAAGAAAGGATAAAAAAAGCATCAATTGCTTTCTACACCTGCAGCAGATTCTTCGGGAAAAACTGGGGATGTAGACCACAAGTAACACTATGGATGTACTGTGCGATAGTAAGACCCATACTTACATACAAGCTGCCGTCAAAATAACCAACCGCAAAGATAAGACCAAAGTACAGAAAATAGCATGCACTGGAATGACCAGTGCGATGAGAACAACGCCAACAGCGGGATTGGAAGCACAAGCAATTCTAAACCTTCTGCCTCTGGATCTCTATATGCAGGAGGCTGCAGCAAAGAGCGCCCTCAGGTTAAGCCAGTCAAAGCACTGGAGGTCGAATGCATATGGACACACCAAAATAATTGGCAATTACCTCAACGGTGAAATCAACTCAGACTACACTGTCCCAATCTTGGACTTTGAAAAACCCTTCTCGTGGGCTTTTCCAAGCAGAGAGCAATGGGGGCGAAACGAGATATCACAGAACGCCAAGTCCATCTACACCGATGGGTCAAACATGGACATAGGCATAGGAGCGGGGTGCTTCTCGGAAGAGCTAGGAATAAGCATCTCCATACGACTCCCAGATCACAGTACCGTTTTCCAAGCTGAGGTTCTAGCAGTGACAAAGGCCGCCAAATTGGTATTAATGAGGACAATATCACGAGAGGATATCAATATTTACATTGACAGCCAGGTGGCCATAAAAGCAATAGCTGCTACACAAATAACATCGAAGCTTGTAAAGTGTTGCCGCCAACAGAGCTAAAGGTTTTCGGCATGCAGCACAACGTGCAGCTTTGCTGGGTCTCTGGTCACAGCGGGATACCAGGCAACGAAGCCGCAGATAAACTGGCCAGAAAGGGCTCGGCCCTAGATATAGAACAAGCAGATGGGACGGTTAAACCTCCTCTCTGTAACCTTCGGGCCAGAATCGAACAAAAATCAGCAATTGAAGCGAACAACAGGTGGAAATCACTAACCACCTGCGAGGTATCAAGAAGGTTGTGGCCAGAATACAATGAATAAAGAACAAGAAAGCTTCTACAAAAAGACAGGAAATCATTGTCAATTCTTATAGGAGTGCTAACTGGTCATAACGCTCTAAGATACCACATGAAAAAACTACGACTAAGTAACGATGACATTTGCGGGGGATGCAGTGATGAGGAGGTACATGAGGACACAACCCATTTCCTCTGTCACTGCCCCAATCTCTGTCAACTCAGAAATAGAACCCTGGGCAAATTCTTCTTTGAAGACATCGACGAATTATCAGATGGATCACCATCTGACCTGCTTCAGTTTGCCAGGGCGTCGGGGTGGCTGACACCAAGCCATTAGAACCACGGGTGGGAACACTTTATGGGTATCACAATGGGTAGACAAGGACCTAAGTGTGATGGGGATGTAACAGTTGCCATCAGCCCACTAACCTAACCTAACCTAAAGGAGTTGATGGAAAAATGAAATATGATGAAAATGAAATAGGTTTCAAAATAAATTAAAGGCTTCATTTGGAATACAAATAAATTTTTATAATTTTGCTTTCATCGTTGGTTTTGGCATTGTGCATTTAAATATCTTCCCAAATTCTTATTTTGAAAACAAAAATCAGCTAATTTTGACATAAGCTTCAGCGTTGCTACAAGCACGAAAAAGTGCGTTCACTCTTTGGTGTAAAAAAATATACTTTTACACTTTTTCAAGACTAGATACATAGAAGCGTGAATACTCCTAATGTGTGCCAAAAATTAAATTTTCACTTTTTTGTTTTTTTTAAGGTATTATCTAACACACGTTTTTTTTTGACTTCAGTTGATCCTGTCATGAATTCTGCTGTCAAAGGGCAAACACCTTTTTTCCGAGGTCGCAATGGCAGAAATTTTAATATTTTTCTACAAAAATTTCAGTAACTCCTTGTCAAATGTGTATATTTAAGTTTGAATGAAATATTTAATTTTTTACAAAATTGTTAAAAATAAGCCGTTTTTTACCCGACGAAACCCAGGTAACCCCTTAAAAAATGAGCAAAATCGGCCCAGCAAATAACGAACAGCATTTAATTTTTATTATGTATGTAGATGTAGATGCTCATTTTCGTTGGGATACCAACTGTTTTCCATTCATTTGATATTATTCTACTTTTTGATTGTATCCCACCTATTTGTAAAGACCCTCAAGTGCACGGGTATATAATTCAATCGTTAGCCAGATATAACAAAACTGGCATAAACAGTATTATTTGCTTTGGTTTTGTAGTTTTTTGGTGGGCTTTTTAGTTCGAGTTATTTTAAAACCTGAACACTAGGCTTCGAATTTTCATCACTTTTTTTCTTCTTTCTTAGGGTGGCGCCACAGTTCGGGGTGAACGAGGGCCAGCTTCTTCAATTTTCAATTTATTTATTTCATTTATCATATACGTAGATATATATAAATCCATTGTTGTGCAGAGATTATAGAGCGGAATAGTTTAAAGTAGTTTTATTTTAAGTCAAGAATCAAAAAATAGGAAAAAGAAAATAAGAAGAGAATCTCTAGTGCCCTAATCATAATGTTAGCTTACTCTTAAAAACAATCGATAATCCATTAGCTATCAAGTACTCAAATGCTGTCTTAACCGTCTCTTGTAGTCACCGACACCTTGACATCTATCTTCTTCTATCTATATTTATAAAAATGAAACATTGTTTGTACATATGTTATAGACTCCGAAACTACCGATCCGATTAAGTCCAAATTTTGGGGACATTTTTCGTATTTTTCTGAGAGTGTTTTTGTGGAGTTTGGTCAAAATCGGTGTGCTAGGAGCTGAGCAAGTGGCAAAAATGGGGTAAAATGATATTTTTCTGTCTTTAAACAGCTCCTAACTCAACAATGGCTTATCGGATTGAAAAACAAAAAAATAGGTGGATTTAGTAAATATTTCACTGATTCATTTAAGCTATAAATCATCCTTCTGCGTTATCTTAAAGCTAAGCTATGCTCAAAACAATTCATAAAGTCATAGCCAATCATTTTCGATCAGTGGAGATCGAAGCCAAAAGTCATGCACCAGTGGGTGACGTAATAGTGTGGGTAATGTGAATGCTGCTATCTTTTCGGCGCCGCGACTATCTTTGCTCCTTATTATGTGCGACAGGAAGGGTTGAATGTTCAGCGATGAGCTCTATACCGGAATACGTACATACATACATACATACATGTTTATGAACACAAGTATATAACGAGTAGGAATAAAAATTATCAAACCAAAGCGGGTAGATACGTACATATGTATATAGATCAGTGATCGATTGCATAGGCAGGTACTCCTTTGGTGGCGGCCGGCAATGCTGTTAATATGTACTGTATGTACATATGCATGTGCGTTTTCTGTGTTTCGAATACATACAATAGGCGTGTTTTTTTTCAAAACTATATAGGCTTAGAAACTTTTTTCCATGTTAATTACACTAACACTAAGCCTATATAATAGGCTTACGAAACCTGAATAATTATCCAGTCTTAGGTGCTTAGCCTGGATAGAAAAATGTGCTACCAAACTATTTTTCATTGATAGTTATCGAAAATTTTATCGAAATGTCAAATATGACATGAAAGTGAGGGAGAAATATGAAGGCCGGTAGCTATCAACTGAACTCTGCTGTCATTTCAAATTTAAATTATTTCTGTTCATATTAAAATGGGTTGAAAAGAAAGAAATACGAATTTATCCGACAAGGAGAATAAAATTATAATGAATTAAGTGCACATGTTCCTTATTTTACTATTTAATTGAATTAAATTTGACGAAAAAAAATTCTATTCACCAACTTATTAATGAGCGCTAGATAACTACCGGCCTTACTTTCAATGAAAACAATGCCGATGTGAAACTGTCAAACGTCAATTAGCATAGTCCTGCCAAGTCACTGTTCAGCGTTTTTTTTTCTCATTTTCCGCTAAGCCTATATAGATTTGAAAAAAAAACACGCCTAATGTTGAAATGGCTATTTTGCGATTGCGTGTTGTAATGTGTTTCACAATTTTGAGCTCACCGATGCATTTAAATAGAAAAACTTTAATTGACAATACATTATGTATGTATGTATATAGAAAAATGAAAAATACGGAAAATCGAAAAGTTTTAAATGTACATATATATGTATATCTTTAAGTAAGTGAGTAACAATCAACGGATTTTACACGGATGAGCGAGAAACACGGATTGTCGGAACACGAATTATCGGAACACGGATAATCGAGGTTCTACTGTATTTGTTTTTTAGCGAGTTTCTCTACAAGGTTTGTCGTTTTTGGCGATTCTTATTTCTATAGAAAACTTGATAAGCAGAGCAGCTTCATTCTTATTCGTGTTATAGACAACGCATGCAGCATCGTATCGGCATAAGAACAGTGGAAAAAATCACTGTGAAATAAAGCGTAGCAACGCACGCCGGGTATCCGCTAGTCTCCTTATATTTACTGGAAGTGAGTTCCAAAGTCGCACCGCATATACAAAAAACTGTTTTTTGGTTGTGCCGTATTTAAAGGTGGGCACGATGAAAGCTCGACTTCTTTCGGAAGTTGCGAACTGAAGTCTATGAAAAAGGTACTCCGGCATTCTTTGAACTTAAACAAAAAGGCTAGGACATTAAGATCTAAATATTTTTGGAACTCCAGACCAAGGAAGTCTCTTGCATATCCGGAGATATGATCATACCAACGTACGTTATAAACAAATCTCAAAGCACTATTGAAAGCCACTCTTAATTTACGTGAATTTAGACTGCTCACATCGCAAAAGACAGGATGTGCATAAAGCAGGATAGGCAGGATTAAAGTTTTCACCAATGTAGCTTTTACTCTGGTTGGGAGACAATGTCCGGATTGGTACAGTGCGCGTAAACAACCATTTATTTGTGTTTGATATATTTTTGCACGAATGTGAGCACCGTGGCATAGTGGTTAGTGCTTTGGACTTCTACTCTGCCCCGGGTTCAATCCCAGCAAACACCCAAAGGTTTTTTTTAACGGTGCCGTTTCTTTCGAATGCCTGACAAGCGTTAAAAGAGTATCATTTGTCATGATGAGCTTTTTTACATGCACATATTATCTTTGTTTCGATTTCAACTATGCATACAAGGAGCCCCATTGGTAAGTGAAATTAAATAACTTAATTCAACAGAAATTCAATTATCAACATTTTAGTACCTTTACCTATACCAGTGAAAATGTACACATATCCCACTCTTAGGAATCAAATACCAAGAGTCCCATCATCCACCCTAACTTTGGACTGTCGCACATTAAACGTGTCACTTGCATTTGCATAATTAATGCAAATGAATCGGAGAGCACAGAGCCCCAGAGATACTGATACTATAGGTGCTGATTGGTACAAAATGCATATCCTCCCGAAAATAACTGATTTCCCAGAATGGCTTCATTTTCATTTGCATATAACGACCATCACATAGTAGTAAATGTGGTCCAGCAGGACAGGAAGCCACTCTTCTGTCACAGTTGCCGCAGTATTCCAAGAGTGGTAGCAACTAGTCATCGTGCATATCTGACTCTTGGTTGTCGTATCTATGGAATACAATGTTTGAATGAAAATGCGGGAATTAATTCGAGTCTGATAGTCTGTTTCTCTATGAATATTGGTAAGAAAATAGCTTTCGAATTTGACAAGTGCCAACTGAAAGAGATGGATAGAAGCCAAAAAGAAATGTCTAATTGGCAGCACTGAGCGTGAGCATTGGTCAAACAGAAAAACTCAACTAACCTTCGCCTTCTATGTACACACGTTGGAAGAAATTTCTAAACAACTACTACTCACTTCGCTGGTACAAGTATCTAGCCTTCACTCGTCGTACATTATACATGACACTTGTGCTTCACGCCTGGCAAAGCAAACATTTTACCGGATATGAAAGAAGTAAAAGGAAAATCTCTCTCCTCTGCTGCGACTACACACTTCAGAACTTAATTCAGTTTTTCTCTTTGCGTAATTACTTTTTTTTTCCGCCTCGAGTATGGAAGTCCATACACTACTCGTATCTGCGGATTGCACAAGGCCCACTTGACCTGGAATTCCAAAGACAAATAGAGAAGAGAAAACATAAAGCAAGGCTGCACATTTTTAGTACTTGTATGCAAATCATAGAAATGCCCAAAATGTGAGGCTAACACTTGAAGCATATGTACGTAGCTATGTTTCTTTTTGTGGACTGTACTTTGAGTTTATCAATTTCGATTTACGAGTATCTTACCTTTATAGCCGACATCAAAACTGGGGTACACTTTCTAGTGAGTGTTTTGAGAAGCAGGTTAGCCATAGCAAAATACTAGCTACCAGAGTGGGCCCATCGCGATCTCCTAAGAATCCAATGGTACCTAAACCACCACAATTTCCTCGAAGCATTTGATTACCCTGCAAAATTTTAGAACGAGTCTATGGTAAAATCGGCCTCTCTCCCCCAGGTTACTAAAGAAGTATGAGCCTAAAATGTACCTGCGACTCCAAGCTATACCCTGACATTCACACAAGATATGTGCGATATCCTCTGATACACCTATATCATTACAGTAACTGCAAATATCCATGTCTATGAGTCCGAGCCGCCTCTTGGCGTGTTTGCCCAGAAGGAAGTGTTCGGATATTATTCATATAGCTATTCCCATTTGTGCCCTAAGGATTTCACTGGTCTTTTTATGGTCCAATGCCGGCCAAAGTGCCTTGGAAACTCTGTGTTCCTCAATGTTAGATCATCTGTGGTCAGCCCTTCTCGTAATCATATCCTTTACTTTTGATTTAATGCAGCAAAGTGGTGGAGCTACTTCCACCGCCTCGGGTAGTGGCAGCTCGCCCCCTTTTCTTGCGAACTCGTTGCCTTCTACCTCGGAGTGACCAGACACCCAATATCCGGTTATGCGTGCATAATTCCCTGAGAATTGTGCGGCAGCTCCTGACTAGCACCTTTAGCGCAGCCTGGGGCCTGTACCAGAAAACTACAAGTTAACAACTCTACAGGCACTTGTTACAAATGCAGATTTAACAAGAAACTATAATTTCTGTACCACAAAAGAAAACCGCTCCACTTGTAAAATGTGCAAATTTCCCTTTCTTGTACAAGTCATTTTTACAAGTAATTCCGTGACGGCTAAAATTAGCATAACTGGCAAGCAAAGCGTGCTATCGAAAATTGGAGGAAACAAAAGTATTGGAAATATACAGGATTATCGTGTTACTTATTTAGGCATGGATATTTTTCTTTAAGTACGCCAAATGCACACTCTATCAAAAGCCGTGTACGTTTATGCGCGCTATTGTACCTCTCAGCAGAAGCACTTAATGAAGCTGTAGGTGGTAAAAGCCAAGTTTTAGAGGATAAGCAGTTAAACACTATCCCCTAAGGCCTAAGATAACTGTATAAGGAAATGACCTTTATCGCATTTTAATTTTTTAAAACAGGGTGGTGTTGCACAGTTCCCTAACGGACACTTTCAGGCCAGTTGGCACTCACATAATAAAATGTGAGATCGGGTCCGCACACTGCCACACCGTTTATAGAATCTTTGCCAGGGCGATCGACAAACGATGGCTCATTGGTTGATAGCGCATCTATGTTCATATATTAATGAGAATTCCATCGATTGAACCGCAAACTTCCGGCATGTCTTGCTTTTCTTTTAAATTTGCTGAATAATGTCGCCCACGTTTTCAGGCAAGCAGATGTAACGTCAACTACACAACGACAAACAGTTTTCTTAGCAACGCCATGCATGTCACTGAGCTCCAGAACCAAGCCAATGTAGAGATTTTAAATAAGCAAAGTTGTTCTTGTTTATTTACTTGTTTTGCCAAAATAAGATAGCATATCTAACAATATTTATAATAATAAATAGATAAATCGATTCACCGAATAAAAAAAAAAAAAAAACATTGAACATACTTTAAAATATTCTGCACTCGGCGCACATGAATCTGCACTGACGAAAGCTAAAAATATTAACACTAATAATTCAGTATAAACCTCCCTTTCCCACACTTGAATATAAAGGGTGATTTTTTAGCTGGTTTGGTTTTGGCAACACTGGTTTTGACAGCTGACGTGTGTTTAGTACCTTGTGTCACTGTCAAACAGCTTCAGTTTGGTTTGCAATTTAACCATGGATCGTCTTACAAATGAACAACGCTTGCAAATTATTGAATTTTACTATCAAAATTCGTGCTCGGTTCGAAATGTTCATCGCGCGCTGCTTCCATTTTATGATCGGCATTCTCGACCTTCTGAGCAGTCTATTCGGAAGATTGTGACCAAATTTCGCACCAAATTTACTTTGTTGGACATTAAACCACCAACACGTTTACGTACTGTGCGTAGTGAAGAAAATATTGCGGCCGTATCAGCTAGTGTGACAGAAGACCGCGAAATGTCGATTCGGCGCCGTTCCCAGCAGTTAGGCCTTTGTTACAGCACTTTTTTTTTGCCCGAAATGGAAGTTCTTGACTTGCATGATATGTGGTTTCAACAAGACGGTGCCACATGCCACACAGCACGCGAAACAATGGCGCAATTGCGAGGCGAGTTTGGTGAACAGTTAATTTCACGTTTCGGGCCGGTCAATTGGCCGCCTAGATCGTGCGATTTGACACCATTAGATTATTTTTTGTGGGGGTATGTCAAGGCTAATGTCTATAGGGACAAGCCCGCTTCGATTGACGCACTGGAAGCCAACATCCATGCATTCATTCGTGAGATACCGGCCGATATGTGTGAAAGAGTATGCCAAAATTGGACTCAGCGGATGGGCTACCTGAGACGCAGCCGCGGTCAACATTTGCATGAAATTATCTTTAAACATTAAATTGCAAGGTTCAAACTATCGATTCAAATAAATATTTCATTCATTTTTTCGAATTGTTTGTGTTTTTTTTTAAAAAAAAGTTCTCAACCTCTTAAAAAATCACCCTTTACAAATGAAAATACAGTTTTCATTTAAAAATTGGTGCATCAATGAGACAAGAGTAATTTAAGATTTAAATACCTTTTTAAAATCTCTTAAAAACTGACTTGTTAGGACGTTACAATTCTCAATTCACACGTTAAATTTTCTCATTATGTAACAATCAATTGTTAAATTTTGTCTACACTTGTAGCTTTGTGGTACAGAAAGTAGGGAAATTGTTTATTTCCCAATTGTAAAGGTTCACTTGTACACTTGTTAATTGTCAAGTTTACTTGTAGCTTTGTGGTACAGAAACCATTGGTACTTGTTAAAATTCGCATGTTGTGCAAGACTTGTAGTTTTCTGGTACAGGCCCCTGGCTGTCGATGTTAATATCAATATCCTTACCGGATATTCGTTTCATGTTTAGAAACTCTGCAGCTCTAAGTACGCTACGCACAGTGGCTCCACTCTCGAACAAAGGCGGTCATAATTACTTGAAAAATAACCAAAATGAACTTGTGTAGAGTAATTTGGGGGAGCTGATTCCGAATCTGCAATCCGTTTTGCTCTATCAAGTCACACTTTCAAGATAACGGTACGGTGCGGTACAGTACGGTACGATATACAGGGTGGTCCGGTATGCGAGGCTGGGGGCCTATCTTGAACACATACTGAGCTACAGGGTGTTTAAAAAACATCCTTCACGGAAAAAGGTACCAACAGTTATTCAATTATAACTTTGAGCGTATTAAACTTAGAGCAATCAAAGGAGGCTCGTTTCATATACAATTTATAAGTGCCTATCACAGTTGAAAAAAAATTACCATGCGTGCTTTAATTTTTGAGATATTGGTCTTCAGACACAGATTTTTTGAATCTTTATTTTACCAATTTTTGTGAAAATCGCATTTATCTTGGGAAAGTGTGCTTATAATTTATTTTTTTATTAGTATCATTTTCGTGCGCCATAATGTCACCTACAACAAATTCACCCTACAAAGTTTTTACCTAGGACTTACAGTTTTCCTGGTATAAAGTTAATTGAAGCACAAGAATCATTCAAAAACGAGCATTACCTTGCATGCCGTGTCCTCCATCAGACTAAATGCAAGGCTATAAGAAAAATCAGGCAGAAAAGTTTGCAGATCAGGGCCCGAACTACCGCACCTGTTAACGAGTGAGCGAGTAGGACTCGTTATCGAATGATCGAGTAAATTATACGTAAAATGATACTCGACAACGTGAGCGGTAATGCCAAATCGTCACATTTCGATAACGAGTAACTCGTTAACGGATGCGGTAATTTGGCCCCAGATTTTTTATACTCAAGCGGACGTCTGGCTGTATGGTCAAGTAAACATAACATTCTAAATAGTTAAAGAGCATTTAGTGATAGCACATGAAATAAAATAATAAGAGGTATGGTCACTTATAGCTCAATTTAATCTGAATCCGCAAACTTTCCGCAGCTAATTCAACTTGCATTAAAAAGTACAGAAATCAGTCTTTCTGGCAATACAAAATGTACCGGGGGGTCTTGGGGGAACATAGTTAAAAGTTTAACACAAAACACAGAACGCAACTTTAGTGGAATTTTTTTTCCCCCACTTTCATAGTGCCACCACTTGTACAGTTACACATATCATACCTAAAATAAAATATACAACGGAATTCTTACCTTCAGCTAATAACATAGAACCATTCCAAAAAAAAAAAATGTTTGCATTAACGAAAGTAGATGAAAAATAGAAAATCCTGTAATGCTTACTTGCAGAGCACTAAAACTCAAAAGCGACGGTTTTACAATAATATCACTTTGGAGATGAAAATCAAATGGTTTTGACTTAACGGATCATTTTTTTTTCTCATTAATATTAACTTTGGGTTGTTCTCACCTTGCTTAAGTGGTTTTGGGTGAAAACTTTTACAATGAATTTTTCGACTTTTGGCCTACCACTGGAACCATTGTGGTGCGGCTAGAACTTCTGTCTGAAAAACGCTGCAGGTATCCGGGAGTCTTAAAGACACATTTAGATCTGGTTCCACACAGTAGATACCACCACTGGGGCCGCTTGCAGTCTTTAACCCGTCCGTGAAGACTACAGTGTCTATATACCGAGTTCCTGTGTTGTTTGTCCACTCTTCACGAGCAGGGTACAAGGTTCTGTACGGTGCGGTGTGTTAAAATCAAGTGTGAAGAGGGTATCATTCGTTCTTATTGGACTATCCATTTGGATTTCTGTAAGAATGGTGCAGTGTCCTTTGCGCTATTCTTAAAAAGACTTACGTTGGTGAGTCTTAGAGCGCACAATTACTCGCCATTTGCCTCAGATGCAGATCGAGAGGCAGCAGGTAGAGGCACATGTCCCGTGCCGCCGAGGGTATCGTGCGAAGGACATTCTCTATACCACCGCTAATCTTACCAGTGTCGTTTTCTTTTTCGTAGCCTTCCACCAGATTAGCGCCCCATACATGAGTACGAGCAGTATAGATTCCAGTATCTTTTTTCAGGTCCAAGTGTTTCGCTTTAAACCATTCATAAAACCGGTCTTTGATAGAACACGTTCAGCACACCATCTCAGAACTGTCAAAAAAATCGGGTTAACTGTGAAAACATTGAAGTTTTTGCGAAGCTATAGGTCTGTTCGGTATCTCTCTAAGCACACGGAATTGAGATCAGTCAAATAGTAGACTCCCCTCAAAGAGAGAGAAATCCTCTCAAAGACAGAAAACTTGCACAAAAGTAAACAAACGCTTTTGAAACAACACTTGGTCAAACCTATCAATTTGTTTTTGTTTTCCACTAACAATGAAGATTATGACATTTCACAAACTATCAGATGGCTGGTTTGACAGAGTTGGCTCCGTCCACCCCGAGGTCTTGCAGAAAATACATCGCAAGCTGAGAGCCAAATGAGAGTAAAAAAAAATTGAGAGCCATGAAACTGTCATGATTTTATGTAGTTTTCATAGACCTTTCGAAAACTAGCGTGTTACCAAACAGACCTTATATTAAGATTACTTTAAAGTCACAAGTGTGCTAATTGTCTTACCTGCATTTAACAAAATGGCTGTCATCTGTCAACTGGAAATTCATTTGAAAATCTGTAAATTTTCAACGTCATCTGATGTTAAGACAAAAGCTATGTTCTTAAGTGCCCTATAAGTTGCAATTTAATATATTTATGACTGATATGATTAAAGTCGTCAGCTAAAGTACTTTACATCCAATGCCAAGTTCGAATGTCTGTTTTCTTTTTGACAGTTACACTGTCAGTTACATAGCAACCATTATAACTTTCAAAACGTTTGTTGGTGTTTCTCTTCTCGTTTCTTCTCAAAACAAAGAAAACCCGTTGGCTTTGAATAGTGTAATTTACTCTTTTTTTTTTTGTTTTCGTTAAGTGTGTCCTTGCCGGAGGTCCTGCAACTCATTTATTTTGTCAAATGAAAGAAAAAACAAAAAAAGTAAAAAAAGGTGAAAGAATAAATAGTGTACCTATCTCCTTTATGTCAGACTTAGTTGCGCCCTGAACGCTGCAGGCATCATATCTCAACGTTATTGAGAAAGTGTTGCAAGGATTGTGTATATTTGGGACTCGTATTTAGCCACAGGGAATTCGTTTCTCGTGTGTGCTGTGTAACATGTGGAAATGTGTAACAACATGCAAATGAAGAGGGCATGAGTCGAGTATGTAAGTCACACTGCGTTAGTGAGAATGAAGGATTCCGTGATGACAACCCTTTTATATAGCAAAACAGTTAGTGTGTTGAATTCATGTTTAATTGACCTTGGTTTACCTTTTAAATGGGAAGGTTATTTCATTTAATTCAATGGAGGGGGTCTCTTGCTTTGGGGGTTTTCAAAGTTGTTGCTATTTTTAACTTTAAAACAATGATACGAAATCAGGCTCTGTAGGTAGAGGTATTTAAGGGCTGGCATTTGATGGCTATTTCAATTTAGCACACAATTATCACAGCTAAAGATTGGGGTTAAGGTAGTAGACCACTGTGACGGGTTCAAAAAATCGATTTTTTGTTTTTTCCATTTTTCGGACGAAACAGATCTTAAAAATTTACCCTAAAATTTTCAGACCGAAATTTTAAAAATTTTCAAAGTTACAGCCAGAAGAAGAGAGCGCGCCGTAGTGTGTATTAAAGTGCGTTGATGCGCTAGCGGCAGCTGCTCTGACCGTTCCCTCTTTTATTGTTCTTCAGTCCTTTATTATTATAGGATACACCGATATTGTAGGATACCCTAGCCGCTGAAAATGATAACTTTGAGGAAACGGAAGGATTATTCTGTGTACCAGGCATAGCTGATTAATGTAAGTACAGTAATATCTCGCTAATCCGAATTGATTATTGCAGTGGGGTATTCGGATTATCAAATTATACGGATTGGGGAGTACGTAGTATCTCATAAGTTTGAAAAAAAAAACCTTCTTTTTTTAAAGAAAACAAATCATATTTATCCCTTAACCACCTAGCATACGTCTCACAGACCCAGACGAATTTCAAAGCGTGAATATTATTGCGCCCGAGCTTCGTGTTCGCTCTTGTACCTTTTCCTTGCGCTAATTACGTTTCTAGATTTAGGAAACAATTTAATAAATATAAACAACAACTTTTTAATGTACGTAATTCATTTATTAATAATTCACTTAACACTAAACAAATTCCACGAACAATAAACAATAAAACAATGAATACCAAAACGATTTGGTTGACGACACATTACGAACTAACTGGACTGATAGACATTCAACATCCATAATACAGCTACACTTGTTTTTTGTCAACAAGTACAAAAGAGCTGCACTTGTTTGCCTGATCTCTTGAAGCTGTTGGTGAGCATGAAGTTACATATGTTATGTTACGATGGACCATGTATATATGTACATACATACATATATAACTCGCTCCACAGTGCCGCGCAACCGCTCGTCACAGTCGGGCGTTAGCGCGTTTGTCTCTGGTAAGTAATAAACTGTTTCCGGGGGTCTGAGAGACCCCTGTTAGGCGGTTACGTGACTTTTTAACATTCGAGTTTTTCTATTGTTTTAATTGATAATGGTTTTCAATGTCGAAAACATCCAGCGGGGTTTGGAACAAGATCTGTCAGACGACGAAAATATACCAAACGATGAATGCAGCGATGTTGAGGCTGATGTAGGAATAGAGCACGTGTTAGAAGAAAGTTGCGAGCCAGACTCAGAGTGCGAAGAGAAAAATGAAGTGGAAAATAATGAAAATGCTCCTCTCGAAATTGATTTATCTTCGACTCAACTGCGATCGAGAAGAAGAAAGAAGAATTATTTTGGCAAGAACTTGCCTGTAAAGTTCACACAATTCAATTTTTTGCTTTTTTTCAGGAATATTGTGATATCCAAAAGTGAGATTATTATCGGCACATATCGAATCTGGAGTTGAATCAACACAAATTCCATTTATTCATCCACTGTTTTTCTACGATTTGATAATTTAAACTATTCATTCATTTTGTGGTGAACGAATTTCAATAAGGTTCTGTGTCAGTGTAATAATGCCGCCGGTCACGCCGATAAGACGATTAAACATTGGAGCTTGTAATAAAAATACGAGACGGGTGGCTAATCTATGTGCGAATGAAACGGATGAACAGCGTGCACATCACGAGGAAAAGGTGCCGTAAAATAAAGTCGAGGGAAATAAGGTCGAATCGACTTTATTTCCAAAATATTGGAAATAATATCGAACTGCACCAATTTCTATGTTCGACTTTATTTCCATAATGTAAGAGTAATTATGTCGAAAGATATGCATTTGGAAATAAATGCGAAAGCTGAAATCAGATAGGTGATAAAGTAGAAAAGGAGTTGGAAATAAAGTCGAAATTCAGTTTCATGCAATTGATAACAAAATACATGAGTAAACACAAAAGAAATGTTCTCTTTCTCCTTGTGAATAACGTTATTTCTGTCAGATGACATAGAAATTTGTCTGCATTTAACGTTATACAGATTTTTCGATAAGCTTACTTTAACTTGATCTGTTAATATAAATGTGGGTCGCGAAGCATAAAGAAGTACATGCCTACTTCTGCATAGAAGTTTGTTTTGGCAGGAATCGCAACCAAGTCAAAATATCATGGCTGAAAAAAGTGAAGTGCTGGATGGTGAAGTGTAAGTGTTCAACTAACCAAATATATAAAATAAATAAAGCTTCGGGTGATTTCAAATATTATGTGTGTTGCAAAAAAGATTATATTCAACGGTAGTTGTTGACTTTAATAACGAAAAAGAGTTTTATGATAAATTGATTTTAGTGAACTCGATTTAAAATGAGTGCAAAAGCGTGTCTTTGAAGCAGTCAAACATCAGAGAAATTTTTGATGAACAATGCCAAACTTTCCCGAAGGCCTAGTTGACTTATTCAATCAGTTGACTCAGAAAGAAACTTTTATTATAATAACAAAAAAACACTTGAGTAACATGTAGTAACACAATATGAGTAACATGTACAGTACATATGTATTTACCTACCTATGTATGTTTACAAAAATTTCTTATTTATAGATACCTCTTCTTATTACGGTTTTGTGGACAATGTTCGTGTGCATTTATTTATCCCTTTTTAATTTCTATATCATATCATTCTTCATACTAATATATAAATCTCAATGTGGCGCTCTTACCTGTCAATCTTACGATTCGATAAACCACAAAAACTAATGCACACAATGAAGTAAAACTTCGTATTCCAGTTCATTAATATCCTGTGCCTATTATAGGTCGATTTTTAAATTAATTTATTCGCAATATTATTCAAATTAATGTAAAATTAAAAACACTCTAACAAATGCCACTTTCTTGCGAAATGTCACTTATTCAAACTACAAATACTTACAATCCACACTTGTGGATTGTAATATTGGTAGATTGCAAACCTTGGGGTGCGTTCGCACTGTCTTTGATTCTTAGAACTAAATGACAATGTACATATGTACATATGTATATACACTAAATTTTTTGGACACGGGCGAAGCCGGGCGGGACAGCTAGTATGTAATGTACTTGAACGTTTTTGCATTTGGAAATGATGTCGAATATTGCTGGAAATAAAGTCGGAAATATTTTTCCCAGATAGGAAATAAAGTCGATTACAGAAATTTCAATCGACATTATTACTCTTTTCAACTATCATAATTGGAAATAAAGTCGAACATAGAAATTGGTGCAGTTCGATATTATTTCCAATATTTATGAAAATAAAGTCGATTTGACATTATTTCCATCTAACTATTTCACGGTACAGAGGAAAATTCAAATTTCACCATTAAAGTCGCTTCTGTATGAAGATACACTGAACTCATGCCATTTCCTCACAAACACACACACCCAACAATACAACGTCTGCTTCCAAATGACGTCATTTGGAGTCACAAGAACGCGGTTATAATCTCATCTTTAAGGCAATGTCATCAGACGAACTTTCCCATAATGTTTAATGTGGATCAATTGTCCCACTCCCCTTCCAGAACGAACGTTGTTTATCACAAAGCGTTGCAGTGTCCTGAAATGTGTGAATACCGTTGTGAATGTAAATAAAGTGCATTGAATTCAATTGAATTTCAAAAGAGTTTCATTCTTTTAATAGAGAGGCTCGACTTTTTCGAAAACGACATTAATTATTCAATCAATTTTATGGGGCACAAAGTTCACCGGATCAGCTAGTAGCGGTATAAAAATACATAAGTCATTTCAAGATTTGAGGAGGTCGGCATTATAAAAAAGTAATGGCGGGCGGTAGACTCTTTCTTCGCTACTCGAGTGCACTTAAAAATTCCGTTAATATTTAACACCATTTCTCGAAGTACAGAGCCTAAAACTAGGCACCACCTTTTACTTTTTGAACTACTTTTGCCCAAACTGCTGTGCACAAATATGCACAGAATGAAGTGCATACAATTTGAGTTCGTAGGATATACCCGTTAAAAAAACACATCCCTGCTAATGCACAAATAATTTCCATGAAAATTACAATGTACAGGTATGTGTGTCACTCATGTCATTATATGCCATTTTAGCCAACAGCCTACGGGGTGGAAAATGAAAACTGAGAACAACGAAGAACATCCGCAGTATCATCAGGTAAATCAATTAAACTCCACTCCATTGTTTGCTCATTAATTTCACTCGCTTCAATTGTTTGCATTTCTTTCTTTACTCTGTCACACACATACTCGTGCATATACATTCTTTGCTCAAAATGCAGGTAAATTTAAACAACCATGCCTAATGTGATATTAATAAAGCTTCTCAATGTTTACCCAGCACGATGAGTCCTGCCTGCGCCTCTGCCTGTGTGTCTTCATCTGGCGCTTTCAAATTAAACATACATTTTCGCCTTCTTTAAAAAGTTTCACGGTGACAAAGTAAATTATTATCTGCCACCCCACTCTTCCTCTGCGTACTTGAAAATTATGTCGGCGTGTATTCAACAAGTTTTCTTACAAAAAAAAAATATCCGCTCTACCACCCGCAGATGGAGAAAGCGAAAGACAAATCTCAAGGACAATGAGTTTCCGTCCGTGACGAGCAGATATGAATGTAATATTCCGTTGGTATCATTTCTGCGAAATTGAATTTGTAATATCTTTGGCCATGAACATTAAAATGGGTTTGAGCCCATTCCATTTCGAACAGCCCGTGTGCAACATGTTACAACTCAAATGCAAGTGTGCTTGAAATGTATACGAGATGAGTACAGTGAGGAGGAAAAGTGATGGGTGTTTTGTAAGTAATTCATGGTAAAAGTAAATTTGAATAATTCACCAAACTCTGTAAACTCTCAGAACACCAACTACGTTTCTTGATTTTTGAAGCTATTGAAGAACTGATAATGCTTTTTTTCTTCCAGGGGCCTATTTCATAAAACTACAACACTAATAATTATTTGTGAATTCACTTGTAACTTGTAAATTATTTCCGAATTTTTGTTTCATAAAGAATACCCATTTACTAATAACTACAAGCATACCAGGCTTGTAGTACTTTGGTTCATAAAAGTACTTGCGCAAAAAATTTTTAGTGACGGAGTTGTAACTACAAGTGAATTTCTTACGAGAGTAGAGAGACTAATAAAGTCAAGTACTGGGAAAATTTGGCTTATTCGCAGTTAGAATTTAGTGGTGAGACAACGTGTGTTTAAAAAGTTTAAAATAAAATGTTTTCAAGCAGTCATGACAGCTACTACGAAGACACTCGGACACGAGAACCGCGAATTTTTATAAAGCATATCAACTTTTATATTATGACATACTCGTATCACACATTTAATGAAAGATTTAGAATTAATTTTTCGGCTTTCGAGAAATTGCTAAGAAATATTGGACCATCACCATGACACGAAACTAATCGTAATCATGCTCTGTCCGTTAAACAGCAGCTTTTACTAGCCTTGCGTTGGCTAGGTAATGGTTCTCAATATCATGGTGTAGCTGATATGCATGGGGTATTAAAATCAACTGTTTTTCGTGTAATTAAAAGGGTTGTTAATGCTATTAACGAAAGTGTATTCCCTAGTCAGGTGAAGTGGCCAACAAATACTTCGGAAGTGATCGAAAAGTTGTATTCTATTGCCAAATGTTTTTATGTGCATTGATGGGACGGTGATAAGAATATACACTCCCAGCGAGTATGAAGTCTGCTTCTTTGATCGGCATAGAAACCACTGAATTAAATATACCATATGCTTGTTTGTGGACTTGCGCTTTTATTATGTCAGTGCCAAATGGCTAGGAACAATGCATGATGGAACAGTGTGCTACGGTTTAAGATGGATTCTGGTTGGCGACCGCATCCACGATCGATTTTACTAGGGGATTCCGGATATGGTGGTACAGATTGGCTAATAACACCACAAAATAGTAATTTAATTGATGACGCAGTTCAAAGGTTCAACCGTTAACAAAAATCAACAAGGCGGTTAATCGAAAATGCAATTGGTTTATTGATAGAAAAACTCCCATGTCTACAAAACTTAACATTTAATCCCATATATGCCTGCAATATAATTAAAGCTTGTGTAACGATTCGAAATCTAACCTCATACATATACTCTTTTAATAAAAATGACGATAAAGAAGACCAATTAAGAGAAGACACTATACTCAACAAATAAGGTGGGATAACACGTAGACAAGAAATAATTAACTCGTTTAGCCAATAGTTTTGAAAAAATAAAAAATCTTTTTGTTTTCATAAGTATTGTTTTATTCTCCAAATCCAGCGCAAGAACCTTTCTTGTTCCTGTTCTTGTGCTGGATTTTGAGATTTTGAAAAAGTAAATGAAATTTATGGTGATATTAGTCCACAGTGATGCACTTACCATAGTACAACACTTCACGTTATCCGAAAAACATCGCGAATCTGTAAGTCCACGACTTTCCACCAAAAACACAATTTCATTTATCTTTTTCATGGATTTGCATCCAAATATCACTTTTTCCCCGTTTTGTGAACTTATCGTAAAAGAACCCAATAAAATAGATTTATTTTTGTTCTATTTCTTCTAAAGTAACAATTTTATTTCTTTTGAGCACATTTTATGTTGTAGTGACCCGACCGCAAGATGAACATAATTGAAATGAGTTTTAGGTGCAAGAAAATTAACGCAAATTTGCTAGCGTTTAAGTAAAATTAATGTAAAGAGTGAGAAAGAAAGAAAGAAAGAAGAAGAACTAGAAATGCTTTGATCGCTTAACTATGAAGTATAGCTGCAGACTTGTAGTTCTTCGCTAGTAACTTTCAACTTGTAGTTTCAGACTTGTAGACTGGTAGACTTGTAGCATTTTAATCATTTAACACTCATAATTTGAATCTGCCGAGTTACAAGTGCGGGAAAATTTTTATGCAACACAGTATTACAACTCCATACTTTATTTGCTCTTGTAGCTACGAGTTTACAAGTACAAGCCTTGTAGTTTTATGCAATAGGCCAGGCTCTTAGCGTTTGTTTTCAAACCCTTTTCGAGACAGAGACAAAAGTTTATTCGGTGTTTTTTGTGGAACGAATGGAAATCCTGTCGAAAACCCAGTGGAAGCTCCATAAAATCCTGTCAAATACAGTCGACTCTTGGTAAATTGAATCTGTAGGCGTATCTGGTCAAGTGAGTTTTCTATCGTTGCGAGTGCTGAGAACAGTTCATTACCCACCTCCGATCTAAGTGCATATAAATGCTAAGTAGACAATGACGACCATGCCTCGTTCACTGAGACGAACGGTATCGGGAAGGATTCTTCTTCATCGTCTTCATCCTTGTGGACCATGAACGTCAACATCATCATCAAAAATATGTTGTCCTCAAAAGTCAAATCTCTTTGTTCAGGAAGTAGGTTACGTTAAGTTAGGTTAGAAAGGTATGTGATTGAACGAGCAATCATTTCCACTTTGTTTGGGTGTAAATCCTCTTCTTTCTAACTCGTAAACCAGTTTGTGCTCTTGGTGAATCTTAGAAGATCCGATATCCTGTTGCTGTTGCTCATGACAGACCAGCTATATAGCTAGTTCGTCTGCTATCTCGTTCCCTTCGATATTGCTATGTCCGGGTACCTAGGACAGTCTAACCTTGTGGTGCCTTATGGCATTTACTGCGATGCAACATTTTTGGACTGCCTTTGATTTTATTGTGTGCTTTTAGAGCTCGCTGACTATCCACCAAATTGGCTATCTCCGACGGATGAAAGAAGGTTCCAACAGCTTTCCCTATCACGAGTGGTTTTGACTTATCACTTTAACCGCCCATGTTCACTGCTAGCAATATTGTTATTCTTTCTTTGCTGTATTTGCCATCGTAGCATTTTTCATCTTTGATAGTCAAGGTTCGGTCTGGGAGGCATTTAAAAAAAGAACGGTCTCGTCTGCGTGGAAAATTTTGCATGGATCATAGTGTTCCAGTAAGCGGTGTAGTTCTTCCTTCCACTCTGAGCACACTGTATTATCAACGCTGGCACTCTTACCATAAATTTTTTTGAAAAAAATGCCGTGACGTCTTTTAAAATTGGTCAGTCACCCTTCACCAACAGTAAATCCTTGAATGCCTATTGAAGTTGCAAACGACTTAGATTTCTTCTTCAGCATAGAACCTCCAAATGGTGTGTTTTGTCGTCCAGTCTCACCAAGCCATTTAACTGGACATCCTTTTAGTCGGGAATACTGAAATTTCCGGCACCTATTTCCTTCATCTGCTTTGCTTGCATCCGACGCACGATTTGGTTTTTCTTCTTCAAAATGTTGGAACGTGTAGATGGAAGAATCTCAAATTGTTTTGTGACGTCTTTTTTCGAAGCAGCATTTTCTTTTTCCACCGCCTCAATAAGTCTCTTTTTTTCTACGATCAACAGTCAGCAATCGAGAGATTTATTTTATCAAGAGTCGGCTATATGTCCACAAATGTAATTTGTTGGCCACTTTCATGCGTTACAGTTAAAAACGTCCACAATCGTAGATGGATTGATTGATTAAAAGATGGCGGCTTTAGGTCAAATGTGACAGTTGACATCCAGTGAATTGCTTTTGCGTTCGAAAACTCTCGCCGGCCAGTGTATAATTGCAAATTCAACTGCTTCCTATATAGTTATGAGGCAAAGGCAAACAGCAGCAGCGCAAGTCACTGGAACTGGAGTAGAGCTTCTTCAAGTAGAAGTAATGCACGGAAGGTGAAGTTATGTGTAGCAAGGGTAGGGGAGGGTGGGTATGTTTGCTTTTGATTTCTTGAGCACGTCTTTTAACCTGGAGTGGGCTATATAACTTCATCTTTTCACCTCTTCTTCTTCTACTTGTATTCCCTCTTTTTATTCTTGTTCCTTGGCTTTTGCCCAATGTGCGGTAAACTTACCTTGATTTAGAATTCATAAGAAAAACTTGAACTTTTCCGACAGCAAATGTGAAAGGCTGAACAGGTATGAGTTTCCCGATCCAGGTTTATTGATTCATTTGTTTCACAGGAAACCAACCAACGGCATTAGGTCGAATGAAATTTAATCGCCTAATCTGCTCGCCCACGATCCATAAAATGAAAAAATAACATATCCCGTAGCTCAGAGTCAATCATTCGAGCGATGATGCTGCAGTGACTCTGCAAAACTCTATAGCCCATGCCTGTGGGCGGGGGGGATTCCCTCTGCTCCTCCGTGTGTTGGAGGAGAAAACCTTGAGAGCTGAATGCGGGAAGGCGTATAGTTGAATTATTCATAAAATCCACTTAAAATTGCAGCATGGTCGTGCATCCTGTTGAAATAAGATGGGGGTTGGATGGAATGCAGTGCTTTACATTTATGCGCGGGAGTAAATGAATGGTCGGCAGCGGGGAGGATATTATGGAGAACATATACGGTGTGTCGAGAACATATTAGTGGCGGAAAATGGGAAATTATGAGAAATTAAAGACCGTTGCCGTTGCCGTATTCGACATGAGGTCAGCGCATTATTCCGATGCCTGCCATTGGTGTTGGTGTTTTTGCGCCGTCATCAGTTGTATCTGAAGTCGACGACGACGGTATCTTGCAGATAGCGCGCTAACGTTGGTGCACTGTCCCCTTAAATTATGCACACTCAGTTTACGTTGCGTTAATTTTATTCATTACCGAGAACGTTTTCCGCCCTTTTTTTTTTGGTTTGAGTGCCTTGCGACAGAATATGGATTTCGATTTGGAAAAGCAACTCGTTAAATTGATAGGCCATGGGATTTTGGGAATAAGGGAGGTCAAGTTGAGGCACACAGATAATTGATTCTAAAGATGTAGATAGATAGATGTATTTATTTCTATAAATTCTGGGATACATTTGTTATTAACCTTAAACTGGGTAGGTGGGGTGCTGACAACACTGCAAGCCCTTATTTTTCAAAAATATTATACTTTGCGACTGACAACACCCGTTCTCGGTACAGTACCTTCCTCTTGTTTTCTATTATACAGATTCAGATGGTTTTAAAAAAGTTTGGTTGCACAAGTAAGCCGTGACAGACTCTTCAAGCTGCAAGGGTGCTGTCAACACCCCACATACCCAGTTGTGTAATTTTTTTTTACTGGGTGAATTTGTAAATAAAGGTAATTTGAAAATGTCAATTGCAAAAGATCAGGAACGCATTCAACAGTTATTGACACTATATAAGTGAAGACTCAAATGAAAAGCCGGACTTAATTGGTACGGATGATGGCGAATTTGTTAAAACAAAAAATTGTTTCAAAAATTAATACGGAAAACACTATTTTGGAAAGGACGACTAAAAACTCTATAAAGTTAATTCTTTTTACATTGTTCTACCCCAGAACGATATCATAATGACAATTCCACCGTAGAACCACTTACCAGAGATAAGCGTAATAAAGTGAAATCATGATGGGGTGTTGTCAGCACCTCACCTACCTACTTGCGTTACTATTACTCACCTTCCTACTTTAAGGTTAACAATTCGAGTTCTTAAAAAAGAAAATATAAGAAAGGGTGGTTAAATTCAGTATTGATATAAAATTGAAAAATAGAGTTGATGCCACTTCAAATAGGCTACAAAATACAATTTTTTGGGTGGGCTGACACTTTAAAATTCAATGTAGAAAGAATTAAGTAAAGAGTAAACTATTAAAATATTACAAAAAAAACTAAGTCCAAAAAGAATTTAATTTGAAAAATTAATGAAGATAAAAGAAATTAAACAAATTAAAGTAATCTAATTGTGAAATATAGTGGGCACCGTAGCGCAAGTGGTTAGTGCGTCGGACTACTGTGCCAGCGGTCTTGGGTTCGAATCCCGCCGCAAACACCTAAAAGTTTTTCACAGTGCCCACCTCTTTCGAATGTCTGACAAGCATCAAAGAGTATCATTTGTCACGATTGAGCTTCTCAACTCGCCGTTCGGAGTCGGCAAAAAACTGTAGGTCCCTTCCATTCGTGCAAAAATATAACACGCACACACAAATGGTTGCGAGAAGCAGGCCCAGGTTCACCTCGAGCTGTAGCGCCAACTAAGTAAGTAAGTAAGTAATTGTGAAATATGCACAAAAAATAGAAAGAGAAGAAAGAAAACAACAAATTATACCAAAACATCAGAAATACGCAGATTCTAACATTTTTATGCGGATAGAATATTTTACATTTTGTTATTGTTGAAAAATTGTTGAAAAATCTCCCAATTGACATCAGAAATTAGGTCGAAATGACCGTTTAAGCCATATGAGAAACCAATGTCATCAGCAAAAGCAGTTGGTGAACCTTAAAACCTAGAGCAAAGAGTGAATTGATGTAGACCAGAAATAGAGAAGGACCTAAAACAGAGTTAGATAGATAGATAGATTTTATTTTCGTAATAAATATACATTGGAGTTGTCCGCACAATTTATACAGAGATTCGATATTGTTTTATCTTTCTACTGAAGTATTATCTAATAATTTAACAAGACTTATATAGTTGAATTTAATTAAATTTTTAGAAGGAAACTACGAAAAAACCTTCCATTTGAGAGAAAAAAAATGAAAAAAAAAAAATAAAATTTAAAGAAATATAGATACATAGGTACGTATGTACCTAGTCTAGTTATAAATACTGATACAATTTTTATTGCAATCGATTTAAATAAAGTATTAGTGGCACACTTTTTATGTTAACCGTTATTTAACCCGTTGGTTATAAGCTTCTTTATCGCGGAAAAGATTTTTGTTTTTAGTCGCTTACAATCATGGAATGGGGTGACATCAAAAATCGTGTCGTTATTAAGGCGTTACACCAGTGTAATATGGGAAGAGGTGATATCTTACCAAAACACTGTTTTGGATGACGTCATTAAGCCTCTTAGGCGAACAATGCTCGCGTACAAGCACTGAACATTCCAAAAATATTCTGCTCCAGCCCACAATGCGAAAATCACTCAATAGTTGCCAAAAAAAAAAACTAACCCAACAACAACAACACCGGATGATTGGCTAGCTGGTAGTCCGGACCTCAACCCTTTGGATTAGAAGTTGTGGTCCGTTTTAGAGGGAATAGCCTGATCTACTCATCACCGAAATATTCGAGTCTTTGAATCGAGCCCTTGTCGCGCTGTCGACAATTTTTCAATAAATGAGCCGCGTAATTTGATTGATGATTGGCCAGTGGGTCTCATGTCATGCTTTAAGGCAATTGGCGGCCTTTTCGAATGAAGTCTTCCATAACTTGTAGCTAGTGATTTGACAAATAAAAAGTATAAATTTGTGTTTAAAAATATCAGCGCGTTTTCATTTTGCATAAGTTTTTCTTTGTATCAGTATTTATGACTAGACTAGGTATGTATAAAAATAAATTATAGACAGGTAATATAATAAATATATTAACAAATAAATAAATAATATACAAAACAATAAATAAATCATTTAATAATAAATAAGAAAAAATAAATAAATAAATAAATAATTAAATAAATAAATAAATAAATAAATAAATAAATAAATATATACATATACATCAATAAATAAATAAATAAATACGTATGTGTATACAAATTAACTTTAACAGAAAATAAATAAATTAATATATGTATAAATAAATAATAAGCAAAAGAAATAACAAATTTAAATAAATAAGTAAATACATAAAACATTAAACAAAGATATATAAATAAGAATAAGACTATTAACATTATTTAAGTAGAAAATAGAGAAACATTTTTAAACATTAAGCTGGTTTATAAGATGATTATCTGATGTTTCACAGTTTCTCCAAAATCGATCTGTCAATCTCGTAATTCTTTCGGAGATCAATTCAACATTAGCCTGCCAGTGCAGGTCGAGAGTGGAGTGGTAGGGAAGTAGGTTAAGCATCATTTTAAGTATTTTGTTTTGTGATACTTGAAGTTTTTTAGTGTGACATATTGCACAATCACCCCATACTTCAAAAACAGAGTTAAAAATAAAAAAAAAAATATTTTTTCACTCCTTATTTCGTCTATCTTGACTCTCTGCGATCTATTTCTAAGGTACGAGTACGATCTAAACCAAAGGAGCATGAAACCATGAAATCCAGCTTTCTCTAGGCTGGTTGACCATATCGAAAGCTTGTCAATAAATAAACCTGCCGTACATTTTTTTCCATCGAGGTGCGACATAATTTGAGAACAAAACTTTAAGAGCGTTCTTCCGTCGATTTGCCTTTTAGAAAACCAAATTGGATTGAAGAACCTAGTTTTATCTAAGAAAAGACTCACTATTCTATTCTTCAGAAGTTTCTCAAAAATTTCGCTAAAAACTGAAAGAAGTGAGATGGGCCTGTAGTAACCAATTTCCAAAGCGGAACCTTTTTTGAGTAAAGGAATGACATCTGCACATTTAAGTTTCTTAAGAAAGACACCTTCAAACACGCAACGATAATAAACATCAGCCAAGACATCCACCATGAAACATGCAATTTTTTTAAGTATACAATTAGTTAACGTTTGAAATCATTCTGCAGCATCGGCACGTCCAAAGTGGCTTCAGGCCCGGCAGATCGACAATCAACCAAATTTTCACACTGAGGCAGATCCTGGAAAAGACCAACGAATTTCAAGTCGAGACTCACCATCTTTTCATCGACTTCAAAGCCGCATTTGATAGAATTCATCATCTTGAGCTCTACAAGGCAATGGCCGAATTCGGGATCCCGGCTAAACTGATCCAGCTATACCGCGCGACGCTGGAAAATATGCGGTGCAACTTGCAATTTGAAAAAGGTTCCTCCGAACTATTCATGCATCGGATTTCGGCAAGGAGATGCGCTGTCATGTGACTTCTTCAATTCTGTGCTGGAACAGATAGTGCGTAGGGCAGGTATAAACACGGAAGGCACTTTTTTTCACAAATCTGTCCAGCTACTCCCAGCGCGCCATCTTAGAGGCTTTTACGGCGAAACGAGTTGGCCTCTAGGTTGAAGTGAATGAGGACAAAACCAAGTGCCTACATATTGTCAACAAACAAAGAAACATCTGTCCACCGCCTAGGACAAAACGTCACTGTTGGCAAGAATAACTTCGAAGTGGTTAAGGAGTTTACCTACCTCGAAGTAAATATCAACTCCACGAATGACACCAAAGTGGAGATTCGACGAAGACTTACCCTAGGAAACCGCTGCTACTTCGGTTTGGCAAAACAAATAGGTTTAAAACTCCTAACTCGGAAGACGAAGTGTATGCTCTACAAAACATTGATCCTGCCAGTTCTGCTGTATGGAGACGAGTGTTGAACGATAAGCAGGAAAGCAGAGCAGATTTTGAATACTTTCGAGAGAAAAATTCTTCGTCGGATATTCGGTCCCGTGTGCGAAGAGGGCGAATGGAGGAGAAGATACAACCGCGAACTCTATGAGCTGTACCAAGATGTGGATGTAGTCCGAAAAGCCAAAACGCTTCGACTACACTGGCTCGGCCACATCAAGCGAATGGACAACAATGCTCCAGCAAAGAGGATCTAAGAATCACAGCCCCCCAGATTCGAGACGACAAGGAAGACCGAACCTCCGGTTTAAGGACCAAACTACCGCGGATGCCAGTGCGCTTGGTCTAGACAACTGGAAGCAGCATGCCCCGGATCGAAGAGAGTGGAAGGCTGCCGTGAGACACTTCATGGGTCGGGAGCCCATTACGTAAGTAAGTAAGATATCCAGATAGATAGATACATATCTAGATAGATATATTAACACTAAGAATGCATACCTCCGGCGCGAATATCTGACTGTTCCTTATTAAAACGTCCTGGGGTGGGACTCTATCCCACTCAGCTAAGGCCTCTGAAAACGTCATACAAACTGGATATTTCTCCTGTTTAACTCCAATTTAATTCTTTAATACATTTTAAGCAGCTATAATACTCTCCTTCTATAAATTCAGCATAATTGACATCTGCAAACATCATAACAACAAACATCCTAGATTCTCTCGTTCAGGATGTCTACAAGGCCAACAACAAGCGTACAAGAAGGCACTATTTGCGTACAGTCACGATATCGCCACTAAGGCAATTAAAACGTACGCATTTAGTTGGATTAGCTATCGCCCCTCCTGCCGCACCATGCGGCACTTCAAGTGCACACACTGATCAGGATTAAACATACACAAATGTGTGACGCAGTGGTCATGTGAACGATGCCTGTCTAGGCAGTCGTTCGCATTAAGGACACATTCAATTATACTTTTGTCAAGCGGATGTACTCTCGTTTGCTTGCTGACTCCTGCCTCCTTCCACATGGGTGATAATATTTTCTCTAGTGGCACGAGTGTTGCTGCACACATCAGACAATACGTGACAATTGTTGCTCCTTGTTATGGGTGAAATTTGGTGGGGCTGGAAACAACACATACTAAAAGGTCATATGTACGTAGTCGAAAAAAAAGAGAATAACTTAATTGGAAGTCCTGACTTACTCAACTTCCCTGATGTCCTTCCGTGAAGTAGGAAAAACCGAAAAAAACCTGAAGAGGATAATAAATCGCAACTGAAACGTTATCTTGTCAGCACGAGGGTTTCCTGGTGGAGATTACAAGAAAATCAGGTCATACTCATTACGAATTCATTTCATGCCATGTTTTTTGGGGTACCTGGTTACACCTTGTGTTCTGCTGCCAACTTGCCGGCCGAATGCTGATTTAGAAATTATTTCCCTCTTCGTGCTTGTGTCCTTAATGGCCAACTGTTGGCTAATTGGCGTTAAGTGAGACCTTTTATGGTCTTCTCACACCCGGAGCAACAAAAGTTACGATGTCACGCGACAAGGAAGGAAACAGAGAACACTCTTATACCGACCAACGGAAGACGACTTTCTGTATAGTACTGTTACTGTCGTCTTTCAATTTCAATTATGCCAAAGGACATAGAAAGCATCATGGGTGGGAGGGGGTGGGGAAAGAATGACCTATTCCAAAGAGATCCATTCTACGAAGGTGTATCCTTTTTTTCTTTTCCTTTACGAATGATGATAGCCTAATTTAGTTAACATTCCGCCGGATGCTGGCAATCGGTAGAGAGACGACATCTCGACAAATCGAAGAGGTCACGGATACACAGCATTGGGGGCGATAAAGGTAAAAATCAATTGTCATGATTCCCTGCATCGCATCTTCAAGTTGAGTGGGACTGGGACAGAACCAGTTGGATTGGTCCTGGCTATACAAACATGTACGAGTGATATTGCCATTCTGAAGAGAGCAGCAACAAAGCGAATGCCTTTTGTGCGATGTCTTTGCTTTTTGCTGCCTGTCTGCTTCTCTGACTTGAATCCCACATGGAAGTCAAAGTGTGTGCCCTTAATATTTGTGATTGGGGGAAAGTTTTCGAGTTGATACCAATTGATAAGCGAATGTGCACAGATCTAGGGTTGAGATTTTGGCATTAATAAAAAGTGTTATTCGATGATATGTTATACTCGTACGAGGGTAAGGTGAAAAGTTCTCGGCCTGACACAGGGATGGCGTTCCAATCAGCAAAAATTTATGTTTCCTGCCTGGGTGCACATGTCATTAGTTCGTATGACAAGTTTCAGCTTGTTCTTTTAAGTAGTTCGACGAATTTTTGCAGTAGACGTCTTGAGTGTTTTTCGTTAAAGTGGATAAACTAGAATATCCTGCGTTCATAAAATTCTGCATTTTGGATGGACTAACCATTAGGCAATTCATCCAAAGTTGACAAAAGTTTACGGAGACTCTGTCCGTTCTATGTGAACCGTTAAAAAGTGGTCGCACATCCCTCGGACGGCCGTGGGACCGCAACCATATCCGAAGCCATCGGAAAAGTACATGATATGTATCGTGTTCGACGATAGGACGATAGTGAAGGTGAGTGAGATAGCTGAGGATGTGGGGACATCGGAAGAAAGGGTGTGAAACATCTTGCACTAAACATTAGGGAAAGCTCTGCGCAAGATGGGTACCGCCTTTGCTGAATGCCGATCACAACCAAATGCACAAACGATTTTCGCAGCAATCTTTGGACCTATTCAATAGGGATCCGACCAATTTGTCACCATGCATGAGACATGGGTCCACCACTCCACGCCAGAAACAAAACAGCAGTGGATGGAACCCGGTGGTTCAGCGTCAAATAAAGTGAAGTCGAACGCGATCCAAAGAAGATGTTGAGAGGGCTGTAGATGAATAATTTCACAACCCTCCAGATTCTCTCTTCCGGGAAGGAATACTGATGTTGGAGAAACGCTAGACCAAGTGTGTTGAAGTCAACGGAGATTATGTAGGAAAATTAAATCTTTTTTAAACTGAAAACTGTGACAGTTGATAGTTTCATTAAATCAGCTTTTTTCCGCATCTTTTGCTATAGTTCCGCTATAGTCCGGGGTTGACCCAGGCCTCAGCCAACAACCCCTTCCAGTTAGCCCAGCTCTTAGCTTTGATATGATATGATATGATGAATCTGGGGTACGGTAGAAATGTTCGCTAGACCAGAGTTCGTAAAACTCTGCTGGGTCCCTGTCCACAGCGGGATACCAGGCAATGAAGCCGCGGATGAATTGGTCAGAAAGGGCTCAGGCCTGGACATAGAGCAGGCAGATTATATGGTTAAGCCTCCACTCTGCAACCTCAAGGCCAAAATCGAACACAAAACACTATCTGAAGCTAATTGCAGGTGGAAATCACTAACTACCTGTGAAATATCAAGAAGGATGTGGCCAGAGTACGATAAAAGTAAAACCAAAAAACTTCTACAAAAAGATAGGAAATCCCTGTCAATACTGATAGGAGTGTTAACTGGCCACAATATGCTAAGATATCATACGAAACAATTACGGCTCAACGATGATGACTTATGCAGAGGATGCGGTGACAAGGAGGCTCATGAGGACACTGCCAACCAAGAAAATAGAACCCTAGGAGAATTCTTTTTTGAACATATTGACAAGCTATCTGACCGTTCACCGTCAGGTCTGCTCAAGTTTGCCAGGAGGTCCGGATGGTTGGAATCAAGCCACTAATATCACGGATGGGAAAACACAATGGGTATCACAATGGGTTCACATGAACCTAAGTGTGATGAGGATTTAACAATCTTCATCAGCCCGCTTACCTAACCTAACCTAGACCAGAGTTGATCTATTGTGTCTCCCTTAATGTCTAAGAATCATATAGAATGTTTAGAAATTTGATAATCCCTTTGACTGGAATTCTTTTGTGGTCTTCTTTCGTTAATATGGATTTGCCTAGTGTTTTGGCTCATCTTTTTGCTAGAGAAGGGCACTCTGAGATCAGGTGCTCCCAAGTTTCTTTTGTTTGTTTACAGAATATGTAGGCGGGTTTATTGCTGATTTTTATTTTATAGACGTGGCTGTTTGCAATTTTAATGTGCAAAGAATTTTTTGATTTCCTCTGTTTAGTTGCAGGGTTTCATTTCTTATTTTGTTGTTGTGATTGAGGAACTTTTTTGAGTGCTTCAGTCCCTCTAAGTTGTTCCAGTAATTTTCAAGTTGGTTTGTTGTCCGTTCTGCGATGAATTTGTTGGTGTCTTCTCTTGTGGACTGTTGGCTCATTTTTTGGCCAATATATCAGCATTTTCGTTGGCCTCATGTCCTTCATGCCCTGGCACCCATATCAGTCGCTCCTTAGCTAACTGCCTCCAGTTGCGCCCTAAAAGATGGTTGAGGTCATATTCCACTTGTGCGAGGTCGTCCTCTGCTACGCTGACTCTCCGGGTTAGAATCGAATATTCTCCGAGCCGGAGCGTTAATGTCCATTCACTCTACATGTCCTAGCCATCTTAAACGCCCAATGTGCAGTTTTTTGACTAGGTCAATGTCGCTGTACAGCTCCTATAGTTCGTGGTTGAATCTTCTCCGACTGAATATCTAACGAAGGATTTTTCTCTGGAAGCGGCCAAGGATATCTTCATCCGCTTTCGACAAAGTTCATGTTTAAGCTCCATATAGCAAGACTGGGATGATATGCGCTTGGATATGGGTCTTATATAGAGTCTGCTTAGTCGATCGGGAAAAGGCCTTCTTAGCCCAAAGAAACAGCCTTCGTTTGATTTCTAACGAGATGTAATTTTTTGATGTTATGGCAGAGCCGAGGTAGACAAAGTCCTTTACTACCTTAAAGTTTTAACTGTCTTTTGTGACGTTCTGTCCAATTCGTCGATTTTGTCGACTTTGGTGTGCCCTCGTTAACCGCTAAACCCATTTTAGCCGCTTCTATTTCTATACTCGCGAACGCACCGGTGACAGCTCGCTGTGTTCTACCAATGATGTCAATATCGTCGGCGTACATATGCAAGCAGTTGAACGGACTTTTGAAAGATCGTACCTCGTGTGTTGGTTTGTGAGTTCTGAACAATTCTTTTAAGTATGGTGTTGAAGAAGTCGCAAGACAGTGCTTCACCCTATCTGAATCCTTCTTTGACATCGAAGGTCTCGGTGAGGTCATTACCGACCTTGATGGAGCAGCGAGCTTTCTCCATCGTCATCCTGCACAGACGGATGAGTTTGGCAGGGATGTCAAAACCACACATGGCTATATACAGTTCATCCCTCCATATGCTGTCATATGCGGCCTTGAAATCGATGAACAGGTGGTGGGTATCGATTTGGACTTCCTGGGATTTTTTCCAGGATCTGCCTAAGTTTGAAAATTTGGTCTATGGCGGACTTTTCTGGCCTGAAACCGCACTGATAGGCGCCAATCAGGTTGTTGACGAAAGGTTTCAGGCGTTCACCCAATATAGCAGATAAGATCTTGTGGGCGATGTTGAGGAGACCGATGCCTCTGTAATTGGAGTATTTGAGGGGGTCTTCTTTCTTGTGGACCGGGCAGACGATGCTGAGATTCCATTCATCTGGCATACTTTCATCTGACCAAATCTTAGAGATGAGTTTGTGTATGCTCACTACCAAGTCATCTCCAGCTGCTTTAAATAGCTCTGCGGCTAGACCGTCAGGTCCAGCAGCTTTGTTGGACTTTAGCTTAGATATTGATATCCGCACTTCGTTTTGATCAGGTGGATGGGAACTAAATTGAATGGTTCATTCTGCCTGACAGCGGGGTGTTGGTCTCCATCGCCGTTTTACAGTCTGCGAAAGTATTTTTTCCCATATTCTTCAGCACCGACTGTGTTTCTACCACAAGGTACACAAAACATCTGTTCGCGTATAATTACAGTAATGGAGCTCACATATCACAACCACCCCAAAGTACAAAGAGTCAGAACAGGGCAGACATACCCTCTATCAAAATAACGAACTGACAGCTACACAGTCTCATGACAGAGAGCCTTTTGGTGTCATAATTAGCCCTTTTAGCAAAACAATAAGAAAAATTACAATGTACTCGGATGCGAGTATACCTCTCTCTATCTACCAGTGTAGCATCTTTTTGCCCAAATCCATTTCAAACACATGCACGCGAGTGCAACAAAAAAGAATACCCCAACATCAGGATGCAAAAAAAAGGAACTTTAAATTGGACAAAATAGGAAAATCCATGCAACGAGTGCTCTCACTCTCGGCTTTCAGTGGCTTTCAACTTGCACCAAATGGAATTGCTATGCAGTGCTCGTGACGGCACTCGTCGCTGGCTTCTCCCAAGTACATCTCTGTACACAGATGTCTTCTGTTCACGTATCTGCCACTGCTCTGCCATGCCACAGTGCTGTACACAAAAAAAAAAGCAGAAAAAACAAAAGCAAGAAAAAAGCCATCTAGATGACATACAATTGTAGGTGAAGTTGTGTTGCAATTCCTGGCTGTTATAGTGCTGCTTCTGCATCTCTGCCCTTGTTCGCATATTGTTTTATTACCCACCTCACGATGTGAAGCAGCTAGCAGCACAGCAGATGTATGTATGTCTGTCACTCATAGATGCGGGGATATGATGTATTTGGAATGCATTTATCGCTGTCAGCCAGCAGCAGTAGCTGCACGTACTGGCTGTCCCACAGAATTGAACGCTGTTGCAGAGGGCAGCGGGTGCGACACTTTCTATAAAGTTCTTCATCATCCTCCAGTATGATGGGTATGCAGCCCGAGGTGCTTCGGTCGAATACCAGCTGTATGTGCGGCTACCAAACAATTGACTTTGTATTCGGAAACAGGTAGTCCGTTATCCTTAAATATTGATATTATAGAAAAAAAATCCTGGATACAGTTAAATGCGCTACAATAGCTGCTTTATCGCACAGATGCCATCGCATTCCCATATGTCATCTGTTCGTGGGCGGGGGAACTTTACTGCAATCCTTTTTGGTTTTTAATTTTTTTTTTTATACATAATTACAATAACCCCTGCAGATATTTTTTAATTTCGCTTGTTGTTATTTTTCTCTGGAGTTCGAGATACCAAACCCACGCGTACCTACGAGTAGTATAACCCTATCGTATCGACTCGACTGTGTAACCAGCAAATGAACCATCAAAATAATTGAATTTTGTGTCGAGCATCCACCATCGCCATCGCCATCGCCAGCGCAGGAGGGTGAGCAGCAGCACAGCATCATCGTATGAATTTTTATTGCGGTGCATTTAAACACGAGCAGTCATTTGCAGTAATTTCAAGTTTTGATTTCCCCGCAGAGTGCTTAGAACAAGTGAGCAATTGTTAAAACGTTTGTGGCTTTCTAGCGCACTGAAGAATTCGGGACTCGGGACTCGGGACTCGGGAACGAACGCTGTCAGTTAAAAGGGCAGAATTATTTAAGAACCGCTGCGCTGCGCTGGCGCTGGGTGTGTAAGTGTATGACTGTTTAATTTTTTCCCATTTAAAAGAATAGCGGTTGTAATTCTGTTTCGTTTGGGAGTCAAAATGAATTTAACGAAAATTTACAGCGACAACGTAACTGTAATGGGATCGTTTCAAATGTCAGCGTTTACTGTTCTAAAACTCTACTTTATTCTCCTACAAATGGTTTTTTGGTTTTCGTTTAGTGGTTCTTGGTACATTTAATGCAGTTGCCGTTTACATTTGGAAATATTTAACGTGCGAGCATATCATCTGGCTTTTTGGCAGAAGGTAATCCTTTGGACGAGTGGTGCCAAATAAGACGGAAATCGTCCGAAATTAAAGAGTTTGAAGGTTTATACAATAAGATTAGAGATGAAAGTGACGTTAAGTACGAAATTTTACTAGAATTCAACGATCTAATACTAACTACTACAATGAGCTTCTCAACTCTTCGTTCGGAGTCGGCAAAAAACTCTAGGTCCCTTCCATTAGTGCAAAAATATAACACGCACACACAAATGCTTGCGAGAAGCAGGTCCAAGTTGACCCCGTAGCGTGACCTAAAGTAAAGTACATAAGTAAGTAATACTACGTTTACACAAAATTATAGATTTCGAGGTTGAGATCATGGATATTAAAATCTCAAAAGGGAGTTTAAATCGAAAGAAAGATTTCATTTGATGCTACACGTCAAAAGTTGACAAATTGTGAAAGTTTTTTTTTTTGAAAAACAAACAGCAACAATTGGACAATATTGCTTGGACAATTGTAAGTGTAATGTTTGTTTTAAATTAATAGGTCTGTTTCCTTACTTTCTGCCCCAAAAAAAGCAAGTTATTAAATTTCAAGGAGTGAGAGTGAAATTCTTTAAGGCAGTGTGCCAATTGCGTTAAAATATTATCCTCTGGCTAATTTTTGACGCTAGTAGCGGAATATAGATATAGACTTAAAAAAATTAGACGGCTCTGGAGCTGCATATAAATTATCATGTGGTTAATGTTTGACATTTGTAAATATATACCCATGAAGGAATATGAGAGATGACGAGAGCTTTGTGTTTGTTTCGGTTTTCCCAGTCGATTGACGGTAGACAAATGTAGTTCACTAGTGTTCACGTACGATGGGAAAACTACCTATTGTGAAAATTATGTAAAAACCAGTTCAACATATTTTGTTTATAAAAAATGTAATTCATATGAGCAATATCGTGTAAAAACAAGTAAAATTGATAGTTTGAATAATGTTGATTGGAGAAATTTTTATCTTTGTATTTTCTATTAACAAATGACGAACTTTGTTGTATACAAATTACAGATAATTTACAAACAAAAGCATTATGGAAAATAATTATTAGTTATGTTTTTTTATGTTATTTTTTTTATTTAAAACTGGGAAAGCAGTTTGGTAATTTTAGTTATAATAAAATGTGATGTGAATAAAATGAAAGGGAACATTTTCAATTCTAGTGGAAAATCAATGAATAATAGTACTAAAAAATCCCATTTAATCCAATAGACACAGCAAAAAGGTAACATTTTATCCACCTCTGGTAGAAACGTCAAATATTAGCCGGTGGATAAAAATTTAACGCATTTGGCACACGGCCTAAAGCGCCGTACACACCATCAATGCTACTTGACAATGTTACTTGAAACAAGACTCATTCAAGTAACATTGATTGTTTGTATGCGTTTCAATGTTCTCGTCAAGTAACATTGATACATTTATTTGGTTTTCTTCAATGTTCATTGAACGTGTGTTTGGTGCATCAATGTTACTTGTCACTGTTGTCATTCGCCTGTGGTTGTCGGTGAAGGAAAATGTCTGTTTTACGGTAATGTGGCAGATTTTTCCTTAACGAATTTATCGGAAAAACGAATGTTTGTAAAAAATTAAATCAGGAATATACCTATAGTATGAAGTATGCTGACGAGGAGAGTCATAATCCATACAAAAGCAGGCCCACTAGTGATCAATGGAGGTCAGCGGTGAGCACTGTAACGAGAGAAAAGGTAAGAACCATCATTCTATCCTTCTCACCTTACAAATCACCCGGACCAGATGGTATTTATCCAATACTCCTTCAAAGGGGAATCGATACAATACTACTGTTTCTCACTAGGATCTACCGAGCAAGTATTGCTCTAGGCTATGTCCCTCTATCTTGGAGGAGGGCCAAGGCTGTCTTCATCCCCAAGCCGGGTAAGCCAGCCTATGATCTTCCAAAAAGTTTCAGGACTATCAGCCTTTCTTCCTTCCTTCTGAAGGGCCTTGAAAAATTGATTGACGTGCAGCTTAAGATAGGAACGCTAAGTGTAGCGCCAATCCATGATAGCCAGCATGCCTATCAAAGAGGCAAGTCGACGGAGACAGCGCTGGTGGAGCTGACAGGAAGGGTGCAACGCGCTCTCGACCGGAAGCACTATAGCCTCGCTGTATTCCTCGATATTGAGGGAGCTTTCGATAATCCCACCTTTGAAATGATTGAATCTGCACTAAGATCAAAAGGAATTGACCCGACACTCATCGGTTGGATCCTAGCGATGCTTAAGAGCAGATCAACAACAGCTTCATTAGGTAGTTACTCCAAGACAGTGCAAGCTGTAAAAGGCTTTGCGCAAGGTGGAGTCCTGTCGACCACATTGTGGAACCTCTTAGTTGACTCCTTACTGAGAAGACTTAACGAGGGAGGATATCCAACAATTGGATTCGCTGATGATGAATGCATCATCGTCAGTTGTAGCAACTTACCAGCACTCTGTGAGCGGATGCAATCCGCTCTTAGCATTGTTGGAGCATGGTGCCGTGAGCAGTCACTATCGGTCAATCCCACCAAGACCGAGATGATGCTGTTCACAAACAAAAGGAAGTTGCCTCCTATAAGATGGCCTACTTTCCTGGGCACCCAGCTTAAACCTTCTAGTACGGTGAAATACTTGGGTATCCTGTTGGACCCAAAACTAACCTTCCTAGACCACTTGGTTGCAAGAACAACTAAGGCCACCAACATACTCTGGCAATGCCGTAGAATGTTCAATAGATCATGGGGGCTTAGCCCAAAAATGGTCTACTGGATTTATACGAGTATAGTCAGGCCATATGTCGTATATGGCTCGATAGCTTGGTGGTACAAAGCGAAGCCTCTCAAACGTTGCCTTGAAAAACTTCAGCACCTAGCGTGCATTAGTATTACCGGGGCCATGAGAGGGACACCCACCGCCGCCATTGAGATCCTTCTTGCCTTGCCTCCACTGCATATCTTCATTGAAAACGAAGCTAGAAAAGCAGTATACCGCATAGGTGTGCTTCTTGGAAGGCGAGTTACCTTCAGTGAAGGTAGTAGAGGTAGCAGGGTGGGGGAGCTTCTCGATTTAGTACCAGGAGCCTTGGGGGGAGCTCTGGACACCATAAGCTCCAAATACAATTTCGGGCGAAGGTTCCAATGTCTCCTTCCAGATCGCTCTGAATGGAACAGCGGAGGTTGGTCTGGTTTCCCATCAGGTAGTATAGTCTTCTATACGGACGGGTCCTTAATGGATGAGCTCTCCGGAGCAGGTGTCTACTCAGAAGAATGCCACGTTGAGCAATCTATTCCACTGGGTAGATTTACAACTGTCTTTCAGGCAGAGGTGTATGCTATCGCTACTACAGCGCACATTGCACTTAACAAGAGGTGGAAATCCAAGTCCATCTACATCTGCTCTGATAGTCAAGCAGCTATCAAAGCCTGTTCAGCAGCGTTGATCAACTCAAAAATTGTTGAGGAAGCTGTCAACAAACTGAATCAGCTTGGGCGATGTAATAAGATCACACTGGTCTGGGTCCCGGGACATTCTGACATCCCGGGAAACGATAAAGCTGATGCTCTGGCTAGAGCTGGATCAGCGACCCCTTTTATCGGTCCTCAGCCTGTTATTGGCTGCAGTTCAGCTTATGCTAAAAACGAGCTTCTTGAACTGCTGCGACTACAGCATTACAACCATTGGCATGAACTTAGGTCATGCAGACAGGCCAAAATGTTAGTAGACGCGCCCAGGGCAAACAGAACTAAGTTTCTGTTACACCTTCGCAGAAATGACCTCAAAATCCTCACAGGACTGGTCACTGGGTTCACTCCCTTAAACGAGCATCTGAACAAAATTGGAATCAGAAGCTCGGGCCTCTGCGAGATGTGCCTGGAAGAAGATGAGACGGCTGAGCACTTCATTAGCGAGTGTCCGGCCTTTGCTCGAATCAGAAAGGCCACTCTAGGCAACTACGTCCTACGGGACGTTGATCTACTGGAGCTCAATCTTGCCCTATTGCTTCGCTTTGCGAAAGCGACGGGCAGATTTAGATCGACATATAGCTCAGCAACAAATCGCTAATTCAGCGAATGGGGTGGTACTTCACCAAAGTACAATGGGCCTACAGGTCTACGTGCTTGTTGTCTCTAAGGAGACAACCCCCTTCCAAATACAATACACAATGAATAAAGAAGAAAAATTAAAAGCGTACGAAAAGCTACACGGGAAGCGATTAGGTTAGTAGAAAAGTAAATAGGACATTGTGGGGGTGGTATTTTCAATCTGTTGTTAATAAGGTCATCGTAGAAATCGGTGCACTCTATATCGTCTCCATCAGAAACGCGCTCATTAGTGCCAATGTTGCATTGGGTTGGGTACGATATCCCGCTTTTTATAATCCCGTTTTTTAAAATCCCGACCTTAAAATCCCGACTTTAAAATCCCGCTTTTTATAATCCCGCTTTTTTATAATCCTGCTTCTTATAATCCAGCTTCTTATAATCCAGCTTCTAATAATTCCGTTTTAATAATCTCGCTCTTGCAATCAGAACTATTTGTTTTATTTTAAAAAATGCCTTGCAATCAATTGCATGTCAAACAAATTTCGCGCGAGATTAGAAAAAAAAAAGAATTAAGTGAAATAACAACAGAGGTAATAATACACACTAACCTTTTATTAATAACTCATATTATTTGTGCAACAAACAATAAATGTAATGTAATAACAAATATGTATAACAATTCAACGAATATGCAAATAAATTAATAATATTCATTTAAAAATAAAAAAATAAATGAAATATAACTCAGAAGTTGTATATTAAATATTTACATACATACATTGAAATATTAATGGAACAACCAAATTTGTTTTATGTAGATACCTACATAATTAGTTCAATTGTATATTGTGGGCCTGATGTGGGTATCGTTTTCATAATTTTCCGTTTATTTTTTCCTTTAAAGAAACTTTTCTTATTTCTTTCCTAGAAAATGGAACAAGCAATATTAAATTTTGAAAGATGAATTTGTTGAAATACAAAATTGGGATGCTTAGAAACTGGCAAAGCGGGATTAAACGGGATTTTAAAAAGCAGGATTTTAAGACGCGGTATTTTAAGAAAACTGGATTTTAGAAGACGGTATTTTAAAACTTTTTTTTGGGGATTGTTAAAAAAAAACGGGATTTTATTATTATTATATTAATTCATATTGAGCATTTACTATAGCTCACAGCTAGAACAACTAAACAAAATATCGGGAAAAACATTGTCAATGTTCATTGATACGTGTGTGTGTGATAAAAAAATAAGTAACATTGATCGTGTGTACGGCGCTTAAGAGAGAGGCAAAATTACGAAAAAGTAAAGGAACGCGTTCAACCACAAAAGTTGCAACAAACGAAATGTTCTTAACATGTGAAGCAAAAGTAAACCGAGTGGTGTTGTACGATTTTGGATTTTACGGCAGAGTACACTTTTGATGACATCCTCGAAACAACGCACCATGGAAGACGCTCTAAAGGGAATGCTTTAAGAGATGCAATATTATGTACATATTGCGAAATGCAATTTTCAACATTCAGAACATTAAACTTTCATCTGTGTTCCTTTCCTTTCCATTATTTTACTTTTTGCATTGAAATAAAAAAATGGAAATACATAATTCAAAACAAAAGAAATTAGCTAACATTGACAGATAGTACACTTTTCGCCGCCAGGAATTTGTTGGGCAAGAATTAGTAAGAATTTTCAGTGAGGCGAAACTTTTACTCTCTCGTTGCCTCTCTATTTTACTATTTTTTTTTTTGTAAACAAACGCGATTGGTCCAGAATTCGGACAAATTCGTAACAATTTTCAGAGAAAGGAACAGACCTATTATTTGTCAACATTTTTCACACTTAACAAATTTTTCTGTTTTCAAAATCCACTACCTTTTTTTACGAAAAAGCAATTTTAAATCTACATACAGTCGAACTTCGATAACTTGAATATTTAATAACTCTCATGAAATTGTTTGACAATAGCGCCAAGACTGAAATTTACATGTAATTTTTATTTGATAACGCAAATTTCTATTACTCGAATGTCTTGATAACTCGGAGATATTATTTGGCGTCAGCTCCGATAAGTCGAATTCTGAAGGAGAATTCCCAAATTATGCGTATTTTTACAAGTTCCCTTTATAATGCATCGCTTTTGGGGAACTGTGTTTGTAGTTTGTATGTTCCTACCCAGTGGGAAAAGTTGTAACTGCTTCCATGGTAAGTGCATATTTCTTTAAAGAAAATATTGAAAATGTAAGATCTTACCAAAAGTAACACCTAGTAAGCGAATGTGTATCGCATAACGTAACGCATCGAAAATCATATTTTAAATATTATTGAAATTTTACATCGATGCCATTACTTACATTTGTTACATTTGTTATACTTGTAAGATATTTTTCTCTCAAAAGCATTCCTGGAATGAAAATACAGTTATTCGACTTAGACAAATCCAATCATGACCAAGTATGTCAGGAATTTTTTCGATGAAGCATAATTTGAAGTTTTTTACGGAGCGGTGCCAGTACTTTTTAATTTTAATAATTAATAATAATAACAATAATTTAAGATGATTAGTAAATGATTAAATGCCAGGATGTTGTAACTAATGCTTTCAATAACTACCTTCCTGTGCTGAATTAACTAATTCCCTGTGAAGCTAAGTGCTTACACGTCAAGACGTAGTAATCAATGTTTTCAGCAATTATCATTCACCGCGGAAATAAGTGATTACCGGTAAGCCAGTTGGTAAGTGCTTACCACCCTAGGACATCCCCATGTAAATGCAATCGATTCTGTAATAAGGAAAGTAAGCACTGGTAGCTACCAATCAGCACTTACAGAATCGATTCGGTAAGCAGTAATTTCCTACTGGGTATGACCTAGTACATACATATGTACGTGTAGAAAATCGTGATTTCGTTATGTGTTAGTAAGAATTGTCGAGTTTCCTGTTAGTAGGGGTAAGAACACACATTACTATATAATGTTAGGTTGGTTTGTTCAATACGAACTCAAAGCTTAGTTTTTATTTTGATAATAGGCGGCCAAAAACACACAAAGAGAAAAAATGTACGTTAAAAACATTGGCCCTTAGTAATAGAAAGTCTTAAAGTCGCTCCTAAAGTCGAATTTCGTGAGGTGTAGCTATGGTACTTTTAAGTATTCGTAGTAATAAATCAGTTTTAACAAAACTCGAATTTAACGTAATCATTGTGACTCAAATTTACCCATTCGCTATTGTGAGCTAGCACAGCAGATTTTGACAGAACAATAAACTGAAAATTTGATTTTTTATTTGAAATGGCAAATTCGAATGCTCATTAATAAATTCCTCTTTCATTAATTTATTATATCTATTATATAATACTATTATATTTAGAAACGTGAAAGGGAGCGTAATTGGACAATTGAGGAAAAAGAATTTCTCAAAGATATCATCGCTCCGTATGTGAATATCGTGGATTCAAAAGTCAACAATATCAAAATGAAAGCAAAAAAAAAAGAGATTTGTGGATAAAAATTGCCGAAGAAATGGCTAGTATTGGTGTCAATTTGCCAATTCCATCATATTTGTACAAAAAATCATATCATATCATAACATATCATATAATAGGCGCGTTTTTTTTCAAATCTATATAGATTTCGAAAAAGCTTTCCATACAAAAATAAGACTGGATAATTATCCAGGCTAAGGTTTTGTTGTATTTTACATTGAAAACATGTTGCGGAAACATGTTTAGCCTATATAGGTTTGAAAAAAAAACACGCCTAATATATAAATCTCAATGTCACGCTTTTACCTGTCAAACTTCTGCCACGATAAACACAAAAACTAATAGACACAATGAAGTAAAACTTCGTATTCCCGTTATTTAACATCCTGTGCGAATTATAGACCGATTTTTAAGTTAATTTATACGTAATTGTATTAAAATTAATGCAAAAATAAAATCACTCTACCGACTGCTACTTTCTTGCGAAATGTTACTTATTCCAAAGACAAATACAATCCACATCTTTTGTGGATTGTATCTGTTGGTAGTTTGGAAACCTTCGGGTGCGATCGCACTGTCTTTGATTCTTTGAACTAAATGACAATGTATGTATTATAAGTAACACTATAATTTTTAGACACGGGCGAAGCCGGGCAGAATAGCTAGTGTTACAATAAAGCACGGAATGCCAAACGAAAACCAAGATTTTTACTAAAAAAAACAAATATTAAAAGCTATATTTCTATCAACTGGAGCACCTGCGGGTCTTGACATTTCGTCTGAAACGTGTAAACGTCTTCTAGAGAACTGCCACAGTCAAATGTCAAAAAGGTGAAAAACGATTTTGTTCAAAATTAATTTATAAATCGAATGAATAAAACTGATGTCTTTTAAGGATATTCAATGGAAAAACTTTCACTCAACAGAACAGATATTACCGCAGCCGCTAAAACCAAAGAATCCTTGCACGGAAACTTATAAAATTCCTCCACACCCCCACAACTTCTAGCTGTACGCGTACTTTCAAGCACGCACACATTTTACCACAAATTTATGGGAAAGCGTTCAGCAAGTATAATACTCGTATTAGTTCAGGTGAATCTCGTTTATTTTATGATATGTGCTGCTATCAGGTTTGAAGGGGAGAGGATATTTTAAGGAATAAGACGGTAGCTTGTTTTTATCTTAAATACAAAAAAAAAATAAAAAAAATATTTAAATTCACGTCAGCAGCACCAAATAATTGCGAGAAATCTCCTGTTTGGCTGCATCTCTTGCTGCAGCCAAACCACAAACCTAACCATATATTCTGCGCGACATAGATTCCTGCTAACAATTTAAATGAAAATATAAATTCCTAGATTTAACTGCAGCCACAGGGAGGAAGTTAAGTCATATGTGTGTGTATGTGTACGGCGAGTTGCTTTTTAAGGTTTGATCCTTTTTTTTTTGAGCATGTGATATACTCGTACTCGTACTCGTATCTACTCGACGTCTTCTATGACGCTTTCCAGTTCCCATAAAAGTCATGAAAGTTTTTTAATTTCCTCGTTTTCTTTATCCTTTTTTGCTACACTCATCCTTGGAGTAAAGAATCGTACGCAGCGGTATTCGCTGTTGGTTGGTGCCGTAGCAATATATATTAATTTTTTGTAAGGATCCCAAGTTCCTTATAATTATTTCTTTTGTGGTCTCTAAGATGACGAAGACCAACTCCACGAATAGGGAGAAGAATGCGAATAATTGTGAAGCTCTGGGTGATCCTGATCACACAGCTTTATGCTTCTGTTCTGCGACTGTAGTGGTAAAACTTTCAATTTGACAGAGAGTGACATTGTCAAAGAAGTTAAAGGAATATACGTTTCCTTGTAGTCCTTGTGGCATGGAATTGTACTAGAAATTTGCGACTCATTAGAGAGGTTGCGTGTGAGCATTGGACATTTTCAATTGTAGGGGGTTGGTGGATGGCTGAAAGTGTACTGCTAGTGTAAATAGTCATGTTTTTTTTAACAAGCCACAATGAGTGTCAGAAGGCGCCCACGCAGAGCGGGTTTTTACTTTAATAATCGGATACATACTCGTAGTTGGTAATTTAGTTCACTGACTTGGAAGGAAATGTGTTTAATTTTGCGCAGTGAATTGCTGTTTCATTGTTAGCGCCGCACGCGAATAGTTTGCATGGGTTCCTTGACTTCTTATACACGACTTTCAAGGAGGCAGCAAGTAGAATCACGTTATATGTACCTACCACTTTAGGATAACATGTACTGTGCATAAGTGTGTGTATTTCCATTTGGCAGAGGGGGTCAATATGACGTCCACTGGTTTCTTGAAAATATGAAAATGAAGTTCTTTCGATGTCATGTGGATTATCAGAATGACTTCATGATTTTTTTGTCTGGTTGCGCCAGGGGGGTGGGAATCTTCCCAAGATACCAATAGCCCGCGCTACTGGCATGCACGATTTACATACCTGGTCTTGACCTGGGAGTGTCAGCCAATATGCGCGCCTACGTACTAAACCTCACCCCTACACACAGATTTCAACCATTTTACCCGCGGGACTACAATTAGGTACTTCTTCGCGGGGCTGGTTAGCATCATGCTTCATGCTATACGTCATGTGTCTGCTTCTGCTGCTTTTCTAAGCTTTTCAATTCTCTGCAGCTCCTATTGGAGAACTGTTATATAGCTGCAGATGGCCATCCAATTCTCTTCTAACTGTAACATAGATTTGGCAGAGTAGTTCTCCAAGTTACCGAGCGTGCTTTATGTCTTCTTCCTCGTTTGGACATTCCTTAGAGAATGGTGAGCTGTCATGTCCAAATCTGTGCAGGTATTTCCGGTAACCACCGTAGCCAGACAGGAACTGAGTAAAATGGTAGTTACAGTCCCCGGGTTTCCGACTTATTTAATCCTTGATTGTCGGGATCAGCTTATAGGTCGACCTGCCTTTTTGTTTGTTGTCCCACCGGGCTTGCCACTGATGCTGCCTTTTCTTCTAGTTTTATCATCTTGATTTTATTCGCCTCATGTTGGCCCAAGGCTCTCATTTTATATATTCTCCTCGTTTCGTCTGTGAGGATGTTGATGGGGACTATTCCAGCAATAACAAAGGCGGCTTCGTCTGAGATGGTTCGAAAACCGCTCATCATTCGTAGGACGCAGAGTCTGTATACTGACGACATCTTCCCTTTTGCCTCATTCGTCTTTAATGCATGCACGCCCATACTGGAGCGGCATATAATACAAATAATGTTGTTACTTTGGAGAGGCTGTATTCTGGCCCACCGACTTTGGTAGGATACCAGTGAGGGTTCCTTGTAGTTGTGATGCCTTTGTGCTGATGTTATCTTGTCTTGTAATTATCTGAATGTTGGTAACCTTGAGTGTTCAATCCCTGAGGTTAATTTAGCCCTATCATTATTGAAACTAGACAAGAGTCCTGGTATCGATGGCATTCCGCCGATTGTACTACAAAAGTGTTCTATCGCGATTTCTGTACCTCTCTGTTTAGTGTTTAACATATCCCTTCAAAGCGGATATTTCCTAAAAGCTTGGAAGAACTCCTTTTTAATACCAGTTTTTAAGTCCGGATCTAGACACGATGTTACTAACTATCGTCCTATTTGTAAAATTTCGGCAATACCCATGCTTTTTGAAAAACTTACTTACTTAGTTGGCGCTACAGCTCGAGGTGAACCTGGGCCTGCTTCTCGCAACCATTTGTGTGTGCGTGTTATATTTTTGCACGAATGGAAGGGACCTACAGTTTTTTGCCGACTCCGAACGGCGAGTTGAGAAGCTCAATCGTGACAAATGATACTCTTTGATGCTTGTCAGACATTCGAAAGAGGTGGGCACTGTGAAAAACTTTTAGGTGTTTGCGGCGGGATTCGAACCCAAACCGCTGGCTCAGTAGTTCGACGCACTAACCACTTGCGCTACGGTGCCCACTTTTTTGAAAAACTAGTCTGTGATAAACTAACACCTCTTTTGAAAAGTTTTATCTCTCCTTTTTCAACATGGTCTTCCTGCGACAAGAAGATCTACTTCTACCAATCTCTCGATTTTTTGTCACCATGTTCTGGATGGCTTCGAGAATGGCTCTAAAGCTCTTCTCCAGGAATTTGGATTTAACTCCAACTTCCTAAAATGGATTAGCACCTATCTTAAGGAACGTATACAGTATGTGCGTATTAACGGCATAATATCAGCATCTATTTATGTAACTTCTGGCGTACCTCAAGGCAGTCATTTTGGCCCTTTGCTTTTCCTTTTATTTATAAATGACATTCCTGACTTGTTCGTAAATTCTCAATGCCTAATGTTTGCCGATGACTTGAAAGTCTTCGGGCCTATAAACTCTGAGCAGGATTGTACTCTTTTGCAATGTCCCGCTGTCCTTTATTTCCTCCAAAAAAGATCTTGGAGTAATTTTTGACAATAAACTTAGTTTTGTTAAGCATATTATGTTTTTAGTGGCCAATGGTAACTCAATGCTAGGATTCATACAACGCATTTCTAAAGACTTCCAGGATCCCCATACTCTTAAATGTCTATTTTTTGCATTTTTTGCGGGCCCAAGAACCGCTCCCTGTGGTACTCCCACAGAAATGTCATAGTACTTCACCCCTTAATTTGTATTGTACCTCAGCTTTTTGTTGCTGAGGTAGTTCTTAGTAATTCGCAACAGGTAGTACGGTATTTTCATCATGGCGACTGATCTTCTTATTGACAATCAGTTTGCGGATTTCAATGCGTTTTTAACGTCCAGCGTGACAACTGCATAGTACTCCTTTGCGCCGGCGTGTAGTCATCTTTCTTCTTCAATGGCCGCTTTTGCGATATCAACTATTGCTCTTGTGGCATCAATTGTGGATTTCGCTTTCCTGAATCCAAAGTAGCTGTCCGATAGAGCTCCCTTCTCTTCTGCTACCGCGAGTAGTCTATCATAGCTGATTTTTTCGAGAATCTTACCCTTGGTGTCCAGTAGACATATCTGTTTCTTTCCTTTGGGTAGCTGGATAATATGTACTGTGCATGGGCATGTGTATTGTATTTCCTTTTGACAGAGGAGGTCATAATGGCTTCTTGAAAATATGGAAATCAAGTTCTTTTGATGTCATGTGGATTATCAGAACGCGTTCATGCAGAATGACTTCTATGTTTGATTTTGTTAGACGTCAGTCATATCTGTCACCCTTTTGTTTCAATACACAACAAAGAGATACAAAATATTATATATATCACACAAAAGCCCTTATTTATGACCACTTTCTACATGATCAGCCATAACCAAAAGATAAGCCACTTGAGGTCATTTCTCTTTCTCTTTCAGTAAAGTGAACAAGTTATGTGCGGACTGTTGTTAAATTTACACAAAACACCTACAACCCCACCTGAGAGTATGGCAACAATTTCCGAGAGTGTTAGTGCAGACAAAAATGTTCACCTACATAATATAAACTTCGTTGTAACAACGTATAGTGGTTGTTGGGAGATGTACTGGTACTGGTACTCGTACCTACTTGAAAAGCGTTCAACAAGTCTGTGTGTTTTTAAGCTATTAAAGTTTTCCACCCCTTTCCACCCTCTCTCTCTCTCTCTACATTTAAGGGTCGTAAATCACTCTCCCATTTCATTGACTTCATTTAGCCAGTATATCAATGCAAGTGAAGTGCGTTAAATTTTGTAGCAAATTCCCTTGGATAGGGTGCGCATACTTCCTGCTTTTGGGCATGCAATACTCGTGTACAATATATCATGCGAGGGGACATACATACATGCAAGATGCCACTATTTAATTTATTTCGAAAAAAAATATGTCACAAGAACTTTAAGAAAAGCGCACCGAAGCACACGTTTTACTCGTTTTTCAATCATCTCCGGTCCTATTCCAGACTCCGTGGGCAAGTAGCTTATAAGAAGTGTGTGTGCATTTTAATAGCAAACACTGACACCATCTTTGGATGAGAAAAACTGTTTTGAAAGTCAGAAAATCCCGAAAACTTTCTCTATTAACCCACTTGCAGTTGGAGGCTACGTCATGTGTAGTTTTGTCCTCTATCACGAGATGGAAATCACTTGAGTTTAGCAAAAAAAAAAAAACAACGGAAAACAATTCTCAAAAATCAACGCTCCTTTTTTTAGAAAACTTGCAAATCACTTTCGTGTGTGTGTATGAGAATAAAAAAAACAAAAATGAAAATGGTTGAAACAGTACATCCGGCAACGGACATTCCTTTTTGCTTTGTCCATGGACCCGGTAGCCGAGATGCTTTTGCTAGCGAAAGCAGATTTCTATTTTTTTTGTCTCCTCCATTGCTGTGGACTTGACACATTCATTTCGTAATTAAAACTGCTGATGCACAGAAGGATTCATGAAGGTTGGAGTCATGGAAGTCATTTCCGAAGTGCACTTCATATTATGAATTTGCTAAGTTAATGTGGAATAGTGGGAGTGCCACCATATTTATTTAAGACCTTATGGTGTAAGGAGGCCACTTATATATCTAATACGTATTACCTTTGATAACGGGAAACAGGATATGCTTGTAGTCTAGAAAGGTGCGTTAATAGAGATTTTAATAGAAATACATTTTGCATTGAATTTAACAAGTCCGTTTTATCTTGATACTTTGTGAAAAAAAAGGAACAGGAGAATAAAAATGAAAGAAATAAAATCCACTTTAAATAACTTACTTACGTACTTAGGTGGGGCTACAGTCCGGGGTGGACCAAGGCCTCGACCAACAACCCCTTCCATTTAGCCCGGTCCTTAGCTAACTGCCTCCAGTTGCGCACTCCAATTTGGTTGAGGTCCTTTTCCACTTGTGCGCGCCACCTTAGGCGAAGTCTTACTCTGCTGGGCTGACCCTCCGGGTTAGAATCGAATATTCTCCGAGCCGGAGCGTTGATGTCCATACGCTCTACATATCCTATCCTGACCAGGTCGATGTCGCTGTACAGCTCGTATAGTTCCTGGTTGAATCTTCGCCTGCAAAACACGTCAACGCAAACGGAACCGAATATCTTACGAAGTATTCTCTCGAAGCGACCAAGGACATCTTCATTCGCTTTCGACAACGTCCATGCTTCAGTAGCATATAGCAGGACGGGCATGATAAACGTCTTATATAGAATCTCCTTAATTGATCAGGAGAGGGCTTTACTACTCAATTGCCTTCTCAGCCCAAGGAAACCGCGATTGGCAAGAGTAATCCTTGGTTTGATTTCCGATGAGATGTCATTTTTTGATGTAATGGCAGAGCAGAGGTAGACAAAGTCCTTTACTACCTTGAAGTTGTAACGGTCTATTGTGACGTTCTGTCGAATTCGTCGATGTTGAGTGTCCCTTTTCGTTGACAGCATATACTTTATTTTGTCCTCGTTTACCGCTAAACCTATTTTAGCCGCTTCCTTTTCTATACTCGCAAACGCACCGGTGATAGCTCGCTGTGTTCTACCAATGATGTCAATATCGTCGGCGTATGCAAGTAGTTGAACAGAATTTTGAAAGATCGTTCCTTGTATGTTGGCTTGTGAGTTCAGCGTCACCTTGTCTGAATCCTTTTTTACATCGGAGGTCTCGGGAGGTCATTACCGACCTTTATGGAGCAGCGAGACGGGTGAGTTTGGCAGGGATATCAAAACTACGCATGGCTCCACACAGTTCATCCCTATAGATGCTATCATAGGCGGCCTTGAAATCGATGAACAGGTGGTGTGTATCGATTTGGACTTCCTGGGGTTTTTTTCCAGGATCTGCCTAAGTGTGAACATTTGGTCTATGGTGGACTTTCCTGGCCTGAAACCGAACTGATAGAGGTCAATCAAGTTGTTGACGAAAGGTCTTGTAGGCGATGTTGAGGAGACTGATGCCTCTGTAATTGGAGCAGTTGAGGGGGTCTCCTTACTTGTGGACCGGGCAAACGATGCTAAGATTTCATTTATCTGGCATACTTTCATCTGACCAAATCTTATAGAAATCAGTTGGTGTATACTCTCTACCAAGTCGTCTCCAACTGCTTTTCTCTGCGGGTAGACCATCAGGTCCAGCAGCCTTGTTGGACTGTAGCTTGGATATTGATATCCTCATTTCGTTTTGATCAGGTGGATGAGAGTTTTGGCTATCATCATCTGAATTGAACGGTACATTCTGCCTAACAGCGGAGTATTGGTCTTCATCGTCATTATACAGTCTGCAGAAGTAGTCTTTCCATATTCTCAGCACCGACAGTGTTTCTACTACAATATTTCCATCCGCGTCTCTACAAGTTTCTGTTCGGGATTTGTTTTGCTGGCACATTCTTTTTACCCTCTGGTAAAACTTCCGTACATTGTTCCTGGAGTACCATCTCTCAATATCCTCGATCGCACGCTTCTCGTGCTCTTTCTTTTTCCTTCTTAGAAGCCGATGTTCTTCCCGTCTCTTCTGCTCGTTGAGCATACGAGCAGATCTAGTCCTTCTTTTCAGCGCCGCTTTATTCGCTTGTTGTTTTTCCGCGTTAGCTAGCCTGCACTCTTCTAGGATACTGACTGGAGGCGTGTCTGGTGGTGATAGCAATATGGTTGATTTGGTTGACGGTTCGTCGATCCGAAGACCGCCATGTCCCCTTATGGATATTGAGATGAGGAAACTGCGTGCTTGCTATATTGACACTTCGCCCCGCAGCAAAATCAATCAGCCTTAGTCCTTTTTCGAACGTGGGGTCGTGTAGGCTGTGCCTTCCAACCGTCCTATTAAAGATGTCCTCTCTTCCTGTCTTGGGGTTAAAATCGTCCAATACGATTTTAGCGTCATGTTTAGGGCATTGCTCGCAGGTTTTGTCGAGGAGCTCGTAGAAACTATCTTTGGTAGCGTCGTCTTTTTCTTCTGTGGGGGCGTGAGCGCATATTAGGCTAATGTTGGCGAAGAAAATAAGGTTTCCTGCATTGAAAATGTTGCGATTTTCTACCAATACTGTTAAAATTATCAAAACACCCTGCTGACAGTTAGAAAAACATACAAAACAGGCCTCTCCTTCTCTCCTCAAAAAGACGGACGGTGGGTGGACAGCGACATACTCAACTGCGGAGTCCCTAGAGATGTTAATGAATACTGACTTTCCTGGCTGCAAAGGCTACAGTACGGAAGCTCCTCGTGACTGCAGTCTTTCCGCACCCTGGAACACTATTAAAACCACCATTGGAGAGGAAAGAAATTCTTGAGCTATTAACAGCTTCTCACCATATAAATCCCCCGAACTTGATGGCTTATACCTATCATGCTACAGAAAGTGCAATAGCTATCAATTCCATGGCTAGTCCCTGTATTTACAGAATGCATATTCCCCCATTATGTCCCACAGTCGTGGAGGTGTATTTGTGTGGTTTTCGTCCCAAAATTTGGCATACGAGGTCATAAATCTGCGAAGGATTTCAGGCCTATTAACCTCACCCTGGAACCCTGGAACGAATCCTATCCATTTACGGAAGATTCCAGAAATATCTCCACTATCTAACTCTTAGCACACATACCTAAAGGAAACCTGCCTCTGACACTAATATGACCACGTCATCTGCGTACGCAACCACCTTGACGCTCTCTAGATGCACCAAGATCTTGGTCATGACCATAAACCATAGTAGAGGCGAGATAACACCACCCTGTGGGGTTCCTCTGCTTACGAATTTGGTAAGATTCCTGTTTCCAAGGTATGGAATACTGAGTGTCTTACGCTTAGTAATTGACCAAGCAATGGTTAAATATCACAGCAAAAAATGTAAAAATGAACAGGTTCCACCCTCTAATGAGTCAAGTGTATCATCTGAAGTATTAAACATTTCCAGCCAATTCCCTTAAAACGTGAAAATTGCTTGTGTCACCTATTAACAAATAATTCGGTTAAGCATCTTATTCGCACGTACATAATGATTATTTCAACATCACTGCGTCGTCCCTCACAGGACCTACATCTACCAATGGACGGCATCGTGGCACAAGCGAATGACAAAATTCAATTGCAGCTCAGTTCATTTTCGTATTGTGATGGCTTCCGGTCCGGTATCGAGTGTAATATCACACCGAAGACCAAAGACCGTGCAACGCCAATCGGCTAATGGAATCTCCACCCCAAGACCGGAAGCCGTTTGCCGCAAACACTCCGAATTAACGATTCCATATAATCCTTAATGTTTGCCTCATAATCTGACACAATACGGAGGTAACAACGATGGGTAAACGGTTCGTAATCAATAGCTGATTGCACTTCCAACGGCTAAGAGACGATGTCCTGCCTCTGTTCCTGTCCCTCTGTCTAGGGGAACCAGGGAATTGCGACATCATTGACATGTGTGTTGGTATTTATTGCCCCAGCAACATTCCGGTTCCCGGGCAACATGTATCAACAATGAGTTATTCGGTTTTGTTCCTCTGCTGACTAGTGTATTCTTCATATGACGGCTAATTCCATGCTAATCGAAGGCATTCGAAAGACAATTGAAAACTGCAATCGTATCTTATGGCTGGGTAATAAATAACCTAGCAGAGAATTGCCATTTGCCAAGTCGACTGAAATAGAGTTTTCCCACCATTAGCCAGGTAAAAATATGTACCAGGATCTGCTGCAGTGTCTCTGTGTAATTATTGCTGCCAATTTATGTTATGGAAGCCATGTAAAAACACCTAGGCTTCCTGCCAGACAGATTAATCGTGCCGTGCACGTACATAGCCAAAAACCAGACAAACAAGTCCGTGTCACCGTGTTTGAGTTTTATCAACCGCGCGCTTATAATTACTGAAGTTTCAATTTTGTGGTTCATAGCTACTCTGATTTGGCTTCGTTAAGGTTGACGAGGGGTTGCGAGTTACGGGCCAACATGCACACATACGAGTGTATAACTCATCTGGACTTGTGCCAGGAAACATAAATTTCACTCGCCTTCGGGCAAATATCCGTTTTCACCTACGCTGCTCTTCCACCACCCCCAAAAAAAAAAAAAAAAACCGAATATCAGCTTAGAGCAGCATGAATATCAAGAAGCTAAAAGTGAAAGAAGAAAATACCCTCTCTCCGGGGACATCCGCAAAATAAAGGAAAAAAAAAAAAAAAACTAGGAGCAATCCGAAGAAAATGAACCTAGGACAACGGAACCCATATATACAGTTCGTATGTCGCAAAAGTTAAGATTTATAACTGGGCACAAGTTTTCTCCGTTTGCCCTGTTTCGCATCCATGGGGACCAATTGGCCATATGTGTGTTAGGCGGCGGGAGAGGGGCTGGTCGCCGGTACATGTGATATCACATATCCTTTTACAGGACGCTGCTCAGCAACCACGGAAGGACAATTCATTTTCATAGTTTAATTTTGTGCTCTGCGCTCGTCGTTGCTGGCTGCAATCGAAACCAGTAAAATGGTTAAAAAGGAAAAGCACGAGAAAAAAATTTCCAATGACAGAAAAAAAAAGGAAAAACAAATTTCATGAAAAACTTTGTAATTGGGAATTGCAGGAGGACACGGCGAATGTAACCAAAGGGACCATTTAAGAAATGCTAGTTTTGAAGTTTAAATATTGCTGTGGAATCTGCAAAAAAAATGGGGAGAAATGTACACGAGTGTGGAATGGAAGATTAAAGATACTTGTATGGGTTGTGCAGGGTGGATACTAATCTACATGATCTTATCAATCAATTGAGAGAGGGGAGCTTTTTTCCACTTTATTCAACACTGGGGGTGGTATTTGGCCTTTTAAAGGTTTAAGAACTCAGTTAGTGAGTATACCAAGGCAGTCTAGCTGCCAATGACAAATGAGTGGATATCGGGTGGGATAATCCCTCCTTGTAGGTCAGGATTTTAATAAGAGGAAACTATGAGAGCAGGACCCCGAAGGAAACAAAAATAGCCAAGGAATATACTAAGGTGCGTCTCGTGTGTATCTAGTAGAGGAACACTCATGCCCGATTTCACAGTGCTGGCTTAAGTGTTGGATTAGTTAAGTGTAGGATTGAACATCTTCACTTAAGAAGTTTTCGTTTTCACAGTCAACATTTAAGGGTGGTCATGGATGGAGTGGCATTGTGAACCATCTATGGAAAAAAGTCATTGTGAATGAACACGAAATCTCAAATGAAATCTGATTGTCATTTCCGTGCAAAATCATCCCTCAAGGCCCCGACCCATAGAATCCGTCGATGTCGCTGCGTTTAACGCTGACGCTGACGTTGGCGCATGATGGAAAGAACCGTCCCATAGAATCCGTCGCATATCTACACTGAGAGATGACAGCTGACAGCCGATGACATTTTGCTATTGCTGTTGTCACATCACTTGAGAGATGAAAAAAAAAATTTGTTTTTTTATTATTGAAAGTATAGTCTCTTTTAACTGTGTGCATTTTCATTTAGAATATTGTTATAAATAAAGATATTATGGACGAGGAACTATGTTCAATTATAATTTTAATACTGATTATATCAGAGGCATATGATTATATGAAAATAATCATTGGCGGCGGTCGCCGCTTTTGGGTTCGTCCATTATATGAGGACCGTGATACACATGGATTTTTCGCTTTAAACTTTGAACAGCTTTACAATCATGATCCGGAGCAATTTAAAGTGGCAGTGCGTATGAGGAAGGATGTGTTTGACATGCTATTCAACTTGGTTAAGGAGGATTTAACCAAACACTCCAACATGCCCGTCATATCAGCAAAGTGTAGGCTGTTTTTAACTCTTACGTGAGTACAAATAAGACAAATAATAGCCATAGGTAGGGCTACCAATTTTATTCTTATAGATATTTGGCACATGGAGGCAGTAAGCAAATTTTTTCGATGGCGTTTAAGATGGGACTGACAAGTGTTAAAAGAATCGTTGGCGAAACCTGCGATGTTCTTTGGAACACCATTGGCCATATATACTTGTCAGTCCCAAGTAAAACAGAGTGGAAAAACATTTCAACGATTTCAACACGATCTGGAATTTGCCAAACTGTGTGGGTGCCATTGACGGAAAGCACATAAACATCACTTGCCCTTCGAATTCCGGATCCCTTTTCTACAATTATAAGGGAACTTACTCTATCGTTCTTTTGGGTATCTGCGATGCCAATTATACTTTTACTGATATCGACATCGGCGCATATGGTTCCCAAAGCGACGGTGGTGTCTTATGGCACTCTGACTTTGGTAAGAAATTATTTGGCAACAATCTCGACGTGCCTGAAGAACAGTGTCTGCCGAATTCAAATATAAGTTTTCCGCATTATTTTGTTGGCGATGCGGCATTTCCCTTAAAAACGTTTTTAATGCGCCCATATCCAGGTACAGTACATGAGATTTTATTTTTACTTAATTTTTAATAACGGCTATGATTTTATTTAGGTCAACGGTTGCCTTTAGATCGAGAGAATTTCAATAAGCGTCTCTCTCGGGCCAGACGTGTCATTGAAAATGCGTTTGGCATTTTAGTTTCCAGGTGGCTAAATATGGCTCCGGAGTCAGCTGAAAAAGTTGGCAACAATCTCGACGTGCCTGAAGAACAGTGTCTGCCGAATTCAAATATAAATTTTCCGCATTATTTTGTTGGCGATGCGGCATTTCCCTTAAAAACGTTTTTAATGCGCCCATATCCAGGTACAGTACATGAGATTTTATTTTTACTTAATTTTTAATAACGGCTATGATTTTATTTAGGTCAACGGTTGCCTTTAGATCGAGAGAATTTCAATAAGCGTCTCTCTCGGGCCAGACGTGTCATTGAAAATGCGTTTGGCATTTTAGTTTCCAGGTGGCTAAATATGGCTCCGGAGTCAGCTGAAAAAGTTGTTAAGGCAGCTGTTGTTCTCCACAATTTCGTGAAAATGCACGATACCAACTATATCCCCCCAGACTACGTGGACCAATACCATGGCGAGGCTATAGTTCAGGGCCTGTGGCGGAAAGAAGCAAGTCAAAGAGAATTAAAGAAGTCAAAGAGAATTTTCTCAAATAATGCATCAAAGGACTCATACAAGCTACAAGACCAGTTAAAAGATTACCTTTTTAACAATTAATAGTTACCTATTTTTTTGTGTGTTTCTTTTTCTTCTTCTTTCCTGCATTTATCATATAAAACATACCTATTAAAACACATTTTTAAAAAAAAAAATTATGTTTTTTTATTTATTTTTCCCAATTTCGTCAAATATTTGCATTAAAAATGAGGATTTAAGATTGTCCTGGACGTCTTCTGGTAACTTTACAAGAAAACTGTCCATGACCTTATAGTAGTCATTGTTACGTCCCATTGACGCCTTTTGAGCCAAAAAACCCGTGGCCGCTCCCAACAAAGTATTGAAGCAGTCGGCTGCCTGGTCAACGATTTTTTTCTTTCGTCCACTGGATGTTGACGGTGTGTCAGAGGACGCCTGGCTTGTATCGGGCGTCGACTGCAGCAAATTGTCTGTTGCAGCCAGATCATCGCTCAGCCTTTCCAACGGAACTTCTAAACGGTTCGAGCCACCCGGTCTGTCAGCCAAATCGGTTTCATATTCTTCATTAAATGTGAATGCACTTGGGTCCGTACTGTCCACACCCCATAGGGAATTTGAAAATGTCCTGTGAAACACAGAGATAAAATATGATGGGGAAAATATACATATATATATTTTACCTTCGTGGGGCGACGTACACTTTTAAAAATTCCAAAGCAGGGAAAAATTTCCACTCGCTTTCCTCCAGCGCAGCACTTCCAGATTTTGGCTTCTTTTGAAGCTCTTTAAGGAACCGATCCCTAAGTGACCTCCATCGGGTCTGACACTGCTACACTGGAATAAAAAGAAACATTAACTTATGTATTTTAATGTTGATTTGGTATTTCATTACCATCGACGCCAATAGCAGCGGACACATCCAACCAAGCCTTTTCTTTTTTTAACTTATTCCTATAAGCTTTTGACGATTTGTCATATAGACAAGAATATGCTTTCACCGCCTCAATTAGCTTTTCCTCTAACATTTTTTTTAATTATTTAAGAGTTCTGAACACAAAAAGAAAATGCAAAAAAACAAAACGTTCCTTTTCAAATTAATTTAAATTTTGGAATGTCAATGGATTGTCAAAATCGATGACAGTTTCTCTATATTTCTCTATGCTTCCACCAATAAAAATGCATACTCTCAATTTGTGAATGCGTGAACTATAATATGTGAATGTGTGAACTTCAATGCGTGAATGTGTGACCACCCAACACACAGCGCAGAGAAAAAAGTAGAAAGTAAACCTACTTCGTCTTCGTTTTTATATGCGTTGGTTATGGGCCACCTTCCATAAGAATGCGTGTATTCTATCAAGCTGTCAGTTAAAACGGATGAATAAACGCACAACAGATCTATGGGTCGGGGCCTTCACAGCGATGCCAGATGTGGGGATGTTTCCCCATTTTGGGGAATTTTTCACTTAATGGGGAAAATGGGGAAAAGTGATCCTCAAATGGGGAAAAATTCGCACATATTTATTAATTTTTCATATTTGAAAATAAAACTCGGGTACTTCTTTCAAATAAATACCAAACACGAAAAAATTACCGCGTTAATAGCACCACAGCGGTTTATTGCTCTAAACATATTTCGTTCGAACTCAACACAACCTTCACTCACATGCGTCACTAACTTCAACCCTTTTGCAAAGTCAATATCAGCTGTGAAGTTCGCTGTGAATTTCCGGCGCTCAACATTTTCAAAACAAAAAAGTTATAATTCTTCGTTTTCTTGTACATATTCAAAAGAAAATGGGTATGAAAAGTGTTTTTTTATACAATAAATACATATTTGTAATTGTAATACCATTATATGTATATACAGTGGCGACAAAATAAATAACATAAAGGTTTTTTTTCATTTGTAAAATTTGGGTATTTAACTATTAAGTCATATTTTTCCTTTTATTATTAACAATGCCTATTCGAAAATCGTTCTGACAATGAATAATAAATGAACGGCGAATAAAACTGCATCATTAGATTTTCTGATTTCGTTGTTTGCGTTTTTTTGGAACTGGGATTTTAGCTGCAGGGTCATTTCTGACACTGATCTGGATAACGAAAAAAAATTGAGGGTCGGTTGAGAATTAAGTGTCTTGAAAAGATTTTCTAAGATTGTGAAATTTATTTTGTCGCCACTGTATATATATTTTTATAAAATTTTTGGTGAAACCGATATGCAAAAGAAAATGCCAATCAGAGAGCACCGACAGTGGGTCATTTTCAGATGAATTAACAGTTGCTGATCTGGGAATAATTAAAAAAAAACAATAATTAAAAAAAAAAAAATCGAAAAGCGTCCCTTTGTATTACTTTCAAATTATATTTTAATAAAAGAAAAGAAACTTGCATTAAAATTAATTGTTCTTCTTTACTTTTCTATAATAAATTAAAATGGGGAAAAAAGTGGGGAAAAAATGCATATATATTTACAATGTGGAAACTTTTGAACAATATTCCCCAAAATAGGGAATTTCAGCAAACAAAATCTGGTATCACTGCCTCTACTAGCATAGAATGAGATAGAATGCCGGCAGCATTGCCAGACAAAATATTGTGTTGTTTAGGTTTTCTGTAATGTATTTCGGGGTTAGTATTATTTTCGTACACTTACGGCAACTATGTACAGAGAGATTGACACTTAAGCCACGGAAGTCGGTGGCTTAACTTGAACCAGTTTTTAAGTGGATTTTATCTTTAAATCTGCACTGTGAGAACACAATTCGGGTTGATCCTGAGTTTATCCTTGGATAGACATCTAAGTATGCACTGTAAAAATGGGCATCACAGTTTGACAATTTGGCTAATTGTTTTCGAATTTTCTCTGCATGGCCCTCAAACTCTGTATTTTTGTCCGTCCAATATGTTTGTTCGTCTTGTTAGACTTCAGTTTAACGCACAGTTATTATTATTTTTAATTATAAATTTGAATTAACAAAAAAATATTCATGCAATAAAAAAATTGTTTATTTTTTTCATAAAAAAATTACAAAACACATCCAAAGTGCATTTTATAAGTTGTACTCATCTATTAGGATTTTTCGGTAGTAAAAGCTTCTTTTATGTATTTGTGTAGTGTTTACCAGTAGCTTTTCCTTTCTTACTTACTAACTTACTTACTTCGTCGCCGTGGCCGTGGTGGTTAGTGCGTTGGACTACCACGCAATGCTGCCCGGGTTCAACTCCTGGCCGGGTCTAACACCTAGAAGAGTTTTTTCACGGTGCCACCTCTTTCGAATGTCTGACAAGCATCAAAGAGTATCATTTGTCACGATTGAGCTTCTCAACTCGCCGTTCGGAGTCGGCAGAAAACTGTAGGTCCATTCCATTCGTGTAAAAATATAACACGCACACACAAATGGTTGCGAGAAGCAGGCCCAGGTTCACCTCGAGCTGTAGCGCCAACTAAGTAAGTAATCTTTTCCTTTCTCCATTGTTAATAGTCTTACTTACGTCGTATTCCCTTCAGGAATCTATGAAATCCCTCTTCCTCTCGTAGATTGCATAGGATGCAATCTCTGTGTCCGCCTTCCCGATGACTATTTGCATTTAGTCCTACTAATCCAGCTTGAAGTTTGAAGGTCCGCATTACAAGTTGTGTGTCATTTGCATCACACAGAGAGCTATCATCACATTTGCGAGCTTAGAAATGAAAGCAGCTAAAATGGGCTTAGCGGTAAACGAGGACAAAACAAAGTATATGCTGTAAACGAAAAGGGACACACAACATCGATGAGTTGAAGAGAACGTCACAATAGACAGCTACTCCTTTGAGGTAGTAAAGGACTTTGTCTACCTTGACTCGGCTATAACATCACAAAATGACATCTCGTCGGAAATCAAACGAAGGATTAATCTGGCCAATTTTTGGACTAAGAAAGCAATTGAGTAGCAAAGCCCTCTCCTGAGCAACTTAGTGGATCTTTCTAAGACCCTTATCATCCCAGTTTTGCTATATGGAGCAGCATGGACTTTATCGAAAGCGTATGAAGATATCCTTGGTCGCTTTGAGAGAAAAATCCTCCGTAAGATATTCGGTCCCGTTTGCGTTGAGGGGTTCTGGAAGAGAAGATTCAACCACGAACTATACGAGGTGTACAGCGACATCAACCTGGTCAACAAACTGCACATTGGGCGTTTAAGATGGCTGGGATATGTAGAGCGAATGGACATCAACGAATTATCGAATCTAACCCAGATGATCAGCGCAGCAGATCTCGCCTAAGGTGGCGCGCACAAGTGGAAAAGGACCTCGACTAACTTGTAGTGCGCAAGTGGAGGTAGATAGCTAAGGACTGGGCTAACTGGAAGCGGTTGTTGGTTGTGGCCTTGGTCCACCCCGGACTGTAGCTCCACCTAAGTAAGTAAGTAAGTCATTTGCATCAACAAAATATGAGTGGCGTATTAGAGAATTAAGTGTTCTATGTGAGATTGCTAATGTATCTTGCAGATTTTCGTTGCGTTGATGGTAAGGTGGACGCCAACTGCACCTTTTTCCATTTGTTTTATAACTCAACAGTACATTTCCTGAAAAAATAAAATCATCGGTTTCTAGAGGAGTTCTCCCTTGCAGGAAAAAAGCTAGGTAACGTTTTTTTGTCATGAGCGGCTTTCTCTTTGCTGTGTACCCTCAAAATTTTGTTTTTTTTCTGTAGATCCCTTTTAATGGTTCAGTCAGATGTAATTTCTGTCGAAGGTAGTCAATGTTATTTATTTCGAGACCAGATTAATGGATCTCTTCTTATTGTATGTAGATTGGCAATAAGGTACAAATGGGTAAATCCATCGAATAGTTCCGCAATGAGCCTAGCCTAGTCGTCAGTGATCTTTTTAGAGCTCATTCGAATCGTTACGAATTGGAGAGCCTTAAATATTTTCAGTGTCTGCTCTTTTATTTCCTGGGATATTCATATGTCTAGGTATAAGGTTGAAAGAGTTTTTAAGTACCCACAGTCGAGAAGTGATAAAAGTTCATTGCCTCATTGTAATGGATTTAAAGCCAACAAAGTCTAAGACTTGCATCTGCGAATCCCTTGTGCAAGTCAAAAGTACTCCTCACAATCCACTTACACAGATTTATTCCTCGCTCTAGATTCAATACATCTTCTCTTTACAACCCTCTCCTTTGTCGAAAATCAAACATCTACTTACTTACCGCGCAAATAAACTCCCATAAATCATTTCTTTCCAAAAAGGAAGGAAAAAAAAATCCACCGATTGCGTACTCAACTGAAATCCTACCCACATTCGCAGTAGGTGTTCCATTGTTCTCATAAAATAGCAAAACAACACCCAATCCCCCCCACCACTCGATAAGCAAAAATAAAGGGCAATCCAAGAAAACAATTGCCCTTCATATAATAGACTGTAAATTGTGTAGGTTGCTACCTACACCCTTTTTTTTGTGAAAATTTAAATGCAGACGACACAATATTCCACATAATTCAAAAGAGGAACACAGCGAAGTTGCCCCCAATCCGCCCTAAAAAAAAAAAAAAAAAAACAAAGCAAACAACAATAAGTATCCAAACTCGGAATTATTGTAAATCCCACCGCAAATATCAAATAAAACTTTTATTACAGTTTAGTAAATTTTGCATACATCACCGGTTACCTGCCTGTGCTCTCTCTTTATATTCTCCCCATTTGCCGTCGTGGCTTGAGTATGACACCGGGGAACCCCCTCCCTCCCTGCCTTACACACATGAGCATTTCATATTTTGCAGAAATCCAAACACCCAGATACAAATTTTCTGCTTCAGCTGGAGCACACCAGAGCGATGAAATTTATTCGCATACAGGGAAAAGGAAGATCCAGCAAGAATCGTCTATCTTCCTTCGTATACTGAGAAAAGGATTCGCAGACAAAAAACAAACAACGAAACACAAAAAAAAAAAGAATAAGAGAATCGACCCCTAGCACCGACGTTCCGTATATCATCGAGTCCTTATTCTAGGGGGTTGGAGGACCACCCACATTACTACGGCGACGAATATAAAAGTTTGTTTCATTTTGTGATCTCTGGGGAGGATTTTCTTAAATGGCAAAATTTTTTATCCTAAAAGTCTCTCCTCCAGCATATAAACATATCTATACATAACGCTGCGCCGCTTAGGGGTAGGTCCTTACGTAGACGCGCAATGAAATGCGATATATTATTATTTTTTTTAGCTTTATCCTTTTTGTAAATATTTTATATCGAGATAATGTTAAGAGTTTGTCAATCCGTTAGATTGGATAAAATAAATTTAATAAAAGCAAAGGGTTGTCCGCTTCGTCGCTCCTGTGAACTTTCAACAGAATTTAACAACAAAGGACTTTTGGTGTTGCAAGTTGCAAGTAGCTATTTGCAGCCTTCTTACCTTGAGTTTCATTTTTTGCAAAACAATTGTGCTCGAGAACTTGGAATCGGATTCGAAACTCACCACAATGGGAGAAGCACGAAAGAACTCTCCTCTCGTAATAATCCTTGACGCGCGATGCTGGTGTGGTTACTGGTTCTGGTAATCTCCGGCTGTTCTTTGAGAAACTTTGTTTTCTATTTTTTTTTATTTTATTTTACTTTATTTAGTTGGTCAAACAAACAGAGAAATATAATGCGAAGCGATTTTTGTAATGCTTTTATCAGTGAGACAGAAATGAGAGATACTCATACCTGGGCGCCCGTACAGGCGTACAATGGCAACCGCAAGTTGTGAAAAATGAGTTTGAGTTTGACTTGAAGGTCCTTTATTGTATCTATAAAGTTGTTCTTCGTTGTGCAGCAGTGCGGTTTTTATTATTATTTTGTGGTGCAGCGGGGTTAGTTTTACCAAAACGTAACTCATTACTTATAGTGTGGACGGGGAAGGGTCTGCCGGAGTTGGTTAGACAGTTTGCATTTTTTCGTGGAATTAGTTTTTGGTTCTTCGCACCTTTCATAGTGTTGTAGACTTTGGAGAAATATAAAACGAAAGAGAAGTAAAATAAAAGCTGCACATTTCGACAGCTAAAGAATCTAAAAAACTTGAGAAAGAAACGCTTGAGTAGCTTAGGGCCAGAGTCGAGGATCAGTAAATAAGTTTGCTGAAAGATGCCCTTTGACATGAAACCAATCTTCAGTTATTTTCTCTTCCTTCCTTAGTGAGGAAGGAACGGGGACAGGAGTGTTTGGGCCCGGGACTAAACTATTCAAACACATGGGCAGCTACATGGCAATTACAACTGGAAGAGATTCAAAGCTTGCATCAGCCTTGACAAAAAGAAAGTTCGCATCCTGACTGCGTAAATTCAGGAGACATCTCAGGAAGGTAGGTCTATCCGATGAAGACGCATGCAGATTTTGCAACGAGTCCAGTGAAACTCCAGAGCACATACTGGTGGAATATGGGGAGTTGACCCAGAAAAGATTCAAGTGCTTGGGTAAATACCAAATTACAGCAGAGGATCTACCACTCATAGCTTCTATTGTGATTTCTCATGAAAATTGGTCTGGATGAGGTACTTTGACATATGGAATTCTCACCTGGGCTAGGTGTGAGCGAAGCTCTCTGTAACCGATCCCAATAGGAATAATGACGAGAGGGACGTTCATTCGTCTAGAACTTGTAGTGGCCACAAAAGAACATATGGTCGCGGTGCATTTCACCATTCAATAATAATACTTTATCTCCTAGCTAACTTTCTGGAGAGTGGACTTTAATCTAGCAAAGAACTTTGAAACGGCCATCTAAAAAATACGATAGAACCCTTTTATGTCGAAAACATTCCGGTAACTTATGTTTACCAACACAAAAATGATCCTAAGCATACTTCACGGTCTTACGGATATAGTGAAAAAATGTTTTGGATTGGCCCGCGCAAAGTCCCGAACCGATCCCAGTTGAAAACTTGTGGGCCCGCACGTGAAAAAAGGATTAAAGGTCCAAATATTAAGAAATGCTGACAAGTTTTCCAAAACATTAAGGAACTCCAATGGAATGCCACCATTAAGATGCTGCACTCCAGAAATTAACAAGAGGCCTGGCTTTTAAGATCGTGTGATTTGACGCCCTGGAATTATTTTCTGTGGGGGTATGAAGTCGTTAGTGTATGCGTACAAGCCAACAACGATTGTAGCCTTGAAAGCCAACATCGAGTTCAATATTCGTGATTACGGCCCCAAATGTTCGAAAAAGTGGTCACAAATCGAAGCTTCAGGATGCAATTTTTGAAACGGTGGCCGTATTATCGAAATAATGCCATTCGATTTATTTATGGAATAAAAAAAAAAAAAACGTTTGCTCCTGTGCTCAACTTGTGTGTATTTTATTTCAATTTCAAATCTTCCAAAAATCACTCGTTAAATTGAACTAATCCAGCACTAATCAACGTTTCAAGTAAAAAAATCCGGTCAAGTGCAAGTCGTACTTGCGCAACAAGTGTTCCGTACTATCAGTTATTTTAACACATATGTTATAGATTTATGTTGATAGACCTATGATACAAAAAGCAACAACCCAAGAATATTTGTACAAGAAATTAACAAATGCGCATCAGATTTCATTCTGCGTCTCGTTATTCGTTGAATTGTATTAAAATGTGTGAAATTTTGGAATTTGTCTCTCTTTCTGTGTCCGTACACAAATTCAATTTTTCCCAATGCGAATGCAGTAAAAGTAAAGACACCTACAAGCTACAACTACATATATTATAATGTATAGGAAACCATCAAGACTCCTTTTTTCCTTTTTTACTCAGATTGCCGTTTTTTGCTTTTTTGGTGATATTTGTCAAAGTAGCTGTGCACTTTCTTTTTAACTATACGATTTACCCTTGCTCACACAAAAGAAATTTCAGTGTCCATATGTATGAGAGCAGGTTTTTTCTTGTATGAACATGCACATAACTACACGCGTTGTTTACACTAGCGCACATAAAAAAAATCCCTACATACCAATACAACCCTAAATACATTTGTATCAACTCAATATATGTACATGCGCTTCTTCTTGTGCCGTAGGCAGAGTGACCAGAGTGGAATATAATATTCCACATTGGAATATATTTCAGCTCGAGTGGAATATATTTTTTGAGAAAAATAATCACATATAAAAGTGGAATATTTTTATATTCAAATGGAATATTAATCATATTTTAACACCACAAAAATCTGATATTTATTCATTAAATTATTCACTACTATTTAATATAATCATAACAGAATGCATACTCATACAAATCACTAAATTTGGCTTCACTTATACAATACAAAAATTACCTGGCATCACCAAATTAATTCCCAACCATACACAAAAACATTTTCCTTCTGCCTGCCAGAAATAATACTGTGATAAAAAGAGAGAAATATATTTGTTCAGTTACATTTTTATCCCTCATCATCATTCATCATCGTGTTACTTATAATAGCCGTGTTTTATTATCACTTATGATCTACATATATGGATCACAGTCTAAAGTCTAGATCAACGAAAAGGGTTAAGTTCTGTGTTGTGGTGATTGTACAAGCTAAGTTAATTTTTCTTTAAAAAAAGTTGAAAGTTTAATGTGCATGTTTAATTTTTTAAGTAGGATATTGTTACTTTTGACTAACAGATACCAAATGAGAATAATAATTCGTAGCTGTAGTTTTACTATTACATTGCTAACATATCATTATGAGCAGAATATTAATTTATTCGAACATAATAATATTTGGATTGTCAATAATTATTTCTTATTCTAATGTGGCAACATGTATCCTTGACAATTATCGATAATTATTGCAATATTTACGAGCGAAAGGTACACTCCTAGGGAAGGATGCACTCCTAGTGAGAAATAGCCGAACTATTTTTTAGATCACAAAAATTGATCTTGATAAATAGTAAGATCTCGTATTGTTGTTGTACCGCATATAAATCAATGATCTGTATGGATCATCTTCATCAGTGATAATAAAATACGGCTATTGATATGATAGATATTAAGGAATGATATGATAATACTTCGATAATTGGAATATAAAATTGGAATATATTTAAATACAATTGGAATATAAATATTCCATTTCTCAGAAAAATGGAATATTTTTCAGTTTCTCAACTGGTCACTCTGGCCGAAGGTGCAATCTCAGGCATTCGCCGCAGTTTCATCTGACAAAAACCGTTAGACATCTGGGAAGTATTTTTTTCGTAACTGTGCGCCTTTTCATCTAGATTCTAGATTCATATTCTGTGACATTATACTGGTCATACTTAGTGCTGGTCTGTTGAATATTGCGTGTGCCTAAATGCGTGCTGCTCCCAAAATATTTTTATTATTATTATTATCATTTATTAACAAGTAATTAAAATTACAGGGTAATATAAAAATTAAAGAGCCTAGCTGCGGAGACTATTGGCTCTATTAGTACAGAAATTATAGTTTAATGTTAACATCAGAGATAAATTTGTTGATCTTTTCGATATTTATTTGGGTCGGATTTTTAAGTATATCATAGATTGAAATATTGTTGAATATGGCTTTTATAATAGGTTTTGAAATCATACAGTTTTCTAATACATGAGAGATGTTAAGCGTTACGTTACAGGTGGTACAAATTGGAGGGCTATTATTATTTAGCAAGTGCTGGTGGGTTAATGTAGTGTGACCAAGTCTTAAGCGAACGAAGTTGGAAATTTTGGTTTTCGATAGGTTTGCAGGATACCGTGGGCGAGATTTATCGACGTTTGCTTTCTTGTAATGGTGGTGGTATAGGCTCCACTCAACTTTCTGTTTGTTTTGTAGATGTTTGTGTATATATGTTTTACCAAAATATTTTGTTGCTTGTCATTGAAAGTGAAAATGCCCTGAGAAGATTCAAGCAAATTGCAAACGTTTGTGGTGAAATTGGAAAAAGATTTTTAGTCGACCCGAAAGACGGCATATTTAAGAGTTTACAAATTACAGGTGACTCCTAGTAGTTGTATGTATGTTATTTTAATTTGAGCACTTGATCTTAGTGCACTGCGTCCTAATTAGAAGAAGAGGTGTTAAAGATTTTGAACGGACTCGAGGAGAAATTACAATAAGCTAAAGGGCCAGTAACTGAAGATGGGATGAAAAAATTGTAGATACGCGGTTTTTTCAGCAAATTAATGAAATGGCGCTGAAAACTCTAAATTCGACTCAAATATTAAAGTCAAGGACGTGACATCTCTAATATTGGCTCCAGTAGGCTCTGCCCATGTTGTAAGATCCTTTATTTTATTCAAGTCATTCCTGAGAGATAATCGCAGGCGATTGTAACATACCAGAGAACTTCAAAATGTTTTGGGTTACAATGTTAATAATCTAATATATGTAAATATAAAAATCTCATGTCACGGTGTTTGTAATCGAACTCCTCCGAAACGGCTCGACCGATTTTTATGAAATTTTTTGTGTATATTTGGTAGGTATGAGAGCTCGTTGTTAAGTATATTTCATCCCGCTAGGTGGCGCTGGAGTCAAGTTATTAACAACTTCTATATTTATGGACCAAAAATGCTCATATTCAAAATATATGTTGGTTCAGTGCAAAAAGAGAAAATTGTAAAATCTAGACCCGCTACGTGGTGCTGGAGTCAAGTTATTAGATCTACATTTATATACCATAAAAATGGATGTATGTATGTTTGCCTTTTATAGACTCGGAAACTACCCAACCGATTTTGGTAAAATTTTTAGCGTAAGATTTTCTTAATATAGAAAAAAACATAGCATCAGTGCGGTTACTCAACAACCGGTGGTTTCGGGACCTGTCATACAAAATTTAATTTCATGTGAATCATTTTGGTCAATTAATATAGACAGACTGACAGACAGATAGATAGATAGATAGATAGATAGATAGATAGATAGATAGATAGATAGATAGATAGATAGATAGATAGATAGATAGATAGAAAGATAGACAGATAGACAGATAGATAGACAGAAAGACAGACAGACAGACAGACAGACTTATAGACAGATAGACAGACAGGCAGACAGACAGATAGACAGACAGATAGACAGACAGGCAGACAGACAGACAGACAGACAGATAGACAGATAGATAGATAGACAGGCAGACAGATGGACAGAGAGACATACAAACAGACAGACAGATAGACAGAAAAAGAGGACATGACAGATAAATAGATAGATAGATAGATAGATAGATAGATAGATAGATATATAGATATGTACATATGTGGATAGATAGATAGACAGACAGACAGATAGAGAAAAAAATGGGAATCGAAGTTAAAAATAAAATAAAAACAGATGGACAGATAGACAGGCAGAGAGACATACAAACAGACAGACAGATTGACAGAAAAAGAGGACATGACAGATAAATAGATAGATAGATAGATAGATAGATAGATAGATATATAGATATGTACATATGTGGATAGATAGATAGACAGACAGACAGATAGAGAAAAAAATGGGAATCGAAGTTAAAAATAGAGCAGCAGTGATTGCTTCCTACTATGTACTTCCTTTCTACCATACTCGAATAACTATGTGCGCGGGCAAATTTTGAAAAGATAGGTGGAGCGAAGTGCACCGGGTTACAGCTAGTAATGCATAAAAACCTTTCTTATTAAATGCCTTTTTTGCCCTTTTCTGCGGTATTATTTAGCCTTTTTTGGCTTTTTTTGGTCAACAAAATCCGAACCCTGCTTATTACAATTAGATTTTGTGATTTCAAAAATAGTATTTCAAATACGTGTTTTCCCCTATTTTTAAGACAGTTTCCCCTTTTTTGCTCAAAAATCGTCAAAAGTGGAGCTTTTTCCCGCAATCTGGGAATACTGCCTATGACAGAGGTACAGACATACACCGAATTGATTCCATTAGTTTTCCGTTTTCGGGCAAGGAACACTAAAAAAGAGAATACAGAAGAAGGCTTTAGCATTGTTTTGAAATTTGCCCGTATGTCAATTCGCGTATGCCAATTCTAATGTGTCGGTTCGATAGAAACTTCTCAGAAATAACTGTCTTTAACGATTTACATTTTATTTTTAAACTTACAAGTGTGGATATACGATGAATATGTTATCGTGTATAATCCGCAACACGCGCCAAAGTTAAAAATACTCTCTCACCAATGACAGCGTAATAATTCCATCAAATAACAAAAAAACACTGTCAGTCAAATCTTCCCATAAGCCGTCGCGATATTAAAAGGCAAAACAAACATTATCAAATGCTCAAAGGATTATCGTATTAAAAATAAAAATAAAAGTCTCTTCAAGACGCCATCACTCGTGGTCCCACTCGAAATACTCCACCCTAACGGTGCGTGTGTCAATTACAAACGTTTACGACAGAAAGCGGTTACCCAAGGTATTGTCATGAATTTGATTTAACATTTAATTGAAATTAATTGCATCAATATTGGGTACAGGCTGACTCCTGTAAGTGCCACAAACAGACATTTCCACCTTAATGAAGGCGGGCTGCGCGCATTTCAACTGTCAAATGGAAGAAACAAATTGAAAACCCAAACCGCATAGACAAAGGCCCGAAATTTTAATCAAAACCACCGCAGGATCTGGCTGTAGATACATGTGTATACTGGTAGTTAAAAAATAAAATAAAAATAAATTTAACTATAATTTCAATTGGAAAGTGTATAAAATATTCACTCCTTCAGACAATAGTTTTCGACAAAGTTCGTTACATGGACAGCGGTGGAGCGGTGACGCTGTTGGGGGGCGGAATCCTCGTGAGTGCAGCACTTTCGAGCGCGCTTACACACGTCGTCGTCGGAGTCGTCAAAGTTGAAGTTTAGCTGTGTTTGGCAACAAGCAACAACCTAGGGAACTCCATGGGGAAATCAAACATTTTGGGAAGCGTATACGTAGTCTTGTCGGCGAAGAAACTTTGTTGTAATAGCTAACATGGCGAAGCGCTGTTTTTGCGCCACATCCCACAATGAAATGAATTTTCTACTTAAACAGAGAGCGGGTGAGTTGAGATAGCGGGCGGCGCGCGGCGCGCGGCGGTACAATTGGGACTGCAACTTGAAATTGTGGTTATGGCTAAAGTTTTCCATTTTCCAAAAACTGTATAAATGGGGGCGAGGGCGGTTGATGATAATGATAGAAGCGTTGTGTCGATAAATTGAGTTTTCTTGCACGCTACAGTGGAATGCAGTTTCATTCAGTTACCAGATCTGAGGGGCGAAGTAGTTTTCAGTTAACTGACAAGTTGTTCGCCACTGGGGCGTTTCGTGCAAATTGTTGGGGGATATTTGAAGTTTTGCAATGATTTTTGGCAACCAATCAGAAAGTGTCTGGAATATAGTGACTTTGTATTAAGAAATCACCTATTTTGTGGTTCAAAATCGGAAGAAACATCAACTTAGGAGATCGAAGCACGTTTCAGAAGAAATTAGTAAACATGGTCCAATCGCCACTGCAACGATGTTGATACACACAGCTTTGTAGAGAAATATCTACAGATCCAGCTCGTTCCTGAACTTCTGCAGTAAAGTGGTAAATGTTCCCCTAACTAGATGGACGGTCTCAGAACCAGCAGTTTTCGGAGTCTCCAACAACCCCCTTGCTGCGGAGTGAAAATACATATGTATGTATACGGAAAAGATACAGAAGTTGGAAAGGAAGCGGCGAAGAGCTTAGTTTGCATATCTGGCTAGAACGGTGGTACAAGGAAACAAAACTGATTCGAAATATTGCAAATTGGACAAATCGAAAGCATGGAACCCAAGTACTCACCGGATATGGGTGAGAAGTATATGTCGGAGTGTCCCAGCATAACCCAAGACGACGCAAATCATACCATATTTGAATGACTTAAAGAGAGACAAAGACTGGAAACGGTAGTAGGTAGAATCCATGCACTCGAAATAGAACATTGGAACCAAGTGTGCTCCTTCTTTCATCGAAGAAGTACTGAAGATGAAGAAGAGAGAATAGGACATAGCCCTGTTACGGCCTTAAAATATCCATTCCCGATAGATGCTAGACAATAGAACCATCGTGAGGTTTTGCCAGATGCAGTTCCAGGGTTAAATTGCCAGAAGATGGGAAAGGACTAGTCGACAACCTCTTCCTAAAATAAATTCAAAGTGTCAGTGCCTGTACTAGGCACGGTTGCCAGATTGGGCGATTTATCGTATTTTGGGCTATCTTTTTTAAAAAATTATGATGAAAATTCAAAAGTTAGTAGCCCAATGTAATTTGGGCCACAAATATTTTCCATTTACGATCTTGGGCGACTATTTATTTATAATTAAAATTCATATAAATTTGATTTTACTGACGTCACAAGCATTTGGACACAAGTACAACAATTTGGGATATACTGTGGTGAATTGCTGATCGCCTTTACAGTATCTTCTGATCACCTCGGTATTGGCCTCTTTAGTTGGTTAATAGGCGTAATTGCCGCAACTTGAGGACTAATGAAAACTCAGGCAGTAACGCCGAAGATAGTTCATATAAGTTCTGATTTTATTCTACACATAATGTTCCTTAAATACTCTTAACCCATTAGTGCATGGTTAATTTGAAGTTTTTTTATTACATTTTGTCGTTTGTTTGCAGTAAAACTTTTTTTAAAAAAAAAACAACGAAATCAGAACATTTTGTGTTTTTATGAGTAGATAGAGTGTGTCCATTTAAACGGACTCTATGCAGAGAAAACATTGCAAGTTAACATTTAGATGACGTCCGTTTAAAGTTAAACGGACCATATGCACTAATGGGTTAGTGCTAACTGTTTTTGCTATGCAGTTACTGTCTCTACCAGTAAGCAATGCTGTTGTCGAAAGGGTATTTTCAGTTCTAAATGCCGTAAAAACCAAACCTAGAAATATACTTTCTTTGGCATCTCTTGGTGCAACGTACATATTATGTTGCAATGACTTCGAATCAACACCACATATCATGGTAGCAAAATGTACATCAGAAATTTACAAGAGTGATGATGATACTGCCAGTGATTACTAATTATTAATTAATAAATTAAATATTATTATTAATTATTTCTACTATTTTTTGCTAAAAAAAACCAAACATGTTGCTTCCAACCGTAACTGCCAACACTTGGCTAATTTGTCTACACACAATATTTTCAAATAATTACAGCCTGACTGTATTAAATAATTTATTCATTTATATTCAGCTGTTTCTAAAAAGAGGTTAAGGCCTCTATTGTGAGTGTCGATCGACGAACGATAATCGACAACTAACGATCATCGATCGTCGATTGCAGAATTCGGTATTGTCTATTGTGATTGTGATCGGTAGTTGTCGATTTGACAGTCGCTTGTAGTCGATCACAAATTTCTGGTCGATCCTTTTTTTTGAGAAATGTAAAAGAGTTTTGTGCGTATGAAATGATAGTGATTTTAATAAAAATGATATGTTAAAAAAACCTAATTATTAATTCGAATGCAGTGCGAAGCAGATTACAAAGAAAAAACAATTGGGGCTGGTTTTATTTATGTAAACAAATCCTGACATCGCGAAGGTAGTTTGTGCAAAAACCCAAGCAGACAGGCGATGAAAAATATATTTAATAGTTATTATTTATTTTATTATCTTTACTTTGATACCACAATATGATGAAGTAAACTGAAATAAATTGCAATTTCAAGTAATTTTAATTTTTTTTTATTTTCAAAATGCATATGGGCATGGATCCAACATCCAAGAATATTGTTCCTAATTTCTACCACTTTGTCGTTTGCAAAAAATGTCTTCTCCGTTATATGCTGAGTGCACTTTTTCACCATTTGACCATTCCTCCACCATCGTTAAGCCACAACTTACTGCAACTCATTTATTTAAATAAATTACTTTTAATGGAATTGGAAACAAATAATTATGAAAACAATAGCCCAATAGCCAAACAACTGTCAAAAGTATGATGTGTTCACAATATTCACATTTTTATTCACAATAACCTATTCTTCCGTCGATTGAGTTACACAATATCAAAGCGGAAATCAATCGACGCAATCGACAATTGTCGTGACGATCGTTGACATAATTCTAAATTGTTTATTTTTATTATATCTATTGAATTTTTTCTGAATATGATATAAAGGCACAGTACACATATATAAGGTAGTATACGTATACTCAGAGTGTTCATTTTCGATCAAGCTCGCGCACCTGACACCACTGACACCACTTTAGAGCTTAGATAGATCAATTTGATTTACCTGGAGAAAGATAGGAAATATTCTTGTAAATTATAGGATGTGGGCAATGGGGACTTCAGGCAAAGATGACATTATAGATGTATACAGTGGTAGAGCGTCCAATTCTTACCAACGGGTCCATAGTGTGGTGGCCCGCCCATCGAAAAATACAAAGTCAACAAAAGCGGAAGAGTCCAAAGAACGTCAAGCATAGGCATCACAGGTGCATACATGTCATGCCCAACTGATTGATGCTCTCATTATGCCATTGCACCTTCTGCCACTTGATCCCCATACGCCATACCAAAAGCACAGCGCTGTGCAGTGCAGTTCGACTCAACGAATCTGGGCACTGAACTACTAAGCCATATTGTCACAGTAAAATTCTGGACACACTATACCAACTGGTCCGGTTATGTCTCCAGCGGACTACAATATCCAAGAGCTAAACTTCAAGGAGCTCTTCGCTGCAAGTTTTCCAAGCAAAGAGGAATGGAAGCGAGGGAAAGTGGTGATAGACTTCGATACAGCGGTATTCACCAGTGATGGCTCGAAAATGGATTGCGGGGTAGGCACCGGCTTTTTCTCGGAAAAGCTCAGTAAATCGAAATCCTATCGCCAACCGACTTTCGCTAGCGTCTTCCAGGTGGAGCAACTAGCGATCTTCGACGCCTATTACAACTTAATTAACGACCCAACACCCAGACAGGGCTTCGCTATTATTACAGATCGCCAAAGCTCAATTAAAGCCATAAATTCTGCAATCACCTTATCGAAACTGCTACCAGGCTGTGCAAGCAAGCTAGAGTTACTCTTCTCTGGGTCCCAGGATAAAGTGCCATAGAACATAGAAGGGAACGACAGAGTGGAAGAACTAGTGAGGCGATGGTCAGCCCTTAACAGCTCACTAGCGGAAAACGTTCATAATCCTATAGATGCTGTTAAGGGCAACTGCTTAAAACAAGCTGGTCTTAAGTGGACCAGTCTTACTAACTCTATCATACCCAGAAAGAAATGGCCAAATTGCAACAGGTCAAAAACAAATGAGCTGTTAGAGTAGCAGCAGTTACTACAGGGCACGGGCCAAACTAGAGATCCCTCAAAACAATTTCTGCCAAAACTGAAACGATGAAAATGAAAAAGGGTCGCTTATTCATTTTCTATGCAAATGTCCAGCTCTAGCGAGTGCCAGGCAACGCATACTGGGACAACTTATCTTCGACGACCTTAAAGAAATGTCATAGAAAAATATTGGAGGGCTGATTCTCTTCCTAAACTCCACAGGGTGGATATAAATATCTCAAAATTACATCCGAATAAACGGATCACCTAAGGCTGTGGTATCAAACCGGGGCGCTTTTCGCGCTATTTGGGTTTCTTTCCACCGAAAGCACCACTTCTGCCTATCTACCTACCTAAGGTGGACTTTTTGTAGCAAACGACACGTCCATTTATCATATCTGTCACTCTTTTAATAAAATAAAACAAAACGAAAAAATGCAATGCTTGAAGGCAATGCCCTCCAATTCTGACCATTAAGAATAATCCAGTCCCAATGGATACAAATCTGAACTTCTCGACGGCCAATCTTCTGCTGTCAAAAAGCCAGGAATATTGAGCCTCAGTCACTCCTATGTGGTTTTGAATTTAAGCCCTGGAGCAGAGTCCTGTTGGGAGATCCAGTTCTCTCTATTGAATATAGTATTGGTCAAACCCTTCACAACACCCTCTAGAGCACATCTAGTTGGTAAGCTTATGCTCCCATTTTCAACCCTTTTCCGCAGAAATGGAGGGATGTGACACCTTAGTGTCACACTACATATTATGGAAGTGGGATGATGGCCACTTTCAACCCTTAAATAACATTTTTTCGCTTCCTTAGATGACGTTGCATAAATTTGGTTATTTTGCTTGCTAAAAACTTCTTCCACGGTAAAAATTTTCTCATCCGTAAACAGAACGTTTTCATGGCCATTATCCGCGTGTCACTGCAAAAGCCGCTTGCATCTTGCCAGCCTAATTTTTTTTCAGGTAAGGAGTTAAAAGATGTTCCGTTTACCGAAGATAGCCTGTCATGTGAAGATTATCTTGAATCAGCTTAGACATGGTTCTGCTTTATATATCCGGTTCCATGGACATAATTTTCTGCTTCCGGAGGAGATTTCTGCGATTTCGCTCTCGCATCGCTCTTACTACTGCACTCGTTCGAGCGAGGCCGAAGCAACCAATAGCCCGACAAATTAACATTCTCGATATATATTTCGTTTAAATTATTGTCTGATACTCCGCTCTAAACTAGCCTTATCCCTACACCAGACACTCCCCCCAACTGTCATCTGCCAAGCCATAGCTCGACCTCTAATAAAACCCCCCCCGCCGTCAATCACCCGTATTCTATTTACTCCCGTGCTCTCAATCCCTCTCTGTCCTCTTCGTCAACCGCCCTCAGTACATCTGCACCCTACCCTAACACCTCCGCCCCTTCCACACCCTTAGCCACGCCCCTTATTTTAGACTCTCTACTTCCACCCACCGTTAAACTCACGTCTAAATTAGCAGATCCCACGTCAGTGAACAATGACCTCGATGGCCGCTACATTCTGTCTAGACTACAAGATCACCGGCTTTTTGAAAATATTCACCTTTACCTTGCCTATTTGCACGACAAGCCTGACTCTATCTGCATCGACGGCGAGACAAAAACTAATGTTATCATCTCGATTCAAAAAGAAGGCCTTCCAACTGACCCCTTGGCCTTAAGAAATATCGTCCCCCGTTTTCATGATAGTTTTAACTTTTCCCCCTCCACCGTGGCTAACGGATCTTCGTATATTGGCTGCAAATGACTCTCACATCTCCAAAGAACTCGCACCAACTTTAATAATTATTTTCGTCCCTAACTCCAATCCAGTCGCTCCATCTCACTCTGCCGGAATTACCCCACAGATTCTATCGCTGTACTATCAGAATATCAGAGGACTTCCCACCAAAACCTCGATGGTGTACATGAACTCGCAGTCACTTCCGTATGATATTTTTGCACTAACTTCTTTAGCCAATCATATAGTGATTACATTTACGAACCGGACCTTGACTTTTTCAGATACCTTAAAAGCTGCCCACAAACCTCCTTAGTCTCAATTAACATAACGACCGATATGGTACGCGAAAAGATTAATAGGCTCAAAGATGATTTCGCCCCCGGTCCCGATGGCCTACCCGCCATAATTCTAAAAAAATTCTTAAATGCTCTGTGTCAGCCCCTTACAACTCTATTTCGTCTCTCACTCTCTCAAGCCGTTTTTCCAAAGTTATGGAAGGACTCCTTTATTTTCCCTATCCATAAAAATGGTAGGAAAAATGACATATGAAACTACCGACCCATTGCCAAATTCTCTTCTATCCCCAAGCTCTTCGAAAGCATTATCTACGACTCATTGTATTTTCATTGCAAATCCATCTTTTCCCCTCAACAGCACGGTTTCTTAATGGCAAGGTCCACCACGACTAACCTAACCGAATTCGTTTCTAAAACGCAGCTAGCCCTAGCGCAATGTATGGAAGTGGATGTCATTACTACCGACTACCATAAGGCGTTTGACAAAATCTATTACCAAATTATTTACCTTAAACTTAAAAACCTCGGTTTTCCAACATTTTTTATTTTATGGCTGAGATTGTACCTAGAGACACGTCAGTATAGGGCCCTTTTCAGATTTTCAGTCTCGGTCCCCATTAATGCCACTTTAGGTGTTCCTCAAGGCAGTCATATAGGTCTACTGATCTTTTGTTTTAACAATAAATGATGTTGGTCGTTTCATAAAAGACTCCGATCTGTCTTTTTACGCGGATGATATAAAACTCATTAAGGTAATATATACCCCCACCGATTCACTTCTACTTCAAAATGACCTTAATTCATTCTATAACATACATGGTGTAACAAAAAATTTTTAGAACTGCACGTCGGTAAATGTCAATCCATAACCTTCTCCCGTAAACGCCTCCCCCCACCCCTCAGAACCTATTACTTTCGTAATGAGCCTGTTCCCTCAGTGTCCTTTATACGCAGTCTTGGTGTTATTTGTGACAGGGAGCTTAACTTCCGTTCTCACCTTGATCATATAATACACAGGGCCAATTCTTCTCTTGGTTTCATAAAACGCTGGTCCAAAGAATTCGCGAACCCTTACGTTACAAAATCTCTTTACATTACCTTTGTCAGACCCCTCCTTGAATACGCCTCCCAAGTTTGGTTGCCATTTCATATAACTCACTCCCTCAGAATCGAAGCTGTGCAGCGCAGGTTTATCCGTTTTGCCTTACGCGGTTTCCATTGGGGCGCGACACCTATATCTTACCGCCGTACGACGACCGGCTAAAACTGCTTAACTTATCAACTATTAGGCTGCGGTTATAAAGCAAGCGTGTTATACAAGCGCTTGCTCGCGCTTTAAATTAAATGCATTTTATCAGAGCATGGTTAGTCTAAGAGCCCACAGCAAATTTTGTGTGTGAAATATAACAAATAGTAGATAATATGAAAGCTGGTGTAAAGCTAATGCTATAAACGAAAGTCTTGCAGTTCATGGTCGCGGCTTTAGTGAGTAATACTATGTTGAAAATCCATGTTTTTCCAAAATTGAGATAATTGAAATAACCAGTCAATGATAGTTTTATTGTATAGAGTACTTTTATCTCATCTCAAAAATGTAGGTCCAAGACGTTTCAAGCGTGGCAAGACTTATGCCAGACTGTTTCAAAATTCAAAAAAATCAGCTTCCGAAATAATTGTTATAACCGAAATTGGCTAATGCCGCCAACACTGATCATACTCCCCGGATTACAGATCTGTGGGTCCAAGACCATTTCAACGTGGCTAACACCCTGCCAGACAGTTTTAAAATTCTAAAAAAAAAACCTTCTAAAAAATCAGGTGCAGTCAAATCAAGAGACCTTGTTGGCCAACCTAAAGTTGAGTTCCTGGATATCAGCTATTTTATTTGGGAATGTTCTATGTAATTCTGTCATAACAGGCCTGGCTATGTGTTGCACAATCTTACTGAAACTACACAGAGTTGAAAGGGATTTTCTTTCGGGTAAGTCCTGGTACTTTTTCAAAATCTTTAAATAACGGTCTCCACTGACCGTTTCAGTGCGGCCGTTTTCTTCAAAAAAATATGTCCCGACAATGCAGCTCGAGGAAACTGCACACCATTATGTGATTCGAGCTGGATGCAGTTAGAGTGACTCTATGCTTGAAAATTATACTTGTTTACATTGCCGTTTAAATCAAAAGGGCCCTCATCAGGTATACAAATGAAGTTCAATATATTATTATTGTCCTCTTCCACCATTTAAATGATCCTCTGGGAAATTTTCAAGCGAATCGGCAAGTCTGCTGATTCAATTTGCTTGTTTTTTTTTTTTTAACTTTGTAGGGCAATAAGCTCAAATTTTTGTGGATAATTGTCTGCTTATTCCCATTTTAGCAGATAAGTCCTGGGTCGAAATCCTGTGTTCTAATTGAAGGATCTTGGCAATAAGGCCGTCTTGTGACTGCCCCACGCTCGGCAAAAGACAAAACTTGCATTATCCCGGTCCATCTGCTCAGAAGAATGTCGCCAAATGACCGCTAAAACTCACTTTGGACTAAAATCGCAGACTTCAAAGCATGATAGCGGCACACTTTCCAAATCCTAGTGTCACCGTCCCAATTGTCCATTTTTGTTAAATCTAAATCCCAGTCTGTAAAATAAAAATAAGAGTTCTTCCTCTAAAAATAGCGACTTGTTGTGCACTTTACTAGACCTAAACAGAAACCGAAGCGTTATCTAGCTCAATTTTAATCGAACACACGACAAGCTTAAACTAGCGCGTGCTCGCGCTTGTAATTGAAAGCGCTTGCTCACGCTTGTATTATACGCTTGCTATATAACCACCGCCTTAATAGGTACAATCGATTCCCCTGCACTACTAGAAATGATTTCCATCTACACCAACCCGCGTAACCTTAGGTCTGTACCACTCTTTCGTCTTCCTCGCCACCGCACCAACTATGGCCATTTCGAACCAATCTCGAGAATTTTACGTCTGGCCAACAACTCACAGAACACTCTTGACTTTCATTCCAGTATATCCTCCCTTAGAAATTCCCTCTACACCTCTCCGCCCTGAGTGTTCTTCACGGCTTTCCTTAAATTTGTAAATTTTAGTTTTAAGTCAGTTTCGTAGTATGTTTAAGTCTAAGTTTGTTTAAGTTTATGCTTGCAGTAAGCTGAATAAATAAATAAACCTACACCGATGCCGAGTGGTTTTAACAGCTCGAAAATTTGGCCAGTATACTCTCTCCGCACCTACAGGACGGTCAATGAAATCGCAGCACCCTCATTTTCAGTAACAAATATCGTTTTTGGCATGATTTTTTCATTTTCAAAGTTATATTTTTTTGCGATTACTTTGTGCATATAATTGTATTTTCAAAAACAAAGCACAATATGGTCAAAGTGCAGTATTAAAAATGCCTAGGGACATTTCATTAAAAAGGAACCTTTTTTAGTAAAATAAGATTATTTGTTAAAATTCTAATAAGGACAAATTACATAAAAACAAACGAATTTATTAAACCAAACTAACTTGTTTTTAAAAATATGTTGCGTAGCAATAATTTTACTTATTTATTTAATACTTTGTGGACGCCCCTTTTGCTCCTATGACCGCGGCAATCCTCCTTGGCATTGACTCAACTAAACTTTTGATTGTGTCGAATGCAATTTCTTCATACCAAATGTTTTCCAACAATATTTCTAGCTGATTGCTAGAGGAAGGGTTGAGTTTTGATATTTTAACCCCCATTGAATTCCAAAGGTTTTCAGTAGGGTTTAAATCAGGGCTATTACCGGGCCAGGTTAACGTTTTTACCACTGCCTTTCCCAAAAAATCCTTTACCCGTAATTTAAATGAAGCATTTTAGAAAAAAAAATCCAAAAAATTTATCCAAAAAAATAATAACTTCCAATTTTTGCACGTTGGCAGGGAGCGGAGTTATCTTGGAAAATTACGTCATCAGCCTGCGCGAGGTGGCTTTCTAGAGATGGAACTAAACTTTTCTGTAATATGTCAATATATTTTTTGGCGTTGACGGTTCCACTCTCTTATCTCTAATGTTATCTCTAAATGTTCAACTACATAAAAAGAAAAGCATCCCCAACCCATTTTATCAGCGGGATGCTTAACCGTTTTTCTGGTACATTGGTCACTATAGCGCTCTCCTTCTTTTCTTCGCACGTATATCATACCGTCCGAATCGTGGAGGTTGAATTTACTCCCGTCAGAAAGGATGACGTTTTTCCGATCCTCCACAATCCAACTTCGGTGATATTTTGCCCAATTTAATCGAGCCGCCTTCATTTTTCTGGTCAGCAACGGCTTTTTTACTGGTTTCTTGGCAAACAAACCTCCTTCTCTCAAATGCCTACGTACAGTTTCAAGACTTATTTTTAGATTAGCGTTTTCTTCGAGGTCCCTTCGAGTCTCGGTAGCTGTTTTAAAACGGTCACGGAGGCTCATTCTCAAAATATAACGGTCTTGTGTGGCCGACGTCTTCTTTTTTGAGCCGGAACCTTCCTTGCGCTCATAATTTACAGGGTTTTCGACATTTTTCTTTAAAACCCGGTCCACCGCCGTACTATGGCGTCCTGTTCTCCTGGAAATTTCCCTCGCCAATAATCCACCTTCAGAAAGCCCCACAATCCGCGATTTTTCTTCTGCCGTCAACTTTGACATTTTAAACTATTTTTTTTTAAATTCTTTTTTCACTCTTATTACTCTCTTATACTTCAAAAGGTGGACACGAAATGAAAAGTAGCATAATTTACGCAAAATAGACCTAACGGTACCACTCAGAAGTAATGCGAAGGCGAACAGTTAATTTTTCCTGGTGCTGCGATTTCATTGACCGCCACTGTACCATATGCAACGCTATTACCGTGATTCGATTCTCTTTCAGCCTATTCCCAGATAATGGATCGCAAGCTGAAACCAAACTGGCTTGTACTCTGTACTAATCAATGCATGTATTTTGAAAAAAAATTAACGGTTCTATTCATAGAAACAGTTTTAAGCAATGAGCGCTGGAAATTGTGTAACAGAACTTATGGCAGGACTAGGTAGTCTTTACTTGAAGTTCTCCAGGAGCATGGACAAAAAATTGAAAATTCCAGCGAATCCCAGTGTGATATAAAAAATGGCGCATTTAACTCTCCACTTTTCCCTCCACAACATGAACCATCCATTTTTATTTGGATTTTTTAAATTGCTTTCATTTTTAACGAATTTCTATTCCAATTAAAGAGCAATGGAAAATTCCTACCTTTGAATATTATTTCCCTCCCGTGGAATGATTACAACCAAAATTGGCGCAAATCCTCATTAACATCTCTGGGCCAACCAAGCCATTGTTCTCCGTCAGTGACGCGCTGTTTTGTATGCCCACACGGAGCACGGAATAACTATCCATTGGTTTGCATTGAGATTAAATAATGGAATATTGTGCGTGTACCGCAGAATGTAGAAACATAGCGGGGCCATTTTTCGCGGGCGATCTGATTAATTTTTATTTTTTTGTTTTAAACCAATAAGCCTCCGTGTGTGGAGAGGTCAACGAGACAGGGGTGTGCTAGCGTTGAAGCTGCCGAATGCGAAATGACCCAAACCGTAACGAAATATTATGTGGTATTTCGAGGCGAATAATTTATTAGTGATTTGTTTAGCGATTATGTTCGGACAACCGAAATAGATGGAATTATATTTTTTCCCTTCCATTTTGTTTTTGTTGTTGTTTGTTTTCAGTCTGATCCTGTGTCTGTACGCGCGCCCACGCCACGCTGCAAATAATTTGTGTGATGGGATTACGACATTATCCGTTGTAAATAATTATTTTAGTTTTCAATTAATTTTAATATTTATAAATGATACTGCGGCCCTTGAACATGTGCAAAGGTACATAATGTACGCGCAACAAATAAGGGGAATCCTAAAAAAATCCTTCGACTGCTGCATTTACATTTCTCCCATCCGTTTGGATCAATTGGGACGTGACTCTTTCTGACAGACAAACACGTTGCTTGTTCTGTTCCTGTGAGGTTTTTTTTTTTTTGTTTCCAATAAAAATTGCCTCCGTTGTGATATTCAAATGACCACCGAAAGGTCATGCTACCCACGGAGCACATGCACCTGTCTGGAGTACACTAGCAATTTCCAAATTCTCGGCTTAGTACCTGCCTAATAAGGGTAATCAAATCAGACGCGCAGACATTAATTAAATGATGACGACGACGACCCAAGTAATGACCTCCTATTTGCAAGGAGCGAAATGAGCGCGCGCGTCCCGCATCCTAGCCGCCATCCCACGGGAAGGATGGCAAAAGCCATTATGAGATTGTCAGAGCAGCTAAATTGCCAGGGAATTACCCCGGACATCCAAACTCACTACGGCGGCGGCGGGGGGTGCTACTGGGCACGGTGAACGGTCGCATACAGCAATGGCTGTGTAGTGTATGTGTCACTTGGTGGTTGGTTCTCAGCAAATGAATATTGGCGACATAATGGGTCTTCTAAATGAGGCTTTTACCCAAGTACCCAGCAACGCGCAGCGCAGCACGACTCCCTTACTAGTGTGGAGGTGTACGAGTATGAGTACGAGAGTAGGTTCCGGGGAAAGTTGGTTGTTCCTGGCTGATGAAGTAATAAGTAAGGAAATATTAGATTTTGCTGTTTTTCGGGTGTCGGCATGTGGAGACAGTCTAACGGGGTGTTTTCCCATAAATTCTTGTTACATTTAAAGAGGCAAATAGTGTTAGTAGAAGGGGTTTTTGTTTTTATTCTTTTGTCCATCGTCTCTCGAGTAAGAGACTACAATTATTTTGAGGGATTACGACTTAATAACAAAGAGTAGCGAATTCTATTCAGCGGGTGCCACTTCGAGCAGGGGGTTTGGACATTTAAACAAAAACACATCTCCTGATTTCTGTAAGAATAAACACAGTGACAAAAGTCTACGTACAGCATTATCTTAACGAAATGCATTCAAATTTCGCAATTTAACCCATTCTTTTTCTTTGGGTGTATGGCTATAAGCTGCACAATATTTATTTTCAAAAAAATTCAAAGCAAAGGACTGACGGTTGTTTGTTTTCCCAAAATCTGAAATAACCGTGTGAGAAAAGTCTACGTACACGATTCCAAAGTTGAACATTTTTTATTCGACTAGGAAGGGTTATAATTTTCACAGGCTGGGTTAGTTTGTTTGTATGTTTGTATTTTATTTTATTTTTTTATTTTATTTTAATTGTTATTAGTTAAAAAAAGGTGCGTAAGATTCTAGCGCGTAAGAAGTGAAACTAGCTTTAAATCCAATAAGCCATTGTTGAGTTAGGGCTGTGTAATGACTGAAAATTTGATTTTCTGCCACTTCGATCTCACATTCTCAGCTCCTATAAGTAATGGAGTAGTCTGAGTACATCCATAAATTCAGGAAATGCAGACCATAATAGTGAAAACCGCATCTTAATCCGTTTAGTGGTTCTCGAGATTAGCCAAATTTGGGGGACTTCCTTTTATACTATGTATAGATTTTACTGCCAGTTGAAGTTAGAGAAGGGGAAGCGTTTCACTTTTAGTCTGATTCAGGCAAATTTGCACTACCGCGGGTAAAAAAGTTTCACTTCAACAAGTCAATGAAGTTGCGCCAAAATTTGCAATCACGGATTGACATTCTAAAAACAGCAAATGAGCGACGTGAGATCTTTATTAAATAACGATTCGGCTGCAACTGAATAGCAAATGTGCACGTACATTCCCATACGAAGCACTGACACCAAAAATCAAAAATTTTTCATTTTAGTAACACCGTGTCTGACACCGAAAAATCGGTGCGCATACCAGCCCATACACGGGAAAAAATTCCGTGCACCGAAACCGGTGTGCACACAAGTGTTGCGTGTATGGGTCGCCTTAGTTTCCTACATCATTTAACCGCTCAAACTCGGTGTAAGATTTTCAGTCGTTTCTAACCGCAGACCTCAGTCCGTTCGCCTACAAAACCGATTTTCTGCAGGCAAAAATCATCTCGTGTGCGGTGGCCCAATGTTTGCATGGTGGGGTTGAAAATAAGAATTTTAATTTTTTGGCTTGTTTTGTTGTTGTTTTCTTCGCTTGCTTGTACTTTTGATATTTTGTGGCTCGATATGTAGCTATGTGTATTTTTTTTTTAGAATTTATTTTACTGCCAGTTGTAGTTGGAGAAGGGGAAGCGTTTCACATTTTCGTCTGATTCAGGCAAATTTGCAAATTTGGGCGCGGCTTAAAAAGTTTCACTTCAAAAACTTTATAAGATCACTTAAAACATAAATGTATTACATAAGAAAGAAACATGAGCTTTTTTAAATATGTTGTTAGGTTGAGAGGGGTTGAGAGGCTGAGCCATCCTAAAAACACCAGGCATCAAAATGAGCCCATAGCGATCCCCTAGAATCCGTCCAAGGATGCCACATAAACCGCCACAATTTCCTCAAAGCATTTTATTACCTTACAAAATTTTAGGACGAGTCTATGGTTTATTCAGCCTACCTCTTCCAAGTTACTAAAGAAGTAAGGGCCTGCGACTGCGTGCTATGCCCTGACATTCATACAGAATATGTGCGATATCCTCTGCTATACCTGGCGTGTTTGCCAAGAAGGCAATGCCTATGCCCGGATACTATTCCTATAGCTATTCTCAATTGTGCCCTGCTTAAGCTTAGGATTTCACTGGTCTTTTTACCGTGCCGGCTAAAGTGCTTTGGAAACCCTATGTCCTACAATGTTAGACCATCTGTGGTCAGCCCTACTCGTTATCATGTCTTTGACCTTTATCACCGCCTCGGGTAGTGGAAGCCCCCCCCCCCCCCACCTTTTTTTTGCCATCTTATCGCCAGCCTTCTATCGCTGGTCAATCCGGGTCATATTGGTCTCCCAATGTAGTCTTACCCCAATGCCCTGAGCATTGTGCGGCTATGAGTTGTAGATCCTCTGCTGTAATTTGTTATTTACCCGAGCACTTGAATCTTTTCTGGGTTAATGCCCCACATTCCACCAGAATGTGTTCTGGAGTTTCACTGGACTCATTGCAAAATCTACATGAGTCTTCTTCTGATAGACCTAGCTTCCTGAGATGTCCCCTGAGTTTACAAGTTTCCGTTACAAACGCAGTCAAGATGCAGAGTTTGTTTTTGTCAAGGCTGATGCAAGCTTTGAATCTCTTCAGGTTGTAGTTACCCAGCAGTTTCTTAACCTGTCCTAGACCCTGAGTTTTTTCCAGGACTTAGTTCTGTTTGTCTTCTCCAGTGGCTCTTCTTTTATGGTGTGTTCCCCTATGCCGTCATGCATACACATCCTAGTCTCTGCACTTTATTAAGTGTAATTCTCGTAGTTGTCAGACTGGTTCTTTTCGTCCATGCTATTGCCCCATAGGTGATCACAGGTGTCACCATGCTAATATACATCTATCTGAGAATATGAGGTCGAAAGCTCCATGATTTGCCGGCTAGGATTTTGTAGATCATGAGTGCACGAGTCGCTTTCTTAGTAACTTCTTCTGTGTTCTTCTTCCAGTTGAGTTTACTGTCCATGTACACTCCCAGGTATTTGACGTCTAGCACAGGAGTGATGATTGATTCTGAGAGGATAATAGTCTTCATGTGCGAAAGCTTCCTCTGTCTTGTGAACGGTACTAGTGTTGCCTTGGCCGGATTGATGTTAAGTCCCGCTATTTTGCTCCATTGTTTTGTCACTCTAAGCCCTTTTTGTATTACATCACATAAGGTTTCCCCGTATTTTCTTCTGGCGATTAGGACAATGTCATCAGCGTAAGCTTGACAGTCTATGCCGAGGTTGGTCAGTCTTTCCAGAAGTTCATCCACGACTAGACTCTAGAGCAGGGGTGATAGTACTCTCCCCCCGCGGGCAACCCTTAGTGGTGTTAATTTTGATGGTATGAAGTGTCGTGCAAATTTCGGCCGATCTTGTACTCAGCAGCTCGCGTACCCATCTCATAATAGTGGCATCAACGCCTTTTCTTCTCAGGGAGTGACCAACAGCTTCGTGTGAAGTGTTATCAAAGGCTCCTTCAACATCTAGAAAAGCACAGAGTACGGTCTCCTTAGTGTCCAGTGAACTTTGGATTATGGTGTTTAGTTTATATAGAGCAGTCTCTGTTGATCTGCCTACTCTATACGCGTGTTGACAGTGATGTAAAGGGGATCTGCAGAGAATCTCCTCCCTTATATAGTTATCGACAACATTTTCCATAGTTTTCAGAAGAAAGGATGTGACACTGATTGGACGGTACGATTTAGGCTGCATTGGGTTCTTTTACCCCACTTTTGGTATGAAGACCACCTTTGCCCTATTCCACTGACTCGGTACATAGCCCAATGCAAGGCTAATTCTGGTTATTTTCTCTAGGAGTGGCAGGAGTTCCTCTTTTCCCTCCTGAAGGAGTGCTGGTATCTAAACCAGGTGATTTGAACGGTTGAAAGGATTTGATGGCCCATTCCAACGAACCTTTAGAGCAGATAGTCGACGCGAGCTCCCAGTCAGCTCTACGTGGTCTAAACACGTCGTTAACTCCTACGGTTTCTATACAGAGTGATCTCCCAGGAAAGTGAGTTTCTAAGAGCAGAAATGCCCTCTGCTCTTCATTTTTCATAAAGCTGCCGTCCGGGTTTCTCAGGGACGTCGAAATTCCGCCTGATTTAGAAAGTGCCGTGTTAAGTCTAGCAACAGAAACCCCTAAAACTGTCTCTTTTCGCCTTTCTTATTTCTTTGTTGTAATTGGTGAGTACCGTCTTGTAGCTCTGCCAGTCACCGTTTCGTTTAGCCAGATTGAAAAGCTTGCGAGTGTCGGATCTTAACTTTGACAGTTTATTGCTCTACCATGGTACTGACCTCTGGTTGTACGAGTGGGGCAGCTCGTCTCGTACGCATCAATGAGGGCCGCTGTCACATCATTTGCCGTATTCTCAAGTTCTAGGGGGTGTGTTGGAGCTCTTCCTACCTTTATTTGCTCCAGATTGGCGCCTAGATTTTCCCTAAAGCTATCCCAGTTGGTTTTCCTTGGATGATACTTGTCTCCTCAATCTCAAACTCTATAATTCTGTGATCAGACATGGAGGGCTCATTAGATACCCTCCAGTTTTTGATTAGCCTACTGATGCTCGGACTACCTAGCGTGAGGTATAGAACTCCCTGCCTAACTCTAGTGACAAAGGTCGGAGTATTTCCTACATTTTATATATCAAGTGAGGAGCTAAGTATAAATTCGAATAGGTACTCACCGCTAGGATTGTTGTTAGTGCTCCCCCATAGTTCGTTGTGCGCGTTCGCATCACAGTATACCTGAAAAAACCGATATATTTTTTTACCACACATACTTACTTAACATTTTTCCAACAATTGAATACATAATATGTTTAACGTCGACATTAAAACACAGAACAATTGATTAAAAAAAATTAAATCAAATGAACTCATGTATGCACGATAACCCAATTTTGTTCATGCAACAAAAAACGCCTCCAACATCAGCACCACCTTCTTTGCAAGGAGTGAATACTGAATGGGGGGTGATAGTTGCTGATTTTATTATTTATCGCGTTTCAATCAATTGTCCACTTTCAACCAACTGTTATTGATTGTGCGATAAATTACATTTCAATTACATAAATTTGTCAGCAAGACCGTTGATTCCACACTAAATGAAAATTTAAATTTCCTCTTTTGTTTTTTGTTTTTTTTTTTTAAATAAAACTCAAAATCATTCTTATTCAATTATTAATTTTATTTTATCTTTTCAGAATTTTTTTATCTTTTACTTTTTTTCGTTAACAAAATTAATATGTTTAATTTTTTTTTTTTTGGGTACATACAAATTAAAATTAAGAAATAAAATACAATAACTCTTGGAGTAGGTACAAAATTTTCACAATAATACAATAAATATTTCTTGATTATGTATATAATAATAAAAATATCGAAGTAATCAAAAAAACAAAAATTAAAAGTCTTTCTCAATTTTAAAACTAATACTAGGAGTATTTTTAGTCACAATCCTTCCAAAAAAAAAACATAATATAAAAATTTAAATCTTAAAGTATTATTTAATTCTTCTACATTGTCTATAATATGTGTATTCCTTGTATATAATATATAATTTATTTATACATATGCGTATTTTTTTTTTAAAATAATTTTTGGTCTTTTTTGTTGATGTTTTTCAAGTTTTTTTTGTTTGTTTATATTTTTGTTTTTTTTTTATTGTGCAAAAAAGTGTCTTTTACTTTTAACTTTTATTTATTAAATGAAATCAATTAAAATAATAGAAAAAAAAAATTATCCAGGAAACCGTTTCTCGCTTTAAAACTTAACAACTAAAGCGGCATTACACAATAATACATACATATCGACACACGAGTATGTATGCAGTATCTTAAGGTACTGGTTTTTTAAAAAAAAGTAATTAAATAGATATGTACGCCTGTCAAAATTATTTCTTATTTATTTAAATTGAATTATCGTCATAAAACTAAAATCTCTAGAACTACTTAACGTTTTATAACAGGTGGCGGTATACATACCTGTGGCAGTGTGGTGGAAGTGTGAATTTGATTTATCAACAAGATTGTGTGCCCCCTAAAATGGAACCTTGTGGGACTCCAAAGAGAATGTCTCACTGCCACAATTGTCACCTGTGTTGGGTTTGTGCTTACATTTTCCTATGTTTTTTTTTTTTTATCTCTTAATCATATTTTAAATGGCGTTACAATAGTAACGATACCCCCTCTCTTTTTTCTCGTTATTACTAAGATTATATTTAATAACATTTTTATTAAATTTTTTTTTCTCATCCCATTGTGAAGCGCTCTTTTTTTTCTATTGTGAAGTTGTAATTTTTTTGTTATTGCGTTAGAATTTAGCTTTGTGAGAATTTAAAGAGGTGTCTGCTGAAAGAAAAGCGTCATGGAAATGAAGAGAAATAAAAATTAAATCCCCCTGACGCCTTCACTTGGTATGATGCGCTACCTTTTGTTGCTGGTGTTTTTGTATCTTATCTAAAAAAAATTGACTAAAGTTTCGAAATTGCTTTACCGAGTGTCTTTGTATCTTCTTGTAATTTTTTGTGATTTTATTGAGGGGTGCATTGAGTGCTTGAGTCGACTCTGCGATGGCAACGCTGATTTTGTAACCCTAATAATAAAATCTATCTCATTTGGTGATATGTTAGCGCGACAATGGCGGCCACCAGAAGGCCGATAACAGATTGTCCATGGAGCCGATGGCCAGAGTCACCATCTCCATCTCGACAGCCGCCCGGGTGTCTTGTGTATTCTTGGCAATAGAGCTGAAGGGTTGAATATTATAGAGGCAAAGCAGAGGAAAAAAATTAAACTCCCTTACCTTAGTCAAGCTATTCACATACTTGTCTACAAGTTCCCTTGTGAATTTTGCCGCCTCATTACCGCAAACTTTGCGTGCCGCATCTTCAGAACAATCGACCAGCTCGTGTACAGAACTAGATACATACAATAAAAAAAAGGATAAATAAAAGATCCCCTCAACCCAAAGCAATTTGCTATACTAACCAACATATCGTTTTAATGCTCTCATTGAGAGTTATGTTGTCATGATTCTCCTGATTCTTGTTTGGCTTCATAAAGTCCATTGTCTCCTTGTATTTGGTAGAACATACCTCGAACTCCCTCTTGGCCATTTCCGAGCATGAAGCATGCTTTAGATACTCTATCAATGATATATGCACACACATACTCGTATAAGGTAAATTAAGAAAAAAAGGAAACTTACCATCCTGGAATTCGCCCTTGTTGCATAGATCCCGAATGAATTGATTAATGCCATGGTATAATTTATTAAATTGATTCCTCTGCTGCAAGTCCATGCATCGTCTCGTGTAGCTCTGTATGCAGCGCACACCCTTTCGCAATTCACTATACGAATCAAAATAGAAAAAGAGAGAAAGAGAAAGAAGAATGGTTAGGTGATGGTGATGATGGTGTCTGCGGCGTCAGCCCTTACCGCTGCTGGCAAAATGACAGATCGACAGGAATTTACTACCCCTAATTACATTATTTGTCCTATAACGATGCATGACACTGCAATTCATCATGCATGCATGCACTCGTTCGTTCGCTCATTCCTTGTGTCACAAGTATGCTTGTGTGAGTGTGGCTGGACTGCCGCCATTTGAAATTTGCATTTGCATTTGCATTTGCAAAAAGAAAGTGCCACGAAAAGGACACACTGTCACACACACTGAGTGACACGGATACTATTCCCGAGCAGACAGATATAACGCTAGTCGTGTCAGGACACCACTTCTAATGATTCAATTCAACAACCTGTCGGCGTTTGGTGTTTGGTTATGGCTGCTGCTGCTGCTGCTTCTACTCCATGACGGGAGTAAATTCCATTTTTATATCCGCTTCCGGGTGACTGCATTTTAATTTCAAACATAGCACGAGCATACCCATGGCCCTTTACACTGTAACAGGATAAGGATGATAGAGTGTGGGCGGTGTAACCAATCCATTGTTGGCGAAAGGATGAAGACGCTAATGGGGCGTTGGAATACATTTCAAAAGACAATCGGAGGGGTGGGCGCCCAGACGACGGCGACGAAGGGAACGTATTAAAGGGTTTACGGATTTAATGGGTGGTAAATTGAGTGGCTATATATTTTTGACTGCACGCTGAAAGGGATTGAAGGAAGAGGAAATGATATTGCGTTTTGGCTGCCAAAGTAGGATTCACTTTCTACTTGTTGGTTTATGGTGGTGCGGTGTCTTGCGTGGGGAAAGGCGTTGGATATAAAAGAATCTAAGCCCATGTGAGTATCCAGGCGTTTTGCTTCATTAAATAAAATATTTTGGAGCAAGCGTCGTGAAACAAGCTTAGCTGATAAAGAGTCTTTTTGTAGCTACGTCTTAAATTTGACAGCCATTTTGGGTTATGTTTGAAGTGACAGCGCGGTATACTTTCATAGCTACAATTGAATTCTGAGAAATTCCAGGCAAGTTAAGTGGACTCTATGACTCAAGTGACTTGCCAATTCAACAGCATACTGTGAAATTCTAAGGCGTCTATGCGTCACCACGATACGCAATCAAAAAAGAATATTGGCTGCAAATGTGCTTGAAAAATTGCTTGAGTCTTCCTTCAGTCGAATCAACAAATAAACTTACAAGACCAAAATCTTGTATCAAACTTTTGCTAACTGCTCTTTAGCTGCATTTGGAAATGTATCCCAATACATATTTGTTTCGCAGCTTCGTATATAAGGAAAATTATATTCAGCCGTTGCCAATAAACCAGCAACAATTCACGGCTTGGAGTGCAGCGTTATTAGGAGATTGTGGAAATCTAGCGTGTGGAAAAGTCATTGAAAGTTGGATTACTCAGATCGTCTCCTGCTAACGAAGGAGGCTTTTCAAACGTAAATGTCACCATACATACATGTACAGAAGTGGAAATTAGATATTGCACAAAAAAAATTTTTTATTGTTCTTAAGAAACTGAAAATACAGTGGACTCTCCCTATGTCGAACTCTTCCTAAGTCGAATTTCTCTCTAACTCGAATTTGTTCGCCATATTTTATCATTCCCTTAAATTTTCCATACAAAAACCATTCTCTAAGCCGAACTCCCTCTAAGTCGAACTCTCACTTACTCCAACAAATCTTGGTATCCCGTGAAAATTCGACTTAGCGAGAGTCAACTGTATTTATTCAAAATCTTAAATGAACATAATGGCGTCTTAATAAATAAAAAAAAACTTACCAAAAATTGTAATGTACAGGGTTTTTCAACAGGGACGCTAGAAAAGTAGAGCGACAGGGACAGCAAACGACGTCATATTTTTTGCCGCTCTTTTGGCATTTCTCTTCAGTAAGGTTTTCATGATGGAAAGATATACGAGCCAACGAGTCGAAATTATTAAAATTTACTACCGAAATTCGGAGTCAGTGGCCTCAACGTTAAGAGCGCTACGTCCAATTTATGGTCGTCATAATCGTCCTAGCAGATCAACAATTGAGCGTCTAGTGGAAAAATTTGAATCCACAGGCACAATAAAAAATGTTCCCGTGCCAGTGAGACAAAGAAGTGCCCATAGTGTCGAGAATATTGCTGCCACTGAAGCTTCAGTTGAAGAAAGCCCAAATGTGTCTCTCACACGTCGTTCTCAAGCGTTGGGCATCTCTGTGACGTCCTTGTGGCGAATTTTGCGAAAAGATCTTGGCCTACATCCTTACAAGATTAAATTGACGCAAAAACTGAAGCCGCTTGACCACCAGAAGCGTCGTATGTTCGTGAATTGGACTGAGCAACAACTTGAAAATGATTCGGATTTTCATCGAAAAATCATCTTCAGCGATGAGGCTCATTTCTGGCTGAATGGCTTCGTCAATAAACAAAATATGCGGTATTGGTCAGGCAGCAATCCACACGTACTCCATGAGTCATCATTGCATCCCGAAAAAATTACGGTTTGGTGTGGTCTATGGGCCGGCGGCGTCATTGGGCCGTACTTCTTCCGTGATGATCAATACCGGCACGTTACTGTGAATGGGAATCGCTACCGTTCAATGATAACCAAATATTTTTGGCCCCAATTGGATGGACTTGGAGGACATGTGCTTCCAACAGGACGGCGCCACAAGCCACACAGCGAATGTCACAATCAATTTATTGGAAACCAAGTTTGGAGAACGTATTATCTCACGAAATGGTCCAGTCGCTTGGCCGCCTCGGTCATGCGATTTGACGCCGTTAGACTATTTCCTGTGGGGCTACGTCAAGTCTATGGTCTATGCCAACAAGCCAGCGACGATTGATAAACTTCGTACGAATATCGAACGTGAAATTGCAGCAGTATCGGCCGATTTATGCTTGAAAACCGTCGAAAATTGGGTTCAGCGTCTGGACTTCTGAAAGCGTGCCCGTGGTGGCCATGCAAAAGAAATCGAGTTCCATACATAATGGCATCGAACGTTCTTTCACAGGAATAAAGAATTTCATTGATATCCAAAACCGTTTTTGTTTTATTTAAAAAAAACTTTTGTAGCGCTCTTATTGAAAAACCCTTTACTTCCAAAATAAAAGTTTAAGAAAACAGGAGCAGAGCATTTTAAGACCAGGAAAAATGATAGGAAATTCGATTATGCACACATAAATTTTTTTTAAAAAATATGGCTGAAATTGAAAAACACATTTTCTTGATAACGAATAGGGCCTCCTTTTCTTTCTAGGTGGCATTGCATTGATTTGGTAAGGTTTTAGGCTCATCAGGGCTGATTGTCGACCAAGCCTCTCGAATAGCTTCTTTGAGCTCGTTGACGTGGTGGAACTGTCTGCCATGTGAGCAAACCGTATGTGCAATAATCCCCCACAGATATTCGATGGGGTTGAGGTCAGGACTTCGAGGCGGCCACTTCATTACCCCGATATTGTTTTGCGAAAACCATTATTCTACGGACTTTGCGTTGTGAACTGGCACGTTATCCTGTTGAAATAAGAAATTTTTTGGAAGAAACTCTTCGGACATGCTTACTACATTGAAATCTAGCACATCAATGTACAAAGAAGCGTTAAAATTTCTTGGTAACCACGCGATTTGTGATGTTCCCGCAGATCAAAATACCGCCCAAAGCCCAAAAATGTTGACCTGTTGAGATGTCCACAAAGGGTCACAATACCGAAAACCAAAGTTCCGAAAACCCGAAAATCCAATATTCCGAAAGGCCAAAATCCCAAAAATCGAAAATCCCGAAAAACTTTCTTTTAAATGTAAAGTAGACAAGTGTTTCTCCATTACCGTTGGCGTTAGTGTTGTAATAAAAAAAAATAAATATTTGGGTAGAACCAAGCCTAGCTTCCCGCAACCATTTGTGTGTGCGCGTTATATTTTTGAATGAATCGAAGGGACCTACAGTTTTCTGCCGGCGAGTTGGGAAGCTTTACATGACAAATGATACTCTTGAATGCTTGTCAGGCATTCGGAAGAGGTGGGCACTGTGAAAAACTTTTTAGGTATTTGCGGCGGGATTCGAACCCAAGGCCGCTGGCTTAGTAGTCCGACGCACTAACCACTTGCGCTGCGGTGCCCAGTGTTGTAATGCTTTACAATTATTCAGTTGTGTTGACCTCACTCAGTGTGATATGTAGCTGATAGATTAGATTAAAGTTTCAGTTAATTGTAGTCAGCCAGTGAATATCTTAATACCAAGTGAGTTGAAATTGCATACCATTTATAATTAAAAACTTCAAACAGAACAGAACAGAATAGAAGCGAATAGGGTAAAGTCGTGGCTCCGGCGGCGCGGCGGCTCAAAGTTCTCGTAGAGCGTTCAGACATTGGCGTGTACTAACTCTTAGGAAAAGAGTAAATCTGTGTTAAAACATATACAACATACCTACATACATATGTCCTATGTATCGAAAATAATATCCGGAGAAAACCAAAGCATAAGAATATTAAAAACATTTACGCGGAACGTAGGTTACGAGCGTTCTGAAATAAGTTTTTTAATGGGCATTGCGTTCGATTTGAAGTTTGTTATTTTGTTTAATATCTATTATTTAAAAATTAATGTGTGTATAATGTGTGTATATATGTATGTTTGTTCGGACCGTATGCGACAGCGCATCGCTCATCTGTTTATGATGAAACTTTGGTAAGTTGTTGTGCGCATACCATCGAAGATAATAGGATAAAAATCCGCTCATTAGGTGGCGCTGGAGTCAAGTTATCAATAACTTCTATATTTATGGATCAAAAAGGCTCATTTTCACAATATGGCGATGTGGCGATGTAGTCAAGCTACTAAATTAAATAAAAATGAATATAGACAGACAGACAGACAAACAGACAGACAGACAGACAGACAAACAGACAGACTGACAGACAGACAGACATACAGACAGACAGAACGACAGGCGGACATACAGACAGACGGACAGACAGACAGACAGACAGACAGACAGACAGACAGACAGACAGACAGACAGATAGACAGACAGACAGACATACAGACAGAACAACAGACAGACAGACAGACAGACGGACAGACAGACAGACAGACAGACAGACAGACAGACAGATAGACAGAAAGAAAGACAGACAGACATACAGACAGATATACAGACAGACAGAACGACAGGCGGACATACAGACAGACAGACAGACAGACAGACAGACAGACAGACAGACAGACAGACAGACAGAAAGACAGACAGTCAGACAGACAGACAGACAGACAGACAGACAGATATACAGAAAGAAAGACAGACAGAACGACAGGCGGACAGACAGACATACAGACAAAAAGACAGACAGACAGACAGACAGGCAGGCAGATAGACAGACAGACAGACGGACAGATAGAAAAATAATTTGTGAACAGATAGGTGGAGCGAAGCGCACCGGGTTACGGCTGGTGTTAAATAAATGTTCTAATTTGTTTTCATACATACAAAATTTTACTTTTACTTTCGGGATTTTGGACTTTCGGGATTTTCGATTTTCGGGAGTTTGGATCTTCGTGATTTTAAATTTTCGGTTCTCGCGATTTTAGATTTTTGGGATTTTGGGATGTTTTTCGGTATTCTGTCCGACTCCCGTCCGTAAATCATTGCAATAATAAGAAAAACCATCGGGGCCGTCGAGATTAATTTTCTTATCGTCGTTGTGATATGAAGAGCAAATTTCCTCTGCACATCAGAAGATGTGACATTATGACGTCGTACTTAGTGTAAAATACGCCTCTTATCACGAACTGAAATTTTCTGTTTTGTCAAATTTTCTTCTAGGACCACAATTTTCACCAGGTCCAACGTGTAATTACACACGACTCTAACAGACCTGTTAATTTCACAGTTTAATTGAATCTCAACAAATTCCAGTGAGTTCACTAACATGGAACATCGGCAGATACTCTGAACGTCCTTTGGACCACGAGTTTGCCACCCAGGTATTTTAAATGGAATTTCGGCTTAACGGTAGGTAATATTCATAATCAAATTTCCACTACTGTACGTAGCAATTTTCATTCAATTTATTGTATGACTCCGTTTAAAAGGTTTAGAAAAAGCCACAGAGAACCAAGCTGTAGGGACTGGACAACACAAGCTGTAAACAAAAGAAAAAGCTGAAAACTCTTGTCTGAAAGACAGGACACTTGTATCCTTTGTGTCTCCCAGAACACTAGGTACATACTTTTTATTGCCATGATTTTGAATTTAAATCTCTATCCGACATAGGTCGGCTCGTCAGTTGTCACACATCACTTGCAGACAACAGGCGCAAATCCACCGTCCCACTCAATTAATAAAAACGTTCCCATTTCAGCAATTAGTCACCTTAAAAATTATCCCAAATTATCCCCAAAGTCTCAAACTCTATCCATCGCCGTCAAGATCATTAGCAATGGAAAACAATAGTAAACCTCCACGTCACCACCCACACTCAATACCTGTGTACCGTACCTACTTCGAGTTTCCTGAAAAACAAAAGACTTTCCGGAATTTAAATTTCACAAATAATTAGATTATGTCCGACCCATATACTTTGGCTAGGAAAAATCGAGGAAACTCGTGACCCGCTGGGGTATCAAGAAAAATCCGATTAGAATTTTTAATGAGCTTGCTTCTCTAACTATGTATCTGGTCCTTGTTATCCTGCCCTGAATACCCTTGTGTCCATACGCCCTCTGCCCACCGATGACATTTCCCTTTTAATACAGTTCAATAAGTCATGAATTCCAGAGCATTAATAAGGATTCACTAATATTCTCTCTTGCAAAATAGCAAAATAAATACGAGCAACGCACCGAAACACAACAGCCAAACAAACAAAAGGAGTCACATGGTATAAAAAAGGCCATTTCGTCCTTTACAAAAGAAACCAAAAACCCCACTGAAACTTGATCGAGTACTGGGTGTGCTGTGTACGGTGGCTGACGGTCGTTTGTTTTGCGAAAAAGTTATAAATTCAATTTAAGTCCCACGAAAAATGTATCGAAAGGATCTTCTCTGCCCCCCCCGCCCGCCTTGATGTCCTGTTTTTGTTTGTAGGGGACCGGGACCCTCTTTTTTTTTGTTTTCTTCTGTCGATGCTCCTTCCACTCCTGCAGAAATCTATGAACATGTTTTGAATTGAAAATAGTGCAGCGGTACGAATGGTTGCTATATGTGTTTCCTTTTGATCAATTTGAAGGGAAAAGGAAGGACACAAGGAATGCTGGGAAAAAACCAATTTGAACAAAAAAAAAAAACTTTTCTTTCCTCGTGATGCTTGTGCATGTGCGAATTAGCTAAGTAGAAAAAGTCCTTGTATCCTTCCCAATTAAAAGCTTATGTTACTAGGGGGGCCACATCAATTGGTCACAATTAATTCCATTACAAATTCTTCACTACCCCCCTGGCCCCCCTTCCCCACTCCCAACCAAACAACTATCTATTTTTTTTTTGTATTTAGCTCGATTATTCTGCGAGCGACTTACTGGCAAAGTTTGTCTAGTTCTTCCTTTTTGGAGGGACCAATTGAAAACTCCGATGTTAGATGAAGCATGTCTAGGGGCTCTGCGCACTTGGTGAAATCCTCTTGGCCACATTCCTCGGCATTTGTTACTACCGCCATGCACGATGCAACTGAAAAGAAAGAAAGAAAGTGAACATTAAACGGACACGGACACATGGAAAGGAAAAAAGGACGAAAATGTCATCCAGCATTTCACTTAGTCCTCGTAAAAGGGAATCAAATAGAAATATTTCGCTTTTTATTGCCAGGATCATTCCTTGTTAGAGACTTTTACACACACACACACACTCTTTGCTTGGCGATGGGGGAATTGAAAAAAAAAAAAAAAAACAGAAAAACAATGAAATATTACCGTTATTTTCCCTTCATGGCGCATATTATCCGTTTTTGTTGCCGATTGTCGTTAAATTCTTTTTCGAGAAAACATAATTCCTTCTACTGTCAGTTTCTTTGAAAAAGGGAACAGCGATGAGGACGAGGACGGGGAAAAGGAATGACATTTTAGTTTAAAAATGTCCTGCATCCCTTGCATTGCAATCGAGATGATAAAGTTTTGGTGTTGTATTCTGGGTTTTGGGGAGCGCAGTTTTTTTTTTTTTTGTGGTGAGTAGTTGTTTTTTGGTTTTTGAAGTTCGTCCTTTTGGCTATTGTTGCACTTCTCCATTGTTAAGTTTGATGATTTGATTTTGGTAAAGATGACAATGACGATGGAGGGCTTTTGCTTTATGCTTTCATGGAGTTGGAAAAGGATTTCTTTCTTTTGAAAAGATAATTTTCGAAGAGAGATTTAAGGATAAGCCCCATTTGACAATTAAACGTTTTTTTTTTTTTTTTCGGTTGCAGATGTTTTGGTGTGTCATTGCTGCGAAGTTCTTTCAAGAAAGTCACAAGTGGGAATAAGAGGGACATTTGCTACTTTTGTAGTACTGCAACAGCAAATGTACTAGAACGTTCATTGTCCGGCAGTGATAAAACGAGCACGTATAGTTAAGTAGAGTCATGGTGGTGCATTAGGTGCAGATCAATTCAAAAGTATCCCGATACCAGTACTACCTCGATAATGTGAGCTAATTTAAACATGGGGCCGTTCACATTTACGAGCGTTCGCATTTGTTAATACGAAAAAGTTCGTTGTATTGAATTCTGAATTTAATTTCTTCCATAGAACCCGCATCGTATTTAAAGCCGGGTATCCACAGGCATGCAAGATTGCGCAAATTCTTGTTTGCGCACGCATGCCAGCCTGTGGATAGCCTTGCCCGTGTATTTGCGCAACACAAGTTTGCGCATGCATGCCCGCCTGTGGATAGCAATGATTGCGCAAATTCTGTTGCTTACGTCATTTGTTTTGGTATGAATTTAGTGACATTTATGAAAGTTTGCCCGAATTGTGGTGGGATGAGGGTGAGTCATATGAGGAACGCGCATGCATGCATGCTAGTGGATAGCAAAATAATTTGCGAAAAAAATTTGCGCAAACCGAAAATTTGCGCATTCTTGCATGCCTGTGGATACCCACCTTAAGACTCCAAAGTCTACAATGATTGAGCCGGTAGTGTAAAATACTTCAATTGGATAATTCTTTATTTATTGAGACAAACTAAGTCAAGCATATTGAATGCACCCAGCGTCCACAAAACGTGCGATCAACTCTGTCGTCAAATGTCAACTGTCGCTTTGGGGTGCCTGAACTGTCAACCAGCACAAGCTTTGCAGATCACAAATAGATGACAGCGTGTTGTGTACACTTGTAGGGCATATGGTTGTTGGTTATAACATTATTCCTCTAATAATTAATAAATACAGTGAACTCTCTCATAAGCGGACACTGACGGGTATCGAGAAGTTTGTCCGGTTACGAGAGGTATCCGGTTATGGGAGAAAAAAAAATGAATTGACATCCTTTAAAAAAAACACAATTATTTATTTTATTTTATAAAGGAATTCATTTTTATGTAGTAAACACAAATTAAGCCAATTACAGAAAAATACTACCCTATGACACGATCCGACATATCTGACAGACTTGGTCGGATAGATGCCTGACAGACCGATGTCGTCAGCGTTCACATTGTTCAACATGTTGTCCGACTTTACTCTGCAAGTGGATTTGAAAGGTTTCGGACGAACTGAGAACAGCACTTGATTGATAAAATGTTAGAAGAAGAAGAAAAAGGAAGCGAATTTGGGTACAGGAATGGTACAGGAAGCAGCCATAGTTTTCTTATGGTACGAGTAATTTGCTAACAAAATTACAATTATTGAATTCTCCAGCCGATTATCAGAAGTTTTCATATTTCCAAATTTTTTTCTCCAAAATTAAAAATTTCCATACTCAGCCATTCCTAATTCTCCGACAACAACCACACCCCTTGAAATACATTTCAGAAATTAAATTTGCATTATCAGATATGTCCGTCTGACCACCAAAATATCAAAAGAAAATTTAAAACCATCCGACATGTCTGTCGTCCGAACGTTGTTTCTTGCGTTCACATTTTCAAATTAGGTCAGACAAACCAAGTCTGTCAGTTATGTCGGATCATGTGTACCCCCTTACTTACTTAATTGGCGCTACAGCTCGAGGTGAACCTGGGCCTGCTTCTCGCAACCATTTGTGTGTGCGTGTTATATTTCTGCACGATTGGAAGGGACCTACAGTTTTTTGCCGACTCCGAACGGCGAGTTGAGAAGCTCAATCGTGATAAATGATACTCTTTGATGCTTGTCAGACATTCGAAAGAGGTGGGCACTGTGAAAAACTTTTAGGTGTTTGCGGCGGGATTCGAACTCAAGACCGCTGGCTCAGTAGTCCGACGCACTAACCACTTGCGCTACGGTGCGTACCCCCTAATCAAGCTTAAAATTGCACAAACATACACTTAATATACAACCCTATTTAAAAAAATTTATAAATGCACATAGTTGTTGGATAATAACGCAAATGCAGACTCCACAGTTTACATTTTTGTTTTATTTCTTTGCAAAGTGTAAAAAAGAAGAAAACAAAATAAGGTATGTTTAAAGTAGGTTTAAAGATGCGACCACGGCTATACTCTGAAAATCATTATTTCGTTTCATCTTGTTTCGTACTTTTTAGTTAGTTTTTCCCGGAGTCGGGGTTTAGTTTTCTAAACTTAATTTTTTACTTACGACTTTTAAGTGTCCAAAAATATGTAGTGTATGATAAGTAAGCAATGTCGGGCTCTACTTG